>OX465097.1:3384378-3889378 GCA_949987625.1 Chalcis sispes
GGCCAAAATTTTTTAATTAAAAATTTTTAATTTACTGCAACGTTACCAGCTTTGCTTTATCGATCCACTTTATTTTTCTTTTGAAAAAATGAAAACTCGCGTAAAAGATGATTTTTTACACCAAGAAATCTTTCTCTCTTTCTCTCTCTCTTTGTCTTCTTAAACGTTACGCTCTTTATTTTTACAAGTCCGAGTATCGCTCGTTCCTTCTGCACCTTTGAAACACAGCCTCGGCTCCTCCTTGTGATAAATTCTCTTCCTTATCGCTTCTCTCTCTTTCTCTCACTCTGTCTGTCTGTTTCTCTCTCTCTCTCTCTCTGTCTCTCTTTCTCTCTCTCTTTCTCTCTCTCTTTCTCTCTCTCTCTCTCTCTCTCTCTCTCTCTCTTTCTCTCTCTCTCTCTCTCTCTCTCTCTCTCTCTCTCTCTTTCTCTCTCTCTCTCTCTCACTCTCTCTCTCGACCTCGCTTGTCACAGTGCAGAAAAAAAAATTGCGTCCTCGCGCAGGTGACAAGGTCACCTCGAACAAAACAAGTCGCAAGCCCTTGGCATCAGAAGGAAGCTTTTCGCGTCTCTTCTCGTTACGATGACGACGACTAAGACGACGGCGTGTATATATCTAGTTTTTTCACGCGTGAAATCGCCGAGGAAAAAAAATTCGACGAGAGCTCGATAGAACTCGAGGGAGCGAATATGAACGAGCGCGTAACACTGACCACCGATCGGACGTGTTGTCGCCGAAAGGGCGTGAAAGTAGCCGAGGCTGCCGCGCACTCTTATCCTCCCGCTCGGACCAGGAAAAAGAGAAAGGCTACCGTCGATATCTTTCGGCATGCGAAACTGCATGTGTAACATTGACTCTCTCTCTCTCTCTCTCTCTCTCTTACTCCTTCGGTCTTGCTCCTTAACTCACCTGGTGGATTGGATAATCGATTGCGTCGACGCTACCACCGCGTGGGGCTTCATCCTTTTTCTTCATCTCGTTTCCTTGTCTGCGCTTTATTTTTTTTTTTTATCTCAGCTCAATACAGGCGGCTTTTGCATTTCATCGCGGAAATTTCAACATACAGTCCGTGAAAAAATTTTATTAAATTATCAAACTTGCCGATATTAAGATAAAATTTATCGATTGCAATAAAATTTATATTCACGTGCTTGAAACGATTGATATATTAATTAACACGCGTATAAAAATAATTGATAGCTTTATTCTTAAGTGTCATTATGTTCTTCATAAAAAAAAAATGATACTTGTCAAGATTACACATCAGTAAATAATCTCATAAAGCTTTCATCCAAGCTTAAAAATGGTTAATTCGTCAATTTATCAATTACTTAATATTTTTGAATGAGAATAATAGCAATAACAATAATAATAACAATAACAATAACAATAATAATAATAATAATAATAATAATAATAATAATAATAATAATAATAATAACAACGCGTTGATTAAAGTTGACCAATACAAATTTGACACAACGAATTGTAAATTTGATTCTCTCGAGCGTAATAAACACAATGGAACTATTACAATCTTTTATTATCATTTTAACAAACGTTTTAACGATGTCGCAATAAATCCCGAGGCTTGCATACATTGCAATGATTGCGCCGATCGCATATTCATGCGTAACTGCCATCGTAAAGATGCGCTCACTACCTCGAACGACAACATTATCAAATCGTCCACACGTAGACAAGCGCGCGGAACAAAAGGGAATAAACCACATTATCCTTTTCGACATTTTCTTACGAGACTGTATGCACTCGATGCAATTATTAACAAACTTGCATTTGTATATTCACTTACGTGTACATATATTTTTTCTCTTTGATTTTTTATTTTAACGTATAACCGGCGCGCAACTTTCCTTCCAGATCCGCGGACGCATTCGCAACTTTGCACGTCGCGTGGTACGATCGCTCGCAGAAATGAAAGTTACGGCATCATACACGAGCGTCGCGCGATCCTTGCCATAATTTCGTTAATTGTACACACGAGATTCCGTTCGATCGATCGAGCAGGTTTATAAGTTTTACCTCACCGCGTCCGCATCCGAATTACTATTTTTTCCTTTTTACTTCGGCAAGTCGTCTTGTGTGTATGCGTATGCAGTCTTGTATATCGCGTTTTGTGAAAGGTTAATTGCTGTACTTTTTCTTTCGTCCGTACAGCATCGTTTTTGCCGAACGCGTATCCAATGATTTCTTTGGCTTTCGCAAGACGTCTGTATATAGATACGTACATTATATAATACGATTGTTTTTAAAAAAAAATTCCATACGCGATATTATTTCGATAAAACTCGTTTATTTTAATCAAATCGCCGATAAAATATCAAATGCTTAGAGCTTAAAATTTACGGCATTTTTCGTTAATTTATAATAAAGGACGCGTTGATGGAAGTTGCCGTAAAATTTTTAAAAGTTTAAGAGTCTCAATACTTTTAAAGTAATAAAGGTCAGGAGCATTGGTTAAACTTTACGTCATTTTCAGATCTAAAATTATTTTTAGGCGGAAATTTACATATTTCTTTTCGTACGTTCTCTCACAATGTACAGGGGTAATTATAGATTTAATTTATTATACAATTTATTAACGGCAAATTAGTTTTTTTAATTAGTAGAATATATTTATTACTTATAATTGGACTATAAAAATTTAATAAGCATTACATGTATATGATCTATTATATAACATACCTGAAAATAATAAAATAAAAAATGTTTACGTAATATTTGCAGAGAACGTAAATCGATTAAATGCCAAAAGAGTTTGAATAAACTTCTCGTAATACATACATAATGCCATTATTGCTTTAAAGCAATTTCAACAACAATCGATAAAGTTTTTCCAAAGCTCCATTACTCAATGCTTGCGAACTGATTTTAAAAATTAATATATAAATTGAGCGCAATCGCACACGCGATTTTACAAGCTTGACTAAATCGTGTCAAGTCGTTGTCGAATGAAAAAGAAGAAAATTACCTTCTATCACGCGTTTAAAAAAAAGAACGTTAAAAAAGAAATAAAAAAAAAATAATAATAAAAACTAGCTTGAGCACAACACGATAATTTTTTTTGATTTAATTTTTAATCTTATAACATTACTGCTTCCTTGAGTTTATTTCAGGCAGGAAGACACATCCGTATGTATGTATATTGCCATAAGCTTCGAGTATCATTTCTTTTATATATATATATATATATATATATATATATATAATATGGAAAAAAATGGAAATATATTTAAAACTTAATATTTAAAATAGTAATTTTAACTAATAAAAAATTACGAAAAAAAAAAAAGAAAATGAAAATACTGAGAGATAATTAAAAGAATTAAATATAAATTTTATGAAAAAAAGAGTCTCGGTAATGTAATTAATAACGTAAAAATAAAATTTTATTCCAAACATCAAATCTAACTTTATATTTTTATATATTCTTGTAAACATCAAATTCTAGCTCGACTTCAAATAAAATAGGTTACAAGTATCGCAAAAGTTCACATTCGACCGAATACCTATTTTTGGCTGGCGGTAAAGTTTTCAAGCGTAAAACAGAAATAGAAAAAAGAAAAAGAAGAAGCAAGGTAAGAAGTGTAAGAAGGCATACGGAGAAGAAGAAAGCAATTTACTTTGCCAAATACAAGTTCCTTCATATGTGCTCGCGAATTTGAGTACTATATTCCTTTTTTTCTCTTCGCGTTTAATTTTCAATGCGCAGGTATGTATAATGAAACGAGCCGTTCTCTGAAAATCACATCGCGCCCATCCTTATTTACAAATTGAAATTGACTTCCGTAACCATCGATGCCGGCTGCGTGTGTAAGAGCACACACGAGCGTGCATATTGTAAACCAATCGACGAATATGATAGAGAGAGAGAGAGAGAGAGAGAGAAAGAAAGAGAGAGAGAGAGAGAGAAAGAGAGGTACGGTGTAGGCGAATGTTTCGTTAAAGGGAAAATTCAAGCCCCTCGAGACTTGTACCTTACTTTCCTCCACCCTCCTGATATATTAACTTTGCTCGAAATGTACTAACTCGTTTAAAGACGCCTTACAGTATACCCACGGACAATTAACGATGGACCGGCCTCACACGTAAGCAAACAGGTGCATGCACTTTCTCCTTTACTCCTCCTCCCTCATTCCTCTTTCCACGCTTAAACAGACACACAAACACACACACACACATACACACACACGTACACAAAATAGGTAGATGCGGGAGGGTGCGGACGGTGGGTCTTTGTTTGTATTGATTTTGCGTTACACGCCGCCCGGCTGTTACTAGCGCAACGACACCCCGCGCACCGCGCGTATACACTAGTACGAGATGATTTCCTCGTCGATTGACATTTGATACCCCGGACTATCGCTTACGAATTTTACCGATCGGAAAAGTAAGAGGATAATTTTTAACGCGATTAACGAGACGTGATTTTTTTTTATTTATTTATTTTTTTTTATGGGTATTGAGATACACGTATATAGAGTCTTTGTTCGCTTTTCGTGTATCCGAAAACTGTATCGGTTTCGGTAGCGTTAAAACCGATACGTTTCTATCTTCTTCTTTTTTCTTTTATTTCTCGTATTTTTTACCGTGCAACCGTTCCAGAGCATTGCAAAAAGCACATGCGCGTATGTAACGAATTTACTATCGCGATCTTTCCTACGCGTTAGAAAAAGAATAATAAAAGTGAGAAAGAATCGCTCACGGGTTTATCTCGAATTGTTCGGATCGCCGCGTTGTGCAACCTAAAGTTCTATGTGCGTGGAATATGAATTATCTAATATACGGCTGTGCTAATACGTCTCTTGACTTGTGTTGATTAACATTTAATCTAGTGAAAGTATAGATCCTCGTGATTTTTTTTCCTTTTATACAATCGTCGTCAAAAGATTTACAAGTTCGCATACGGGAAACAACTCTTGGTCTACTCGAGCGATAAGCAATTTGAACTTTGCAGAAGCGCCTATTATAACTTTGGACTGTAATGTATCATCGGTCACGAAAGAAGTTCTCGGCGCAAGCCGTTTAACCGTCGCGCAAATTGGTTGCGTTAAAAACAAACTTTGTTCCGAAATTCATTCATGCATTATATCATGTAGATCCTAACTCACGTGACGTTTACAAATTAACTATGAAAGTACTTTTTAAGAGAGAGAGAGAGAATGATTTTAGTTATTTCCATTAACTTTTAGATCGTTCCGTTTAAAATAATCTCTTTTATTATGTTATATTAGTAATAACTATTCGTGTTGTTAAATATAATAATACTTTCTTTTTCAGATATCCTCATTTAGTTTATCGACTCGACCACCATGCCATAGTTATAAAACGTGCAAGTCTATTTTAAAAAAAAATGTTTCGCTCGCCGTGAATAAACTTTTGTTCGTAAAAAAAAAATATGTCTGTACACAAGTTATATAATACTCTTCGATTCTGTAAAGTTCAATGGCGCAATGCTGGATATGCAGTTTTTTTTTTTCAAGCCTTGCCTTATAACTTTTTTCATCGCGCGCATACTTTTATTTTCTTCTACCGGATTTGCATGTATGCAAATTCGTGATAATGGAAAAAAAATTTTTTTCATTTTTTTTTCAATTTTTTTTTAATTTACATTTTTAAAACTACGTAAATAATGCTGAAATTAAAATTTTATGAAAAAAATTCTAACGTTTGAATAATATTTAGAGCATGTACACGTTACAACTACAATTTAATTGAAAACTTTATTTAGTTACGCATCGAAATAAAATTTTATTTATATTTCCTTTATTTATGAATCGTTCGACTTCACAAACATTTCACCAATAGCTATTCTAAATATCTTACAATTTAAATCTATACGCAATATTTTGTTTTACGAGTCTGACATAAATCCAGTATCCGATAAAAATATATAAAAAAAGAAAAAACAAAAAAAAAAAAAAAAAATTACATCGACGATGAAAATAAAAACAAATGAAATCGCAAAAACTCGTCCGACGGCCTGTTTCCTCTTCGAAAGAGGATTCAATACGACAGATTACAGCCATAGAGTTTTCATCGAAATGAAATAATAGCCGCGCCGCATAACCAATGAACGAGTAATTAATGCGATCGTCATTTGTCCAGGTTACAACGTTGCTATGTACATTGCAACGAATATATAATGATGCCGATTATGATGACACGATTAAGTCGCGGTTAAATGTAATCCTAATAATTTGTAAAATGTTTCAAGCTTGAAATATATTTCCCGCGTATAGGTGAGTTTTAACTTTGGTAAGTTTTACGTACACAATCGATCTTTTGTCTTTGTACTTGTGGTGCGACTGTTTACTAAGTGTCGAATAACAATAATTGATGACCTAGTAATGTATGAAACACTTGTTTAATAACAGTTTTAAATAGGTTTTTAATAGTTTAGTTATTCGTAATTTTTATTTTTTAGGTTAATTCGCAGTTATCTTTGTTAAAACAATTGATTTCAACGTTTTATCATGCAATGTAAGCAAGTTTATCGTTAACTTTGGAAATAAAAAAAAAGCAGTAAACCTTTGAGGAGTTAAACTTAACGTTAAACTTCGTTTAATCGGTGCAATAAAAAATTGAATTTTAAATTTATAAAAAGATAATTTCAACTCATTATTTAAAAAAAAAAAAAATAAGCTAATAATGAATGATTCGTTTTTTTATAATTTGAAATCAAAGTTTTATATCTATTCAATTTTATCAATGCAATTGTAATAACCAGCTATCCAATAATTATAGCAAACTTTATAATAATTGTTAGTCGAAAGTAACTCAAACTTTTTTATATCGTTATTGTGATTATAGTTACAACTAAAAGTTTTGTAAAACATGAATCTTGGAGCATCGAAAGAAATTTGAACAATAGAACTTATGTCGATGAAAAAAAATCGATTGATAATTAAAAGAGTCTGAAAAATCAATAAAAGTTTCATTACAATAATAAATTTGTGCCATTACCATCATAAAACGGTCAGTTGTCGGTTGATACGGATGATTTATCAGCAAAATCAACCAAAGAATAAAACGTGCACGTATACAACGTTAGCATCGATAAATTTTCACATCGGAAAAGCGCGGCAATGCTCTTTCTTCTTCCCCTATATCTACCGCGTTTTAACAAACAATGAAACCTTTTAAATTGCTAGATCAGCTCTTTCCATAATGTAAGCCACGAGTCTCTCTCTCTTTCGTCCCATTGCAAATTGACCGGTGATGTCCGATGCGCAATTAAATCGACAGCAGCTGCCGGTGAAAAACAAACAGAGCGAGATGGAAAAAGAGTGAAATAAAAGCGTAATGAATAAATAGAACGAGAATAGAATGAGAATATATGAGAGCGATAAAGTGTATATCGAGATACAACGCGAGAGGTAGAGAAAGAGAACGAGGGTAGAAGAACATGAATCGGATGTGAGACGCGGAGAGGAAAATTAAGTTGGCATGAATAATGTATTTATATCTTACGCTTTTTCTGTAAAATGAAAAATTCCCTTTAAAATTGTACAATACGTTGAAATTTGTATTACTATTTCGAACTTGGCGAAAGTGCTAATAGACGATAATGAACTTATAGTCCACCATCGATGTAATTGTATTTGATCGTGAGTTACAATCTACCCTATCTCTGAAATTTATAGGACACGCGTGGGAAAAAATAATTAAAACGAAATGTTTGTTTCACATTCTTCTTTTTTTTTGCAATGTCTCCTTGTTAATATAGTGGATGGCAAAATTAAAAAAAAAAAGTTATTTTGAAATTATAATGAAAGTTTCAATATGAATGAGGTGACTTGACTCGATATTTATATTCTATTTACGTTTACGTAGTAAATCTAAACGTACATATACATGTACATATCGAGTTTTCGAAAATTTTTCTTGCGCGCAAGAGATACGCGATAAGAGAAAAATAAAGGAGCATACTTCGTAGTATAATCGATAAGGAGAAAATTAGATGATGGGAAGAGGCATTTTTAAGACGTGCGCACGAGCAGTTGAAAAGAAATAGAGGAGAGAAAGTAAGCGACGGAAAATAAAAAAACAGCAACGAGTCGGTAACCGTAAGAGTGAGTGAGTGAGTGAGAGAGAGAGAGAGAGAGAGAGAGAGAGAGAAAGAGAGAGAGCCAAGGGATGGAATAGAAAAAAAGGCAAGAGGGGCCGAGGACGGATGGTGTTTATTATCAAAACGAGGCTCGTGTTTACGTTAGCCGGTGGGTAACCAACCTGCACGACACGAATGAGATATACAGACAGAACCGCAACGCGCTTACTATATATATGTGTGTGTGTGTGTGTGTGAGTGTGCATGCTTACATACCTATACATATGGCTACGGGTAGAAAAAGAGACACACGCACACGAAATGACGCGACAACGCGGCGATAGTCACGTAGCTCTTTCGTTTCACGCGCGCTTGTTCTATGTGTGTGTGTGTGTGCGCGCGTATATCGTTAACTTGTAAAGTTCGAATGAGTTACATCAACACTGTCGTTACTTTACTGATTTTATATCGCACCAATAAATTGTAGAAGATTTTGATAAACTATATGAAAAAGCCGATACATGCAATGTATTATTATTAGCTGCGGAAACGCGCGTTGCAAATCGAGTTTACAAAATTTCTTCTTCTTTGCGTTTGCGTAATCATTATTTTCGCAATAGCGTTAAAATTTAATGCTTTTATCGATAAATTTTTTTTTTTCTTTTTAATTTTTTTTATCGACGATTCTCATTGTTTGATAACTTTGACGATTACGTAATTTTTTTTCGGATTAATTTACGATGGTTAGAAATTTTAAAAGATAGCGTCGAAATTAAAAGAAAAAAACAAAACTTTGATAATGAATTTTGTTTAAAATTATTACTACGGCGTTGTGGCTTTTTTCTCATAAAAATCAGTTAAAACTGATTTTTATTAAAATTATTTGTTTTAAAACTTTTTGTAATTTTCGTTTGCGGTTGTGAACTTACTTTTTTTATTCTTTATGGAAATTTTGAAAACAAAGACGTTTTAAAGACAATATGAAAGATATATTTTTTAAACATTTAAAAGCGTGTATTTTTTCTTTTTTTCTTCTTTTTTTTTTTTTACTTTATTTCTAGTGGAGGAAACAGTAACTCGACTTTATGACATTTGAGGTTGAGCTCTTGTAAAACCAAAGGAAAAAAATGGTTATTTTTCCATCCCGTGTAACATGAATAATTGTTAAATTAATATTAATGTGCAATTTTTATGTTAGAAAGTTTTGAAAAATATAACTACGACCGAGAATTTGTTTTTTTTTTCGACGTCAAAGAATATCGGCCTCAAAAGATAACTCGATAGTAAAGAAAATTTGTTGAAAATCAATGACTATGGAATAAAAAAAAAGAGCTTTTTAAAATGAAATTCTATTATATACCATCGATTAAATGAAATTCTCTTCTCCGCTTCGCGTCCGTCGCGATGTCAAAAGAATTTTTTATCGCCGTACTGCGCGCGCGCGCGTTTATTATACTATATAGATTCGCTTCTTTATGTATTTTAATTTTCAATTTTCCGCCTATCAGAAATTATCGCGAGTCCTCTCTTGCATTTTTTCTTTTTTCTCTCTTAGGTTATCAAAGCTTTTAACGCGCAAGCTGCTTAGTTTAATTAACCTTTACTTGTAATTAAATCTGTTCGCCGGTTTACGCGCCATATAACGATGTAAGCGCGCACAAGTTTTGAAGCCGCATTAAATTCCGCAATTCCCGTTATAGGTCTAAAGTATAAAACCATATACGTATACTCCTCCTCGGCGCGTATAATTAATTACTTTTGGTCGAGCGGAAAAAAGTAAACAAAAAATAAATAAATAAATAAATAAATAAATAAATAAATAAATAAATAAATAAAAGAAAAAAAGGAGGTGGAAAAAAGGTTAGATACACGTCACGATGTATCGTCGCTTTTACGCGATTGGAAATGCTATCGAACAGCTGTTATGTAACTAAAAAAGTTGTATTTCCCAAACGAGACGGGCAATAAGGGCTCGAAAGCGCGTGTGTACGTTTTTTTGAAATTACCAAGAGGAATAAAGTAAAAAAGAAAGAAAAAAAAAAAATGCGAAATAGTAGATAGAACGCGATATTAAACTCTCGACGCGTTGGCCGGTGTGCGAGTAGGCAAAGTTGATAAAGCTCGTCGATTTTTCACGAGTCTCTCGGCGCGGAGGATAAAAATCAAACTTGAAAAACTTGAGTCCGCGCGTCCGTTTTCGTTGACGATAATTAGGTTACCGATACACTGCTATTGGTTTTACGACTACTTATAAAAAGTGCAAACGAGTTAACGCCATACGAGAGATACTCGGTGAGCTGAATGAAAAACGCAACGAGCGCTGTTAAACTGTTAAACGAGTGCATTACGGATTTTATATACATATATAAAAAATTTCGACGAGTTTATCTTGCGCTAATTATTTTCAATTCTTCGTGTACGATTGTACACGGCATCGATTGTCTCGTCGATGAAGTTAAATTCTTTTTTCCTTTTCTGTTAAATCTTGAAATTACAAAAGTTGGAATACGACGTTATGTAAATAAAATCAAGCTTTATTAAATCATATGCATAAAATTTGCATACGAGCGACATTAAAAATTTTTGCATATTTGTTCGCGTGTAGATTGATATAAATGTATTTTCATCGATCCGCGGTATAAAAATAATTCGATGAATATTGAACGAAAATATTCCAATGCTTACAAACAGCGTGTTATTATTTTTCAAACTTATACTGAATTATGGACGATATATATATAAAATAATTAAACATAAATTTAAAACTTATTTATCGTATCAGGTCGGTATCCATTAAACCGTTCAAGGCGTATCGAATTTATTATCACGTAAACGCCATTTTTTTCAAATCTACAGTGATTTATTAAAAAGAAATTATTCAAAACGATGAATAAATAAATAAAAAAAAAATTGTTATTTATCGATTAAGATTGAGCAAATTATCAATTTTACACGGTGATCAAACAAAGAGCAATATATTATTTACATAGTATATATACCGCAAATTTAATCGAAATAAGGCAAAAAAAAGCAAAAAAAAAAAAAAAAAAAAAAAAGAAAAAAAGCAAGCCGAAAAAACTCCGTCGGCTTACGGAAAAAGAATGAGTGCATCTGTGTAAGCTCAAAGTCGACCCTTGGGCGGTAATAAAGCCAAGGCTGAATTCGTAATCCGGTCGATGGTCGATGGCGACGATCTCGATGCCACGGTAACATCTCGAATCGAAATTGCTTCGATGACTGCACGAAAGAATAAAGCGGCAAAGTATACATACATATACAAGACACGAGGAGTACGCGAAAGAGAAAGAACTCTCTGCTCGTCTTTTTATCCCTCGAAAATTTCAACGACGACGACGACAACGTCTCTTAAGGTCTACAATATATACATATACTTGAGGTATACGAGTGTGTCGCCGCATGAAACAAGCTAAAAGAAAAAGAGAGAGAGAGAGAGAGGGAGAGATGAGGAAAAAGGAGAGAAAGAGAGAAGGAGAGAAGGAGTCGAAAGAAGAGCATAAGGAACGGAGAAAGGAACTCGGAGCCGGTAGAGAGAAAGAGAGTATTATATACGCGACCGTTTGAAGTGCATATAATGGGCGAAGCGAGGATCATTAAGCGCGTGGCAAGGGGGGAAGTAAAGAGGACAGGCTCTTCCTTACTTTTAAGATGCAGTTGTATATGTGTACGTGAAGAACGCGTAATCGAGCCGTGCACAAGCGCCAATATACGTATACGTATGTATGAGCTTACCGAGTGTACACTCTAGACTCTTTCTCCATTCGCTTATATACTTTTTGAGACTCGCAACCTCTCTTTCTCTCTATACGTATATAGGCGCCCTCGGCGACGCGCGATCATATATACGCGTCATCGGACAAGATTATACTCGTGTATCTTCGACAACGATTCCTCGCTATTTTTATTTTATTTTTAAAAGATTTTTAAGTTTTCTTGGCTTTTCGATTTTTATAACTTTCTGTTTATTACCAACTCGGAAAAGTTTATTAAGTAAAAAGTTATCGTAACCGCGATAAAATTAAGCAACAACCCGCCGACATCTATTAATACATTAAAGCGCATTTTCAAGACGAGTCCCTCACGCGGTTACTCGACTAATTCCTCCGAGAGTACTGTGCCTCTCTCAACTCTCGGCGACTCATCCTTTCGCGCGAATAAGAAATAATCGCGCTATTCTCCCTTCGTTTAATCTTCATTTACCCTTCTCGTTCTCGCAACTAGCTTGATGTACTTTCGCGACAACGTGTTGCTCCTCGTGTCGAATATATGCTCCAACGAACGATCGACGAAATAAAAGTAAAAATGGAATACATGCGTTGACGCTTCCCCTCTCCCCTTCTTTTGTCCACTTAAGTCTAATTCACTCGAAGGCAAATGAAAAAGTGGGTAACGCCCTCTAATAAAAGAGCGTTTGTTTGCCACACCGGTGTGCATGCTATACGTAAGTTTGTGCCGTATATGTATACACCGTATCGTTGTCGTGTGCGATTCCACGCCGCCACGCGGGAACAGCATTATCCGCGCGTGTGCGTGAGTAAGCGTGTACCCGACACATACATCTGTGTATGTCTCTCTGTGTGTGTGTGTGTGTGTGTGTGTGTGTGTGTGCGTGTGTTTATACGTATATAAATACTGTAAACCGTCGGTGGAGAACCAACATTGCGGGACGAATTTCATATTGCGGACAGCTGTTGTAAGTTCGCACGAGGTTTTTCCTTTTTTTTTTTCTTGTTTGGTACACGAGCGCGTTGTGTCTTTTTTTTTTTTTAATTTACATAAAGGATGCACAAGAGACGATTATTGAATATAACTAGGTTTAAACACATAACGCTTACGAATGAGAAATATTAATCGAATAAAATGCTACTTCAAACGAGGTGATAAGAGTACGTAATATTTGCATGTAATAAGGAAGAGAGGAGAAGTCAATTATCTCGCGGCGTAAAAAAGGGAGAACGGAGAAACGGAAACGATACGCAATACAGGGAGCGAGATGTCGTCCGATATATAATCTCCGACGCTCGCGATGATGCAAAAATTCGAGGAGAGGGAGATCTGTATATTGCGAACAAAACGTTAATGACAAAGTATACAAAGTCTGTTGTGTGCGGATACGACTCGGTTCGTATGTGTTGTGTATGCGCTTATTTAACTCTGCGCACACGCGCATAATCGTTATTCAAATTCGTCGTTTAATGAGGTGTTTGTATAAGGACACTCGATGCGAGCGAGTTGATGCACGTGAATTGTATCGCTGAATATTATGTAGACTTTAAACGTGTTTTATCGTTTTAAAGAGCCTCGCGTAATTAAATGAACCTTCGATGATTTTCTCGATTGGAGAAGCAAACAAATTCACTTTCGAGACGATTGATAAAAACATCCGAGAGATTAATATGAAAGAAGGGGAAACGAGTGTGATAGGTCAAGGATTTTTTCATTTTTTCTTTTTTAATTCATTTAATTTTTTATTTTCTAATGCAGTTTTTATGCGTTTAAACTTTAATAAGATATGCTATTTTTTATGCACTCGAATCTTAAGATGAATCAGACTTGTAAATTTGATATGAAGTAATCTGCTGTTTCGATTTTATTGTTGAGCAATATATTTTTTTTTCTCGTTTACCAACTACAAAATAAACATTGATTTTGAATAAAATATGAAATTCGGCTGAAAAATAACAATCAATAATATCGCATTAATCGTGTTATAATGCGAAAGCTGTTTATATTTTTAATCATGTTTTTATCGTATTACGTAAGCAAACTATAATACGAGTAGCGTGAATGATAAAAGTATTAAAATTACCAACGAATGATTATAGTTTTTCAACATTAAATATTGAAAAATAATGATTGAAAGTTTTAAAAAGTGTAATGTTACAAGCTACAAGGAAAATGAATAAGAAATAGGAATAGAAAGTATAATTTTCTGGTCATGGAGGTTGATGAACTTGTATCTTAAAATACCATGTTTCAAAACTTTAAAAAGCTAGAAATAAATAAAGAATAATACGTAATTGCAATAAGTTATTAAAGTAATCGATTAGCAATAACATATGTCTGCATAGTTCACTGGATTATTATTATTTAGAATAAATTAGAATAAAACGTTTGAAAAAAGTAATATCGCTATAAAATAATTAAATATAAATACAGCCTTTACACTTCTATAAAAGAAAAAACGGCAACGAAATAATAAACTTTAATTATCTAACGATAAACATATGTATATGCACGTAGGCAACTATTATTTTTACAAAACTAAATACTTTATTAAGTAAACGCTATTCTTTCTAACCAGCAGTTTCTATTCTATTCAAAGAAGGTAAAAGAGCGATCGAGAAAAATAGAAGAAATAAGTAGTCAGGTGGATGAGCATAAAAAAATAACAATGTAAGAGAATTATAAAAATACGAAAATGCTTATATGCATGAAAAAGAAATAAAAAACACGTTAAACATCCGGCCGGCGATAAATATTATTTTCTGCGCACAAAAATTTACGAATGAGTGTATTATTTGATCGCGGTTAGTTATACAAATGCGAAAAAAAAAAGATAAAAAATATAACGAAATATCAAAAAAAAAGTCGGTGATATTTATAGCACAGATAAGCACTAATGTTAATGGTAAAAAAAGATCGCGGCATAAAAATTTACGTCGCTGTTTAATATTGTTCTCCGGAGAGTTAGAGAAGAGAAAAAGAGAATCGGAGAGGTACAAACACTGCACAAACAGCATACAGAACTTGCGAGGAAGGAAGAGGGCTATGAAGGGAGGGGAGGTAGAGAGAAACAAAGAGAAAAAGATAGAGAGAACGAGGAGAGACGAGGAAAGAAGTGAACTCGGAGAGAAAGGAAAAAATGATTACACATACGGCAACTAGCGCGCCGTTCTTTTGCGCACAAGCGTACATATAACATACACATGCATATGCGCGTAGTTACGAGCGTTACTTTTCGATAAAGCATGGGCCAAAACGTTACAGAGCCGCGTGTGTGCGTGCTACTGCACGGTCCGTAAAAGTCGTTTTTCTTCCAGGATCAGAGGCTTAGGGGAAAAGAGAGAGGGAATAAAGACTCGCGGAAGACACGCGCTGGGTTAGGTTACGGCGCAAAAGACCACGATTAACGTATGACTGACTGAACAATCGTGCGAGTTTTCTTAATATTCTGCATGCGTCGTGGTCGGTAGCACCAGCAGCCGTAGTCCTTGTTATAACGCGATGGAATACTTAATGAATAACGCCGATAATGTGTATACGCTTGGAATTAGCGCGAACGTTGCGTGCTTTTCCTCTTGCATGTCTTTGCACATTACCTCCATGTATGCGTCCGATATATATATATACATATATATACGTATACACATATATGTAAACGTGCACACATGTATATGTGTATAGGTATATTTATACTTCGTAACTTGTATACTAAATTCGTAACTTGCACGAGGCACTCTAGTGACTGTCTCGCCGTCGTGTATATGCACGTACGTGTATCCTACACTCACGAGACTCTCTCATCGCATGCATTATATTATGTAGTCGAGCTTGATTGTGTATAGATCACAACGCAACACTCGTAATCGCGAGTAATGTACATATACGACACAATTGTGCAAACGTGTGTGCGTATAGTCACAGCTCACCGAGTTTTTGCTCGCTCCGTATTTTCCCCCTCTTCATCGTCGTCTTTACAAAAAGTCTCTTCGCGGGAGTAGGAGAGCGACAAAGAAAGAAAATATGCAAAGCGAGAACGAAGAAATAAAGACCATTTTCCACTATTTACTACTCGAGAACAATATTCGCATTTCTCATTTTTGCAGTCGATCGAACTGTCAGCCAACGTTGAATTCGTACATCGCTGGGAGAAAGCTCATCGTCGGTGTTCTGTAAAAACCCATCGAGTCGTTCGAATATTTATCGGTCTTGGCTCCGTGAAAATAGGAAACTAGTGGAGAGGTAGCATAAGAACGGATAGATCGTCCGTCCTCGTTGCACTCACGCGAGCGGTTTGATGGTCGTGCGCGCAGAGGCAGCGCCGCGTGGAATCACCGGGTAAAATCAAAGATGGCGATGCGGAAAGGAGGCCTGGACGCTGTTTACTGGTAAGCGCGGCATATGAGCCGTAGTCGTGCCGCGGAACTCACCGGTGCATCATAGAGCTCTCCGCTCGGTTCTTACTCTATACTATATAGAGCGTACATAGCCTACACGCGCAATCTTCCAGCGCCACCAAGCGTCGGTGATTGTCTCTATTTCGGATAGCAGCGGGAGACGAGGACTGACGTATATACGGAGCGAATGAAAGAAGGAGAAGCCAGAACGGAGCTGGCAGTCAACGCGTGTGCGCGAACGCGTTCGTATTATAACCTCTATATCCACGCATCGCAGAGTAAACGCACACCACTAAGAGCACAGCAAGATAGCATTTACACGCAGCCGCGTGTGTGTATGAGCGCGCAAACCGCAGGGAGTCGTGTGAGACGGTGTGAGTTATTCGTGATATGAGTGTGAGCGCTGTAGCGGCCACCAGGGCTGCATTGCCGAACATAAGCAACATGGAAGAGGAGGAACAGGAACGACCGCAGGAACCCGTGGAGGTAGACATCGCGTTGATGACAGAGGATGACGGATCGAGTTGCCCGAAGCCACCGTCAACGCTTCCTCTGGAGGAACAACGGCAGCAGCAACGACATCATTCGTCGTCGTCGTCGTCGTCGCCACCGCCAATTTCGCAGCCTCCTCTACACGAGGAGCCGATGATGATGGTGCAGGACAAGTCGTCGGCCTTGGTATTGAGCGAAACCGAGAAGCAGCAGCAGCAGCGAGAACAGGCCGCGGCGCTTATGGTGAACGCGCAGCTACGGGCGATGGCCGTCTCGACGACGACGAGGAGCGCGACGTCGACGGGCACAAGCAATGCGGCGGCGCGGGCGCAGCACGACACGGCGCCCTCCACCGCCACTTCGACCGGCACGCGATCTGCCGGGGAGAGCTTCGACGACATGAACGGCAAAGAAGTAAGCATACAGTACATATAGTTAGAGAGACAAAGAGAAAGAGAGTTGTTACGCGAGAGTGGGATAGAAGGATCGTGGGCGTGAGGATGTGAGACGTGGGGTGCACGGGTGTATAAGCTTACTTTTATTTGCCGTGGCGGAAACAAGTGTGGGATGATTCTATCGACTCATCAACCGCTTTTTTTTTTTAATTTTTTTCTTCACTTTTTTATTCGTTATGAAGATTTGCATTGCATATAGATGAACTTGAAGTATTATTTAAATAATTTTATTTTATCGCTTCACAATTTCATTTGCTCTCGCTTAATTGGTTGTTTTTTATTTTGATAAGAATTTTTTTTTAATGAAATAAATAAAGTAATAGATTATGATGCTTCTAAATTTAGAATATTAAATTAAATTTATATTCAATTAACTTCACCGGTTTCGGAGCATCTACAAACGCATGACGTATAAAAAAATCGGAGTTTTGAATAAATAAACTTGCTTTTGATGGTAAAACTTTTGTCACAAAAAATACAGCTTATGGTAATAATAGCAGACTATAAACTTGATCAAGATTAATTTATTGCTAGTTATCGTGTTCGTTTCATTTTTTGCAAAACGTTTCGGTAAAAAAAAATAATAAGGTTGACTTTGGTATAAGTGCTTTTATAAAAATTTGAGTATCAGTTTTTTTTAAAAATCGATTCGCGGGCTTTATTCTTTTGCATTTTTTTGCGATTCTGGTGAACAGTAGCAGTGATCGATGGACGTTTCGAGATTCGAGATTGCGGTACTCGAGACATTAAAACATACGGAAGAGCTGACGCGCGTGTTTATAAAAGTTTTTATTTGAATTCGAGTAGTGCGGTTTAGCGTGTGCTTTTTCATTTATTTCTAGCACTTTAGCAACACTTATTTATAAATATTCTGTTATGTGGTATCGTATTGAAAATCAGTTGATCCTTTGCGTTATAATTTTGTTTATTTCTGCTTTTATTGTTTTATTTAAAATGAAAATTAATAAGCGTGTAAGTTTTTCAGTTTACAGATACTTCTTATTACTTATAAAAAAAATAAAAAAACAAATCATAACAATAATTAACGTCATGTATGTCAAAAAAAGTATTATTGGTAATGATTATCTAATAATATTGCTTATTGATATAATAAGCTTAGTTTTAATTTTTCTTAGATTTTAAATAGACTTTTCAAAAACTTATAAAATAAAATACTAATGTATCATTTATCATTTTCAGCGTTTGAAACCCTATGTCCGAACATGCACAAAATTCGAAAGCGGCAGTGGCAGCGGCGATCAGGACGGTATGGTCTCTATGGAAGACGGCGTAGACATTGCCGCAAAGAAGCGCAAAACTCGCCGAGGTAAACCAAAACATAGGAAATTAAAGCCCTACTCCAAGCAACAACTATCGTACCAACAACGTCTCCGATGTCGCGCCACTGGCCGGTCGACAAAAACTGGCAGGCAACCTCCTGCCCCGTACAACACAACGCAGTTCCTCATGGAAGACCACAACGATTTGCCGGATCTCGACGAGAAACTCGCCGGTGCCGCCGGGGGTGGATCTGCCGTCGCGGCAATGGCTGCCGAAGTTCACAGTCACTTTTCGAAACCCATAGCTCCATCTCGCACGCGAGATTCCAGTTTCAGCGTCGACAGTGACGAGGATTACTTTTACTCCTCGCCAGAAGACGAGGAGGAATTTCTCACCAAGGAATTCTCTAGCGCTTACGAGGACCTCCACGCCGAAAGGCTGGGTGCCCTTACAAAAACTGAATTGATTCAAGAATACATCCAACTTGAAGCAAAAGTGGACCTGCTAACCAAACGACTGCGCAGCAAGAGTGCGAACAACCAAGCGGATGCCGTCGATCGAGATGTAGCCGCCGCAGCTGCCGATCCCAAGGACACCGAAACGGCAAAAAAGCTTAAAATCTTTCAGCAGCGCATCGATGAATTGCTTCAGCAAAACGAACAATTGAGACGCGAGAACGAGATGCTGCGCAAGCAGAGGCACGGCAGTCCCATGTCCAGCGTCGACAGCGAGAGCGACAGCGACAGCTCGAGCTCGAGCAACGGCAGCGCGTGTAGTTGCAATCACAAAACCAGTCCGGGCTCCTCACCGGTTCCAGCTTCCTATCACGCGCGCCGCGATAACGCGAGCAATCGCAGGAAGAACAGTTCGGTATCCAGCGTCGGTCTCAGCGAGAGCGACGGTACGACCGGCGATAGCACGACCGGCGACAGCTCCTGTCCGGATGCCAGTCCCAAAACGTCAACGGGGACGAGTACGACGACTAACACAGATGTGGCAAATGGACACGCGACGAATCGGGAAATCGATAGTCTGCCTACATAAAGTACTCGTAAAGTATCGAGTCAGGAATAAACAGGATCGATTCATATCTGCGAAAGCCGGAGAAAGAGAAGTCGGCCCGCTCTGCTGCTACTTCGCGCGTATTTCTTTATATATATATATATATATATATATATATATATATACATACATGAATCTCGTTTTACCGGCACCTTTTTAGCTACTGCTAGAGCTCCGATAAGAACCTTTGTAGCGTGATTTTATATTTACGTGTATATACAAGGGTTTTGAGGCTTATCTATTAAAAACCTGTAACTAAATTTGTTAAATTATCAATGGCAAATTGAAAAAATGGTAGCTAAAAAATAATAATATATTTAAAGGCTTCTTTAATAAGCCTAGTCGGTAAGGCGAGGAATAATTATACATATTTAAGAAATATTAGGGCGACGAGAGCGTTTCATTTCGAATGTTTAGTAAATCGCGATGCACGATTACGTTGAACACGAAGGAAATACTCTCGTCGACTCAAAAGGTGATGATGATCGATCTCTCTTGTATTAGAAAGGGCATAAGGAACGCAAACGTTTTTGCTGATTGAATAGTATTTATAAACGTATGTAATTAAAATATTGTTATTTGAAATAATGGAGTCAGTGATGCGAGAGTTTCGTAAGAAAGTTGTTTTAAAAAGAGAGAAAAAAAATTTTTATATGAATCAACATTTGATGAATTGCATTAGTGAATAAGTCATTCTCTTGCTCCATTTATAGAATATTATTTAAAAATAGAGTGGAATTGTACTCGTTTATGAAAGTCAAGAGCTGCAAATGATTGTAAGCGCAACATTTACATTTTTATGCAAAAAACTAAGTTCTGTCTGCTCTATTTTTATTTAACTATTTACGAGCGAAAATACTAATCAGTTAATGAAAACGGTTGAGTTTTTCGTCCTCCTTCGATTAAAGAAAAGAAAATATATTGAGAATCGTCTCCAACTTATATAAAACGCCCTCCGTTGTCTTTTACTTCTGCCTCTCAACCGCCCCGCTAAGACTGTCATTGTACATAAAATGTTGAGATGCGCGTACGTAATTTATTGTCTTTGAATATGCGTACACGCATCGGCGCATCGTGCGAAATGCGCAGTTTCAGTCGAAATAATGTGAATAAAATTATTCTTGTTTTTTTTTTTTTTTTTTTTTTTTTATTATTATTATTTTTATTTTAAGCATAACGATTGTACACTACACGCGTGAATTACATAATATTGTGTTGCGCCTTTGATTAATCGAAAACATATATATATACACATATAGACACAGACTTTTGTGTTCCGCTTGTGGATTTTAAAATTTTTCATATTATACATTGACATCATATCGTTCATAAACTTGGCTGACTAGTTTTCTTTTATGCATACTGCCATTCTCAAACTAATTCATTGCGCTTTTACACTGAAAAGACCGATTTTATAAAATATTTGAAACTTAGTACATTCAATATGTTTTATAAAATAAAACAGTTTTTCCATTTGCTAGTGAAGCGAAGAAATTATTTTAGTGATTTTCGTAAAATATTATAATGATCAATAGTACGAAAATGACTTGCGATAATTTTTTATCTTTATAGTAAGGAAACTGAATAAGAAATTTTTAATATAAATTTAGAATATCAACAATGAACATAAATAATTAATTAGGTTCAAGGAATAATCCTCAATAAAATCTTAATAAAAATTAGGTACCGATTGCACAAAAATGCGGAGGCTTGCAGACCATCAACTAACGCAAGTATACACGGGTCCAGTGTAACAAAAAAAAAAAAAAAAACAAACAAAAAAAAAAAAAAAAATTCGCGTTGATTGAACGTAACGAATCACAAAAAACGAAATGAAAATAAAATAAACAAAGTATTATGTGTCGCGATAAAGAAATGTGATGATTTAATATATATTATAATGTTTAAGATGATGCATTGTACAATTGTATAGACTAGATTAAGACTAGTTGTTAGTTTATGGTCTGATTAATTAAAGACGGGGCGCGCCTTACCTTTTACTTTCGATATGTAACTTCGACAAAGCCAAAGGATGTTTCCACTTTGTACTTTCTGTTTCATTTCCTTACCTTCCCGAACAATGTCTTACCTTTATCTCTCATCGAAATAATCTCGCTATACTGTTGTCATCGCGTCGGGTCGTCGCACGATTTATCAACTTGCTGTTTAGCCTAGACCTACTCTGTAATAGATACATAACAAATGGTAAAGTCGATGTAAGTTTATGCTCGTCAGATGCACTTGTTTTCGAATCTCTTCGATTGAATTTTTTCGTTAAATAAATAAAAGGAAAAAAAAAGAAAAAGGAAAATAAACTTTGTACTCCAAAATCGAAAAGAATTGTTATGCCTTTGGCTTGTAAAAAAACATTGCGAAATGCATACAATAAATGAACGGATCTCTAGTATGAGAAAAGTGAAGCTCTCGAGTAAGCCTGCATGGACTTTCGACATCAAAATTTTCAAAATCCTTTATTGTAGTAGTGACGCTTATAATGTGCTGGGGAATTCAAGCAAGTCTTCCTCGAGCTGTTTCGAGCACATTTATTTGCCATTTTTATGTATGTTATGTATTATAAATTTTCAAAAAAGATTATTGAAAAAAAAAAAAAAAAAAATAAGCTTATTAAACTCTCATTTCAATATTATTTTTTTTTTATTTTAAAAAGAACAAAAAAGAACACGAGAAAGTCAGAAAAAAAAGAAAAACTAACAATTAATTATTAAATCTAATTCTCCTAGTATATGTCCAACTCTTTATAGTGTTGGATCTGCTCGCTGTGATACAAACATGTGTGCTTATAATTATTATGAAACTGAAAACATTAAATAAAAAAACATTTATTGACTAAGATAAAAAAGTGTTAACTAATTGGTAATATGCCCATGTAGTCATACCAACAATTGCGCATTAAAAAAACGGAAAAATGTTGAAAAGTAAAATCCCATCCTTATCGAGCTGCATTTTCAAATGCTTGCCAGTCACAAAGCACCATAAAATCAAAGGTCTCTAGTATATTTCAAATAATGCAATTAAACATTTTAAGCAACGTTTTAAAATGGAAAAAAATATAAATAAATTTTTTTTTATCATTAAGATATTTAATTAATCAAAATTCATTGATAAATTGAATTAAGAGTCAAATTAAATATAAACATATTTTTGTGCTCGTATTTAAGATTGATAATGAGATAATTGGCAACATTTTTAAAAGAGCGATAAACTTTGAACAGATAAATTTGGAAATTGAAATTCATCGATAAAAATATTTTTAATAATTTATTGTTCTAAATACTGTTTTTATTAAATTTATCTAAAAGCAAATAAATTAATTATTTAAAAATTTAAGGATATCAAAGAGAGAACATTTTTTATATATTTTTATAACATTTTATAAATATTACTTGATCTTTTGATAATTGAATCTGAAAAAGGTAAATTAATTTTTTGTAGTTTACAAATATCTGCATAATAATATTACATTATGAGCAGATAATTTAAGAAATTTTTTTAAGTTAAATTTATTTCTTTATTAAATTATATAATAAAATATTTTTTAAAAGAGAATAGAAAATGAATTAAACCATAAACACGTGGCAGTTATACAGTGATACCAAAAGCGATTCTGATAAAAAAAAAATGCTATGATATAATGTGGCTGCAAGCACGTAATTGTAAGTACAATTGACAAAGTTAAGTCAGATCCAAACATAAGAAAAAGAGGGCACCACTAAAGCGTTCCAAACTTAAAAGCACAGCTAGGTCAAAACGCGGAAAATGGCAGACTACGCGCGTGAGGGACAACAAATGCGGCGTTGACCCATTGATCCTCACAAGTTAAAATCTTATAATCGAATTTTTTATAGCTGTTTATTTGTAAATCCATGAAATACAAAATACAGCCGAGATACCTGCAATTACAGAGACAGTCATGAAGGAACTATGGGGCGCTGAGAAATTGGAAGCGGAGCTCGAGGCCGCTAAGGACGATCTTCGGGGTCTAGAGAGAAATATTAGAAAGATTTTAGGCAGAGATCTGCCTGAGGGTGAAAATGGGGCAGTTCAGACGACTACTAGGTTTGCTGACTTCTTCATTTGCGAATAAATATGTGTCATTATGACTTAAAAGATTTTTTCCTATACCGATTCAATACTTTCAGTGTAAAACATAACCTTAAAAGTGGGTAATGGTGCTTTTCAGTTTATGTGTACATACATTAACCACTGAGAGTTGCATATATCTGTAATATTTTTGACGTTCAGATTTTTATTTATTTATTTTTAAAATAGATCTGTATAGTATTCATTACAATTATTAGTATAAATTTAGAATTTGCAATTTGTTTATCATGATTATTGTCTAAACTTATTTATTTAAAATATTTTTAAGGATCCAACAAAAACGGCCTTTACAAGAGGATCGACGGAGACAAGTTGCAGATTTTCCAAATAATGAATTTGGAGCTAAGCGACGATGGGTAGGTGGTGGTAATAATAATACTGAACCAAAAACTGTATTTAGTCGATTAAGTGCTAGAGTTCCATCTACTGCTGATGATAGTGGAGATGAAGATGATAATGCATTTAAGGTATAACATACAATAATTGTTGATTTAGTATATTACACAATTTTTTTCATCTAATAAATTTTCATGGGTAAAATTTTTAGCCTGCAGTATCTTCCAGAGTCATTGCAACACCTAGAGAAATACCTTCTAGGCAAGATGTAATTCGTAGAGAAAGTACTGATGAAAGAAGTAAACAGAGGAATAAACGAATGTTTGGTGTACTTCTAGGTACTTTACAAAAATTTTGTCAGGAAGAAACAAAGCTCAAAGCTAAGGTTGGGTCTTGATTTATCGATTTGATTTATATTAATGATAATTATTTATATGATTTGCTCAATATATTATATTATAGGAAGACAAAAAGGCAGAAGTAGAAGCAAGAGTAGAAGAAGCAAAAAGACGAGAAAGAGAAGAATTAAAAAAAGAAAGGCAACAATTATTTTTAAGTCGAAAACAGCAGTTAGCTCAAGTTAAAGCTCTTGAAGTAAAATTAGCTAGAAGTAAACAATTTCAAGATTGGCGTAATGCACAAATACCACTTTTAAATTTTATTAAAACAAAAGCACAGCCATCTATTTATTATTTACCAAAGCGAAGTACCCCAGAAACTGACACATTACTACAAGAATCTTCAAAGGAACTTAAAGGTTTATATTTTAATTTAAATTTTTATTCTTGTGCAAAAATTTAAATAATGGTTAAAAAATTTTTCAAGTTTATAAATTTAACATTATAAAAATAAAATATTTTTAAGTATGCAATTACTTCCTATAATCTAATTTTTAAATCTGATTAAATAATTTTTTTAAGTATTTGAAATGAATTATAACACATTTATATACTTCTATTTATGTATAAGTATTAAAATATATAATTTTACATTCCACTTTTTAATATTTTTATAAGAAAGTATTTATTGGCTATGTAAGCCATTTATTTTTAAAGTAGTACAAGTCCATTTTTTTTCCTAGAAAATTAGTTAAATAAAAAGTTTACACTAAAATTATGACAAATCATGTGATCTCATTTCCAAAAAAAAAATGGATCCATGCCACTTTCAAAATAAACAGTCTATATAAAGTATGAAGGATGTAATACAATTTTCTTCATTTTTATTGCAGCAATAATTAATATTAATAATTTTTTAATAATAATATTTTTATCGTATTTCAGCTGAAATTGATAGGAGGGAAAAAGCTTTAGTTGAGGAACTTGAAGCGATACAAGCTCAAGTGGGTTCTGGTAAAAATCAACAAGACAAAAATATGTCTCTTTCAGATAATCAGGATCAGTCAATGACTGAAGAACCTGAAGAAGAAGAAAATCGTGATCCAAATCCTGAAAAAAACGGTGACATTGAAATGGCCGATGCCGATGCTGATGCCGATGTTGATGTTGATGCGGATATCGACGTCGACGCCGAAGTTGATGCTGATGCTGAGCCAGACCAATCCTCTATTCATGACAAAGATACCAAAAACGATGAAATGGACTCAGAAAAAGAAGAAAATGATAATTCTATCCAAGAAGAAAAGGAAGACAAATTAGAAGAAACTAATGACTAGCGTTTGTTATAAATTTTTACATTGTAAATAAAAGTAGCAATCGCGTGTGTGCAAGTTTTGAAATCAAATCGTAAGTGAATGAGAGGTCAACGTATGCTTTGTACTCGTGATTTTCAAAGAAGATTACCAAGCTCTACTGTCCTAAGTTTTTTTAATAATTTTTATTAGAGTACAATCAAGTATTTAAATAAGTCAGCCGGTGGTATTTTGACAATTTACGTAAAAACTTTAGGTATCCTTAGTTTATTTTCGAGCATCAAACAATTGCATACTTTTTCTTAAACGTTTATGTACTTTTGATTCAAAATTGCATGTAAATTGCTAGGTTCATTATTATGCAAAAGCAATTTATTACCTGAAAGATTTTCCTTCAATTTACAAAATTTGCTATGACTTTGTACTATTGCCACATATAGTTTATATTTATAAAATTAAGGAAATTTTAATTACCTATGTGTGTATAAAAATTAGTTTTTGGCATAATCTCTGAGTAATTTATCTTTTGTGGACTCACATGATTCACTGGTTAAAATGGAAAAGTGACTAGAATTATAATTGTAAAATAAATATAAATTTTTTAGTTTCTAGCATAATTAAAAGCTTCGAAGCAAAAATCGTCTGTAAATAATGTACGCTTTATTAATTCTTTTAAAATATACAGAGAGAAAAAAAGAAATCATAGAATAAAAACAAAAGTATAGTATAACAATATAGACAATCTCGTTTGAAAAAATAAAAATTATTCAAAGTCAAATCGCATTGGAATCTCTGCAGTGCTTTGGCAAATGTAAAAGTCTAGAATGGGATAAAGAGGAACTGGCAAAGCCTGGCGCCATACGCGCTTGAACTTTAGTCGCGAGCCATTAAGTCGCTTCGCCATATTATATGGCAATACCAGGAAAGAGAAAAAGAAAAGAGAGAAGGAAAAAAGGAGCGTTTATAGTCCAGGCTATTACTACTGCTGCTATGCGTCATCAGACGTATTTTCATACTCAAGTTGCCTGCGGTATAAAATGCCAAACACTTGCGAGAGGTGTTCCGAAAATTTAAATTACTTACCGACTTTCAAAAGTCTTTGATTAAAGTTTTATTACTTTCTACTTTGCAATTTACGATGGCGTGATTTTATATTAAATTACGCAGAATTTAATAAACTATACTTATGTTAAATCATTTTCATAAACACCTACATATGCGACACTATGACGAACCTTTTGTGACCATAATAAATTTAAAATTTTAAATATTGTTCTTAGTTGTACTTAATTGCACATATATATATATATACACACACAAAATTAATTTCATATATTATACTTCCTTTATTTACAATAATCAATTTATGAGCATTATAAGTTTCATATAATTATAAATAATTTTCATTGAAAAAGTTTTTATAAATTTGAAACAATAACTATTATTCCTTTTGTTCTAGGAAAATATTTTTATTTAAAAAATCAATAAACTGATGCAAATATGTTGTTAATTTTTTTGAGTTAATGTATCAATTACTTTTTATTAATAAATACTATATAGATATTATAATAAATTGTAAAAAATATATAAAAATTACTTGAAACTTTTTACACAAGTATTAAAAAATATTTTTATAATTTGAAATACATTTTCATATTAAATAGTCATATTTGTAAAAATGTTTATTTCATTAATAATTTTTAATTTTTATTTTACAATAAGCTGCAGAATATAACGTATTTTAAATAATTTCGGATAATTTTTTCATATAAAGTAATAAATTATTATCAGAAAACAATGATATTTTTTTTGTTATCAAATAATTTCGATAGATATATCGGTAAACATAAAAGAAAAAAAAAAAAAAAATAGAGATTAAAGAACGCATACTAAAAACTCGCAGCGTATCGTGTATAAAAAGAAGTGAATGAACTGCAAGCTCTGTACTGAAAATAACTTAAAAGAGTGAGAGAGGGAAAAAGATTCACATGCGAAGGCATAAAATTCTCAAAACGAGATGGACCAAAGTATCCGGAGTGCATTTAGCAGCTTGTGCATTTGGCTTTTTATTGGGCGAAAAATGTCGTCGAGCAATCGCTTTTCCCTGTATATGTTACATGTCACGTCTATGCTACCGAGATATGCTTACGCCTAACTTACTAGATTCCCTCTCTCATTCTTGCAAAGGTTATAAATTTAGAAAACTGGGCTTGAGGCCAGATAATTCCCTGCTTCGCGGTGTGAAACGGCCTTTGCTCATTTCATACCCAATATCCCATAAAGTCCACGGCAACTCTCGGTGCGAGCGAAGATTCTGCGATGCATCTTTAATTACCGATTTTCTTTGGATTTACTGCTACCTTTTCATAAATTTCTTCTCTCTCTCTCTCTCTCTCTATCTATCTCTATCTCTATCTCTATCTCTTTCTTGCTGTCCGCAAGCTTTTTCGTCTCGTACTTAATCGTTCACGAATGCAACGGTCGCGCAGTCTTTGCGTTCTTTTGTTATTTTGACAGTAAAGTGGTGGCGGCCGTTCGACTTGGCGCGATGTGAATTTGCACGCGGGCGAGCTTTCCCGAGCTTCGAAAAGATTTATGATACCGAGGGATTCGTATTATACGAGCTCGTTTTGCAAGAGACGATTTTTGGGAAATGAGGTGGAGACTTTATTATGCTATCTAGCACCGAGGTTATAATTGTTCGTCTTTGAATCATATTGAATTAAACAATTGTCTTGCATACAATAAAATCGTATAGTTTCATTTTTATGAGAGTTTTTGAAATGTGTAAAAATTCTGCAAGCGATGTTTTATACACACACACACACATATATATATATATATATATATATATATATATATATATATATATATATATATATATATATATATATATATGAATAAAGAAAAGAATAAAATATTTCACATTGTTACCTAATTGAGCATGTAATAGTCAAGTATTTAAATAACGAACATGGTTTAGTTGCCAAAAGTATTTTAAAGATGAAAATGAAACTAAATATTTCAAGCTTTGATTAAAGAGGTTGTAAAAATTTCAATTAATGTCAAAATTAAATCCTTTTGATATTGAAGTTATCTTTTTTAATAAAATAGTATGAAAAATTTTTGATAGCATGAAAATATACTATTGTCATGATGGATGTAAAAGTAAAACGTAATGTATGTATATAATTATGTACAGAGTTATAAGTGAAGTTAAGAAGTGCTTCGTGTCTTTCGGAATATCAACGTATGTATAGAAATTAATTCGAAGCGATCAGTTGAGTTATTACATATGACAATTAATATTTTACGGAAGAATTTGCAATTTGGCGATCAGGCGCGGCCGCGTGAAGCAAAGCAGAAAAGGAACGGACTCGTTGTGCCAAAAATCATTCAAAATATCCTCTTCCGTCGCAGCAGTTGACGGTGTTAATGAAAAAGAGCATCGAAAATGATACATTCTGGCATCAAACAAATTGAGCATTGTTCATACGTTGTTTGACTTTCTTTATTGTCATGTATACATATAATACATTTATCGGGTTATGATTTCAAATTAAAATACCTGTAAGTTACAAAAAATGATAAAACTGTCATGGCGGCAACGGTGAGTAGAAATATTGGTATTTTTATGTTTTATTTTTTAATAAAATGTATTAAATACGTTCAACGGTATATTAATTTAAATTCTTCGGTAATCAGAATGTTGGTATAAGATGAAAAATTCGAGGCTAGTTAAACATTATGCATGTTTAATGTTAAATTTTGTACATACTGAGATGACTATTGAAATATGGAGAATATTACAATATTTAAAAAGTAAATACAAATTTGAAAAATTTAATTTTTATTAATTATTTAAAATATATACGATAAAAGTTGAATTTCATATATAAAACGTACATTTTATTAATGTAAAAGCTTAAACGCTTTCGACATTACTCCATTTTAAAATTTAATCTAGAAAACTCACGTTCGATCATTCATATATATACATTGGTTAATCAAGAAATTTGAATAGATTATCCACAGCTCGTCAAAATCTCATATTCAAGAGTACTCTAAATCATTCATTTATTCAACGATATAGGGATAAAGAGGTTCATCTTTATTCAGAAATTATACATATCGCGTAAAAGTATATCGAGCGTGCACCTGTATACGTATGCACTTACATTCATAACGCATGAAGTTCCTTAAACGTAGGCGAGAGAGAATAATAGGGCGTCGGAGGCGTGTACGCTTGAGGCGCATCGAGGCGAACCTGAGCCGCGCGTGCGCGCGTGCACTACGTTCCACGGTATATGAACGCGACCAATGGTCCGTACCGACGTAGAACCGCCTCGCGAGACGGCCACACCTCCTCGAGCTTGCCTCCCCCTCTCCCTTCCTCCTCTTCACCTCGTTCGCTGTGCGCTCGGAACCGAGAGCCCGGAATGCGCCGTCACGAACGAATGAGATGCTTTGAATGTGTCTATCCCCTCCCCACTTTTCGGTACTCAATCCTCTACTTTCTTCCTACGCAAGCTTACCTTTCCTGCGAAAGCCCTTTCTTTTTTTTTTGCTCATGGCTAGATACCGAGAAATGATGCAAAGGGAAAACTGTTTCGTGCTTTGATAATTTTATTGTGGTTGGACGGCGGATAGGGTTGAAAGTATCGATACTTGCTTTCAAATATAATTGCATTTAATAATAGAAATCTTAATGCTTTGAAATTCAAAATTATTATGAATTAAAAATTGTTATCGTTAAATTAATATTTTATAAAAAAAAAACAGCTATACAATTTTAAGAATATATTATTTGTTTCCTTTTTTTTTAAATTAATTGAATATTAAATATTTGAAAAAAAATATATTAAATAATAATTTTTCTGAACGATTTTTGTTTATATTTGATTATTTTGATCGGACAAAATTTATTTTTTATTTCAATTGTATCACAAATTAAAAAGTTAATTTAAATTTTATTCAAATAAGTTTATGTATCGCCAATACATATAAATACGCTGTATAATAACAATATACAATTAAGAAATATACTGTATCAGTTAAATGAGATCTTATTATTTTAGAAAAAAATATTGATTTAAAAACCTTAATAAAAATAGCTTGAATAATTAATTTTAATGTATAAAAATTCTATCATAATTAAAAAAAAGTCCTAATAAACTTTCGTTCAAAAATAAATAAATAATTATTCTAGCTTAACTTATCAACATGTGCTTAAATCTCTCGTAAAGCCTCCTAATCAATTAATTAAATAATTCAATCGCTCTCATACGAGATTCGACATCTTCATCGTCGTTTACACTAATCGCGAGTTCCTTCTCTCGAGCCCAATGTACAAAATGAGAAAAAAAGCAATTCACGACAAAAAAAAAGTAAAAAAAAAAAAAAAAAGGAATAAGAAAAAAAAATTTATTGTCGCTTAACGCGTTCGTTTCAGCGGAGCATTTCATAAACATAAAACACGCTATCACTTCGTCTCACAACATTCCCTTTCTCTCTTTCGCACATTAAATTTTGGTTAGACTCGCGTCTACACGCGCAAACGAATAATAATCGCGCGCTTAATTCCCTTCGTTTCGCGCTCTCTCGAAAATTCATAGAGCTTGAAACGGTTGCCGCCGTTGCCGTCGTCGTCTTCGTCGCAATCACATGTTCAGAAACGCGCGCGCGCACATACACGCGCTCGCGTAGAGAGACGTGTGCGTGCACATAACCGAACACCACGCGTTCCAACACACGGGCGCAAGCTGCTGCCGTCGAGGAAGAAAAGGAGAAAGAGGGAGAGAGAGAGAGAGAGAGGAGTGCGGCGATTGGAAGTAGCCGTTGCGGTGGCGGTGACTGCGGCGGCGTTGCCCCCGCGCTCGACGAGATGGAAGACTGCAGTCGGAGATTTCTTATTTCTGCTCGGGTAAATCTATCGTCCCAGTCAGTGAGGCAGAGCAGGGCGAGCTGGCTCGAGAAGCGCCTTCTTCGTCTCTCCTCCGCCTCCTCTTCCTCCTCCTCTTCTTTCTCTGTCTCTCGTTCTTTGCCGTTACATCGTTTCTGCCGCTGTTTTCCTCGTGGACCCTGTGTTCACGCCGTGTATATCACCAGCGTGTGACCGAGAAAAAAAAAGCGGCGAGAGAAAGAGTGAGATGGAGAGAAAGACGAAGCGATAGCCATATCGTTTGGTAGTAAGATAATGTTTTATCGGCATTCGGAGAGAGACAATTCGGCCTCGCTCGGATTATCGTTTTTTCGACGTTCTCTCTCTTTCTTGGTTCGTTATATACTTTTTACGGTCGTGCGAGCGCGCGCTCACGATCTTCGCTCACGATTATGCGGCAGCTCGACCGACGGACTTCTTTCGCGTTTTTATCGGTCCTACACCTGTGATGAATTGCGAGGTAACCGAGTGCGTTCATAGTCGCGCTCAAAGTGGTGAAATTAAAAAAAAAAAAAAAAAATATATTATAAAAGAAAAGACAAGAAGCAAAACAGAAAGTACATTTTTATGATTATTGCGGTAAAAATAACCGTTAAATTTTCAACACGGATCTAAGGTATTATCACGCGAATAAATCGGCGAATAAGAAGGTGTGTTACGAAGAAGAATCGAAAAAATTGTGTTTGAAGAGAATTAACGGCGACTACCGTTGTGTGTTTTTCTCAATGGATCCCATTTTATTGGGTAAGTTTACACACAACTCACAAACTTTTTATTAACTTTTTTCATTAATTTTGCTCAATCGTTAGCGTAGTGTTTTCTATAAGATAAAATTTTATAAAAAGTTTTGATACTTTTATTTGGTATGCGTTTCTTTGACTCTTTTCAAACTTACATTTTTTGTAAAGTACTGCAACAAAATACATTTGTGAAAATTAATTTATTACTTTATTGATAATTTTTTTTTTTTTTTTTTTTCATACAAGGGAATGTATTTTAAAATTATCTTGGAGAAATGAATCTTTATTTCATTATTAAAATTTAACAATGCGTGTACTATACGAATGGCGTTAGTTAACCTTCGCTTGTTTGCTTTCTTTAAACAATTTAAAAGATATTTTATATTGAATTATACTTGCAATTGAATAAAATTCTTTCGCTAGAAGAACTCGAGCCAAATTTTAAAATTTAATTTTTCAAAACATAAGGATTGAATCAAATGAATGTAAAATAAAAAATAAAAATAAAAATAAAAATTGTCCATTAAAGCAAATTTAGTAATCATAATTAAATAAATTAATATTTCTCGCTCTATCTCTTATACTCAAAGTTAATCTCACGTAAAAATTATTTTGTATGAAAAAAAAGTTTTGACCCAACAAAAACAGTTAACCGATAATCCACATCGATAAGGTTACCAAATAAGTGTAACAAGCAAAAAAAAAAAGGTCACTCAGCATGCGGTTAATTGCAGCCGGAATTTAGAGGACCGAGCCCCTCTAAAGACAGCTGCTTTTTTTAATCGGGTCGAGAAAAAAAAAAACGTAAAACGTAGACGGAAAAACGCGAGGGAAACGTAAGACAAGAAGCCTCGGCACTTCCGAGGCCTCCTGTCGAGTATATGGATAAAGGACAGCGCTGATCCTACGTTTCTTTTCCTGTCTCTTTCTCTCTCTCTCTCTGTTTCTCGTTCTCTCGTGTACATTCATTAGCGTCAATTAGTGCTGTTTGCAAGGCAAATAAATAGTAGGCCAGTGTGCAGTACCTTTAAAAAGAAAAAGGGTACACGTGCATCCCGTAGACCAAAGGTAAAGAAAGAGAGTTGACAAAGGATTGATCAAACACGCTTCGCGTCGTCCTACCGATTTCATCCTACATGTATGCGGGCGTATATGCACGCGCATACGTGTGCGTGCGTGCTTGCGTGCGTGGTTATCCGTCGCGTGTGTACGTATCCAAAGTGGAAGCTCCGCCGGAGAGTTGGCCTGCGGTAATCCTGGAAATGGTACAAATTTTGTTCGCTACCGATTTCATCTATGTATGAGAAAACATTCGGAGGATGCTTGTTTTTCCTGCGAGGATTTTGTCTTTTCGTTGCTCGTATTTTGACGTTTTCAAGAGAGCTTTTGTTGTTTCGCGTGTCTAATTATTTGAGTAAATTGTGACTTTGAGAGATTTACATATAGCTATTTGCGGTCATTTGAAATTTATTTTGGAATATTGAGATCTAACTTAAATTAAATAAAAAAAACATTATTTTAACTCGTGCACGTTTTTAATAAAAATAAAATATTTTGTGAATATCAATGTGAATAAATTTTATTTTTTAATGATATTTCATTTTACATATTAGAAAATGAAATCATTTGTTTATCGATATTTAAAAATTAACGTACAATACATACATCTATGTCGTTGATTTTGAATTCTTCAGTAAATTCATCAAGTTAAAACGGTACGAAAAAAATTTTTCCAAAAATAACATTTCAATTAAAGGCGCTCATTAAATTACCATCATATACACCCCTTGGAATATTATTTTCAAATCGTTAGTATAAATCGAATTAAATTTAAATACCGAAAGTACATTATGTACATTTATATATACGCGCGCAATGAAGCATAATATAATTTACGCATAATTTAATACTGTAAGAAATCTCGGGTTAAAATACCGTCGGCAATAAATCACGCGCAGGTGTACGAGTGAGCTCGCTCGCTCCCGATAAATCCAATCAACGCGTTTACGTGCAGCATCGCTTGACGTTTCACTTGGACGACGTGTATACGTATATTCGTATACGCATAACTTTCTACACGTGTATATTTATATTACATCGGAAGTGTGAGTATTGAAGCCTTGCCTATACACATACCTCGCGTGGACGATTAAAAAACGAGCAAAAGACGAACACGAAGGTGCACGTACGGATGTGTGTGTGTGTGTATATATATATGTATATATATCGCGACGATGAAAATAAAGGTTCGCTGCTGCACTTATGGACGTGAGAATGTGACAACGTGTGTGCGCCTTAGCGAAAGCAAGAAAGAGAGAGAGAGAGAGAGAAAAGAGCTTCAAGATCGATAAAATCACGGGAAGCAATATTGGTGATGATGAGAATTATTGTTTTTACGATCGTTTGCTCTTCGGCGACGTCCGTTATTCCTGACAATTCTCCACCAGAGTCATCCGCAAAGAATGAATCGAACGCATTCCGCGTTAAACATCGTTGCGAGCTTTGAACGTACAATATACATCTAAACTGCACGTTAAGACCCCTGTACGTTAAGATTAACAAACAATCTATAAAAGAAAGTATGCCAGGTCGTCAAACACAGATCGTTACAAACCTGTTGAAAATAAAAAGAAAAAAAAAAAGAATAAACGACAAATTACGCAGCTCGATAGAAAAGCGTAACGGCGGAAAACAAAAGCATAAAACGTTTGCCGTTTACCGAGGCGCATCGAGCCGCGACGCGTCTGCGGTTTCCTAATATACATAAATTTATATACGCATAGGCGAGATAGAAACAATAATGAACTCGCGAGGGCATCAATCTTACCCTGAGTTCGAATATGTACACAGTAGCTCGCACGGTATATCCGCGGGATCTCTCGATCGGTTTACGCATATGTGCACGGAGGTAATTAGGCGTCGGTGCGTGCGCGCTTCACGGTATACCGCCTCGAGTAGTCCGGTTAAGTAAGCGTATAACACACGTGTTCGACGCCGTGTATCCTATATACATATACATTCGAACGAGTTTGTCTTGTTTGAAAGAGAGAACACCAGAGAGAGAGAGAGAGAGAGAGAGAGAGAGGGAGGAGAACGCCCACTTGCAAGACGCACGCGACGAACATCACGATCTGGAACATTTTTCTTTATAAGTATTTGGATCGTGGTTGCCTTTTTCACGTGTTGCGCATACAACTACGTTGTAACGAGGGCCTTTGCTTTTCCTTTCGATTCTTCCGGAAATGGGTTGAGATTTTTCGTAATTATTATAATATATTTGTGGAATTTCGGGGAAACGTTCCTCCTTTCATTTATAAGCCATTGTGAACAATTAAAAAATTTTTAAGATTTTTTTAAACCATTAATGTGCCACTTCGAGCGCATAGTGATTTTGTTCTTTTAAATGTGCCTTAATATTTTAATATTGAAAGAGAAATTAGTGCTATTTTAATTTTTATTTCGGATGTTCATTAAAGTTATTGAATTTAAGACCCAAGCGATCATTTCAATGAAAGATATTTAATACTTTTTCAAACTAAAAAAAAAAGAAGAATCGACTGACTTGCGATAAAAAAGACGAACGAAATACGCGTTTCAATTTGTCAAAAAGAACAGTAAGGATAGAGAGTAACTTAAAAAAATGTGCTTATTCAGAAAACATAAAATCACGGGAAAAAAAAAGCCGACTCTTATACCCGAATAACCACGACCACGCCTCCCTCGACATCAATCGGTAGCCGCTACTAGAACTTGCGGTTACTTAAACACTCGCTGAGTATCTGTCTTTTTAACAGTACGAGAGCGACTAAACACTCCGCGCACTCTCCCTCTCTCTCTCTCTCTCTCTCTCTCTCTCTCTTTCTTAGATTCACCGTAGCACAACAATATCAACCCGTAATCGTAAGTATGCATAAGCAAACCTTTTCTACTTTACCATACATACTCTCCATCGCACCGTAAGAACGATATGTACATACGCATATAAAGATATAAGCGCGAAACCGAAAAACAGCGAGTGCAAGCGTACATATACCGCGCGGTCTCACTCTTGCGAGAGAGGGAGCTGTCGCTTTGGACACATGTATTACAAGCGTGTAAACCGAGTGCTCGCTCGGTCGGCCCTCTTTGATCTCGAGCCATTCATCACCCCTCGCGAGAAAAAGTCTAATAATATACGCGTATGCATATATACATATACATATATATATATAAATATATAAGCGTATGTACATGCTTATAACTTATAACACCATAAGCTCTCAAAGCTCGCGGCATTTTTATGTTCCCGTTGTGTATGTGTCCGTGAGTACGTGTATAGAATCAGCGACGTGAGGGAATTTCGTACGAGTGTATTGTCTGATATGGCATTTTTTTTTCGACATTATGTAAAAAAAAAAAAAAAAAAAATAATTGTCTTTATTTTGATATTTGCTAAACAAAAAACGTTTAATTGTTTGTGGATTAAGGGAACGTTTTAATTAATATACACATATGAAATGCATATAACGCTAACGATATTTCTTCAACATGCTACACGCTTTCATTTCGTTAACTAGTTAAATTTAATAAAATAAAATTTTTTCACGCTGCATTTAAACACAACAAATGACGTTATAATCGTTAACGTATAAGTGTAACATAAAATTTCAAGTACAACGCGAGAAATGATTAATCCAATGTTTAAGCGCGCCAATTAAAATTTTTCGAAAAATTACATTCCAGTTATTACATATCCGTATGCAAAACTTCGCTCTCTTATAAATACCGTACGTAACAGAATAACCGTTATAAAGAGGTGACGGTGATGGGGAAGGAAGGATGGGGGGATTGTACGGGGGCAATAAATCTCTTTAAAATAACACACATCGTAAGCCGGCGTGAAAATGCGCACGAAGAATTTATACGCTCTCGAGCCAAGCGCAATCTCATACAGCAGCCGCTCGTCGTTTAGACAAGCCCGACAGATTCGTGTCTAAACACTCGTCGCGGCTTTGCCTTAAAATCTTATGGATTATACAAATATGCGTATGTGCTTGTAAGTTATCTTGAAATTTGAAGAAGTCGCGTGCCGCGAGAGCAAGTGTTCTTTTAAAGGGTTTTTTTTTCTTTTTCTATACACATTATGGTTTTACGGATGTTGTGGATTTTTTTATATGTTCTGCTTGTAAGTTTACCATAGTATATCGTTTCACGTTAAAAACAAAGGTTTTTATTATAAAAAAAAAAATAAATTTAATTTTAATAATGCTTCGTTAACTCCAAGTCGATATTTTGCCTGTAATTTACGATAGCGAATGCCTAATGTTTTCACAAGAAGTAAACGCAATTATATTGGCTTAAAAAAGCTGGTAATGAATAATGAGTCGACGATCGTTATCGCTAATCAATTTATTCGTCAAAATTACTGGTACAGCTCGCATATGTATATTTCATTTGCTTTGAGACTTAAACGTTGGAAATTAAAAAATCGGCCGATTCATTTCTTTCGAAAACGAATCTCTAAATCAAACTTACAGTTTCTCTCTCTCTCTCTCTCTCTCTCTCTTTCCTTATATTCGGACCATTAGCTCGAAGGCACAAGCAAAGATTTATCCCGATTCAGACAGTTGCGAGTTTAACTTAAAAAGAAAAGAAAAAAAAAAAATAATGAAGAAGCTAAATAAGACGGCGTCGAGATTCGCGAGAAACGAAAGGCAAGAGAGCGTGAGAGGGAGTATATTCGCGCAAGAGCAAAAACGCGTCTCCGCTCACTCGACGTAGCTGTCTCTTCTTTTCCGAGAAGTTGCGCACAGTGCGCGCCTTTGCCGCGGTAGGTTATTCTATATACCTAACGGCAAACGAACCCGTCGGCTCTCGGGCTTTTCGACATTTTGTTCTCGTTGTTGGAGCCGCGCGTGCGGCCGTATATCCCTCGGGTTAATTTATCGTCCCCTCTCCTTCTCTCCTCGTTCATTCTTACTCTCGACTTATTGTGGGCAAATAAGCTCCGCGCGAGGCTTTATTATTTCGCCGGCCGTTAAGACATCGCGCATCGTGTAATGACGAACGAGCGGAAGCTTTACCCGTAGCTTACCGTCGCGTAACCGCTTTCTTGTTTTATCTTTACTCTTTTCTCTCTCTCTCTCTCTTTCTCTCTCATTTTATTTTTGTATAACCGCGGAGTTCGCGTGGATTTTTAATGAGAATTAATGGACCCGCGTTTTCGCTCGGATCGAGTTCTCGTTGGGCTCGATGTGGGAGATTTTCCCTTCGAGACGATCGTCGAGATTTCCCAGCGAGTGGATGACATTTGGATTATTGCGAGTAATGTGCTTCGTGCCGTTAGTATTCCGGCGAGGTTGAATTATAGGCCCTCAAGAACTTAATTGCGATGTACTGTGTCAAAATAAAGACATAACGATAAACGCTTGAAAATGAAATAATAAAGTTTTTTTTTTTGGTTATTTAAAAAAAATAATCATTTTTCACGAATCTTTTATTATTGAAGCTTGATTCATTTTATTTTTTTTTTTTATAATTAAGTTAAAATGATTTTAGTCTTATATATATATATATATATATAAGTTAACTAATTTTTTATGATAGTTTTAAAACACGATAAAAAATCTTTTAAATTTCCAATATTCCAACAAATTTTTTTTTTTTTTTTTTTTTTATAATTGTAAATCCCAATTTAATAATCAATAATTTAATATAAAATATTAAATTTTTAGTCGACATTTCATTCGTGAAGCGCATGACGAAGAATGTTAAGCTATAGCTTTAATGATACAACAGTTAACGATAATTAAAAAAAAACTTGACCATTTATTATTCACTATCTATTTTTCTCTATACATATTAAAGATAATCCTTGGCCTGATTATACTTGACACATATTATAAGTAATTCCTTACTTTCTATCGTTATTTTTATCGACAATCTTAAATACTATTTCGTTCAACTTCAATATTAATTAAAAAAAAATGTTTAATATATAATTAAATATAAAATATAACTAAAACAATTCACAAGTGTTCTTAATAAATGCGACAAATTTTGACTATAGTTAAAATATAAATGGTATAAAACAACGGGTAAAGTTAATGGTATACTTTTTTTTAAAACTCTTCAAGCATTTGAGTCAAATTAGTTTCAAATAGATCATTATTGTATTCTTTCATTTTCTCGGCAAAGACCAACAGAAGAAATTTCCATTTCATACCTGTCACCGAGTTAAGCGATTCTTCCCCCCCCCCTCCGACCGCCCCCGAAAAGAATTTTAAACGACGATTATTTCAAGCTCAACAGTAACTGTACAAATGTATATATACATACATATATTTACGCAGAGTCGCTCAACGCGTACGTCGCGTCTCCAAAAAATCGAGAATGCCGCTGCTCTATTTCAGCGTTATTCCATTTCACGCTCGGGAGAGCATCGCAATATTCTCGAAAAAGCGCCGACGTAGTCCTCGTCGAGCCGCGGCAATGGCACTCGAATTAATCGACGCTCTCGCACGTGCGTGTGTGCGTTCATATATAACACGTGTACACGTAAGAATATAGATACATATATACGTTTATGTGTAGAGAGCGTTTGTACGAATCGCGTTACACCTAGGCGCGCGGGGTTATTCCGGTGCGAATGTATATAATCACCGTACGTCGCGCATTGTACGTCGGCTAGGAACGTTTATAATGGACAAGGTCCATCCTAAATTCGTTTTACAAGGAGTCTGCGCTTCGCCAAAAGACTTGATTTATGTTGGGACCGCTAATAACTCTTTGAGTAGGAGGGAAGAGAACGAGCTTTCGCACTCGTTTTTCTCATGTGGGAATAGCTCGGAAACCGGAGAGAGAGAAAGAGAGAGAGAAAGAGAGAGAGAGAGTGAGAGAGAGAGAGAGAAATACGCAGGGAGAAAGAGAAATGGTTTATCGTCATTACGAAAGCTCTCCGATGTGATGCGTATATGAGATCGCGAAAAATTGCTTAGCTAGTCTTCTGCGCTACATGTTTTAAAGCGGCGTTATATTCTCGGCTAAAATTTGCTTGTTTGTTAAATGCTATCGAAACAGAGGTTTCTTTTTTAACTTTGATTCAGCGAAGATTTGCCTTCGCTTTATGCGCATTAAACGTCCAACGTCTCTTTACAGCTGGGAGCTGCAATTGCATATCGTTATGAATATATTTCGGTAAATCAAATCGTAAAATTTTGACGTAATTAATTTAATACGAGCTCTATATTTTTGTTGCTATATTTCGTAAGGATTAAAATGCAACCTCGTTTAAATATCCGAGCAAAATTTTGTTTTAGAAACCAGCATGGGTACGGTGGGCGGCCAACTGAGTCAGAGTCCACAACACCAGCACGGCAACCAGCACCAGCAGAGCCAACAGGCCCAAGCCCAGCAGCAAGCCCAATCCCAACACCAGCAACAACAGTACGGCGAAGTTAATCAGCTCGGCGGCGTTTTCGTCAATGGGCGGCCTCTGCCCAACGCGGTACGGCTGCGAATCGTCGAGCTCGCCCAGTTGGGAATCCGACCCTGCGACATATCTCGACAGCTGCGCGTCAGCCACGGCTGCGTGAGCAAAATCCTGGCGCGCTATCACGAGACCGGGAGCATTCTGCCCGGAGCCATCGGAGGCAGCAAGCCTCGCGTCACCACCCCCAAAGTCGTCCAGTACATCAAGCAGCTCAAGCTCAAAGATCCGGGCATCTTTGCCTGGGAGATCCGAGATCGGCTCCTCTCGGACGGCGTCTGCGACAAGTACAACGTGCCCTCGGTCTCCAGCATCTCGAGGATACTGAGGAACAAGGTGGGAGCGGCCGCGGCCGCCGCGGCCGCAGCAGCGGCAGCCGCCGCCGCAGCCGCCATCCATCACCACCCGCACCACGCGGCCCATCATCACCATCATCACCATCACCACCACCTGTACGCCGCCGCGGCGGCTGCGGGGGCAGCGGCCCTTTGCGCCCCGATGCCGTACGCGCCCGCGGCCTATCACCCCCCGGCGGTCAGCCACCACCACCACCATCACCAGGGCGGGATAGGCGCGGAGGGCCACCAGCAGGAGACGAGCCCGGCCACCGGCGGGGGAAGCTTCAGGAGGTTCTTGGCGATCGAGGAGGGTGGGTACGGGACGAGGCTCGACCTTCATCCTCTTGTCATTGGCCAGTGATTCGTTTGCACAACGTGTGTAGATCGTGATGATTCAACTTCACCTTTTATCTCTAACTCTCTTTTCCTTCTCGTTTTTATCGATATACGTGACGCGGCATTGCGTATCGCTTGCGCTTGTATAATATACTCTCTCTTTTAATTTAATCGGTTACGTTGTCGATTTACTTCGAGATAAATAATGTCACATATAAGAGAGTGTATTTTCTCACGTTTTTATAAATGAATATATATATGATTTCTAAAAAAGAAAATAAATTAAAAAATGATTTTTTTTTATTTTAATTTAGAGAGCTCTTCGGTTTATCGGTTCCAGTAAAATTTTTGTTTCAACCAAATTTTTTTCGAATTACGGTAACTTAAAATATATGTTATGAACAATTTTATTAGATGGTGCAATATAATTTTATTCGCTCGTATAATAAAAGAAAAAGTAATTATTAAGAAAAGTATAAAATGAAAATGAAGTTAAAGCGACTTCTTTCTTGAAATTTTCAGCAGCCGTGCCGAGTTCGCCGGCCTCCTCGTGCAAGCAGCCGAGTAACTCATCGCCCTCGCCACCGGCGCCTCCGTCGAACGTGACGACGCCAACGCCGACGTCTTCTGCCCCGTCGGCGACGAGTCTCCACTGGCCGAGTTCCCACACGGTCCACGACATCTTGTCGGGCGCGATCCCGGGCCTCGTCGCGGACAATCTCGCCCGTCACCACCACCACCATCACCATCCGTCTCACCATCTCCATCCTGAATCGTCCTCGTCCTCGTCCTCGTCAACGGCCGGCCTCTCCGCGGCCGTCGCCGACGGCCATCACCATCATCATCACCACCGGCACCAGCAGTATTACGCCTCGGCCCTCTATCATCACCATCATCATTTGGGACATCACCAGCCGACGGCCGTGGCTCCTCCGTCATCCGTCGGCACGGGACACATGCAGATTGCCGCCGCCGGCGGTGAAACCTTTCACGCCGCTTGCGATTAATCCGCTTGTACGCGCGAAGACGACGTTCGGATTATATGAATATTGTGCGACGAGTGGTGTTGTGCGATAATAATGGATTTGTTTAATATTCTCCTTTTTTTTTTTTAATTTTATTATTATTATTATTTTTTTTTTATTTTTTTTTATTATTATTATTATTATTTTTTTTTTCAAAAAACGAGCAGTGTATAAACGTGTGCAATTGTTGGCGATCGTGCGGACAGTATTTACGAGAATAACGAGGGATGATTCCTTATTTAAATATTTATTTTAAATTTTATTGTGTTTAATTGAAATAATTAATAAGCAACTGTGCTTACTTTGTTTAAGGATTTTTAAGGCAAATTATTCCTGTTTATTTCAGTTTGAAAAACGTTCGACACGATAAATTTGTGTAAATATTAAATATATGTATACATATAGAAGCAGTGCTGCATAAACAGTTATTTGCAGATCGATTTTCTTCCATATAGTAAGTAAGTAATAAGCTTAGACAGTTAACTTTATTAATAATAAGTGGTGCTGATAAATAACGTAAGACGAGCTCTTATTATTAATCGAAAGTTTCAAAGGACTGATGAAAATACGAGATCCATCATAAGTGTATGCTGCATAATTTATTCGTAATGAAGTCACCTCATTATCTATTCTCCGTATAATCAAAGTTTTGATTTATCGAGTGTTTATTTTTTTCTTTTTTTATTTTATTTTATTATTATTTTATTTTTTTTCTTTTTTTACTTCAATGTTGTTTCGTTCATTATTTATAATTATTACAGTTTTATTTTTATCTTACAATAAATGTTTTTCTTTTCCTCGTAAATTAATTTACACGCAAAATGTATCATTTTATTTTCACAGTATTCATACGAGTAATATAATAAAAATGTAACGACGAAAGCTTCGTTAAAGTTGCTGGTTAAAAAAAAATTGTATAACATTTCAGAATAATAATTGTGGTGTACAAAAATCTTTCTTACAATAATTAATGTATTTTCGTTCGTTAAAAAATATTTATATCGTTATAAAAATGTTAAAAAGTATTTATGAACAGTCAACAATAAAATTATTAATATAAATACTTTAGTTTTGTTCGATTTATTAATTTACATAATAAACAAAAACATAGTTTAGAAAAAAAAAAAAAAAAAAAAAAAAAAAAAAAAAAAAAAATCAACGTCGTCAAACATTTTTGCCAGAAGAAAGAGAACGAGAGAGAGTCTCTTGTGTCCATTGATAAATCACCGTATTTTTCGCCAAATATTTTTTAATTCACTTCGTTTATAAAAAGAAAAACATTCAATTAACCCAGAAATCGCAACAATACTCTGCGTGCCCATAATCTATATATAAAAATTTCACTAAAACCGTAAGAAAAGATGCCAACGAGAACGAAAGTTAACGCAGTATAGACGCGAAATCACCTCAGCTATAACGTGAATCGAAGCGAATCCGGGAACAAGGAGACGAAAGCCACATCCTATTTTTTAAGCATTTATATGTATACGTTGTACAGTTTGCGATGTGGGCATCGCGCCCGGCAACTTGAAAATTTCCGCGATGTATGCGCCCGAATTATCTCGCGAGTTTACTAAAATTAACGTTCGAAAAATCATGGAAATCCTAACCGAACTCACGGAATCGTTCGAGAGCGATACTTTGAACACTCGTGCCTCTTGTATACAGTTTCTCGGAAGGAGAGATTTTTCCTTTCTCTTTCACTCTCTCTCTCTCTCTCTCTCTCTCTCTCTCTCTTTCTCTCTCTTTTAGTATTACGCATTCGAGTTGTCGCTTTGACGGATGCCGCCGGGGAACTGTAAGCTCGCGCACACGTGTTGCGGAAAGGCCAACGTTGTCGTCGCTCGTGCATAGTTTGAAGTTTCGTTCTCGTTCTCTTATGGGTATAGTTAGCCGTTATATGGATTTTGGGTGTATATACTCAAGGGGTAGTAGCCCAGCGACCCGTCAAATTGATGGTTCGTGTTACGCGATATCTCAAAAAGTTAATGAGTCTTATTATGGATTTTGACGAGGAACTTTTTTGCTCGTTTTTCTTTGGTGAAAATAAAGCATCGATGTGCAGGTTCAAAATAACGATGGTTATTTTGAAATTTTGACTTGACAAAGCGTTAAATTAAATCTTAGATTATTGACATTTCGTTAAAAGTTGCCATTAACTTCAATAATTTGTGGAATCTTTTACATGGAATGTTAATTTTTATTTAAAAATGATTAAACGCGAAAAAATGCTTGTTAGTATTATGACTAAAAGAAATTTTTACGTTATCAAATAACTTGCAAGCTCAAAACAAATGACGCGTAAATGAAAAACCACGCGATATGGAAAATGAAAGAAAAATATATACAATTTTCTAGATGCTTACGTATTTGAAAAAGAAAGTCTGTACACATGTCTGAAGAGCTTGAAAAAAAAAAAAAGAAAATGCTGGCAATCGTGTGAATGATTAATGATCGAGTCGTCGTTAATCATTTTATTATGTGTATACATTAATATACAAATGCATAAACATATTGAGCGCGAGTATAAACAGCATTTGTTTACTTTCCTTTGATAAGACGCGACGATAAAATGCATTCCTTTTTTTTTTAAACTATTTATAACTAAAAAAGTTTATATACTTTTTAACTTTAGAAAAGACGTTAAAGTAATTTTCAAATAAACAAGAAATGTCTTATTTGTTTACTTGTAGTATTAAAGCTCAATATTTTTCAAATAATTTATTAAAGAATATAAATTGCTAATAAATCGCACAAATAATGAGTTAATTGAAAAACAAAACGTTCCGCTTAAATATGAAAATTTAATCGAAGTTTAAGAAGCAAATTTTTGCTTAAATTCAAGTTTGCGCTAACGTTAAACTGATCGAAAGTTATAACATAGTGCACGTAATTTAATTATAATAAAACCATTATTGTTTATAACGAATAAAATAAACATGAAGCTCGAAAAATAAAAAAAAAAATCTATTATACTTCACAATAATTTTCACTTATTTTTCATTAACTTTACGTATTAAATATTCTGATATCTTATATATTTGATTTTAATTATAATTATTCGCGTAATTATAATAAAGAACAACAAATTCTTGATGTATTAAGAAAAAAACAACAAAATTAAATGTAACATAAATACATTTTCCTCGAGTATACAGTACAATAATAGCTATCCCGCTGTAACGCAAGAAACAAATTTATGCGTTAATTGAAAAGTCTTAAAATCGTCTTTCGATCAATCATTTACATCGTCAAATATTGCAATCGACATAGCGCGAAGTACCTTTATTACGCCGTGTAATTTTTCTTAACAACCGTGATAACGCGACCACCTAGGTGTGCGCGAGTCGCAGGTTACGCTCACGGGGATAGTCGAGTTCTCGGGCCGATATTAAAGCGGCAAGATTGCCCTGTCGCTTTATCTCGAGCTTGTAATAATAACTTGTCGCGCGAATCGCTTTGATATTAAGAATTTAAAGTTTCGCAATTGATTAATACATATTTCATTTCGAGCTTGACTTTTTATTGCCGGAACTTATGCCGCGCATTATAGAGAATAATTTGACCGCGGAAAAGTTAAGGGAGGGTCGTTTTTTCCAACGTCCAAGTCGCCGAATTTACGGGCGATAATAAATTTATAAATTATCGCTGTTTTTCAAATGAAAATCCTTGTAAAATTGTTTTTTATAGATGAGATGAAACTTTATTGACAAGATTAATTTTTTGACGTTTTTAGTCGTAGAAATGTGCATAGCCGTTTTTAATATAATACTTTAAAATATAGAAAATCTCAGTAAACGTAAATACAGTAAATTCAATAAATACAATTCTTTATTTACCATAAAATATTGTTGCACAATTTTCATTGTATTACGTAAATTGAGCGGCGCGTCGGTTAACGTTAACAAAGCCGAGATTTGCGTCTTTCGAGCGTCAGGTAATTTTTGTAAGAAATTCACTGAACATAAAACTATTTGTCCTCGGACGACTCTACAACCTCTAAAAAAGTAAAGCACGAAAATTAACCGTTCGTTAAAAGCGTCGGTTAAAACAAATCCACGAAATATTTCGACGGACGTTTACGACGTTCCCGTTCCCTCATTTCTACAGTCTTATATACATATGTATACACGTACGCCGCGTATAATAAATCACGCGAGGCGCACAGCGAGGAAAAAAGCTCACGACAAAGGGATTGTCACCGAACTAATTGAAGAAAGCGTTCAACGTCGTCGCGGCTTATTCATCCTCCTCCTTTCTCTACAGAGCAATTAAAAAAGTCCAAGAGACGCGCTTTAACCAACGCTTTATCTCCCGACCTATAAGCTTTCCTCTTTCCTCCAACTCTCTCACCCTTCTTCCTTTCTCCCGCTTATACGCGAACCTTAAAATACGCATATAAATAAGAAATAAGGAAAAAAAGTTCAAAATAAAAGACGGGGGCGAAATTGCCCCGGTCACGTGGGTTTTTCATTTTTTTTTTATTTTTTTTTATTTTTTATATTTTACTTTTTTCTTGGTCTCCTCGGCTTCTTTTTTGTTCGACGATTCCGGGCCGCGAGGCAACGCGTATAACGGCGCAGAGGACGTAATGAGGAGAGTCGCCGAGACGCGCGGCACTTTTGAAATTCGAACGCGGTATGCACCCCGACGACGAAGGTTTGCGGGCTTATATGCGCGCGTACTCAACTCCGCCCTGAGATACTCTACAGTAAGTTTACGTGTGTATGCGCATGTGTGCGTGCGAGTTTCCATCGGGATATACGGCGCGAAAGGCTACCGGAGACCGCAGAGACGCCTCCCTTCCAGCGGCTTTCTTTTTTTTTTTTCTTCTCTCGACTGCGCGACGCTCGGTATAAGCGCCGAGGGTCGATATATGCGCATACGTACATGTATGCGTGCGCGTGTGAAAGTTGGGTTATTTTGGATATATAATAAAGCCGAACTCTGCGTTGACTTTGCATCGGCTATTAAATCACTTCTTTCGGTCACTTTTCACCGAGGTAAGAAAAAAAATCAAAAAGGCGATTATTGAAATGTGATGATCTGGACAATCAAAATACGACTTATGATATGTTTTTATTTTAGGCATTGGAATATGGCCCAATTTATTTAATCCATTATATTAATAATATCGACTTTTTTTATATTGATTGTACTTAATTTTTTAAAGAATTATTCATTCTATAAAAATTATATATAAATATTATAATCTTTATATTTTCATAATAAATGCAATAATTCGTAAATTGTATTTTACGTAAAAAAGTAAAGATACAGGAGGAAATCTCTGTTTCCTTTCAGGACTCTATGATTTATGCGCAATCCACTAAATACAAAATTAAAAAGTCTGATAAAAATGCAGGAAAAGATTATCGAGTGTTAAAAAACCGCAATAAATATCGTCTAAAATATCGCTCCGATCACACGCCCCTTCCGTTATTTACGTAAAAGAAACGCAACGATAAGACAAACGTATAACACCGCGTTAAATTTCCAAATACCCTTTGAAATGCGAAAACGACACGTTAACGCTACGTATTTCACGCTTACAAAGGAAAGTTGCATCTCAAAAGGAGCTAACGATGCAGATGCGATGACTACGACGACGACGATATACTCCGTTAATTCGTTGCCAGCCGCGAGCTTTTGCGAATCTTTCCGCGAGCGCGCAGCTATTTTAAAAAAGTCGTTCGCGCATGGCTTTTCGCGCGGTAAGTACCGAGACCGTATATCCCTGCGTATTCGAGCAGAAGGGAGACAAAAGCGACGGGGCGGCATCTTCGAGGGCTGTTTTTCTTCTTCGCCGGGACTATTAATTTCGCGTCCGCCGCCGCTGTTTTTTTTTTTTGTTTTGTTTCGTCGATGCATTATACGTACAAAAGGGTGAGTAGTCTTAAAGGCTTCTCTCTCTCCCTCCTTCTTTACTTTTTTTTTTTGCGCGAAGGTGTTAATGTCGATTTTTTTGGCGAACCGGAAGACCTTCTTCGCGGACGAATGAACCCATTAATCAGGAGTAGTCGGTGCACTTTGTGAGCGCGAAGCTCGAGTGTACGTGCCCTTTTTTCCCGGAATTTCTACTTGTTGATTTAGACCCGATGATTATTTTGTTTTTTTCTTTCTTCCTTCGTTCTGATTTATGTCGAGTACAACGATCAACTTTATGCGCTTTATGGAAATGATGTTTGATGAAGAAGAAAACTTTTTTTTCTTATAAAAGATGATGTGTATTATGAATTATTGAAGATTATTAAATACATGCCTATAATTAATTAAAAAAGAATTTTTAGTGTAAAATATTTCGTATTACTTTCTTTTTATTTTAATTTAGCGAATCAATAAAGTATATTATATCCTTAAATTTATTGTTTCGTCAAAAGGTTACAAAATTCAAAAAGAGGAAAAATGAAACCGAGGCCGCATTTTCTAAAATAACTCCCGCGCAAGGATAAAGATAAGAAAAGGAACAAAATTTAAAAGCCAAACGTAAAGAAGAAACAATTAAAGAGCGAGAAAAAAAGAAAAAAAGTATATAGAAACTTGGGTACGGTATATACAGACAGAAAGAGAGAAGAAGGCCGGATGCCGTGTTTTTGTGCCGGTGCATCGTACACGCGCGTGCAGAGCTAGAGACAGAGTGGGAGAGAGAAAGAGAGAGAGAGAGAGAGAGAGAGAGAGAGAGAAAACGCGAGAACGAGCAAAAGATAGGAAGAAAATGAGCAAGAAAACACGAGGGGGAAATAGAAGAAGCGCGCTCGCGCCGACAACGACAACGACGACGACGACGACGAAGACGACGACGACGAAGGAGAAGAGAAACGTCGACGCAGGATGACGAAAAGGGAGTAAGAGAGAAAGAGACACACATTAGCTATATTCCAGGTTTGCATGGCGGAACGCCCCTGTTCGTACGCATCGGGAGGAGCCTCTCCCGTGCACACGTTAGCTCCGATGCTACCGATGCTGCAGTTGCTCGCTTTATTATGCGCGTATATATATTCTCCGAGGCGCGCGCTTTTTTTTCTCTTTCTTTTTTTTTTTTTTTTTTCCTTTCTTTTCAAGCCCACGTGTATATAAGTTAACTTTGCTACCGATACGTTCATGCCGGGGGTTAATTTTAAACGAGAATATAGATTTTTTTTTCTTTTTCACGAGTTTTGATGCTTCGAAAAATAAATAGATTCGTTTTGATGGCAAACTTGAATTTACGACGTTTTACTTTGATGTTTAATATATGTATATACGTTTATATTTTCGTTTTAAAAAGATTATAAGTTCTTTAACTTTTTCTTTATGAGCGACATTAATAATTATACACGACGGTGTTTAAAAACTTGGTTATGTGTACCAACATTTACCACAATTAATAGATAGCATTGTAAAAAAAAAAAAAAAAAAAAAAAAAGAAAAAGATCTTTGATAGAATTTTGTTTGGTTATCGGAATTAAAAAAAAATTATGTGACGAAATACTAAAATCAAGCTCAAAGTCGACTTTAAAAAATTTCTTTTCGCGACGTCAAATCAACCGAGCAAATGAATTTCGGGTGCGCTCGAGCAGATCCTACGTTCACTTAGATATGATATACAACTCGCAGAGGTTCGAGCGCGTTATTCGAAACCACTGACACGCGACTGCTTTTGGCGCGATTTGATTTCGTCGGCGGCTCTAGCAGCTACCTCTAATCTATAACAAGTATACGTATAACAAATGAGAATTGTTATATAGGCTCGCGACGAGTTCGCGTGACAAATTTCGTTATGCGGTGCTTGCGGAGCTTTTGCCGCGGGACGTATATTATCGCTTTGCGCCTTAGCGATCAAGCGTGAGACAGAGAGCAAAAAATTTAATTCGAATGTTTCTGTTAATGTTTCCGATTTCTTTAGTGTGATGGAAACATTTTACCGCCTGATCTTTATTTAACCACCGTTTTGTTGTTACATAATTTATTGCGATATTATTGTTTGCATGTGATTTGTATAAAGAAAAAGCTTTCAAATATTAGTTGCAATATGCACTATTTAAAATTTTCAAAGAATTCTATATATAAATTTATTTTTTCAATTTATAATTAATTAAGTAAATTAATTTGATTACAGTATCGCAATATTAAAACGCAAATTACTTATCTTTTCAACGAAAGGAATTTCTGTTCACAAAACACGAATTAAAAAAAAAAAAAAAAAAAAAAAAAAAAAAATTGAAAAAACAAAATAGATCACTCGACCATTTTGTCAGCGAAGCGAGAGCTTGTCTTCCATCGAAATAACCATTTGCCGTCATCTCACTCGATCTTCCGCTTCTCATTCCCTCGACGTCGCGCGAGCGTAAAAGAGCAAAGAAAGCGCCAGGATTAAAAGCTCCGGCATCTGCGCGCGCGAACCGCCGAGAATTGTATTATTAAAGGCGCAAACCCCTCGTAAAAGAGACGGGACGAAAAAGAAAAGTAGACGAGCGCAACTGCAAAAGCTGCAGCAGCTATTTGTATTCCTATACATGCATGCATCTTTTACTCCCTCCCTCCCTCCCCTCTCTCTCTCTCTCTCTCTTTCGGATATGTATCGTCGATGTTGAATTTTTCGTTTCTATACGGTGTACATATATATTACGAGCGTTTGTCGTTTCGTCTTCGGCTTCCTTCTCCTCCTACTCCTATTATCTCGAAGAGAAGAGGCGCGCGAAAGCTTCGAGGCAAAACTTTGTTAATTATCGCGCGTATAAGCGCTTTCTACTGCCCTCGAAATTCATCTTCCGCAGTTGCTACAAGGCCGAGCTCATTCTCGAGTCATCCTCCATTTGTCGTCTTTTAAGGATTGAGACCTCGAGTCACGTCTCGTTTTCCCTCTTTGCAAAATTTGCCATCGTAGTATTCGTGTATATTTTACCCGTTTATTCTTGTTGCCGCGTCATCAATCGTCAACTCATGTGGTTTCTGAATTTTAATAGTCTTGCGACTAATTTCAATATGCAAGAACAATATGTAGGATCTGAAATTTTACTGAACAATTTTTGTGCAAAAATGTAAAGATTTTTAATAAGAAATTTATTTTAATAAGAAATACTATTACATATACACTATAATTTGTATTCAATTTTTGTTTTCTTATGCAAATAATCTAAAAATGGACGTAACTAGTTAATAGAATAAATGAATTATCAAATTTTTCCTTAATTCTTGTCAATATATTTGTCAGAGTGCAAATTTTAATTTGACGCAAACAAGACATTTATAAATACAATTTTCGTGTCATCTCAGGTAACCATTTGATTGCAAAAAAAAGAAAAAAAATTAAAAAGTTATTTAAAATTCACATGTAGACACATAACTAGAAAGTATATAATTCAAGGGAGGCGCATCGAGGCGAAGCGACGCGCGATATCGGGCTGCAGGGTTCGCCGCCACTACAACGAGTGCCGCGGTTACTTTAACGCAGTCGATGATAACCTCGCGTGAACGAAAAAAAAAAAAATAAATAAAATAAGGAAAAAAGTGGCCAGCGCGCGACGAGCTCGATAACCCCTCGCACTTATATGTATGGTCTAGGTATATGTATGTAAATCTGAACGTCTTTCGGCATCGTACATGGGTTAAGTTATATACGAGATGATAATAACTAAACTACTACTCATTCTTAAAGACTCTCTCCCGAACGCGAGCTATTTACGAGAGCGATAAGACCCGATTTATCGTCATTCTTTCTCTCTCTTTTTCCTTACAGGCCGTACGATGCAAGCTCGATGTGAGACGAACGATTTTTCACGAGATAAGTGAGAGTAAAATATGTATACACATATAAATATATATATAGATGTACATAGCGATGAAAGTCTTGTTTATTGACTGGTGCAACTTTGCGTGCAATAAAAATCGAATGAGCTAAATATAAGCGCAATGCAAACCCGCGCATAATTGATTGATTCCTCGCTATTTTTTTTCGATAGAGTTAAGTTGATTATTTCGTTTCTAAATTTACGCGGTTATGACGGATTTGTTACGGATACTTTGGATTTTTATAGAATGTAACTTACTCGTGATAAATTTAAATCTACAAATAGTTTAGTATTTATATTTTTTACTAAAATAAATTTAATGAAATAACCGAGTGAAATTTTTAATTTTAATATTTTAATTTGTTTTACAATTAAAGTGCAATTAAAATAACTTGATGAAAGAATTAATGAATGAATTAAAATTTTTATAACTTTTTTATTGAAAAATAACAAGAATTATGTAAAAATTTTTCATCAAAAAATATTTTTCTTTTTATAATAATTCCTATAGAATACAATTATAATTATGTAATATATATACCATAATAAATAAATTTTATTTATAAAATAAATTTATGTATACTTTTATAAATAAATAAATAAATGTAAGTTTAACGTTAAGGTTCATATGAAAATACGATTACTTGTGTATTTTCTGTCCATATATATTATAGATACTTAACATACACTTAAAAATAGTGTTTAGTGTCTACATCTTTTGGTGTAATATAAGATCTATTTAACTGATAATATCAACCTGCAATAATAAAATATAATTTACAAAATATATTGATTATTTAGTAAAAAAAAAAAAAAAAAAAAAAAAAAAAAAAAAAAAAAAAAAAAAAAATCAGTAGAGACAAGCATTATACATGAAATTTAAAAAAAATTAAATGAAAAATACTCGTAAATTTAATCAAAAGGCATATTTATTGAAGAAAAAAGTTTACACATATTTTTCAATATCACTTTGATACCGTATAGTATCATAAATGTAACTCGGTATACTTCTATTTGGTCTTATATAAATAAATACTTTGTATCGTTTTGACAGATCCATTGAATGAGTCAGATAATCTCATCTCAAGAATAATGGTTTTAACATTATTCAATATTTATACATATACACCTATTCTAAAGAGTTTAACATTAATAATTGTTTCAATACTTTGGTTTGACTGGTTTCTCTAATTTCTCCTGCCAAAAACATTTCATCTACAACTGTGTATACCTAAAAATTTATCCAACCAATGGAAATTAAAAAACAATACCAAATGTTATATCATTAAGAATATTAATTTCATGCATAATTACCTTATAAAAATTAAATACCAGATCTAACTCACAAACATTATGGAAGTATTCATTTAAAACTTCAACAAAGTTATGAATTCCTTCTAAGTAACATAAATTATTATCATTTACATCAACACATATACAAAAGTAAAGACCAGCATAACGTCTATATACAATTTTGAAGTTTCGGAACTAAAAATTAAAAAGAATACTACAGAATTTTTTCAAAAATAGCATTTAATGTGAACCATAGAATACAACAGATACTAACCTCAACAAAATTTGTGTGCTTTGCATCTCTAACTGTTACTACTGCATGTACTTCTTCGATTAACTTTTGTTTCTCATCATCATCAAAATTCATGTACCATTTAGCCAATCTTGTTTTGCCTGCTCTGTTTTGGATTAGAATGAAGCGAATCTGTAAAATGTTTAAGAAACCTAATTATACAATCAAGCACTGAGTGAAAATCATTATGTTTTAATATATAAAATTTAAAGATTTATATTTATTTAATACATTGTACTGTTTATTCACTGTAAATACACATTTGCAAAGTAAGCAATTTAATATGAAAATTTTTTCTTGTGATTTTAAGGATATTACTAAAATTGATTCAATAACAATTATTAAAAAAAAAATAGTTTTATACACTACACTTACCATTATTTATATTATAACTTAAAATTTTGACAAGATCCAATTAATTTATTTTTGCTTGGATTGAACTTGACGTTGAGATAAATTCCGCCCTTCTGCCAAGTGTTCAATATAATATATATAGATATATTGTATATGTGTTGTAAGTGAACTGTCGATTCGATTATTACATTTCGATTTTGTTCGATTGTTGCGCAGACGCAATAAGTGATGCGTGCATATTATCGACATTTTTAAATAGTATTGTTTAAATATTGATTTAGTTAAACAATTTTATTTTTATGTTTGCATAAAAATATTTATAAAATTATTTAAATATATCTAGTTAAATTTTAATATTTATCAGTTTTTATATTTAAATTTTAATTTATAAAATCAGCATTATTAATAAATATTGTAAGGTTATGTTTATTACTTGATTCATTTGACAACATTGGGTCTATTACACCCACGTGTTATACTACGATGTCGGTTGTGCCGTTTTAATATTTACAATATAATTTCTGATCGTAAATTTCATTTAAAAAACACAGTTAGTTTTGTAAAAACAATAAAGAACACAGAAATATGAGTTTTAATCGCAATAAAGAATTTATTGAAGAAGGCGATGTAGTAACTTTATACATAAATCCAAATAATATGCATCAAATCGAAGTGAAAGAAAAAATAAAAAATAAAAATGATAAACTTATAGACAATATTTTTCAAACTATTTATGGAGCCTTAAAAATAATAAATCTTGTTGGAAAAAAGTATGGATCAAAAGTGGATCTTTCAAGAGGTTGGGCTTATGTTTTACAACCAACACCAGAATTGTGGACTTTAACTCTTCCACATCGAACGCAAATTATTTATACTCCTGATATTAGTCTTATAATATACCTTTTAGATTTGACTCCTGGAAGTATTATTATTGAGACAGGTTTTTATTTTTGGGTAGATATACTTTTCATATATTAAAAAATATTTTAACTTCTTATTTTTTAATAGGTACTGGTAGTGGATCTTTATCACATTCTTTAGTAAGAACTATACGACCAAATGGTCACTTATATACATTTGATTTTCATAAACAGCGGGTATTATTAGCTCAAGAAGAATTTAAAAGTCATGGAATTGATGAATTTGTTACTGTAAGTCACAGAGATGTTTGTACAGAAGGCTTTGGGGAAGAGCTTGAACACAAAGCTGATGCAGTGTTTTTAGATTTACCTCATCCATGGCTAACAATAGATTTTGCTGTAAAATCTTTAAAAAAAAATGGTATGGTATATAATTTAATTTTTATGTATAAAAGAATAATGAGAAATTTGTTTATAGGTGGAAAATTATGTTCATTTTCTCCTTGTATTGAACAAGTTCAAAAAACTTGTACAAAATTATCATCAACAGGTTTCATAGCAATAGAGACATATGAATGTTTACAAAGAGAGCTGACTGTTTTACAAAAAAATTTACCTGTATTAGATTTAACAAGTTTAAAAAATGAGGTTTGTTATCATTCTTTTCATATTTAAAAATTATTTACAAAAAAATTTTAAAATAAAGTTGAAATAATATTCATGTTTAGACTGACACTAATATGAAAAAATTACATGATCCTGTTAAACTGACAACAGTTTCTCATCCACCATCCACACCTGGTCATACTGGTTTCATAACCATTGGTACACTTCCTCCAGAATTCGCAAGACTTATTGATGAAAGATAATAGTAGAAAATTTTTTTATATAAAATATAATTCAAAATTAATGAAGTTTTTATTTAAAAATTTGATAAATGATTTAAATTATATACGAATTATAAAAAAATTTAAATCCATTTGTTAAAGTTTATCTCTTTACAAAAGATGCTTAATAAAGTAACTTATTTTTAATAAATTAATTATCATCGAAAAGTATGAAAAAAATTTATCAAGAATGTTCAATAGTAAGTAATTATTGCAAGCAGCACTTTTTATGTAAAAAATTTAATCAGTTTTACTTGGGCTCCATGTTAAATAATCTGACCTTGTTGCAGCTTGATATTCTTTTACTAAATAATCCACAACTTCTCGCGAGTTATCCAGCTCGTCGAGATTATCTTCAAACATTTTTTCTTTTCTAAACTGTTCCAAGAAAGCTTCCCTTTTTCGAAGTTTGTCATATTGTTGCAAAGCACGATCAAACAACTAAAAAATAATATAAATGTAATTTAATTAATAATTTTGTTTTATAAATTAGTTTTGTAATAAGTTAATAAAAAAAATTTTTTTTATATTTTTGAATGAATTATAAAAATTCAGCAATTAATATTGAATATATTCTACGTATTTTAAAAATAATATTGAGTTTATATTGGAATGATAATTTTTTAAATTTAATAAAATTTTATTTTTGAAACATAGTATATTGATTTATTTTACTTACTGATGAAATATTTGTATGATTAGCTAACATAAGACCTGATACTCGATGGGTACTTTGGATGTAAGGAGATTTCCTTGATAGAGCAACTTGAATGCTTGCTGGTCCCCAAGGAATAAATTGAGCTAACTTTCTTTCTCTTATTCTTTGTAAAGATTTATGAACTTGTGTCGGATCAACTTCACCCTAAAAAATTAAAAAAGTATAAAAAATATATAATATTTCTCATTAAATAACAATTTAACTTACTTGAATTATATTTAAAATAGAGATATAACAATGAGCTGCATTTCTATCTAAAGCTGTAGAAACCATCATATTTTTTGGCTGCAACAAACGACGCATAACATCTAATACTGAAGTTTTTCGAACTGATGCACCCTATATAATAAATGAAGAATTTAATTAAAGTTAAAAATTGTTTTGTGATGTGATATTATCAATAAACAATTTATCACCTCTTGATCTGTTGTAAGAGGTGTATAACCTGTCATAAGGAAATGTAATCTTGGAGTTGGGATTAAAGGTGCTATTAATCCAACTAAATCATTGTTCATATAAGATGGATATCTGCAAATATAGATTATTATATTTAACTAATAAATTATTGTTTTATTGACATAAAATGACGTACCTAAGTGTGGTTGTACTAACGGACATAATAGTTGAGACTAGTTTGTTAATTTGTGTAAAACTAGGATTTTGAATATGTAATCTATCCGAAGCTATTCTGTTTAAAGCAGTATTATCAAGAACTACAACACAATCTGCACATTGTGTTAGTCTTTTCAATGTTAACAGAGAGTTGTAAGGTTGTACAACGACATCACTAGAGCAAGTTTAAAAAAAATTTAGATATATTGATAAAAAAATATTGTTAATATTTAAATCTACAGTAACTGACCTAATTTCATCTTGATTTGGAAATACACTGTATGTTTCGATTAATTTTTTAGGAAATCTATCGGCTAAAGATTCTAACATGAAAGATCCCATACCAGAACCAGTACCTCCGGCTATAGAATGGCACAACACAAAACCCTGTTAATGCATAAATTATACTGTTATATTACAGGTAATTTTAATTTATAATTTATTGCTTATGCACCTCTAGACTATCACTTCCATCTGCTTCTCTATCCAGTATATCAAATATTTCTTCTTGTAATTTTTCTCCTTGATGGTAGCCAGACGCCCAATTATTGCCAGCACCACCACCGTGTTTAGATAAATAAATATTTTCAGGATTATACAACTATAAATAAAATAAAATCAGTTGATTAATATAAATTATTTATATATATATATTATTCAAGTAAAAAAAACCTTAGAATATGGTGAATTCATTATTGTATGAATGACTCTAGGTTCCAAATCTAAAAGTACTGCCCGAGGAATATAATGCTCATCATCTGATTGATAGAAAAATACATCTTTTCTATCGGTCCCTTCAGTGGCATAATCTTCTAAAATTCCTTCAGGACTTATGCCATGTTCAGCACAGAGTCTCTTCCAAAATTCGAAACCAACTAGAAATATAAATATTATAAAATACTATAAATTATATGGAGAAAAAATTTTATAATTAAAATCTATTAGATTTTCTCAAAACTTACTTTGATTACCACACTGGCCTAGTTGCAAAGTTATCATTTCACACGGCATTTTGATAGTTTTTTAACTTTTCAATAATTAAATAAAAAAACACTACAGTTTTTAATTTCTATGCTGTATATTTAAGTCTTTTAATAAATCAACATTTTTTTCATTTAGTTACATTATGGCTAATAGCATTGAGCAGAAAAATTCAAACGCGCGATGTCGATTTTAACCGGTAGCCATCATTACAAAAAAAAATTTTACAAAATTTGCGCCCTCTATTTCCCCTGTGTTGATAAATCTATATATATTATTCTATGTAGTGTTATCGACGCGGACGTCGTCCGTTGTCTGCACTGTTCCTTCTGTCCCGTTCATTTTGGCAGTACACGAGATTTTTCAACTCTTCTGAGTTTCAATTTTGTGTTCGATTGAGGCGTTGGTAAGCGAAATATTTTCTTTTTTTCTAAATTAATGTACATACATGATTTGGTTTATAAACAATATTTTAAATTATATTACGTGTAATCTTCTCGTCTTCTCGCTTTCAAAACATTTTACGAGTTTTTGCGACAGCGGTTGCTTCTCCTCGGACTTAAACGATTACATAAAAGGAACCATAATTTTACTGTTCTATAGCTAGTTTTTTTTCAGGAATATTGTTTGCTGTTAAATTCCTGTACTTTATGTTGTTCATAACTTTTTTTTATTGCAAGTTGACTAATTTTTTTATTCTATTTGTAATACTTAATAAGCAGACTCAAAAGTGCTCCTTCTGTATTTCCGTCTTGGTTCGCTACATGACTTTGTGGTGGCTTTTTAATTGATTAAATTTAGTAAAAAGTACATATTTTTAAACATTTATGCATTTATTTTATATATTTTACTGATTTTTAAATAATATTGTGATATGATTTTGTTTTTACAAATATATGTTTTATTATTAAATTAAATTTACATAGAAGTTAATTTACCTTCATCTTGATGTCTATTTTTAAAAATATTTATAACTTTTATTATATGTAATTGCAATAATTTACTCATAAACAATAAAATATTTTTTTGCATTACATAGAAAGTAATATTTCTTGTAATAAATAGAATTGTTAATAATAAATTTTATTATGTAAATGTTTGTACTCATTTAATATAAGTTCATATTATTTTGAATTAACACATTTTTATTTCATTAAGAATGATGGACAAAAATTGAAATTTTCTAAAATAAGCATATATACATTTTTCAGGAACAAGATAATCGATAGTCATGCTTCGTCAAGGAACAAGTTTGTTGCCACTAGTTGCTGCTCAGCAGCAACAAATACAACAGCGTGGTATGGCAACTTTAAAGGCTATTTCAATTCGTTTGAAATCAGTCAAAAATATTCAAAAGATTACACAATCCATGAAGATGGTGTCTGCAGCTAAATACAATCGAGCTGAAAGAGATTTAAAACAGGCACGACCACTTGGACAAGGATCTAAAATTTTTTATGAACAGGCTGATATAAGTGCTCCAGAAGGAGAACCAAAAAAATTAATGATTGCAGTAACTAGCGATCGAGGACTCTGTGGAGCAGTGCATACTGGTGTTTCCAGAAACATCCGAGATACATTATTAGCCAATCCTACCGATCGTGAAAATACTAAAATTGTTTGCATAGGGGAAAAATCACGTTCCATTCTTCAACGCATGTTTGGAGAAAATATTCTTTTTGTTGCATCCGAGGTTGGTCGTAAGCCTCCAACGTTTAATGATGCTGCCAAAGTTGCTATTGAAATTATGAACAGCGGGTGAATATAAAAAAAATTTAATAAAAATATTAAGTTAATAATAGAAAAAAAAATTTTTTTAATATAAATATTAATTTTTATTAAAATTTTTTTAGTTTGATGCTATTTTATAAATGCAGTAATTCATAAATTAATTAGAAATACATTACTTTCATCATTTAATACGTAAATTATTTAAATATTAAAATTAAATATTCTTTAATGTTTTCAGGTACTCTTTTGGATCTGGAAAAATTGTTTTTAATAGGTTCAAGTCTGTAGTTTCATATGCTATTGATCACTTGCCATTATTTGATAAAAATGCAATAGTCAGTGCACCTAAGTTATCTGTTTACGATTCCTTAGATGATGAAGTCATTCAAAGTTATTTAGAGTTTTCTATGGCATCTATGCTTTTTTATTCGATGAAAGAAGGAGCATGCAGTGAACAATCTAGTAGAATGACTGCTATGGACAATGCTAGTAAAAATGCTGGAGAAATGATTGACAAACTCACACTAACTTTCAATCGTACACGACAAGCTGTCATTACCAGAGAATTGATTGAAATCATTTCTGGAGCTGCTGCATTGGATTAAATATATAAATTTATTAGAACTCCACCATTAGAATGTTAAATTTATCACTTTAAGAAGTATGGATGTGTTCAACTGCCTTTAAGTGAAAATTTTAACATCTACAAATAATTGTGCTGCAGTTATAAAGAATATTGTACATTCAATAACTTGTTTCAGTAAACGACGTTTACAGGTCTTTTACTTTCATGTAAGTCGAAAGCATGACTATTAATAAAAGATTATTCGTTAAAGAAGTAGGTTTTTGATAAATTATATATATACCTTGATGCAATTTACATCAATTTTTTTAATTTTATTAAATTAAAAATGTTAATTATATAAATGCTATATGATCAGATAAACGAAATTTTTAGTGTATTTTTATTTATTTAGGATAAAAATAAAGGATAACAAAAAATTACATTTGATAGTAACAATATAAGACACATTTATTTATTAGATATTTGCACAACTCTTCAAAAACGCCTACTTTTTCGTTTCCTCTCTTAAAATCAAGTATATACACTCACATTCATTGCATTCATAGCGAGTTAAAAATTATAATCAACATAGTATACAAATAAAGCTAAAAATTATTTTACTCGCTTAAATGAAAACTTAACCCATACACCATTTTCTTTGAGAGGAAAGAATGTTCTTAATACAAAAACTAAGAGCATCTACGAAACTGATAGAATTAAAATTAAAACAAAAATAAAGAAAATTCAAAAATAATGAAGGCACTTATGCCCTTGAATGTTATTGATTGTTACAAATATCGAACTTCTAGAAGAAAATTTTATATTAACTGTACAAAGAAATAAAGATGTTCAATCTAGAATAATAATTTAAGGATTTTTAAAAGTTAAATGTTACTCAAATTTTTATGAAAATACACATGCAAATTAGACAGTTCATATGTACAGTATTTTATTTATATTTTTATTTACATAATTTTTTATTATGTTATTTAATTTCTTTTGTTTATAAGTTGTATAAATTTTACTCATCATTTTAAAATTTTTAATTTTTATGCAGGCCACATTTAGATTTTCAATTCACATATAAGAAATTATTTATAAATCCTTACATTATTTTTCAATGATTGTTGTTTAAACACCTTCATATTATTGTTATATTTCTATTTACTGCAAAGTCTTTTTATCACTTTGGAAAAATTATCAGTTGTTTATAGTTCTTTATACCCTTCACGAGGGCCTCATTCATGTGTTATACACTTTTATCTACTTTACATAACAGTACAACTTAAAATTGAATTTCTTTTTAAAAGAGTAAATCAAATGAATAATTTTAAAAATATTGGAAAATTATGTCACATTCATGTTAAAATTAACATCTATAAGGTTTAATGAATTCTCTAAATACTTATTCCTGCACAATATTGAATAAAAAGAAGAAAACAGTTAAATTTAAAAAGTTTTGGATATTGATAATTAAAATAACTCGCGAATGTATAGTTAAAAAACAGCTACGCTGTTTATCAGTCCATTATTTTTTAGCAGCAATCGATTATAAAACTTTTTCCCAGTATCGACACTGCAAGGTATATTTTTCACCATTCAGCATCTCCAGTGGCTTTTTGAAAAACAAAGTCCTTACCTTTCAAATTCATAATACCATCTTTTAAATAAAATTTCCATTTATTTCGGCTCCTTGTGATCTAAAAGTATTTTTTAATTTAATTGTTTAATATTTTATTAACTTCTTTATTCGTGCAGTATTTTAGTACCTTATCATATTGACAGACTACAACATTATCTGTATCAAAAAGATCAGCAGGATCATCATCTGTAACATCATCTTCTGAATTTAAAGGCTCCTACAAAGAAAATGTTTGATGTATAAAAGTTAAATGTAATAAATGTATATAAATTGGTATCTTAATATTAATTAGTAATGCTAACTTCTTCTCTTGCACCGGAATCTTCATTTTCTTCTTCTTCTTTTTCTTCATCAAGATCTTCATCATCGTCATTTTCTTCTTCTTCTTCATCATCATCTTCTTCAGATGAATCACCAACGGCTCCATCCAATTGAGCTATGTTACCTTGTTGCTAAAATTCAAAGTTAAATTATTTATAAAAATATTTAAAATCAATTTTTAAAAATAGATTTGAAAATGATAAAAATTGTTTACCTGTTCTTGAATTATCTGTTGTTGAATTATATTATTACCATGTGGTAGTAGATGTACTGGATGAGGAACAGGTCCAGGTACAAAACCAGGCATACCTTCAAATGTTGAATTGATATGTTGTTGCAACAAAGATGTTGCAAATGCAAGAGGTAATCCTATTGCTGCACTTATTATTGGAGTAGTAAAAATAGTGTGCAATTGACTTTCTAGAAGGAAAATTCTATTTAATTCAATAATTAATTTTAGCTAAATTTTTAATGAAAATAAAATTTAGTAGCATTTTATAATGAGCCAATATTTAACACGTTGACTGCCAACTATGAGATAACTGGTAGATTGTGTTCTTGCAGCTACGATTAAACTCGAAATATATCAGTGCTAATATCGATAGATGGCTTCTGGGAAAAGAACAAAAAATCAATGCTGGCTTGCATGAACAGAAAATTTATTAAAAAACGAACAAAAAATAAATAATATAATGTGATTAAATCAAATTGTCATTTTAGGCCAGATTTCTGAAAATTGCCGTGGCAGTCAACGTGTTAAGCAAATTTAGATTATTTAACTAAAAAAATATTTCAATCGACATGCTTTATAAATTTACCTTGAATTGCTGAGGCTGGAACATGTACATTTATCAATCTTTCAGGTAAAGATCCATGAACAGGCAGTTTGATTTGTATCGAAATTTGTCGATCTGGTGCTGCTGAAGCTGCTTGATTTAAAACTTGTTGTTGAGGAATAGGTTGATGCTGTTGTGCTGGTTGTTGAACTTGTTGTACTGGTATATTTTGCATATGCTGAACATGTTGTACATGTTGAGGCTGAGGCTGGGGTTGTTGAGCTTGAGGTTGAGGTTGGGCTTGAGGTTGCGAAGACTGTATTTGTACAGATTGTGGCAATTGCTGCTGCTGAATTTGAGGCTGAGGAGGTGGAGGTTCTTGAATTGGAGGTGGCTGTGGTTGCGCAGCAGCTTGTACATTAGCTGCATTGGCTGCATTGGCATTAGAATTTTCTTCGCAATAAAATAAAATTGTTAACTCGAGTAACTTTTAGAGAAAATTTAAACTTATATCAATAATAATAAAAGAAAAATGTTTTCTTACTTTTTGAGCCACCTTTGTTAGAAGAATTATTTTTATAAGTATTTAATTGAGGTGGTTGTGGTTCTGGAGGATCAGGATTCAATTCTACAGCTTTACTTGACATTAATTTTGATGCCCATATTTGCTTCAATTCTTGAAGTACTTGCTCATCTACACCTTCATCTAAAAAAGCTTCACGAACTCCAGCTATCACATCTTCTATTACTGTGTGATACAGTTTCAACTGAAATGTTTCATAATTAATACAATGAAAAAATATCATTAAAATTTTAAGAGCCATATATTTGAATAAATTGTCATTAAAATTGCAATATACTAGATTTAAAAATGATTGAAAACAATAATTAACCATATGTCTAAAATTATATGACATTTAAAATATTTATTTAAATTGAAAACACTGAGTAACAAATCTTGAAATTTATAATTTATGTTTAAAAAAATATATTTTTAATAAGATAAAATTTAAGACCTCAACGTTTTTCACAAAATTGAAAAATAATTTATTAAACAAATACATCATTGATGTACTGATGACAAAATTTATTAGCATTATTTGTTAAGAATTACTTGTTCAATGCATGAAAAAATTATGAGATAGAACAATTTAAATGCCCTTCTTTGGCTCTGAATTTTGAACCCTCGCATATCGTGTTTAAATTTAACCACGAAGATCCTTCCATTGGAAGTTCTTTCGAGGTGAGTTTCCTACATTACTGCGATTAGCACTCAATTGTTTTCTTCGAAAATCGTGTATAAATGTGTGCGTGCGCTAACCACATCCGCAAGACGCTTACATTCGCATCGAGAAAAAAGTAAGTAAGATCATCTCGTCTTTTGCCCAGAAGACGATGATGTCGACGAAGAGGACGTCGACTTCTCATTTTACTACTTACCACGGTCGTTTGACTGAGGGCCATATTGCCGATAACGAAAATTTATCTCCGTTGTCGTAGATTTCCAGAACAAATTAACGTCAGCAACGTATACTACAGTTTATGTTTCCCCGTGTATTTCCCAACGTAAGGATGGACGCGTGTTCGTCGTCCCGTCGTCTGTGTGAAAGAGATACAGCGAGAAGGAGGTGTGCAGGAGGAGACGAGCAGAGGTATAAACGCAGGGAGAGAAGACAGAAAGAGATAGGAGGAAAGGGCGCGCGTAAGAGATGTTCGGAGAGAGAGAGCCCGCCGTGTCTCTCCTCCTCGTTGCGACTCACGAGCTCTCTTTTATACTTTCCCGAGGGCTCCCATACCAGCGAAATCCACTAAATAGGGTATACGTAGCACTACACACACTTGCGAACTCGTGTAAATCTTATTCGTGTACGTATACACAAATGCGTCGCACGATGGAATACTACTAGAGCCACTTAGGCTGCCCTTGCAATCGAACGCCGAGTTCGAGTCACGCATTGGATACGCTGCTTGCAATGGTGTCGTAGAAAATAATGATGTTGAATTATTGTCATATTTATAGATGACTGAAATATTTATTTATATTTTGTCCTCTGTGATACTTTTTTTATAAGTTCTGTAATCTTTGATGTTTAATTAAGATATGTTTCTGTTTGAATATTCAACGAAACATCTATCATTCGTGACATCTTGCGATTGTAGACGTACTGTAATAAACGTAACTTTTATGGGAGAAAATTAATATAAATACATATACTAATTCATGAAGGGATGTTAAGAGAGAGATTTCAATATAAACGAGAGCAAGCAAGAAGAAAATCATATATTTATATATCGTTGAAAGAATTATATTTTTGTATGTATATGTATGATAGAGATAGAGATAAAGATAGAGATAGAGATAAAGATAGAGATAGAGATAGAGAGAGAGAGCGAGAGAGAGAGAGAGAGAGATGGGAGGGGGGGCATAAACGTATAAGAATATTTGTTCGAGTAGAGACGACTTGGACTACGTGGCTTGGATAGATAAGGATGCGTCTCATCATTTTAGTGTCCCTGTTGCGTATTCTCCCGTTATGCGCAGACTAGCGAAACAACTAAAAAAAAGTGAGGGTAAATCGAAGCGCGCGCGCTTTTTATGCGCTTCTAGTATTGGATTTTTAATGATAAAGAGTGAGGTAGCTTTTTTTTATTGCTTTCTTGTTCGCGGATATTAAAATAATATTTTAATATCTATCGCGGATATTAAAGTTTGATTGATTTTAAAGTCTTTAAAAGTTAATTTGTTTTTTGTTGTTTAAATATTTATGTAAACATATGATGTAATAATAATGTTGTTAACATTAATATACCATTTTGAATAAAAATATTTTCTTGGAAATTGATAAATGAGTTTTTTATTCAAAAATAATTATGTAATAAATTTTTCAAAAAATTTAACCATTTTTTTATGTTCTTTTTTTTTAGACAAAATGATGATTTCCATAAGTATGTCTGATAAAAACAGAATCGTTCTACTTCCTGTTTATATATGAATATTATGAAATTCTGCAAATAAAGAACAATATTTAAGGCATCATTAAAAATAAAACAAATGAACAATTTTGAGTAATTGTTTACTTTTTATTTAAGTTTTATTAATATATTACAATGTTGTAACAATGCAGAATAAATACTACAGTAGAACACTTGTAGTTATAATATTGTCTGAAACTTTTGATCACTTTGCACTAAATACATTAAAATTATTGAAACAAATTCTACATTGGAAACAGATTGTTTTTCTGAAGAATGTAGGTTGGAATTTTTTGTATCAAATTTTCTAAAGCATAATTGTATTTAAGAAAATTTATATTTTTAAGAAACTTTCTTTGTAAATGTTATCAAGTTTTTTTTTTTGTAAAACCGCTTATTTTTTGTCGAATCGAACATATTGGTATTTTTTCATGGTCCTATAAGTTTTACATATTAGTAGATAATTAAAGGTAAATATTCAGTTTTTAAAGTTACATATCGAACAATTTTTATTTTTCTACAAAAAGAAACTGTCTAGGTATCTATATTAGAAAATTTTTAATTAAAATATTTTAAGTATTCAATGAAAATATCAAGTTATGTGCTGAATTAATTAAGTGGCTAGCGAAACGTAATATTTAAAAGAAATTTTTTTTTTTCTTAAATTACAGATCATTTTATGACATGGATCGTTGTAAAAATGCCATTCATTATGTATAATATTTAACTATGCAAAAAATTTATCGTTGCATATTATCGTTTTCATTAAAAAAATGACTGTTAAGTATTCGTGTTAAGAAACAAAAATATATGCTATAAATGCTAAGTAACAATCAGTTAAGATGAACAATTTGTCTAACATAATAATCCAATTACGTGTGATAATGGCAGCTTGTTTTTTTTACCAGAAATGGAAAATTCACAAATAATTATTTTGGTGTATCAAACAAAATTTTTTATAATTGTAAAAGTTTCATAAACTTATAACAATAAATCTTCTTTCGATAATTGTATTTTACATTGTTATAATTATGTATGTATATGTGTTGCGAAATTGTTCAACTCTCTAATCTACATAATAATCTTTTAAAATTAAATCACAACTTTTTAAAGGCATAATAATTTGACTTATCAAATTCGGAAGTGTGTTTATTGTTAAATAGATATTAACGATATTTTTTTATGCGAATAATCTCCATTGTAAAAGCTTACAATATTTATAACAATTTTAATTAAAACTAATAGTTGCTTAATCCGAACAATAGAAATTTAGTCCAGATAATCGAAAGACTTGGATAACCTTACGCACGTAAATTAACAATTTTTTTTTTAAAGGTGCAAATACACAGTGTGTATTATATACAACATTATCGTTATCACATTTACGATCGAAAAATCGTCAATTAATGAGTTAAATCTAATAACGAATACAGAATCGTTGATTTTTTAAAAATATTAATAGAATAATAAATTTAAAATGTAACAAGTAGAAATAACTGAATGGTATCGTAAGACACTTGTTTACAACTTTTTTTTTTTCTTTTAATTTAAGAACGATACCGATTTTTCGCATAAAATTTTTAATTTTATATAAACGTTTTTTTTCAAATTTGTTTTAAACAATTACGAAATGTGTATGAAAATTATTTATTGTAAAGACAAACGAAACTAAATTTTTCTAATTTAACAGCCAACTTTTCGTTTCAATTAGCAAAATTATCGGCGACTCCTGTGAGAACATCGGTTAGCCTAAGCGAAGTTTTCAGCCGAAGGTAGCCGAACGGCTTTGTTTACCGCGTAAACAAAACCAGTGGAAATTCGCTGATTCAGTGTATCTGTGTGCAATTTGAGCATCTTCGAGCTGTGTGTATACTTTATCTTGTTATGCATGTGCGTGTGTTCCAGTGTATGTGTATTTATGTAAATGTTGATAGGTTAACACGGTGGGTACGAAGTGCTGCGAACTAGTCGAACGGTCGGTCTTATTTGTCAACGGAATCCAAGGCACTCGAGGTCTCGGGCTGCGTCCAGATGTAGCCGGTGCGCGTTATACTGCAATGCGCGTCGTAGTAGCGTCCGGGCGCACGGCAGTAAGACCATCTCGGACACCGACAGCGAAATTTGCTGTGGAACTCTTCTTTGCACACCTCGTTCCACCAGCAGGTTCTCTGTTGATTTACAATTCATATAATTATTTGTTTTGATTAATTGGCTAAGATTATTGCAATAAAATACACTTTACCTCGGCCAAATAGCCTCTGACACTTTGGTCGCTGTAGTTCCGTTTGGAAATAACGTGTCGTGTAGCAGAATCCGCTACTGCGTTAAGATAAATCAAAGCTAGGAGTAGGCATAACGTTACTTTCACCTACAAATAAAATTATTTTTATCAATTAACATTGCATCGAGTTGAATTTAAAAAAAGTTTAAAATCAAATCTAATGTTTTATTTTTGTTTTTCTTGGATGATAATTAATTATCATTAGAATGATCGAGTAATAATATTTACAACGTTGTTGTACGATCGATAAATATCGTTCATGCATACCATTGACTTGAATCAAAATTAGTGGTCGTTGAACGTGTAAAAAAATGAAATTTATTCGGAATATTAAAATTTTAATAAATTGAGATAGAAAAATTGCATCAGAGACGCGTTTACTCGACAAACACAATCGAATAAAATCACCTGCAGGACACGCGACACAAAGTCGCCCATTTAGACACGCGGGCGCGCATCCCCCGCGAGTTCATCGTAGCACCGGATGTGCAACAGCTGCCGGTGCACTAATCTTCGAGCCTCCCACGCGAGGTGTATGCATGTACATGTGTATATCAAGCGTGACGAAGAGAGAAACCGAGCCAGAGTCACGTCGATGGCATTAGAGGTACGCACGTCTGGATCAGCAACAGTTTGGCCGTCCCTCCTTGTAAAGCTCGCGCGCGCGCCAGATCGATGCGGAACCGCGCGATGCGCCCAAGAACGCGAGGCGCCAATTTCGCATTATCGGCTGTCCAACCCTCGACGTGGAAGGAAGAACCCTCTTTACCCTCCTGGATGGAACGAACGATCTATATATATCTCTTTATTCCGAGCAAGGGAACACTTACGGACTTGAGCGGCCGCATGTTCTCACGGGGTTGTCTTGGCGCCGCTTCCTCGGAGCGCGGCGATGACGACACTTTCGCATTCGCGACTCGCGAGCGCAGAGTTGCCGCTGCGGCCGTCGTTGTCGCCGCCGCTGCTGCTGCATGCTGCGCCTTATCGAGTGAAAAGGGGTAGAAAGTAAAGAGAAAGAGAGACAGAGAGAGACAGAGAGAGAGAGAGAGAGAGAGAGAAAAGAGGACGAAAGAGGGTGGATGTACGTAGGTATAGATATATGCATGAATACGCGTATATGGTCTGAAAGCATTGCACGCGTACGAGCATGCGCTTCGTGCGAATCCGCAATGTGGATTATTTTTCATCGACGTGTTGGGTGTGTATACATATACTTAGCCAGCTGCAGCGTACAGCCGCATCGTCCTGGCGACACCCCCGCGCCGCTTACCATGTGCATCTTTGCGATTGTACGCGTGTTCGCCCGCCTGTGGGTGAAAAAGCGCGACTGAGGTCAGTTTTTCCTTCAGCGATTTTGCGTGTGTATGTGAACATATTAGTTGTAAACGATATTGAGCAGCGATTTCTCTCTCTCTCTCTCTCTCTCTCTTTCTCTTTCTCTGGCTTTTCAGAAACATTGAGCACGCCTACGTAAATTTACGATAGCATATGCAATTTTACTTTTTTTACAGGGATATTGTTATTACATGCTTTACGTACATTTCGATGAATAATAGCGAATAGAAATTTATGGAGTAACGAGAAATTTATTTGATGATAAAAGCGTTTGTATTTATTTTTGACATTGAGAAAGATTTTTTCAGCTTTCTGACAGTTTAATTAAAGTTTTATACAGATATGAGAAAGGTTATTCGAAATTGAAAGTTTTCTTATCAATATTTGAATCGCTCCGAAGCCAATGTAATTATATAAGTCTATTTATATTAAAATGCTCATATTTTTGTAAATTTATAGAAATAAATTTATTCAGATTGACTTCTCAATGGCTTATATTATATATAATATACTGCTATATAATTGTTTTGATTTTAATTTGATATTAAACTATAATGATTATAAAAGTATATGGTAAACACAGATCAAACTAAGATCTAATAGATATTTATAATTTTATGACAAATTTTATTATTTATATTAGCAATTAAGTGAAATTTATTGAATTATAAAAAGTTCAAAAAGACTTTCATATAAAAACAAAAATTATAATTTACACAACTCAAAAGTGATTCGGAATGTTAATCTTTTAAGTAATTATTTTTTGATACTATAAGTAAAAAGAAAATGTGTTCTTTTTTAGAAGTATATATCCTGAATTAATATCTAGTTTCGTACAAAATTTTGGTATAAAAATAATAAATTCTATGTGATATTATCATAAAAAAATTTTTGCTTATTCTTTTAATTTGAGAAGGTTTTAATATTTTTATTCACTGCAATAATATAAATACAATAAGTGTTAATTAATTAAGTCTTTAAAAAATAATGAAAAAATATTTATATTTATTATGATATATGTGTAAGTAACACATCGTTCAATAAGTCCCGAGACTAACAACGAAAACAACATTTTTTTTCAAAAATCATTTTTATTCATCAATATAATCTCCTTTTAGAGTGATACAATCTTTCCAACGCCTTTCCAACATTTCTATGCCATGTTTATAGAAGGATTTATCCTTTGCTTCAAAATAGGCTTCAGTTTCGACAATGACCTCCTCATTCGAGCCAATTTTTTTCCCTGAAGCATTTTCTTGAGATCAGCAAAGAGCCCGTAGTCGCTGGGGGCTAAATTTTGCGAATACGGGGGGTGGGGAAGCAAATCAAAGCCCAATTCGTTCAATTTTGCCATTGTTTTCATGGACTTGTGGCATGGTGCATTGTCTTGGTGAAAAAGGATTTTTTGTTCTACATGTGCGGTCGTTTTGCTGCGATCTCCTCCTTCAAACGTACCAACAAGTCAATATAATAATCACTGTTGATCGATTTACCTTTTCCCAGGTAGTCAATGAAAATCACGCCATGTGTATCCCAAAAAACAGACGCCATGACTTTGCCAGCAGACTGCTGCGTTTTTGGACGCTTTGGGCGGCTTTCGCCAGCCATGCGCCACTCAGATGATTGCCTATTCGACTCCGGAGTGAAATGATGTATCCATGTTTCATCCATAGTCACGTATCGACGCAGGAAATCCTTTTTGTTGCGAGTAAATAGCGATAAACAGCTCTCTGAACCGTCGACTCGTTGCTGTTTTTGTTCCACTGAAAGCAATCGCGGCACCCACTTGGAAAAAACCTTTTTCATGCTCAATTTTTCATGAAGGATTGTAAATACGCTTCCAGATGATATCTGTGTCATTTCTGCAATCTCACGGACCTTTACTTTGCGATTTTTCATTACAATTTTTAACACTTCACTCACATTTTCCTGTGTAACGGCTTCCAATGGCCTACCCGAACGTTCCGCATCGTTTGTGTCCGTACGACCACGTTTAAACTCAGCATACCAACGACAAATCGTTGGTTTGGATGGAGAGGAGTCCGGGTAATGTTTTTCAAGCCATTGCTGGGCTTCTACGGTGTTTTTACCCATTAAAAAACAATGTTTTATCAACACGCGAAACTCGCTTTTTTCCATTTTTCAAACAAATTACAAAGTGACTTTACTCTAACCTCGATAACTCTGCTGTCTGTGATCCGATCGACTTGAAATTTTTACACGTTTCATGTAAAGGTTCGCACTCTATGGAAACGTGGCCAGTTTGGTACTACTAGCACCATCTCTGGGTTAGTCTCGGGACTTATTGAACGATGTGTTATAAGATCGATATATTGTATATACATTATTAAATGTTTTAGTGATTGATAATTTCGTTTATTTTCTTTTTTTTTACTTTTGTTACAAAAATTTATTATCGTTGAAACAAAAAATAAAAAAAATTAATATTTTATTTATTATCATTTCCCCATAGTAATATAAAATAACTAATTACACTTTTTAGATAAAAATTTTTTTATTTTTTTGTATTGTAAAATAATCAAATAAAATATTTAAACATTTGTGCGCAAAATTTAATAATCGAGTGTTCATTTTGTATACTCTTACATTTGTTCACAAAGTTTAAACAGCGCAAATCCACATTTTTCTAAATTTTCTATTATCTTACGTTTTTTATTTTTTAATTTATTTTTTTTTCTTTTTCTTTTAATACTCGTTGACCTTTTGGTCTATTATATTAGGGCATCACCAAATGAGATTCCTATATTTTTACACGAATTTTTTATTTTCATTTTTAAATTATCAATGTTTTCTATATTATCGATTAATCATAATAGTAAGCGTAAGCCAAGATACCAAAAGTTTTGGAATTTATATATAGAGAATTGCGAATTCAATGGTTAAAATTTAGTCTTCTGCTACTAATGAGTGAAGTTTATTACTAGGCAAAATGGGTTCACGAGCATTATTTATTCGATCTATAAATTGTTTACTGAAAGAAAGTCAACAAAGGTAAATATTTAAAACAATATTTTTAAACTGTTTAAGATTTTACAATATTAAAACATAACCTCTCTTTTTTACATAATCTTTATTTAAAATATAAAAAACAGCTGACAATTTTTTTATTAATATTTTTCTGTTTTCTAAAATTTATTTTTGTTTTGAATTCAATAGCAGGTTTCTTTCAAGTTCTTCTAAATTGTTGAAAGAAGCAGAAGGCACAAGTGTACTAATGGAGTTAAAAGACACAGTTAGTAAAACTCCTCAAGAATTCTTCACCTCTAAAGAACTTATAGAGTATGAAAAAAAAAAGAAAGGCTATATTTGTATTGAATCTGAAGTAAATGCTGTTGGAATTGTTTCTGGTGTTCCTGAAGAACATATTAAAACAAGGACAGTGCGTATCTATAAACCAGCGAAAAATGCAATGCAATCTGGAACAAATAATATAGATTTCTGGCAAATATGTTTTGATACTAGAGAACGTTGGGAAAATCCATTAATGGGATGGTGTTCATCGTAAGTATTATGAAAAAATTAATTTTATATCGTTATCCATTATAAATTATTTAACTTTTATTATTATTAACAGTTTAACTCTTAATAATTTGCATTACTCAAATATTTTAACCTTTGAAATAGTAATCGTATCATTATAATTTGATAGAAAGTATTATACTTATAATTTTTTAAGATAAAGTTTTAATCTGATGTAATAGATACTTGTTGAGTAATATACATTAAGAAACGAAAATTATTCTGAGTAAAGAGATATATATTAAAAATAGGAAATAAATGTAACGAATTATTGTTGTGCAGCGGTGATCCTCTACAAGCACTAAGAGTTGAATTTTCAAGCGTAGAAGAAGCTGTACAGCATTGTAAAAATATGGGTTGGAATTATATAATTCAAAAGCCCAATGAAGATGATCCGAAGCCTCGTTCATACGGTATAAACTTTTCATGGGACAAACGTACAAGAGTGACAACAAAATAGTTTTGAACAAATTGTAATTCAATTTAGATTAATCACTTTAATGGTTTATTATAGTGTTATATTAAAAATTCATTAATAAATTTGTTTATTGTAATTGTAATAAATGTGAATCTTTTAATTATAACTAATTGAATCTATGAATGCAGTAGGCTATAATAAATGAGGATGGTTTGCAAGTGTAGAATAAATAAAAATAAACACTTGTCGATAAACTCCACTTTTTTATTATTTAGGAATAGTTATATAATACTTTTCATATTTAATAATAATATTATTCGCAATATTAGTAAAACAAGCAAAAGGTACTAGGTATAATCCATAGAGTCTAGCTCATCTTTCTCACTGTTTTTTTAAGTATCGTATTTGAATTATCACTATTATAATAAAATATCTGATAGAATAACTGCCCCATGTACAATATTGCTGATTCCAATTGTACCGTTGACCCTGAACGTAAGAGCCAATAGGAGACAAATATTCCGTTCGCGTTGGACTTTTTTTTTTAATATTATCTTATTATTTCTCTTTTACATTTCTTTTTGTGTCCAGCACTTTGCGAACGCTTTTTGTTCTTGTCTTTTTGCGGGCATCCGCTGGGCCGACGAAGACAATAATGATAATCATAATAATGATAATAATAAATATACGCGCAGTAACAACGACAACAACTACGATGCAATGCAAATGCAATGACAATGTATATAGTAAAAGTAATAACTTCGATATTGAAAAACGATGGCGCTGCCGATAACGAATGTTTTACAATATTTATAATTAATTGTCCTACGCATGTCTCATATCATCCGTCAATGTATACATAACAATATTAAACGTCGCACGAGGCATTTAAACGTGCGATGCGATTCTTAGTGCACGTCGTTAAGTGTATCCTGAAAGTTTTCGTATAAGCTTGAAAAAAAAAAAATTTCCTCATCGCCGAAGATCGATGGAATTTTTTTATTCAAGCGCATACGAATATGTGGGAGGTGTACGTGCATGTATTGGCTTGTGCTATGTGCACCGGGTAATGAGGCGACGAAGTGCATCTTTTCTTTTTACTTATTCGTTCATTCGTAATTTGCAAATGTAACATTGTGATATACGTTAAAGTAGAAAAAGAGAGAAAGGAATAAATCCTTAGGCTAGATTTGTTTAATTATATTGTTCAATGTTTATACTTTATTGCATGAAAATATTAAAAAGTAGAAAAAAAATATAAATAATAAAAAAGAATATATTTTATACAAGCTTTTCGAATTTAAAATATATTTCTCCAGCGAAGAGATTTTATTCAGCCCACATTCAACAAAAAAAGTATTCTTTGGTTTCTCTCTTTTTCTCTTTTGCATTACGATTTTTTTCATTTTTTTTCGATTATTCCATTTCGTTCTGTGTGCGTAATCGAGTATTTCTTTTTATTTTTCCTTACATACTTTTCGCGAAAACGAATGCTCGTTTGCGTGCTTTATTTCGTCGACGTGAGCGAAGAAAAGGAAAAGGCGTTTTTTTTTTTTTTTTTAAATTACATTATGTACATGCTGTAGTTAATAATCGTTTTTTCGAGATAAAACGCATTATGCATAAATTGTTTTAATTAAGCATTTTTATGTACGTGTTAAAAGACGTATAGAGAGAATTCTAAATATTTGTGAATGAATGTTTTGATTGTTTGCTTGAGCGCCAATTGAATTTTTCAGTTTTTTTCGTCATATTTAATTCTATATAGTAATAAAAATTATTTGATTTTATTTTTAACATCGCAATAAATTGTTTAGAATGGAAATCATTTATTATCTTGTCACGTTATTGTAATAATGAACGATACATGTTTGAAAACAATGTAAAAAAATGTATCTGAATTGAAAGAAAATAACAAAAACGACTTATAGATTTTAATCGGCGTTCAAGCAAGTAATTTGAAATCAAGGTACCAGAGTAAGTCCTAACTGTATCGAAGGTACATCATTGGCACGCATACGGCATCGAAATCATCGATTAACCGGGGGAAGAACTCGAGTAAGCGCGACGTCGTGATAATTATCTTTGGGAGATTCGAATGTACCCGTATGGCTCTATCTTGTTCATCACGCAGGTGTAAAATATCGTTTACATCCATCATTGTTTTTTTTTTCGCACGACTAGACGCTTACTCAAGTGTGTTTACATATTTTTTTCTGCTTTTTTTTTCTTCTGTTTTTTTTTTTTTTTTTTTTATTTTCTTTTTTATTTATTGCACTTGTTACAGTTCTATATTGCGATAACAACGCTACGTCTGAAAACATTAATCAACGCCACTGTCTCCTAAAATTACGTTTTATAGGCCTTTGATTGTTGTATTTTCTTTTCTTTTCATTTACTCTCTCTCTTTCTCTCACTCTCTCTCTCTCTCTATCTCTCTCTCTCTCTCTCTCTCTCTCTCTCTCTCTCTCTCTCTCTCTCTCTCTCTATCTCTCTCTCTCTCTCTTTCACTCTCTCTTTTTCTCGCATGCACGGGATGATGCAAAAAGCCTTGCGCGATTTCGTACTTTCGTTTTGTAAATTATTTTGTCGCAAATTTTTTCTCCGTTCCTTTTTACACATTTGTTTTGTTATATTTGGTTTTTCGACAACGTATCTTACTAATTTTTAAAATTTTTTTTCTTATATTTATAATCAATAAGTCTAAATAAGAGATATCGAGAAAATATTCAATACGCCGCATTTTACAAATTGTGCTGTATCTAGAGAAGCTTTTTCTTTGTTATTTTTTTTTTCATTGTTATCGTCTTATAATTTAATATATAGAAAATTCAGCGCACATTTTACACATTTCGTATGCTCTCGAACGTCTTTCGTGGGATTATTAAAGAAAGACTGAAATACGGAAACGCGTCGACGTTTCTTCTTAAATTTTCGTTATGTTTATATAATTGTTATAATTGTATTATTATTATTTATTTTTTTTGCAACGTTATCAGCCTTTTTGGACCAACCGGTGCACATACTTTGTTCGCCGTAATGATTTTTTTTGTATAAACATTTTCATCTTTGAACGCGTTATATTCTTCATGTTTTTTTTTTTTTTTTTTTATCTTTATTTTTATTTTTCACGTGGCGGTTAATATATTGTCAATGACCACTGCTCCTTTTAACGAGCAAGCGAGATGCGCGGCGGGGAACTGGGATTGGGAATCAGGGAATTATTACATGCGCGAAAAGAAATTTTTTTTTCTCGTCTTCTCTGAGTTTCGTTTTTTTTTTTTTCTTTGTGCAAGTATGCGTGCTCAAATTTTCATGCGAAAAAAGATGGAAATTTAATAATTATGATCCGGTATTCCTTACAAAAAAAAAAAAAAAACGTTGCATTGGATTCTGTATCACATAATATAATAGTTTGATATACATTCTAGAAGATTGATGAGTAATACAGATAAATTAGCCACCATCGTATACTAATTGAAGAAAAAAATAAATAAATTTAATTAACGATCATCGAAAGTAATGCATGTGGATGATCTTTTTTTTTTTGTAAGGAATGCTTTCTTTAATCATATTAAGCGAGATAGGTAATGCAACCGGCGCGAAAAGGGAAGACGATAAAAAAGTCGCGTTTTATTGAAAACTCATCATTATTTCGCGCGGCGTATACTGTTTTTTTTTTTTTAATATTTCGCGAGAGATGGATATTCCATGCTTCGTTGATACGCTTGTTGGTTGTCTTTTCATTTTTTTTACCTCCTTTCTTTTTATCATATTGTTATTTTTATCTATAGCTAGGTGCACGCATTTTATTTATTATTATTCTATACAAGTATCCGAAGCTCATTGTATTGCATTATTCTCTCCACCGAGGGATTTAAATTGTTTTAAAAATGTTGGCGTAGGTTTTGATCAAAGTAAAGGTTGTCGAATTCAATATCGAACTCAATCAATTATTTAAAAAAATAATATTTATAAAGTTTTCAAATAATCGAGAGACAGCAAGAGAAATAACGAAGAGCACAAAGTAAACGTCCAGGCATTGTCACGATTATTTTTCGGGCAGCGACGTGTACACGCGTGAACTTTCGATAAAAAAAAAAAAAAAAAAAAAAAAAAAAATACAAAACAAAATTGAGAAAAAAGGAAAAAAATACAAAACTAAATTGCAAAAAAAAGGTCATAAAAAATACAATCCATTAGTATGGAGTTGACAGTCGTGGCAAATAAATAAATAAACAATGGAAAATGATAAAAAAACCTTGAGCGTCAATATACAGATAGCAGATGTGAACTCATATACTCATTCACGCGGCGAAACGAGGAGACAGACATATCACGCGACAACGTTTGCGTATCCTTCATATTTATCGTTTTCTCGTTTATGTTCTTTTATCGTTTCACATTAAGACCTTGTTACTCATATTTATTATTATTATTATTATTATTATTATTATTATTATTATTATTATTATTATTATTCTTATTCTTATTATTATTTTTCTTTTAATTATATTTTGCTCAAGAACATCTTTCAGACGTTTCTGTAATAATTTACTTGACATAATCCTATACACGTGTGGTATTATTATTACAACATACGACGATTACTTGGTTTTATTTTCTTAATTTTTTTTTTTTTTTTTTTATTTCTGACCTACTACGCTTTCTCGGATTTATTACGTTATATATGATTGTACAGTTTCTGCCTTTGTTTTTATCTCCCTCCGTTTTTTTATTTGCATTTTTTTTGTTATTAAGATTGATTATGTGTGTTTGTAAGTGTAGGTGTGTATGAGAGAGACTGTCGACTATTCGATTAAAATCTTGCGCTCAGTATCTCTTACCGAGAAGCGAAAAGAGCGTTCGAAAGATTTAAATGACGATCCTTTGTTTTGCATTGCCTATATTTTTTTTTGTTCGTAAAACAACCGCGTCGCTTTACTATTATTTTTTTTTGTTTCCTGTACGCGTTCGTTCGTTTACTCGTACTCGAGATATTTTTATCTGCTTGTTTTTTTTTTCTTTTATTTATTTATTTATTTATTTATTTATTTATTTATTTTTTTTTTTAATGAGAGGGAGAAGCAAAAATTCGAATATCTTTGGAAAAATCGCTTAGGGTTTGTAAATATTTAACGTTTTAATTGGATCAAGAATAAGTATTTTAATGATTGGGTTTAGTAAATATTGAAAAAAAAAGAACTAACGCTTTAAATTGCAGCTAAAGTTTAATATTCAAAGATTTTTTTTGATTTACATATTATTGTATGTTAAAATGTATATTTCGTGATTTGAATTTTTGAGCGAATTAAAATTCTAAATATTTATCGCTTAAAGCCATTTTTCGCAGATATTCAAATTTTTTTTATTTTTCATTTCTTCAAAAAAAGTTATCCATGTCATCTCCGTTTGTTTCTTCATCGGTAATTATTAAAACAATTACCACCAGTCGAACGTCATTATGTGTTATATTCGATAATTGACTTATTTAATTCAGTTTATTTATGCTTACGATTTCACATATCTTATTTACATAATATACTGTTTAATCATATAATTATACATTTTTGCTTATGTAACGCGCATCCTGTAATTTTAACTAAGGCGACAGGAAGGGGGCCTCGCCGGCGTTTTCACTCTATGTTTTTCATTGTATTTACTCCTTGTTTTTTTTTTTTTTTTTTTTTTTTTTTTTTTTTTTTTTTAACTTTTCATCATTATTGTGTTTATTATTTTTGCTGTTATTTTTTTAATTTTTCGATATTTACTTCTGAATTCTTTCCTTTTTATTATTTCTTATGGCGGAAGATTGTCGTACGAAGCCGATTTTTATGTTTATGTATATATAGTAGAAAGAAGGGGCGTGGGAAGATTTGGTGAGTAAGGATCTGTTTGACAATCCAGTTTCCTTGTTCTTTATTTTTTTTTTTTTTTTTTTTTTTTTTAGTTTTTGTAATAATTTTAGCTATACATATACATATGTATGTATAATAATTTAATTTTTCGTTAGAATCTTTCATTCATCCTATATGTATATATTTATATATAACTGGTTTTTGCAAGATTTTTTTTTTTTTCTTATTTTTATTTTGCTTATTGCAACGATATTACGACGCGACGCGATTTTGCGATAATGGAATAATAATAATTAAAAATGTTGACGATTTAAAACGATCAACAAAAAACCTATGCAGAGACGCGCAGCTTAACAATTTTTTTTGTTTGTTTATTGAGGCAGTACATTATTTTGTTGTTGTCGGTTTTTTTATCTCTCAACCCTCTTCAACTTTCGCGCGCGTCTTTTTATGTTTTTATCCTTAATTTTTAATTTTAATTTTAATTTTTTTTTTTATTTCCTTTTTTTATTAGCGCTACTTTTTAAAGTTTTTTTTGTAACATGCGCCTTGCTCGTCTTCGATCTCTTTAACGCGATCTTTCCGAGCAAGGATATCTTTTTTATTTTTTTTCTGGTTTTTTTTATGTTTTCTTTTTTTCTTGCCTTGTTTCTTAATTTATTTTCATGTAAAAATGTTATATTTTTGTCAGTTACGCATGAAACTTCGTTGGGGTATTATTAGTATTCTCTTGTTGAAACTGATATATCATACAATTTCTTAGTGTAAAAATTAATAGCTACTTTTTAGTACAATGATTTATTACAGCTTGTATTCTTTTTCTATAAGTAATATATATATATATATATATATATATATATATATATATATATATATATATATATATACACAGAAGTAGTGGAAGTAAAAGCTACTTCTGGTATTTAGAATCGGTATTAATATCTATTTTTTTTTTATATTTTAACAATTATTTCCTTTTATTTTTTTATATTTTACTCACTAAAATATAAAATTTGAAAGATAAAACAAAGAAATAGAGAAGACCGAGGCAAAGTAGTGGAAGTAGACTTTAAACATAGCTTCGTAAATTAACGTTGAATATTTATTTAAAGATAACAAATAATACTTTACCATGGTCTCTTCTATATCGCAACGATTATTTAAATCTTTCGTTAACTTACTATATTAAAACTATAAATACGCCCTAAATTTTTTTTTCTTTTTTTTTGTACACATTATATAATTTACAATAATTTACGATAATAAATTCATCATCATCTTTAATTACTTTTTTTTTCCTTCATCATATATAAACGAATTCGATTGGTATTCCATTGCTGGATGCATAAAAACTAAACACAAATTAATTGGAAATCGCGCGTAGATAAGCTTCGCCTTTTACCCACTGAACACTTTTTGACTATTTAATTAGTCACGGGTAATCGACGCTTTTATTTATTTATTTTTTCCTTTCAACAATTTATATTTATATTTATAGCATATACGGTTACGCACCGTTTTTCGACGTAATCGAAAAGCTCCGCCATATGTGTGTGAGTAAGTAAACGAATAAAAGAGACTGAGTCGGAGCGATTCCAATCGACGAAAGGTACTTTAGCATCTACGAATATACTTTACTAGCGCCATCGTAAAACGCAATATGCAATTATCATACACGGCTGAAAACAACTTAACTTAATTAAGAGAAAAATTGATTCGATTTACAAAGCCGAGCAGTGGTTGTCTTTATTATTATTATTATTATTATTATTATTATTTTGTTTTTACCTTTACACGCGCGCTTATATACTTTACTAATTTCGCGAAAATATTTGCATTTAAATGAAATTTATATTCTCGTCTGATCAATCGAACGCCGCGCTATTTTTCTTTGATGTTATTTCCAACCGTGTATACGACAGCAAAGTCTTTCTTTAGCCAATAAATTAGCTCGAAGGGATAGAAAAACGAAGCGCGGATCTGTTTAACCGAAAGTCTTTTAATTTGATTATACGATATAACACGTGATTGGATAAATTTCGACGTTAAAATTAATTAGAAAACGTAATTCGTTTCGTTAAACTATAAATATACACACAACGTCGACGCTTCGTTTCTCTCCGGGTGAAGTCTATGTAACCGCAATCGCTCATCGCAGAATATAATATCTATACAAGTCCGAGTTGACTTTGCTTTCTCTCTCTTTCTCTCTCTCTCTCTCTCGCTCTCTTGGTCTCTTATTCAAAAACGTTCGTTCTCATGGCCGCGGCACCGGGCCTAGTCCCGCTCGGATCAGCTGGCCCCGTCCTCTCGGTCCTCCTCGAGGGTGTCGGGTCCGTCGCGGTACTCCTCGCTCTCGCGGTGCACGAGGACGTGGACGACCGTCGCCTCGGACTGTTGGCGCAGGAGCGGCGGCCTCGGGGGTGCCGCGCTCTCCGGGCTGGGCTCCGTCACCAGGATGCTGACGTCCCGACCGTCGGTGATGGTCGAGGCGAGCTGGTGTCCGCTCCCGGTGACGCTCGGAGGCTGGGGCGCGGGTCGCCGTCGCAGACTGCTGCACCGGCGGCTGAACGCCTCCTTGATGTCGCGCTGGAGCATGTTGAGGCTGAGGGTCGTGCCGCTCGGCCTCAGCGACAGCCGCTTGTGCTGCAGCGGCGGCGACGTTACGTCCTCGTCGGTTTCCACCGCGTCCTGCCGGCCCAACGTTGGTCCGGACGATCTATAATAGTCCGATTTCCCAAAAAAACAAAATTTTTTCGATTAGTTTTTTGTTCTTCATTTTTTTATTTTTTTTCGTCGATTTATTAACCAACGAGCAAAAATTGGCGGCACTACTTGCTCCACGTACATACATATAGAATCTACCGCGATTTTACTTTTGATATTTTATCGATAAAATATTCGTGCGCTTACATCAATCTTCAAAATTATTTGGAGCACGTATTACCACCAGACATGAAAAGTGTATTTAATGAAGTTTTTTATTTATAAACTATTTTCAACCAGATATCCAATGTGCACTTTCATCCAATAATTTGATAAAAACTTTAATCAAGGAAGTGAAAATTTAATCGAACGATTTATTTGACTTCTTTCAGCGAGGAATCATTTTAAAAGTAATGGAAAACCGAACAATTAGAAATATTGGTTTAATGATGCACATGGGACGTTTATTTTAGATGATAGACAATTAAATAGATATATATCTTTGTCGCAATGCTTAATTTGGTACTAAAAGCAGTTTCTAAATTATTATTTTTGCGATAAAAATATAGTTAATTCATTATTTGAATATTTATATGTATATAATATATTAATAAAAATATATAATTATTTTCGACTAAATAATGTGAAACATTAAACTGTTTATGGACAGATTCAATCATCGTGCCCTTTCGATTCTTCTACAATATTATAAGAAAAAGGAATGTTTATTGAAAGACTTAATAAATGCACATTTTTATTATAGTATAAAAAGAAATTGTGAATTTCGATTGAATCCGCCGTGAAAGGCATATACAGTGCCGTGTGTGTAAAAAAATTGTGTAAAAATGTTTGTAACGTTTCGTGTACATTGAGACAAGTGTTAAAGTGAACAACAGCATTTAAAACGAGCGCGCAAGTATATAATATAAATGCAACAATTTTTAACGAAGCAATAATAATAATAATAATAATAATAATTATAATTATAATTATAATAATAATAATAATAATAATAATAATAATAATAATAATAACAATAAGGCAGCTGGGAGAAAGCGGCGCACAATAAGTTCTAGAAAGCCAGGATTTTATAACAATAATACTATATGATAGAAACTTCTCCTTTTTCTAAAGTCACTAATTAAAGAGTTTGGCTCGCGCGGCTATGGGATTTATTTTATACGGGAGAAGCTCCTCATTGTTGCCGAACAAGTATTAACGATCAATCTGAACTAAGTTAACGCTTATACATATATATATATATATATATATATATATATATATATATATATACATACATATAACGTATACGTATATATGGGTAGTTTAAGAGAGTCGCAGACACTAGGATCTATAAGTTAGCCGTACCATCATCCACTATGATCAAATCGTGCCTAATCAATCAAAACTCAGCCTATAGATATAACTTTTAACCTACTCCCTTTTGGTGCGGTACGTTAATGTATGTTTACCTAGTTTTAGACAGACTGACTTCTTTGCGCTCTGTTCAGGTACATTCGTGGAAAAAAGGACAACAATAATAGTAATTTCATTTATTTATTCATTCATTTTATGTATGGATATAAAAGGATGCGTGAATTTCTAGCACACTAAATATGTCACTCCCTAAAGTGATTAAGTTGTTTTTTGTTTATTTATTTTAAATTTACGCGATAAATTTTGAGCGTTTAAGTGGATAAAAAAGTATTTGTTTCATAAATTTTTTTTTAAGCAGATAAAAAATAAATTTTGGTAAATTTGAGATTTATTTTATTTTCGAGAACGCGAATTTTTTAAGAAAATTTAAGAAAATTTCAATAATTGAAATCCACACAATTAACGCTGCTTCCTATTTATATTAGGATACCGATATCAATCGGAGCAGCGCGTCGATAAAATTTATTTCGACCAGCCGCTCCAAAATTATTTCTACGAGCAACTTAAATATTAACGATGCAGCAGTTCCAGCATCAAATAAATATACGCTGCACGTTAGCGGTTTAACGAGTCGTCGAGTCTCTTAGCGATGGAAGTGCCGAAAATGGTTTTGTAAATAAAACGTGTAACTATTTCCATCGTTAAGTGGCTTAATTTTAGCCGAGCGGTCGATAAAAAAAAAAGTTAATCGCACGTAGGTGTGTATGTATATGTATAGAAAACGAGGGGGATGACGATGAGTCGAGGGATAAAAATGAAAAAAAACGATTAAATAATAAAAGAATAAAAATAGAGGAGTAGGTGAAGGTGCGATAATCATCGAGGGTGTTGGTATATACATTAATTTATCATAGGGGCAACTGACCTGACGGTCGCGTGAGAATCAGAGCCGGAGCTCGAGGCAGCCGAGGGATGCTCGGCCGTCGGTGAGGGACGGGAGACGGTGAGGGCGGGGGGCTGCAGGTCCTCGTGGGTACCGGTGGCGCCGGAGAGCATCAGCAGCGGAAAGTTCTGGAAGAAGAGGGCGGAGGCGGTGCCCAGGTCGCTAGCGTCGCTGGCGTCGCTGGCCCGTGAGGACTTGCGGCTGCTGGCCCTGCTACCTCTGTGCACGTGCAGTAGGGCCGACAGCTTGCCTCCCCATCCACTACCGCCCCTACCGTCGCTACCCACACCGCCGGGGCTCGAGGTTTGCGTCTGCGAGTCCACCTCCTGGGCGATGCGCTCGCGTTCCCTCTTGTTTCTGAAATTTTATCCGCACCGAAATTTTATCGTTCGCTGTTTTATTTTATAGAGAGGAGAGAACATTATTTTAAAAACTTTTAAAAAATTATCCAAATAAATAAGTAAATTTGAAGAGATATTCAACTACGTTTATTTATTATTATGATAATAAGATTTAGACTCACGTAATGTATTCGCGGTAGGCGCGTTGAATGGTTCTGGCTGCCTTATCTTGGCGCTTCCATATTCTCGTGGAAGACACGATCTCCAGCTCCTTTCTCGTGGGGAACTGTTTTTTGAACTTGACGTCCATTTGCTCCTGCAGCTTCTTAAAGTCGTCGGATTCTTCGACGTGGCCCAGAACGTGTTTAACCAGAGCGTGCAATATGTCCAGGCAGTGGATCTTGTTACCCTTCGCAATAGGAAGATTAAAGCTGACCAACGCAACGACGTTGGGCTTTGATATTCCTAAAGGCGGGTCTAAACTTGCTATAAAGTCGCTCAGCTGGGAGAATCTTATAAACTGCGTCGCGTGCGGATCATATCTGGTTAGAGCAAAAAAAAAAAAAAAAAAAAAAAAAACAGAAACACAAAAAAAATAAATCATACGTTATTAATATTTCTTTAAGCGCAATTTCTTCTTTTCGTTAATCATCGACTCACTTCGACCAGCGAATATAAAACATTTCCAAGTCATCTTCGACGATGCCAATCTCTTCCTCTTGGTGCGCCTGATTGAAATTCTCGAGGATAATGGCGATGTACATATTTATGACTATCATATAACTAATAATAATGAAAGACGTGAAGTAAGTGATTGCCAGGAGCGGATAGCCGCAGTCCCCGTTCAATTTTCGACTAGTGGGCGTCGGATCGCAATCCGGCGGCTGGACCATAAGGGACTCGAGGACGTCGTTCCATCCGGCGGACGTCATCAGCCGAAATAACAGCTGCATACTTCGACCGAACGTTTCGAAATTCGTCTGTGTGTAATGAATAACGTCAAGATCGCGCTCAGTTTTGATCGATTAAACTCGCATAAAGAGTATTAATAATCGTCGATAATTCGACGATTATTCGTATTTTTTTTATTTTTCGTATTATGTTTCGTATTACTTACCATATCGTCGAGCGCACCCTGCTTCCGCACGTGACCGAACACGGACATGCCGATAATGGCGTATATGAAGGTAATAAGTGCCAGCAGCGCTCCGATATTAAAGAGCGCCGGTAGACTGACGACTAGGGCAAAGAGCAACTTCCTGATTCCCTTTGCCGCCTTGATCAGCCTCAGTATCCTGCCGATTCGGAAGACGCGGACGACGCGCAAAAGCGTCGGTGAGACCGGAAAATCGATCATTATGTCTTCCATGAGGATGCCGAGGATCGAAGCAAGGACGAGCAAGAAGTCGAAGAGATTCCAGGGAACCGTGAAGTAGTGGTAGCGTAAGCCGATTATCTTGACGATGGCTTCGAGACCGAAGACCGTCGTGAAGAAGGCATTCGACACCTCCAGCACGAAAAATATTGCGTGCGGTTGATTGTAATGCTCGATGCCCATCGTCAGCATGTTAAGGAATATCAACACGAAGATTGCTATTTCGAACCTGCGGATTTCCAAAGTAATCCTGTCTTTATTTATCTTTTGTACACGTTGAAGATTGTCTTTTCTAAAAGCGTTTTTTTTTTTCACCATATACATTTTCAATAATAGCGTTATATTTAGTTAACGCTGTTATTGAAAATTTTTCGAAAATCTTATTTTACGTTCGCGATATTGGTTAATTACATTTTATATCAGTTCTATCGATACGGCAAGTTTCTCAAGTTATACGATAATATAGATAAAATCGTCATTATCTCGTCTACGGCAAATAAATTGGAAAAGTTTTACAGAATCGATGCGCTATTGCGTTTTCGTGATTCTCGAAAAGAAATCGCAATTTAAGTTTTACCGGGGACTATAGTTTATTATCGAGTAAAAGATGCTCGGTAAATTTATCGATTGTTCTTTTTCTTTTTTTTTTTTTTCTTATTTTAACGTGCATAAATTACTCGCCATCGACAAATAATGTTATTTAAATAAAAAAAAAAAAAAAAAAAAAAAAAAAAAAAAAAAAAAAAAAAAACAAAATTGATTAAAACAAATTGAAAAAATCTTCCAAGAAAACAACGGCAAACGATGTAGAAATAATCTTCTAAAGAAAAAGTATAATTTTTGCATTAACAGGTGAACGATCGTCAATCCTCGAATCACCAAAATTCCTAGTGCCCAAAGTTCGTAAACCTGATCGATCAATCGTTTCGGGGCACGAGCATAGTAGACGGCAATTTATTTTTCTGCGAGCTCGCGCAACCGGAATTCCCAGCATCGAACGAGGAATCGAGGAATTAGTCGAGCGCACCGTCCGCTCGGGTTAAGTTTAAAGGTGCGCGATGAACCGAGACTCAAGATACATAGATATATAAAGCGTATAGAAAGGGAGAATCGAGCGTTGCGCGTTTCATCGAGTATAAAAGTGGGTAAAACGAGGCACTGTAAGTCGGTGACGAGGCGTGACGAGTGCTCTCTTTCCCTCTCGATTCCGGCGCTTCTCGCCGCCGATTAATTACCTCCTGGAGTTGGACAGGTCGTAGAACATTGCGAGAATCTGGTTCATCGGACGTTTTATCACCTTCTGCGGCTTTTTCCGGCCGAGCTTCTTCATGGCAGTGTAGTAGTGTTTCTGGCTCTCGGTCAGAAACATTTCTAGCACGCCACCCTCGTACTAAAATTAGACAAAGAAAGAGTCAGGGTAAGCGGACACGTACGTGTATGTGTGCATGTGTGTGTGTGTGTGTGTGTGTGTGTGTGTAAAAAAAGAGAAGCCCGATTTATTCGTCCTCAGATTATCTGTTAATTGAGTTTCAATTATCTGTGGCTCGCTTGAGCCTATGTTGCTGCTAGCGATGCCACAATTTCAAGGCTCTATTAAAACAATTTTGGGCTTATTCGCTATATTTAACGTATGTGTCAACTATTTTTAGCAAGATAAAATAATATTTTGTCATTTATACGTTTCGTTGAATAAAAAGCGAGTTTATATATTTTTTTTACAACAAATATTTCGATCTTCAACGAAAGTAAACGTTTTCAAATAAAGTTTTTCATTCATCCTGTAAATGAGGAATCAAAATCGAATCGTCAAAAAATTTTATTAATTTGAATTTTCATTCAATTTTTTATTTTTTATTTTTTTTAAATTTCAATAATAAAGAATTACTAATTTTGTAAGTTGACAATAATTTTAAATGAAAAAGTTGTGCGAAATTTGAAAGAAAAAATGGGACAAAAGGAATAAAATTTTTCCAGTCGGAGAATACTTACTTTTTTCTTAAGCATATTGAAGTTGTCGATGATAACTCCGATGAACAGATTCAAAGTGAAGAAGGATCCGCAGACGATGAATATAACGAAGTACAAATAGGCGTAAAGATTAGCTTCGCGCTGGGGCTGAAGATCGACGCCCCGCGCATCGACCGCGTCCTCCATCACCTCCATCCAGCCCTCGAAGGTCGCCACTTGAAACAGTGCCAAATATGCTATTCCCACGTGATCGAACGTGATCTTGCTGTTCTCCCAGGTGTAATTCTGCCTGAAGCAATCTTCCTTCGTGTTTACCACCTGCCCGCGTTTTTCGCCACCGGAAACAAACGAGCACACCTATACGTGTCTGTATGTTTCTGTATGTGTATGTCTGTTCTGTATGTGTGTATATGTGTTTATACAAATGCGTACGTGTCTGCATACAAATATATGCATAAAGATAAGTACGAACGGGATTTAAGCCTTTATCTACTCCAACATCTCTCTGCGTTTTCACCTCACCCCACCTCCTCCCCATCTCCTTCCCTTTCATTCTTCTGCTTTCCAACTCGCCCCAATTTCTTTCTTTCTTTTTCCCGAAACTCTTTTATGTGCCTATGTGTGTCGTTCGGATCTTTTCCGACGATCTCGAATGGAAAATTGAGAAGAGTATACGCGCGCTTATCTGCTTCTTTCTTTTTTATCGCTTTTTTTTTTCTTTTTTCTTTTTTTTTTTTTTTTTTCTTGTTTCGTCGTATCGGACGCATCGTTTGAATGCGTTATTGAGAGATGTGAATATGAGGAGCGAAAAATTATACGTCTTGTGTTAATCATAAAAGACTTTAATCATTTACGATTCGAATAAAATATTGCAATCTTTCACTATGTGAGTTGTTATATTTGATTGTTTAAATTTTTTTAATCGATTCGGTGATATAAATTTCAACGAAAAAATTAATAATTTTATCGATTGAACATTTCTTTGTGTAAAAGGATAACTTACAGATATATCCAATAACATGCCGTCGTCGTCGAGGCATTTGAAAAATTTGCCTCCAAAAAATTGAACCCCCATTATCGAAAAGATCAGCCAAAACACGAGACAGACGAGGAGCACGTTGAAAATACTAGGTATTGCGTACATCAACGCGTTCACTACGATCTGAAATTAACAAAAAAAAAAAAAAAAAAAAAAAAAAAAAAGAGATAAAATGCATTTGACGTTGAATTACAATATATACACATATCAAGTATTACAATACACGAATTTCAAATTTATTTCAATTCGTAGATTATATGCTCGATGTAATAAAAATTTACCTGTGTGTATTGTACTTTAAGCAATTATGAATATTTAAACGCGCTTTAATAATAATAATTCCAATTTGACATTTCGTTAAACTGGTAACATATAGCTCATGACTTACCCTCATGCCTTGCCAGCGTGAAATCGCTCTTAACGGCCTCAGTGCTCTAAGGGTTCTCAGAGAGCGTAGCACTTTAAGGTTTTCATTTTCTTCTATTAAGAGACTAAACATGGATACCTGTGAATTGAAATTATGCGTGTTAGCGTGTTAACTTGAGAAAGACGTTATTCTCTCTACGACTTCATGCCGTATATAATATATGTATATGTTTATATTCGCAAAGGAGGCAATGTGATATTAATGAAACTACTGTTACTTATCGCCAAATTTCTTATTGTGCAATCATATCATATATGTAATTATTTATGATTAAGATCTATGGAAATACAAATGTTAATAATATATATATATAGTATAAAGTATTTCGTAAAAAAACTTGCTTTTTTTTTTTTTTTTTTTTTTTTTTTTTTTTATGTAATACTCTCATCATGTCAAACAATGCTTCCTAAATATAACTTTTATTATACAATGAGAATATTTTTTTCTCAGTAATTTCATACCAAATTAAGTAAAACCCATCAAGTTGCAGCTTTATATTATTGGATCTAGTTTTTGATAGTATAAGTAGTTTTAACTGTCAATTACACTAGATATTTAAGAATAATATAAATGTGTAACATGTGTTCGCAAAGTGTTTCAGTTAGTCTGATATGGAATTACCTTCTTACGTTTAAATTAAGGCAAGGCATTACGTTGTAATTAAACCTAGATATACCATTCATGCTAATAATGTTGTTGAAAAATAATTTTGAAAATCTACTCTTTATATAATCACGAAAGACTAAAAAATATAAAGTAAATGAGTAAAAGTGCTGATGTCAAAATGCTTCTATAATATCTACTGTTAATACTCATGTATCGTCGATTTCTTTATGAAAATTCATCTTTTTCTTTTTCGTGATTTTACATAGAGTAAGAAATCTTATTACGACAATCGAATTCAATTGTTGACATTTTTCGAAACATCGCCTATGTGCATATTATCTGCATACGCACAAATTGTAAACCAATATGGGCTTTCCTTCCTCTCTCTCTGTTTTTTTTTATTGATAGAAAAATACCAACGATTGAACGACTGTCGAGAACAGGATTTCTCACCCTAGATATGCTATGGTTGAATGAAATGAAAATAGTCGTTACATGGTATTGCGCGCGTATTATTGCGAGCTCGCAACTATGTAGTGAGCTAATAAAGTCTGAGTCTAAAGTGACGTACCTTATTGAGTAATAAAAATAAGCAAACAAGCGTAGCGCAAATAAGAAACTCTAGGTTAATATAAAAATTAATAAACTATGTACAGGAATAAAAAATAAAAAAAAGAAAATTGAGACAAGTGCCGAAAGCTTATTGTCGCAGTGGTGCCAAAATAAAAGAACCTATAGACACGATAATTCTTATTTTATTTATTTTTCTATTAGATATATTATCTTATACCGAAGTGGGATGCGTGGTTTCGACGTACCTGATTTCGGTTTAGATGACACATAAAACATAGACATAAAAGACGAAAGGCGAAATACACGTAGTATGATGTCTTTGCTATACTCAGAGTGCGAATAAAATTAAATTACACTTATTTTAAAGTGTAAGACGAAAGATGATCTATCTTGTTGATTATATTGCCAAAAATAATTTTTTTTTTTTTACCTTGCACGTATAGCGTATTTATAATAAAATTTTTATTTCATGTATGGAAACATAAATGAAATTATTATAATAATCGACATCTAATAGCCTATTTATTTTTCGATTTTTTTTTTTTTTTTTTTTTTTTTTTTTTTGTCGAAAAAGGAAAATACCAAGTTTACGTATAAAAATTCTACACGCGCAAGTCTATTATATAAATTGAAATTTTTATAATAACCGTGTACACACGTTAATACAATAAATAATCATGCTCCTGCGATTCTAAACGGAATGGCATCGGTGATTTCGCTTGAGTACAATTAAGAAAACATTAAGTAATACGTGGCTTTAATTATCCTCCTTCCATATTTAAACAAGAGGACTGACGTTTTTACTTACGAAAACAATAATAAAGTCCAGGATTGTCCAGAAACTGGTGAAATATTTACAGTAACCCAGAGCCAGCCATTTAAGAAGCATTTCCACGCTGAAAAGCATACAGAAGCCAAGATTGGTCCAATAAAGGATGGTCTTGAGGTAGGGGTTGTCGTCCAGATAGATGTCCTCGAAGCAGAGCGTTATCGAAGAGGCAAATATCAGTACCAGAATCATCCATTCGAAGGCGGGTGTGTCGACGACCGAGAGTACCGCAGTTCGGACCTTTATCCATTTTCTACCGAGGTCCGTATCCAGGCACTTATTTATGCATGCGCACCTGTCGATGTAAAAATTGAATTTAAAATTATATCGAGGAAAATTTAAGCCATTTTGGTAGCCTAATAAATTCTTACTTTTCGTAACAATGTTGAGGAAAGCAGTCCTGCGGTACTTTTGGTGGCTTTTGCCTGCCGAAGCCAGGGAACGATTCCATTGCATCCAAGTAATTGCCTTTACTGTCTCTTCTACCGCCGACGGTTAATTCATCAACGTAACTAACGAGTGCATGCCACGGTCTTTTTTCTATTTTCTCGTCTTTCTTAATTGGCGCTCTCTCTTGCGCCGCTGCTTCTTCGGCCTTACTCGATGCATCTTTAAATATCGTCATCTCGATGGTTTCCGGCTCTTTTGTTGCTTTCTTCTCATCTTCGAATTTTGATGTATCCTTCATTGTTTCTCGATCGCTGTTTGTATAAGGCGGGACAGTTTGACGATAGATGGGCTCGTATGTGAAAACTGGCTGATTTAAGCTTTCCTGATACGATCTGTTGTAGATGTTATCTTTTGGCAAACTCAGGACCGTCTCTTGAATCGCATATTTATCTTTTTCCGATTTGTCGATCACTTCCCGAACGATTTGCTCGAGTTTCGTGTTCTTCTCATTTTCCGAATCTTCTTTTTTGTACTTTTTCTTCCTTACGATGGACCTTATACGATCGAAAGATCTAGCTAATTTTGATTCTTCACCGACTTCCTCCTTTTTTTGTTTCAGCTCTTCGGAATTAAAGCTGTTGAGCAACAAGGCCAAGAAGAGATTAAGGACCATGAAATTGCCCATTACCAATGCCGGTAGAAAAATAGCGAAACAGGCTTCAGGACCCTCGTCTTTTTCAGCTCGCATGCAATCCCACAGCGGTTCGATCCATTCACCACAAAGTATCCGAAATATCATCATGAAAGAATGAAAGAAATCGTTGAAATTCCATCGCGGCACTGGATCTGGATCAAACTTATCCAACGTGTAGTCTTTGCTGAATAATTGCATTCCTATTACGGCGAATATGTAGATGACGATAACCAATACGAAAGTTAGGTTACCCAAAGCACCGATTGATGAGATGATGATGCTAAGTAATACCTTCATCGTCGTCCAAGATTGCGCGAGCTTGAGGACGCGAAGAAGGCGCAGACCGCGAATAACCGATAGACCGTCCACTAGTTCGAAGGCGAGGTCGATGAGCGAAGCGGAAACGATGATCAGATCAAAGTTGTTCCAGCCATTATTAAAGAAGTCTTTGCTAAGAGCCAGTAATTTAAGGAAGCACTCGAAGGTAAAAATACTTGTGAAGACCTTGTTGCCGATATTCAGTGCTTGGCGAATAGATTCGCTCATACCGTGATGTTCCATGGCGAGAAAACCCGTGTTTAAAACAATGCACAGGGTGATAGTCAATTCAAAAAGTGGATCTCTTACCACCTTTATTATTAATTAAAAATTATTATTAAATTATTTTCTTAATAATACATTTCATTTTAAATTTTATGCAAGTAGTAAAACCAAACAAACGATTTGATAATATTGTAAAAGAAATTGTGAAAATTTACATCGATGAAATAGAAAAAAGAAAAAAAAATGTTGGTTATATTTTATTTCAAAATAAAGATAAAAAAATAGTAATGATCATTAATATAGTTTTTACACTGGTAAAATTAATCAAATAAAGCAATAGAGTTTATTTATAGCTAACTTTTAATGACACATATTACGATTAAATTTTGATTGAGAAACTTTACCTTGTACAAGCAATTTTGAAAGCGTAGCCATCCTTCGTAATCAACGCAACACTGAATGCATCTGTCGCAATTCCGATCCGGCAAATCGTCTGGAAGCACACATAAGAAACTGCCTTAAGCATCCTAGTTGCAAACAAGTTTATCCGCTAACCTTGTTATCATCCACAGTCGCTTTACTTTATCTACTTGACCTAAACTAGACCTAATATTGACGCTCACCTAAAACGACGATGTGCGAGAGGTATTCGGGCGGCAGCGAATACAAATGCTTCTTGCTCTTGATGCCGTTGCACTTGAGCACTCGAATTTCCCTGTTGCTCGCTCTCACGGACACGGTAACAGGCGCAGGCAGCGGATAGTCCTGACTCCTGGCGGGCTGTTCTTGTTGTTGTTGTGGATTTTTGCGTTTGTCGAGGTGGTGGCGCTCTTGAAGACGATGTTCGCGCTGTTGATGATGGGGATGTTGGTCTCTGCGTTCGTGCTCCTCGGCCGAGGTGACGTCGTCGCCGTCGTGATCGTCCACGACTCCCGAGTCGTCCATCGACGATTGCTGATTGCTGTTGTTGCTAGCTTGGCGTGATTGCAGCATGTTCCGAGGTGCCAGACGATGCACGACATTGCTCTCCGCGGGTAATCGAACAGGTGCCAGAGGATGTTGTTGAGCTTGTGGCTGAGGTTGCTGAAGCTGTTGTTGTTGCTGTCGCTCGGCGATAAGGTGCTGCTGGGACTGCTGCTGCTGCTGCAACGGCGACTGCAGCGGCAGGTGGGACGGTCGAATACCCGAGTGCCGTGGACTCGGACTAGGGCTTGGCGTCACAGACCTAGTTTTTTCAAGATAGATATGCGAGGAAAATATTATTCAAATGCGTTTGGTTTTATTGAATATATTTGAATATATTTGTAATCAAAGATACTACGTTATAACTTCGAAACAGCAAATATAGCTGCCATAAAAAAAGCTCGAAGATGATATTGTCATAAAAGACCTGTCATACATCAGATTGTACTATCAAACATTGTACTTTTATTTTTTTAGTGCTAGTCAATTATCTACTATTAAATCAATGCCAAGTAAAATAAAACTTTCGTAGGTCACGAAATTTAAAAATTTCTCTTTATTGCGTTTATTATTAAACTACCCTCGAATTTTACGGGCTAGTGCCACTTACTGTTATAAGATTATATTTGCGATAAGTTGGTATAATAATAAAGAGTTCCAGATATACATATATGTTAATATTACAATATGTATCGCGTAAATAGAAAATCTAAAAATCTTGGCGAAGGCCAAATAAATATGTACGATCATATACTAAAGAAAGTCGACTTCCTGGAAACAATCTATGAAAGGATTTATTTGAGGAAAGTTGTTAACAAGCTGAAAAAGAAATGATTAGCCGCGATAACGAACGAGGGGGCGAAAAAACAAAACTGGAGCGAATCAATGTATTTTAATATAAGTAGAAGCGCGTCCGTCGCGGCAACAGAGCCGTAAAGTACGCACAATCGATAATCACGAGTTCACGTTGTATTCACATTCGAGTGAAAGAGAGAAAGGAAAATTAAGTTTATTGTGTGCGTTGGTGTTATATTGGTCACGCGACGATTGCTCGCAGGAATACGAAAGAAGAAAAAAGGAAAAAAAAAAATGAAGGGAAAAAGCAGTAGCACCCGTAGCCGAGTTACAGTCGAGGCAGCACAGCGAGATCGACTTTTTTCGATAATCGGTCTTTGACTCAGAAATGTGCCGAGGGACTCGGTTAGATGCAAATCTCGGTGCTTTAATGTATTTGAATAAGAGAGGAGCTAGGAGTTCCAATTTTCTGAATTACTGAATTTTGATGTTCTGAAATTTTGTATATCTTTCATTTCCTTTAGATAAATATGATCGTTCAAAAAACAATACATCAGAGAATATTGTCCTTAAAATCGTTTTATTATTAATATGGAATATTTTGTTTAAAAACATATTAATAAATAAATTAATCCGACAAATTTTTACTTTTGCAATAGACCATTATTATGAATCAAAATAGTGGCATGATTGACCTCAATTGGCATCCTGTAAATTCAAATCTAATAATATTAAATAACTTAATACTTCGTGTGTAATAACCTAATGACCTAAATATCGCCGATGAATCGTTATGGAATTGAGTAACCTTGTTGATATATCGTTATTTAAACATCGCACGACGAACGTTAAACTATCTTTCGTTTAGTAAAACAAGGAAGTTACCTGCTGCGATTGCCGCCGTTTTTTTCGTGTCCGACGGTGCTGCGGCCGCGTTTTCTTCTCCGCGTCCTTTTGCGGGAATAGCTACTCAGCAGGACGCCTTTTCGCGCGTCTATCTTCTTCTGCTTTTCCTTCGTCAGCGTCTTGATGTTGATCTTTGTCGGATCGAAGCTGAACGTCGAATCCTCGCGGTGGTCCGTCAGGTCCTTTCTTCTTTCCTGTACGTTAACGTATACGCTTATATTATCTATAGGTATAAATGAATGAGATGAATGAAAGAATACTTTTTTTTTCTCTTTGGATTATTCGACGAAGATTCCGAGAATGGAGAGAGATCATTTTCTCGCGAGTTTGTTCGAGTACTGTTATACCGTGGATGTAATATGTGTGTATACGTATAAATTTATACAGTCAATGATTGATTACAGTTGGGATTCGCTCGCGACTATCGTCGTTTATTCAGTGCTCGGATGGTCGCGAATGTGTAACAAGCCAAGCTCACGTATGATCCGCTCTATTTGTTTACTTTAACGGTCATTTTCGATGTATTCGCGCTGCGTAATTTTAAGCGATTCCGTGGTTTTATTCATGATCGATCGCGCGTAAATAAATCGCAATAATATCGTCCTCGCAAATAAATATCAATGTCGGACGAATAAATATATATGTATATGAGATAGAAATTTATCGCATATAATTATTAATTATTGTTTAATTGATAATATTGGTTTTATTTTTGTCTCCGATATCGTAATTTCCAACTAATTTCAAGTAAACGATACAATTTATGTTTAAACAATGTTGTTTATTAATATATATTGTTAATGGTGTAAGAAATTTATAGCAATCGACTTCGGAAATCTTTCAAAACAAGTCATATGAATATCTTTATAACGGAAATGTCTCGTGATTCGTGGAACGGATTCGTGAATGGTAATCCAATTTTAATGATTGATAAATTATAGTTCAATTCAGGCATGACTAGACAGATTTTTATTTAGATGGAAGTGTAGTTGATGATTTTGCAGAAATATCGCAATTTCGTGCGACAATGGAAACTATGGCAAAAGTTTCTATTCATCAATTCTTTCTTTTCTTTTTTTAAGTTGAAAAAATTATAATATTTTCAATTCAGTTTTATTAAATTTTTTTGATTACGATAAGTTTGTTTATTGATAATGATTATTGATATTTTGTCAAGCAAAGTAAATTCGTTTTTTCGTTGTCGAATTGGTTTTGCCGAATAAACGTTTAAATAACGCGAGCATAGACGAAAACAATTTTGAAATTGAAAGTCAACATTTTGATAAGCGACTATTCAATAAAGCCCTGTATGCACATAATTTGCTATAAATAACAAGGTATTGTTCGCATATATGACTATAGGTTTATTAACTTTTCACTAGGATGATTGCACTGTTTTCCGATCTTAAAAATATAACGACGTTTCTCTATTAATTATCAAATGTTAATATGGTAGATGTTGGTTTTAATTTTTATTATTTTCCTTCATCATTAATAATAATTTAATTGTAATAATTTTATGAAAATTTAACGCACAAAATTTATGTTTCATCTGTATATCAAATAAGAAAATAATTATTTTCGTTGATAATCTTTAACCAACGAATAAGCAAACATTTTGACGCTTTATCGGCGAACATTTATAACGATAAACGGATAAAGCAGTTTTCCACGGTCACTCGTCAAAGTGATAAAGCAAGACAACCAATTATCCGTTGCGCGTTGCTCTTTCCTCGATTTTCCCGCCGTTTCCCGCGTTCATGCAAAAACACGCACGAACCCTCGACGGAGTTCATATATCCCTTTTCATTAAATAAAACAGTAAGGTTAACTTTACTAGTCCGTAGATAGTTGTTTGCGTAAAATGCTTTAACTATAGGAATATATGCAATCGAGATATCGCATCGACGCGTTGCGCCGTTTTTCCCCGTCGGCAAATTTTCGAGTTGCCCCTGTTTCGCTATTTCAGCAAAAAGAAAACCAAAAAAGTTTTTCTATTTCTTTGCACATTGATTGTACGACGAATATCGAATTTTATGATTTTTTATTCGCTATGAATGATATGAACTACGAATGATTTTTTTTTTTTTTATTTTATCATGTACTATCGTAGTATACAGGAGTTTTTATCGCTAATTTTAAAAGACAGTATGTATTATAAACGCAAATTGGTTACCTCATTTGTGATTTCCGCTTCTTCCTCATAGCTCAACGCCACGACAGCGAGCATCAGATTAATGAGATAGAAAGAGCCAAAGAATACGACGACCGTGAAGAACGAAACGCTAATTGGACCACAAGCTGACAAAACCTTAAAAACAGATATAAAAGAATTAGTTTTGTCTTATAGTTGCGCGCGCCTTCGTTTAAGTAAATGATCCCGCTGTATTTAATGAGATTATATACATTATCTTGATTGTGCTAATTCATTATTAATATAAATGATTGTTTAAGAAATTGTGCTTTGCCTGCCCATTATGCTGAAAGGATGTTTTCGTTTTCTACTTTGTTCGCATTAATCTTTATTTAATTAATGGGTCATGCAAGAATTTTAAGTTGCGACGCGTTTATTTTTAAAATAAATCTTGGTAAATACATGAATTTTTTCCAAAATTAGAAGCAATAAAGAGAGAAAATAAAATAATATGTATACATATATACATACATATATATATATATATATATATATATATATATATATATATATATATATATATATATATATATATATACGCGATTATCGTTTATAAAAAATTTTATCACTTTGTTGACATAATTTTTAAAATATTTTCTGCATTGTAATCAGTTTTTATATACATTGTTATTAACGAGCTAAGAAGAGCCTCAAATTATTAAATTGATAAGAGAAACCAATCTATTACTGCATAATCTTTTCGACATCGGAAAACAAAACGAGCGTAATAAATAACTTATCATAAAAATTGAAGAAAACGACGCGGAAAATTGCTGGTAACGTTTCTGGTAAATTGAGTATTTTTTTCATAAAATAACCCGTCAAAGTTTACTTTTATATATATGCATGTATAAACAAGAGCGCGTAATCGATAAATCGCTTCCTCCGCTATCGTCCATCAATCATCCATTTTGACGAAGCTCGTACGAAGCAAGTGCAACAACACAGCGACGCCCGATCAAAACAATTCCGCGAATCGATCGCGATCCCGTTAATTGGCTGCGGGTGATAGGAAGCATTCGCGTATACAGCGTGTACATAAACGAGGCAACCTCGTCGTCGTCGTCGTCGTCGTCGTCGCCTCGTATATATCCTTGATATCGGCTGTGTTGGCCGTTCGAGGATGGCATACCTTGTTGTACACGTCCTCCCAATAATCTAGGGTGATGAGTTGAAAGGTGGTAAGCATCGACCACAAAAAGTTGTCGAAGTTTGTGTAGCCGTGGTTTGGATTCGGGCCGACGCAGAGGCACGTGTAGCTCTCGTTGCAATGCCTGTAATCTCGAGCGTGCAATGTTAATCGCCCGCTTACGAAAAACCAGCTTCTTCGTGTATAAAGAGTGAAAGAGGATAGGAAGCGAGGAGCAGGAGAAGGATGAGAAACGCGAGTTTTGGCCGATGTACTTGGCAACGGGATTGTTTCGCGAGCTAACTCGTATAATACTTGCTCTGTTTACGTACGCGAGCCAAAAATTTTTCGGGCGTTGGCCCCCTCTTCGAAAGTTTATCATAGGTGTCGGCAATGGCGAGACACTCCGCCACTCGAATAAACTTTCGAGTGTCTCGTATATAATCGTTTTCTTCCGGTTGTTATAAATTGAATGTTTCTTTTTTTATTTTTTTTCATGTCATTGTTTTTATTTTTGTTTATTTTATTTATCAAAGACATTCAATGATTGTATTTGTTTCACTATACATTGTTTCATTTGAGCGTTAACGAAATGCTTACAACCAGACGTTTGCAGCAAGGTTTGCCATATTAATTGATTTTAGCAGAGTTATGAAACGTTCAATGCCAAAATTACATTATCAGTCGACGGATAATTGAATTTCAATAGAAAATAATGACTATCAATATGCTATCACTTTCCCATTACACGTCAAACTTTCATAAGTTTAATTTATTTTCAATCATTTCAATCAGCAAAACGTGAAAAATTAATATCTTTATTATGAAAAAATTTCAATATTAATAATAATTACTTAATTTATTTTCTCATCAATTAAAAGGCAAAAAGTTTTATTAATACTGTAAAAAAAGTTTTTTTTTTTTTTCTTTTTAACGATTCAATCTCATTTTCGCGTTCATTATTTTAAAATCTTTCTCCCAGAGAATATTTGTTAAAGCCATTTGAAGACAAGTAATTTTGAATAAAAAATCGATAAAACGTAATTAATAGACTTTGAAGGTGAAAAAGAAAGAGAGTGAGAGAGAGAGAGAGAGATAGACAAATTACATAAATAAAAAAAAAAAAAAAAAAAAATTAGCTCGAAACGTGATCATTTTTACTACGAGACTTATATTGAGCCCCTAAGAATTATGGCCGAGCGCATACGGACTGTAACTACTGCGGACCGGCTGCATCCAAGTGTGCGACCGAGTGAAGTGAAGTGGCGGTTGTAACGCTTCGTTCGGTGAAAAATCTTTTTTTTTCTTCGAGCGGTTTAATTGAAAAAATTGTTTTTTATTTTTAATGGCCCATTTACGATGTTGTTTATCTTATATCGTATGTGTAATATCAATCATTGTTAAACGCGTAAATAGAATCGTATTGAGATCCAATAATTTTTACGTTTGGAAATTTTCTCGATTTATTTATAAAAGTATTTTTCATTTGCTTATACATTTTATTTTATCTTTATTATTACATTAAATTATTTCTTAATAATTAAGTTTTATAATTGTGAATATGTTAATGTCAATCTAAGCATATGCAGACGGAAAATTTGTCTAAACCGTAAACCAATAAAATTCATGAAAATTTAAATGCTTGATAAGTTTAAGTCGACCGTTATACTTAATATAATAAAACGAAATCTTTGTTGAATATAACAAATTAATGTACCTTGAATATTTTATTATTTTTTAATCAATTTAATTTACAAGTCATGTTCGAAAAAAATATTTAGCAAATATTATTGATAAAATAATGAACGAAAAGATAATCGAGTAGAAAAGGAAACATACGCGCAACGGTATATTGAATATATCATATTGAAACGAAAATACCGATTTTTAAAAACAACCATCGCTGTACCATTCATATAAATTTTTTCGAGAGAGAATTGGCCGGAAAGAGGTAAACGAGTACAACGGAGTGTAGGCATTCGCCCAATGAAGTATCGCCGTTGCATTTTTTTTTTATCCAACCATATATCGCACACGTAAATACATATTCGCACAGATACAAACAGACACACACACACACATACACACACACACACACACAAAGATCGGCAGATGAGCAAAGGCTGCCTCACAACGATTCGAAAAACGAAAGATAGAGAAGGATTGAGTATATAGCTACCGACCTGGCTCCGGTGACGTTTCCGCAGATGATGGGCTCCTCGTAATCGTTGAACGCCCAGTTGGACGAGTTCCAAGTCCACCTGTTCGAGAAAAAGAGGAAGAGCGATACACAGAGATAGGCAGGAAGATGATTTGAAATGTATATGCAGGCAAGCTTGTCGTTGATTGTACTACTCGTTATAGCTGCACATATATATATATATATGCTGCACTCGGTCTACTGAATTTTTCATACTGTTTGCGCAACACTGCTCGGGCGCCATTGTTAGCCGGAAGTGCGCGCGTGTGTCGAATTTTTTTTTTCTGTACCAAAGATAGAGAGAGAGAGAGAGTTTTCTTTTCGAAATATGGAAAGTTAAAACCCGAGCGGTGCCGAGCGTTCATGTATAGCGCTTCTCGCGCGCGTCAGGATGAAATTTAAATCAACGTTGAAATTGCTTTCCTCGCGACAATATCCGCGCGGTTTTAATGGATGGGTAAATCGCTCATTGAACCTTTTTTTTTAATCTTTCTTATGCTATTGTCGTGAGTTTTGCGCGAAACGTCTCTCTTTTTATATATTATTTAATTTCTTATATTATTTTATACGTATATGGGAATCCGTTATCTCGAACTGTATTTTGTATTTAACTGCGCACTTTTCATTTATGTAGGCTTGGCGTTATTTAAAATTGTGTGAAGTATGTAAAATTCATATTTAAGTTGAAGTTTTTTTTTTTTTTTTTTTAACCAGACTAGAAATTCGGTAATAATCCAATAAATGTAGATTAGTTATTCGAAATCCGATAAATGTAAATGAATAACTAGCAGGAGTTTATAAATTGACAGAAAATTTTTTAAAATCGCATAGTGAATCAAAGAAAGGAAATATTTAAATTATTTAAATTAACTTTATGGAACGTAAATTCAATATTAATTTCATATTTGTAATAAAATATTTGCTGGTTAAGAATTTACAATCGGATTTGCGATAGTCAATAATGTTTTCAATCATTTATTTGATGTTGAACAAAAGTTAAAAGAGGAAAATAATCAAAGATGATAGACGATAAAAAAAATTAATGTCGAGTCATTCAACGTCTTCAAACTTTTAAGGTTGGATCCGCTACCGAAAGGGTCGGAAATTACAAGGAAATGATCCATCCGCGCTTTTCCTACGCATTTTATCATGTATACATAAAAAAATGCTTTCTCCGTTTTGACAAATGAAAAAAAAGTAACATTAATGCCGTATAACGTTTTCCTGAAACATTTTATCCTCGATGACTCGAGCTTTTATTTTTTTTCTCTCGTTTATACATTTATCACGATTTTTGTGGCGATAGCTTTAAAAAAAAAAAAAAAAAAAAAAAAATGTATAACGCGCGATGTATACGTTTGTTAAAAAAAAAGAGAGAAAAAGGAAGAAGCAAAACGAAGGAAAAAAAACGAAATTTTTTCGGAGTATGGTTTATGCCGTTGAAAGCGCGTTTGTTAGATGCAAGTTGAATTTTTCTTTTTATTCCGTTTTACGCTTGGTTATTATTTTTCGCAGAGGCTGAGAAAAGCAATTTCAATAGGAGGTTTGCTATTGAAACGCGCATTATTCTTTGAAAAGATTTTACTGCACCGCGAGTTTAATTCGATAATTTCTAGTAAATTATCGCTTGTTATTTAAGCTTATTGAAATTTTCATTCGATAGATTAACCAAGATTTATAGCTCATATTTTTTTGCATAATTAACGAAATTTAAAATTTTCAATATAATTCAATCTCATTATCCTTCGAAAAGAATAACGTTTGTACACAACGAAGAGAAAAAAAGTTTGTACTTCTTACATACAGCAACATGTAAACAAATTACAACAAAAAGTATAACGAGGATGCGTTTCTTTTTTATTTGTTAGTCGTTTTATTTTTTGTTTTTTGTTTTTTTTTTTTTGTTTTTTTCTCTTTAAACTGTCGAAATAATGATATGTAAATAAGCAAAGAATAATAATGTCTTACTCTCTCCAGTCGACCGCAGTGGCGTTAGGCTCCATGTGTTTGACGCATTTGTTCCTCAGCTCGCCCATGTAAACTTGAAGGGCGAAAAGAGCGAAGACCATCAGGCAAAAGATCGTGAGCGTCATTACCTCGGCGAGTTGCTTGAAACTGTGCAGCAGAGCGTTGATGATGGTCTTTAACCCTGAAACAGCCCAGTAAGTTTTCCTCCGTGATAAACGTGTTCTTACGTATAATCGGGTTTTAATGACAAAAGAGGAAAAAGTTTCGTTTGATTTATTTTAATTTTTTTTTTTTTTTTTTTTTTTTAAAGAAAATTATGATTTATGGATTTTGCTGGCTTTAATCGTTTAATTTTTTTTTTTTTTTTTTAGCCCGCTTAAGAATTTAATCGGCTTGACGTGACTACTAATGTCTTTTATTCGATTCATATATAACAAAAGATAAATTTTCGTAAATCGTTTTCAAAAGTAAATTTCATACTTTTTATTTTAATATTGCACAATTTTCTTTCAACTTTTTATATTTTTGAAAAGTATATTATTATTTGCTATTGCGTGAAATTTTATAAGAACTGTAATAAATTATGCAAAAGATTATTTATCATGAAAAATATCAAGTTATTTCTGTAGAACATAAAAAGTTTTTCGAGGATAATAATAATCTTTAAATCTTCTTAGTTCTAAAGTAGCTGCTGTAAGCTTTCTTTGTTTTCTCATTAACCTATATTTATTATTACAAAGAAGAGAAAACGGTACTTTTTACTTATAAAATTAAAATCTCAAAAATCCCTCAAACATATATATATATATAAAAATTCATGAATTTTCGTTCCTACAGGAATAACGGTAGCTTAAAAAATTTTCCAAATCGTAAACGAAGAAACGCCAATAATCGCCAGGGTTAACAAATTTTTCTTATTCAAGATAAATTTAATATACGGTACAAAAAAGCGAGCGGGGGGGAGACTGGATCAGACATTCGTAGGAGCACGCGATCACAGTACGTATCATGTACAGCTCGACAGTAGTAGCAGCAGCGGCGGTAGCAAAACCGTAGAAAAGAACTGAATTTTTTCGGCGACGGTAAATTAGAGAGCTTAAAAAGGCCACGAAATGTGCTAGGGCCGACGGCCGCTCGGGAGAACTCGGCTCTGAACTTACCATTTGGTGGAAGCGAAAGAATGAGGGAGAAAGAAAGAGGGGTTTCTCTCTCTCTCTCTCTCTCTCTCTCTCTCTCTCTCTCTCTCTCTCTCCTCTCTCTCACGGCGGAATTTATGCAAATTGCCGGGAGGAATTGCCGAGTCTTTGTTCCTTCTCCCTCTCTCTCTCTCTTTCTCTTTCTCACACTCTCTCTTTCTTATTCTCTTTCTTTCTATCTCGTACTTTGTGTTTTTCTCGCGTGGATTCGTCCTTTCGAGATATCACTGCTCTGATTGTTTTATTCGTATTTTCGGCAGATTTTGATTTAGTTAATTGTTTGCTCGCTCCGAGTGTAAATCACAACCTGCTATTTGCGATAAGCGTCGCGAGGATAACGATAAACATTTCTTTTTTTCATTTTTTGTTTAATTACTCCATGCGTTTGATAACAATGTGGCTCTTAGATAATCGTCGTTTAATCTTTAATTAAAAGCCATATAACATCGTAGCGAATACTTTTGCTTTATTTATTTGAAATTATTAATCGCCATTTACTTATACTTTCTTTGATTTTTCATACATTGTTAATATTGCTTTTTTGATTTTTCATATAGATTTTTAAGTAGTTATTTTTTGTTCAACTTTTGATGTCTTGTGTATATATCTATACGTAAAATACGGCTTTTAAACAACTTTAATATTCAGCCTGAAAAGACTGTACGATAAATAGATTTTGTTCAAGAAGTTAATGTAATTCAATAATGTCGGCCACTTCAATCGACTAAGTATCTTAAAATGGCGCAAACGTTCAAGTTTTATTCTAGTAGTTGCTCTTACTTATAAAGTACTTCTTCGTTGTAAAATCAAAAGCAAAGCACTCCGCAAAAATATTCAAGCGCATTAAAGCTCTAAACGACTACTTAAATATTCCGAATTTTCTACTCTATATCATTGATTATGAATATTCAATATACTTACGTTTCTCAAAAATGCTTATCGTCGCCGCTAATATTAAAATCACGACGATTTCATGAAAATAAAACGATCGTTAGATCGAGAAAGCACGCGTACATTCGCATCAAAGGAAATATAAAATTTACAAGTATATTACGGCGAGTCGCGTTGGAGGCGTAAGCGCAGCCGCAATGGATGTAGTATCACAAGCGCTGCTCGCGGCCTTCGCGTAAAACATATGCCATTGACCCACTATATACTCTCCACATCGGGTACTTTATCCATTGCGCGCGCGGCATTCTCTCTCTCTCTCTCTCTCTCTCCCTCTCCCTCTCTCGCTTTGGCTTATTTTTTTCCCTTTATTTCTGTAGCGTGTGCGCGTCATAACCGCATCGTTAGGAGGCATTCATTCGTGCTAAATCGACCAGGTCACTTAAGAAGAGTTTCCATCCTCCTCTTGTTCCCTTTCACCTTGTACTCTCTCTCTCTCTCTCTTTCTCTCTCTCTCTCTCTCTCTCTCGGCGCATACTGAAAGATTACGATCGACTGCGCGACCTTCGCGTCTCTTAAATCGGCTGTTTTCGATCGATGGTTAATGTAAGCCTGCATGTGTTTACCGAGTCTCGATGCTAAGTATAATCCTTGCACTAGCTTTTTGAACAATTGAAACTTATATATATATATATGTAATAACGATGCCAAATGGAACTTGGCAATAAAGCTTCCCGCTTGAAAGAATAAAAAAAAAGAAAAATCTCAAAAGCCCCGACATTTTTATCGAGGTCTTTATATCGCGTCGCTTTGTAAGAGAGACGATCTCTCTACTTCGTTAACTTGCCTTTTGCGGATAAACGTCGTCGTTCTAGTCGGCGCAAGGACTCAAGCATTAAAATTCGAAATTATTTACTCTCGGGAAATTAATATTCTCACTGAAACGAGTCGCAAATCGTCCTTGGCGCGGAATGGCTTGCACCGCGACGGCTCTTCGACTATAACGACGCGCGTATCTCTCGCAATAATTAAGACGCCAGAGGAGATTCGCTCCTCGAAGCGCCGCGCTATTAACGCCGAGGATACGATACGCCGGTGATATGTATTTCGTACGGTAGCAGGAAAACAGCCATTAACGGTTATAAAATCACGCGGCGATCCGTTCAACGATTATAAAGCCGTCAAGAGATCAATGTCGCGCGATAAGCTCGCACTTCGATAGAAGCTAACCAAAAAGTTAACGCGTTAAGAAGATGGGGAAAGGAAATGTACTAATATTTATGTACAGATATCTCGTTTTTACAAGAAAATAAATGGAGCGCCGGGCTGAAGCGATCCATCTTCATATCTCGGTCTTTCGCTCGCTCGCTCGGTCTAAATGACAAGTGCAATCTTGATAACGCTTGGGCGGTTACATTTAATGAAGGACGTAATGTGCGTGAATTTCATTTCGAGCCGACGACGCTATATACGAACGTTGGTGAATGCGCGACTTTAATTATAATGGAGAAGTTAGTCGTGTTTCAAATTACCGCCCCCCCCCCCCCTCTCTCTCTCTCTCTTACTCACTCACTTGCTCACTTTCTGCATGTCCTTCGTATTTTTACGTTTCTGTTCTCGTTCGAAATTGCATAAATTTGGTTCGTTTCGAGGTGTAACTTATGTAAGAGTATTGACTTTTCATCAAGTTGTATATGTCAAAGGTGTTTATTAAATTTTTAAAGTCGAAATTGCTTTGGGTTTATATTACCTAAGTTTGATATTTTTTCGCAACTATAATTACGGGTAATTTGGGTAAAAAATTTTACGACAATACTGAAATATTATGAATTTTTACCATAAAATTTATTTTCATTAAAAATATTGCTTACACGATTTTAACACATTAATTTCTCAGATGTTTTATGTACACATCGTTATTTGAAATTTTCATACATTTTTTTCGCAAACGAAAATGTCAAATTTCTCTTTTTTAAAAAATGTCCTTTGTCCGCGTAAAAATGCTTTCTTTCTCTCTCCGTCACTGATTATTTTTCCATTTTTTCTTTTTAACGCGAGTAATTAGCCCTCGCAGCAATTCGACGCACTCGACTCGTAAATCCTTTCTCGCATATCCATTCATTTTGATTTACCAAACGCTCGTATAATCCGGCCGTTGGAGATTTTCGCGAGGGTCTCGTTAAAACGACGCGAAAGACATCGCGAAGTATAATCGTTCGATTTGCGAATCGCTGTCAAACTTTCTCCCCTTTGTGCTTTGGCATATAACCGAGTTCTCTACTTTTACGGGATAAGCCCATTTTGTCGATGAATACGAGTAGGCCAACTGCCAACGATTAACCTTGATTTGCGCAGCTATGGTCGAGTAACACACGGATGAATTAACGACTAGTGGATGAATTAGCGTGAATACGTGTTAATGCGCGGATGATTTGGGAAAAGCGAGCGAGAGAGATAGAGAATTAAGACATTGTGGTGAGAGAGAGAGAGAGAGTACGAGAAGCGAGATAAGAAATAATGCAGTACAGCAAGAAACAGTAGCGTAAAGAGAAGAGGAAGAAGGCCTTCTCGTGATTGGTCCACCAAGATCCGCAGAACAATTCAAGAGAGAGAGAGAGAGAGAGTGAGTTAGTCTCGTTTTATATGAAAACCGTGTGCACGTGAGCAGCGAGTGCAGATACGCGTCGATAGTGTCGACGTTGTTATACCGTTACGGTTTTCTCTTGCTTATCTTCTTTGCTATTATCGTAACGCTGGCCTTGGACGGTAACGTTTCTTTTTAGGTGGGTCTTAATACGACGTTATTTACGTTAGTGGTAAGAAAAAATAATACAACGAAGTCGAATAACGCTCGATCTGAGGGGTTAGAGCTTAACTTTAACGCTAAGATGTAATTTGAAAAAGAAGCAACGGTTATGCGGAAAGGATTAGCTCTGTAAATGTGATACGTTATTTAATTTTTTAATTTTTCGTTTTCGTATCTTTTGAAAGTACATGAAGCTCAAAACGCTTGCGATTTTAACAAAATTAATGAATAAAAATTCAAATTGTTCTTTCTACGAAATCTTTATTACAAGGGAAAAGAAACAGATAATACAATATATATATACACATACACACACACGACATAGCTAAGATTGCGTCAAGATGTACAGGAGAAGTTAAAATATATAGCAATTGTATACCAGAGAGAGAAAAGTATTTTTCCTGGCTCAAGAATTGTTCTTTCGCGATCGAAGAGCAATTGGCGAAACTGGGGACTGAGTTGTGTCAAGCAAAGAGGCTTACGCGTGCAGTTGTCGAGCCGTGGTACGGGGAAATACCATTTACTTTATGTGTAAAATATAAGAGGATTGTAACATCGTGTTGTTTGCTTTTTATCGTTCTTTATTTTCTCCCAATTGACTTTTGAGTAATTCTTTTTCTTTTTCTTTTTCTTTTTTTTTTTTTTTTTTTTTTGTAAATACGTTTTGTTATATTGATAATTTTTTCAACATGAATAATTTGCTGTTGTATATTGTTTTATTTACGAGGTAATTTTTTTTTTTTTTGACAAAGTTCATGCAAGATTCGAAATAATCAATATTCAAAAACTTTTCGTATTAAATTAAATTAAAGAATAACGCTTTTGTAATAATTTTTTAATTTTATCATCAAACTTTTTAAAAAATGATTGAATAATAATAATAATAATATTTATAAAATTTTCTTAGTCAATAAAATATTCAAACTTATTCATTTATTATCTTAATTAAGAAGATCGTTTAAAATGAAAAAAAAAAAAAAAAAAAAAATAAATAAAATAAAAAGAAGAAGAAAAAGGTATTCCGGAAGCTGCACAAATGCTGATAGTAAGATTTTATTAGGATAAAGGTAAAACAATAGCTTTAGAAATGTCTTTTATCAAGAGTTACTTATAAAACCGATAACGCTATATTCACTGTCTATGTATATACACGATCTGCTGATTATTACAGAATATTCTCTATTCAGAGACTCTGAGGTACAAGTTAATGAAATTTAATTTTCATCATGTATAGCTCGACGGGTTTCAAATTAGCCGAAAAAGAAAAGAGTAACGGATAGCTCCTCGTTGGGTTAATCACTTAGGTAAGTATAGTCTGTTTTTGTCTTCTTCTGATCTAATTTTGGTTGGATTGCCTATTAATCGGTCGCAGTAAAAAATTCTCGTTTTTCTTCTTTATTGGAAACATCTATTTATAATTTATTTCAATTGTAGCTTTTTTTATTTAGAAAATAAATTAATTTTGATTATCTTACATTTCTTATTAAAATTTATCGGGTACAGCTTTTATTGTCGTTAAAAGAGACGATGGAAAAGATCGCTAAAGTAATCAATCAGCGGTAATATCGACGTGCAAAGTTTTTGCAACGATTCACAAAAATTCATAAAATTGTTTGATGTGCAAACAAAAATAGCAGCGATAGACGAATAGCTAGCCAAACTTCTTAATAAAGTTCCACATGCAAAATAGCTCATATTCATTTTCGTGAAACAAACAACTTCCGGATCTCTATAGCGTTAATAAAGTAACCCTTGAGCGTGCGTTTGAAGAAACTTTCGTTCGCTCTTTACGACGTAACAGCCAAAGTCTTTTCTAGTTTATCTCAACTTCTTTATTATATCTATACGCGCGAAGGAAATAGCGACGGGTAAAAAATTAAGGGACACGTCGAGAGAACACCGAGCGTCTTTTCTGCCTGTGCTAAACTTGGTCGAACTAATTTTCAAGCCGAGAGAAATCGAGTAAAAAGAAGCAGAAGAGAGACGCTCTCGTATACAAGACAACGGCAAGGATACAGTATAGCGTTGAAATCAAAAAAATTTTAATAGATTAAACGTCGATAAAACGTTTATACTTACACTCGCGTGCGCGCGGGATCTCGCAACGTTACAAAAATAAAAGATAAAGTTCTTCTTTTGCATAAAACAAATACGAAAACGCGTGCGACTCCTTTGTTGCGCCAAGCGTCATCAGGATTCCATCGGTAGCTGTAATACATGCGAGTTATAAAGGTCGAAGCGTACCAGTTTTCTCTGCACCTGGAGCTGCGCTTAGAGATAACCGTGGAGCGAGTATCGATCCGCGGCTTCCTCTCTTTCTCTCTCTCTCTCTCTCTCTATCTCCCTCGTGACGCGCTCGAGATAGGAGACGCACACGGGGTGCACGATGATACGACGATTTAACAAGGTGCGATCGAGATCTCCAAGGCGCAGGTTGGAATTCGCGGCTAAGAGAGAGAAACGGAGAGAGAGAGAGAGAGAGAGAGAGAGAGTCGCAATTTTTGCGCATTGAATTTTAAAAAGTCTATCCTCTATCCTTCCTCGATCTGTTTTTATATCCGTTTGTGCTGAAATTGCATCTGCTTTGAATTTCTGTTAAAGAACGCGAAATTTTTTCTCATGCATTTGTTGACGTAGTTATTATTATTATTATTATTATTATTATTATTATTATTATAATTATTATTATTGGTATTATTATTATTATTATTTTAATTTTGTGCTTTAACGTTGATTATTCAAATAATTTGATCGTTGAAACGAGTGAATTTATTTTTATTAAAGATAAAAAAATCTAAATGGCACGTTTAATACAGCTTTTATAAATTTTTTACTTTTTTTTCTTTATTCGTTATTTTCGCTAGCTTATAATACAATCTCAATAATGATTAATTATACGACGAGAGAGAACAGAGAGAGAGAGAGAGAGAGAGAAGAGTTGAAAATAACTTTTAACAAGAACAATGAAGCACGTAAACCTCGGCGTCAAAATTGAAGGGATGAAAAAAAAATTTAACATTGTTTAACTGTTAAGTGATCAAATTAAAGTAGATAATATCCAAGAGCATTTAGTTCGCATGGCACATTTTACGATGTTATAAATAAAAACTTTCGCTCTTTTGTACGGTATATATTGCGCGATTAAAAATTAGGTGCTTTCGACATATTATTTTAGCTTTAACAAAGAGAATACAACGCTTTAAACGCGTTAAATTTAAAATGAGCATAAACTTCATTACAGCGAACGCGAGCGAAATATGATTAAAAAAAAGGCCGTTACCTTAATTTTTTTTCTACCTCGTAACACCGTAAATAACAATAATATCTAGTGATAATATAGATATTTAGTGCTGAAAATTTAGTAAAATTTTGGAGTTAAAAATTATAGGAAATCGATGAAAAAAGAAAGTAGATAGATCGTCGAAAAATCTCTCGCCGTTGTCGAGATACTTTAAAGTTCACGAGAGGGAAAAAGCGAATAGAGCATAAACTCGCGTTTCCGAGCGGTTCCCAAACTTTTTATGGTATTTTCTAATGTTCGTGACCGCATATGTATAATATGTATGAGTTTATTGGTGTCGCATCGTTAACTATCTAACAACGTTGTATATATATATATATATATATATATATATATATATATATATATATACATATAATGTATGGTATAATCGTAATGGGGCTCGCACGACGCACCGTGTCCGCGATTTTGCCATACTGTTCCGACGCCGCCGTCAATTTGTTCCCGTACGCGATTTACCAAACCCGATAAGCGATCATCATTTTGTCCTTCGCTCAATTGTCCAATACGGCAATTCTTCGTGGCTATTGTATCTTGCTTGAAATTAACGTCATCCAAAAGAAAGCGTTAAATTGCATCGCAAGTATATCGTAAGATTTATTTATTCGCTTTTAGCGGACGATTTTTCTGCCTCGAGACGTTTAATTCAAACATACTAGTACATCATATAAAAATCAATGTACATTTTATTTTTAATACATTTTTTAGTTTCTTTTTTTTTTTTTAATATAAAAAAAAAAAAATTAATTGCCAATGTACTTCGTCATCAAGTTGCATAATTATCATAAAAAAAACTTTTGTTAATTTTTCACGTTCAAATTAAGCGTAATAATTAACAGCGAAGCTTTTTTCAACAAACTTACGAAATTGCTTAAGTTAATTAAAAAATTTTAACGCAAATTTATAATATATGTATACATACTTACAGTGCGGCGTTGAGTTACTTTTTCTTTTTCTTTTTTTTTTTTTTTTATAACATCGCGCGCGCTTCGTCACATTCTCTCGAGCTGCTTCTATTGTATTTATATCGGTCGGTCGACTACTTTTGCGCGCGTCGCGCTGGGAATAAAAAGAGGGAGGATGGGTTGGAGAAAAAAAAAATTCTCGCATATATCTAGGTAATTAAAGCTCGATCGAGTGAAAAAGCAAAACAGTTTTCTTTCGTCTCACGCATTATTTTACGCATTATTTTCGAGCTAACGCCGAGCTATGTTATTTTTTTCTTTTTTCGCTTTTCTTTATTTCCTTTTTTTTTTCCTTTCTCTTTTTATCGTTTCTTCAAAGAGGAAAAAGACAAGTAGCCGAGAGAGAAGCTTCACTTTCCGATAAGCTATTCCTCCGTTCTTCTTCTTGTTTTTTTTTTTCTGTTTTTTTTCTCGCTGCTTTCATCCTTTAGCTACCGGAGCTTTAAAAACGGGTAACTACGATGTGCCTTTTATCCGCGCGAAAGCAAGTCGTGCGCGGACCAAGAGAAAGTTTAGTCCTCCTCGTATGGTAGTATACCACGCGACTCATGGACACGTTCTATATAATATACATGGGTAAAGCGTCGATCTTATGGAACCTTTTTACGCTCGCTCGCCTTTATCTTCAACGCGCTGGCTTCGCTTCTTTTTGACTTTTTTTCTTGACTTTACTTTTTATCAACGCTTTTGTCTTTTTTAATCTTTCTCTCTCTCTTTTACTTTCTTCCTTTTTTTAGCTCCGATACGTTCGACAACATATAATTAACGATGCGTTGATCTTTTCGAGAGATCGAGTCGCTGTCGCATTTTTCATTCCGTGTTTTTTTTTCTCGTTCGCCTTCTTCCTATGCTTTTCTTTCGGCTGTGCTCTTTCCTTATTTCAATTCGAATTTAGCATTTTTATCGACGGTATTTATGGAAGCGCTAATTATGCGCCTTGTATGCATTCTTGAAATAAATTTTTTTTTACCCTCTAGATTTAAAAAAGCTATCAACAGGTAATACGTCGTTTCGTCGATAATTATTTTGCAAAAGAAACAAAAAATAAAATCGTGAATGAATAGCAAAAGCATGCGCAATCGTATTAGTTGATAATTTACAAAACGATCTTTATTAAATCAGTTTGTCGATGCGATTAGTTCGAACGAATAAAAAAAAAAAAAGGAAAAAAAAACGAAACGTACATTATACACAGCGAAGCGACGAAAATTAGAAGCACTTATATATCGAGGCTAATTAAAGAGGGACCGTAGCGCTAGATTTTATCGTTTTTGTACATTCAATCTATGCCTGCGCGTTCACGCTCTTCTATATTCGTCTCTCGCTCGGTGGACGCATTAACGGTGCGGCGCTTTTATTACTCTTTAATAAAAGGCCGATGGCCGTTGTGTGGATTGCTGCTTGTGTTTTTGTTTGAAGATGTATATATGTGTATACGTCTACATCTGTATGAATGTATACATAAATGTATACGTGTGAATGAGTGTAAACGTGTACATAACAAGCGTTCGTCAGTTCACGATAAATTTATTGCCCAAGAGGTTTCGTTGCTTTTTTTTAGTTTTACGAGCAGTCAACTTCCACACTCTATCGTCTTTTTTAACGCTTACTTTTATTCGCCTTCTCTTCAAACTTATATCGCTCTTATTCTTTTTCTTTACCTTTTAGTCTCTTTCCTTCTGACCCTCTCAATTTTAAAGTTGAAAAAGCTTATCGGTGAAAAATAATAGAAACGTTGAAAAATTATTTTCTTAAGAAAACGTGGGAGATAATAAGTTTAGATATCTTTGTGCAATTGCGCACGGCGATATAAAATTTTATCAGTATTGTGTTTGTTGGGTCGTAGGAAAACATAAATTTAAAATTCTACTTATTGAATACTTGTATTATTTTTCGCATGAATTAAATGAAGATAAAAAAAATTCTTCTTCGAAATATGAAATTGATTTGAGAAAAAAACACAAGAGGCGCTATTTAAGTAGAAAAATAAAGATGTGGCCAGACAAAAAACTGCATAATTATTTTCATATTGTTAAATTTGTCCCTTTATTACATAGAATTTATGGAGAAGTTTACGCAACTATTTATTTTGATACATGTATAATCTTTGGATAAACAGTAGTAAAATAAAAATTTTCGAAAAACTGCAATCGCGTATTTCTTAATTATGTGATGCCGTCGGCGCACCTTTTCACATTTTTTCCAATTATTCCTCGGGACACTGCGATCGATTCTTTTTTCCAATTAAAAATTTTAAAGAATTTTCCATTCTTCGTACCGTCGTATTATCAATAGAATAAAGGGAATAAAAGATCCCGATAAAAAAAAAAAAAAAAAAAAAGGCTGAACAAACGAACGAACGAACGGGAAAGTTTATAAAAACATTCCGAGAAAATAGTACCGTGGTAAAAAACGCTCGCACATACGTAGAATAAACACACGTATGGGCACGCAAATATATACGTATACGCACAGAGAACGAGATGTAGAGACAACAGAAAGAGGGTTCCGGGTCGAACGAGGCCAAGCAGAAACAGAAGCGGCGGCGGTAGCAGCGTGACCGTTCGTTATTCGGGCTCCCAGAGCGCGCGCATAATTGATTTAGCATCGCGGCTCCCAAAGGTCCCTCCTCGTTTGTATCCACGAGAGCGGCTATACGAATATCGGCTAGTACAGTCCTTCTGCTTGACCATCCGATGTGCGCCATGTATTTATATGTGTATATGTGTATGTATATATATCTTCGCGCAAGGGGAGAAGCTTTGATCCAGCCCGCAGCGATGCCATCGAATCCAAAGGCTAACCGTGACAACCGCGTCTATCGCGACGATATATCGAGTACGTGTGTACGAGGCTGTGGATTTTCGAAGACAAATTATCAGGTTTATCGTGAAAATGACGAAAGCCAAATGTGTACAGTTTGCTCGGTTTGGATGGATTATCGCTCGATGATTTTAATGAAGTTAGCTAGCCGAAAATTTCGACGATTTTTTGAGTATTGGAAGAATCTTATATGATTGAAATATTATTTCTTTAAAATTATTTTAAGTTCGTCGGTAAACGTAAATTATCAAAACAGCTCGTACAAGTAAAAAGACGCTTTCATATAATTTCCAAAGCATAAAAAGTCAATTAACAAGGGTCATTTATAATCTCGAAAATTTACGAGGGAGAGGGATATTTATCGCAGGACTTACCTGGCATAATAGAAACAGTCTTAAGGGCTCTCAATACCCTGAACGTCCTTAGACCAGCGAGATTCCCGACCTCCATGCCGATGGTCGCGTATCCGCTTGTAATTACAACGAAGTCCAGCCAATTCCACGGATTCCTCAGATACGTGTACTTGTTAAGGATGAATCCTTTGGCTATGGACTTTATTACCATTTCTGCCGTGTAGATGGCTAGGAAGATATATCTGTGAACAAAAGAAATCGATGTGAATTAAGTAACTCTGTTTTTCGACAATAAAAGCCCTAATTATCTTTTTCTATTGTAATCGTTTCACAAATGTTGCTTTATAGTTTAAAGATTTTTCACTTTTTATTCCGTTATTTATTTTTAATTTTTTGTTAAATACTAAGATTTTTTATTGAATATTATAAAATTTTAATTAAAATATAATAATTTTTGTATTAAGAAATGATAAATGAAGTTTTCATTGTAAATGGCTTGAAAAAAAAAAAAAAAAAAAAAAACTATCTCATGCGTTAAAAAGTTTTGCATATTTAACGAGTTTTTTTAAGTTTTCATCTCGAAATGAAAGTCATAGATTACGATTAAAGTATTTTATTCTGAAACTCTCCAAGTGTATTACGTAATTCTCCATTACTATGAGCTTTTGGAATTTAGATTTTTATGCTCCTTTAAATGAAATAATACGTTTTAAGAATATTCTTCCGCGATTTAGAAAATTTTTTTTTTCTCTTTAGTTACTGAAAAATTAAAATCGTTAAATGAATGTAGCTCGATGTGAATATTATGGTTTTAAAGCGATAAATTTTTGAAGAAGTTAAGCGACGATGCGATCAAATAAATTTACAGTCGTTAACTCGAAGTACTTACAAGTCGATATTTACCTTACGAAAAATTATACAGTACGTAAAATGAACTCAATAACAGTAATTAATCAGTCGGTTAAGTATCGTCAATTCGGACAATCGAAATCGTTCGATGATCAAAATATTTAATGGCAGTAAACTGCGCTAACGATTATTGTTCTAACAACGGCATGTGCGTATCTACTAATACTTTCGAGGCCTACTATATCTAAACATCCAGATCTAAAGCAGCTTTAACCAATAAATTCACCTAACGACTCTTTTCCATGCGCTCGATAGATTTACACACGATGGTTAAATTAATGTAACGATCCGTGTCGAGTATACGGGTAAAGACTTTGACGTGTGTCGTAAAAAGGGAAAGAAACCAACGGCGTCGAGTTTTTACGACGTAACGCATCGATGAACTCACGCGGTAAGTATCAAACGCGCTATACGAGGTCTGGCTATTGAATAACGAGACTGATTACGAAAAAGAGTTTTATTATAAAAATTATTCTACATTCGAATGCTCCCCTTCAATATACTCCCCTTCCCTCGCCACACACCTTTCCATACGTTTTTTCCATTGATCGAAGCAGTGCTGGAAGTCTTCTTTGGTGAGGACCTTTAGGAGCTCTGCCGTTTTTTGCTTTGCCGCTTCCATCGACTCAAATCGGGTCCCTTTCAAAGCAGATTTTATCTTCGGAAACAAAAAAAAGTCGCACGGTGCCAAATCTGGCGAGTACGGCGCGTGTTCGAGCACTGGAGTGCGCTTACCGGCCAAATACTGCTTCACAGATAGCGCGTTATGGGCAGGTGCGTTGTCCTGGTGCAAAATCCACGAGTTGTTCTTCCACAACTCGGGCCGTTTCTTATGAACTCGTTCTCGCAGTGTTGCCAAAACTGACAAATAGTAAGTCTGGTTGACAGTCTGACCCTCTGGAACCCATTCAGTCATCGCGATACCGTTAATGTCGAAAAAAACGATCAACATTGCTTTGAATTTTGATTTAGACATCTTTGCTTTTTTGATTCTGGACGATTCAGGTGTCTTCCAATGCATCGATTACCGCTTTGTTTCAATACCGTATTGAAAAATCCACGTTTCGTCGCAAGTAATAATGTTTTTCATCAGTCCGGAATCTTTTTTTAACCTTTCAAGGAAATCTGAGCAGACCTGTTGACGCAAGAGCTTTTGGTCAGAAGTCAGGTTTTTTGGCACCAACTTCGCACAGACTTTTGTCATGTGTAATTCCTCGTGTAAAATTTGTCTAATCGTTTCTTTATCGGCGTTTACAGCCTCGGCAATCATCCGGATGCTCATTCGACGATCTGCACGCACAATTTGGTTGATTTTGGTCACTGTTTACGGAGTTGAAACAGGGCGACCTGGGCGTTGGTCATCTTCAGTGCTCACTCGGCCCTCACTAAAGCGCTTACACCACTCAAAAACACGCGCACGAGATAGAGAATTGTCCCCATAGGCCTCTTGCAACAATTTACAGCACTCAGTCGGAGTTTTTTTGAATTTAACGAGAAATTTGAGATTGATAGGTTGTTCCTGTTTTTCGTCACACATGGTTTTCGGCACGAGAAAAAAACACGTTCGTTTCAAACCGCTACTGCACAAATACAATAATAGTGACGAGAACGTATTTTGGTACGTGCATAGACAAGATATCTAGATACCCAACGCACTACTCGTTTTTTTCCCCACCCCTCTACGGCGCCCTCTAGGCGCGCAGTCTCGTTATTTAATAGCCAGACCTCGTATATGCTCAATTGCCGACTTGATTTCATCGTATTTCTTTTCCTCGAGAGAAAGCGAGCGGCGACGCTGATTTCATTAACGATTCGTTTGATATGTAATTAACGGTTGCGCGCTGTATTATTGCTAGTGGACGCGAGCGAAGAGGAGATAGAGTTCGCCGTAATTGCGGCTAATGCCCGTATATTCGAATTGCAATGGTCGGTAATAATTCGGGGAATGCTCGGGTTTGGGAAGCAAATTTGTTTGGTTAAGGCCTGTGCAGTGCCTCGATTTCTGCTGGTGCGTGGACAATCCCGAGCTGTCGTGTGGATCTACTTTTATTTTCTCGAATCAAAGTTTTCTATATACATCGAACTTTACTCGCGTTCGAGATTTATTTGGTATTCTTTTGTTAGTCGCTTCGCGTATTTTATGTACCTTGCCTTTTAACGAGTCGGTTGTTTGAGTATAATCTCAAGCTTAAATATAAGCGATGAAAAATTGATTTGGGAAATTGAACGAGTAAATATTTCAACAGTATCGCAGTAGAGAAAAATTACAACATCGATAATAATGAAAGATGAAGAAAGAAAAGAAAAATATGGACGAGTTAAATTATAATCTTTACGCTGGAAAATTTCGCACAAGGGGGAGAGTAAAAAAGTTTGAACCTAAATAGAATATTAAAGCGAGTGGTCGCTTTACATCGGTTATCTGGAAAGTTTCTCGTTTGCAATACTGGAGAGGTAGATAAAAATTATACTAAAAATTTTGCCTCCTTTTTTACGTTTAAAAAGTTAAGAAAAGTGTAGCTGACAATTACGACAATTTTCCGCTGAAAATGGTGCAGCGGGCAAAAACTTGGTAAAATCTTTTACTAGCTCTTGTAATACTTTACAGATGCACATTTCTTTTTCTTTTTTTATGAGCAAGAAGTGCACGACAATATAATAAATTAATAATATTTAATTACATAAGCATATTGTAAGCAATTCTCATTTTTTTTTGGACTCGTATAATTATTAATAAGATAGACGAATTTCTCAAAAATTAAACTTCCGAACGTCTGTTAAAAAAAAAGCGGCAAAGTCGTTATCATCGTCGACCGGTCTACTCAATGCCTATAGTGGCTTTATACCCTCGAGAAGGCCGTCGAAAACTTTCGAGTGGCCCTCTTTGGAGCATCTCGTCGAAGAAAATAAAAGGAGATAGAAAAAATGAGAAAAAAGTGACGGCTTTCTCGACGGATAATTGATTTTCATTTGCTTCATATATATATATATATATATATATATATATATATACCCACACAGACCTACGGAGAATAGCTAGCAAGTGAATTGGTTATTTGATTCTATGCCGTATCCTCGTGACGCATACGATTCGTTAACTCTAGATAACCTTTTTCTCCTTCTCACAGATGACGATGGAAGAGAAAAGATCAGTTGCTTTATCGAGTTTCAGCGAGATCGAGCGCCAGTTTGTTGGCTCACGATTTAACCTCGTCGTTTCACCGGAATAATGCACGAATTTTCCCGCGCGATATTATGTTTATAAAGTAAAAAATACGTCGTTTAAATTGGATAAACGTTTAAACTGACGGCTTGTCGGCCGCGTCAAAAGAATTAATTATTATTAAGCTAACCGGCGACAGCTGCCGGTAAGTCAACCGGTATATATGTATTACGGAAAATTCACAAAGCGGACGTCACGGCCAAAAGTTTACAATTCTACGCTTCTTGGAAAATCTACTTTTAAATGCGATTAATACTGGAATTAGGGAAGCTTGGGAGAATGAATGGGAAATGAAGAGAGAAAGAGAGAGGGAGAAAATTGTAACCGAGCGCAAAAAGCGCCGTTAATCGGCTTTCGGCGCGATGAAAATAACGAGCCTTGTTGAAAAGTGATATTTTCTCGTGAATGAAAAATGCTAAGATGATTATTTGTTTTAAACACAACAATGGTTATGTTTGATAAATTAGCCGAAAAATTTTGGCTACTACGAAGCGTGAATTTTGCCAATAATTGCACTTCGTAAATTAGACGATTAATTTTATTCTTTATTTGTACGATGCATAATTAGCTCCGTGCTACATTACGATTGAATTATGCATGTTGATACATTAATATTATAATTCTCCAAAACGTACGTCAATTCAAACATATACCTAATAACGGTTAACCGCAATATTGCGAAATCGCGTAATAAAACATTTTCCGACAGAAAATCCATATCGCACACAATCAATAAAAAATTGTCAAGTTTTTTGCTAAATGCCGTTGATATAAATTATTAAAATATATATATTTCACAATTCATTTATCCTTCAAATCCAAAATGTGCAGGCGATAAGCTACAACAACAAAAAAAAAAAGAAAAAAAAAAAAAAGAAAAGAAAACATCATTCACCACGACGATCAACAATCAAAATAGAGAGAAAAAAGACAAGAGAACGAGTCCGATAGCAAAGTAAGCAACGCGCGTTTCCGCAAAGTCGTGCGTAAAGCCAGCGGTTACATCTCGTCTATCTATACATAGACACGCGCGGGCATAAGTACTTTGCTCGGTCTTACCAGTAGTAGGTACTATACTCCTCGAAATCCACGCGGAGTAGCTCCGGTAGCGAGCGCGAGGGAAGCTTATGAGCTTTGGTCTATACGTATTCCCTTTGAACGGGAGATAAGGATATATGGAGGGAAAGCTTGTAAGCGGGTAGACAACCTCTTGGTATAACGCGTTTAACGCTCATTTTTTGTCCTGTATACTCGCTCTAATGCACCTTACATCTCGGAGAGGGTCATAGCGCACGGGACCCTGGCGCATCTGTCTAGGAGCCGTTTGATATCGAAACGAGAGAGTTTTCGTTTTATTCACTTGCGAGAGGATTCTTTTTATCGTTATCGGTGACGATGTAGACGGTCTATTGAATATCTTTGGGAATTTTATGACGTTTTATTGAATTTTTAAGGTTTTCTTATACTTTATTAATGATTTTTACAAAAATAAAAATTTTCGCGATAAATTTATGAAAAAATTATAAAATTACAATAGTATTCCGCATGCAATTTCAAACTTTCCGACGATTGACTAGGTAAAAATAAGAGAAGCTGTATATAAAGCAATAAGGGTCAGAGTATATCGACACGTTCGAGCGAATGTATATCGGAGAGAAGTAGAAAGAGAAGCGATACGGTCAGACGTATACGCGAATACGTACATTTTACACTGTAAACATACTGTATTCTAAAGAGCGATAAATTCTTTACACTTTTTTAAACTGCGATAATGGAGAAGTTCACTTTTAACAGACATAAACGTTACCAACAAAACTTTAAGCTTCCAGATAAAAGTTGCGGCAAAATCGACATCGTAAAATAACGCACGGAAAAATTTAAGAATTATCTAGGTTAGAGATATAGGAATAAATAAATAAATAAATAAAAAGGAATCTATATATAAGATAAGTAAAAAAGAAAGATAAATAAAAAGAAGATGACTTACTCGGCTTCTTCGACAGTCTCGGTCATGGCTAGGAAGACGCAGTTTAGTAATATGGTGGTCATGACCACGTAATCGAAGTACTGATTCGTGCTAAGGAAGATGCAACAGCGCCTTATCGGATTCCAAGGTGAGAAGATGAACCAGCTCTTGGTCGCTGTGAAACGGTGAATGTAATTTTTCCGAAATCTCTTCGACACCACGCAAAACGTCTGTAACATGTAGAATAATCGTAAATTTTTTTAGTAAATCATTTAATTGATTCATAAATTTTTTTTACTATTATTTAAATAAACAAACTTATAATTTACATTATTATTCATTTAACGCGTTTAAAAATAGAATAACATTTTTATTACCAAGCTGGTAAAAATAATAAAATCGTTTAGTGATTTTTTGCCAATTTGCCAATCTTCATTTCGGAACAAGGCACGTGATAAGAATACCTTTACCAACGAGTTGGTTTAATAAAAAAGAAAAAAAAAAAAAAAAAAAGAAATAAATAAGGCAAATGCATCAATAGCTTTGGCAAGAGTTGAAGAATAAATGAAATATTTCGCAGTTTGTTTGTAGCCGCCGATGCAATAGCGTTGCAATAAGCCGAGATATTCCGCGCATATGCGTATAGACATATATATAAATACATTTTTATACGTGTGCGCAATATTTATTTGGTGGAGGGTAGTGACGTTGAAGAATAAAAAAAAAGTCAATAGGTACCCCTATACATCATAGCTTTCAATATAGTTTAGTACCTTAGTTGACTTGAGTATAAATATGGAATGTGCTTAGCAAATCGTGCTTATGGAAAGAAGTTATGGTAGTTTAAGAGATTAAAAGTAATTATTAAAGGTTGGAAAAGGTCGCTGTTGTGTCAGCGATATTAGTTTACATTGTAGAGCTCGGTAAATATTGGAAGTATAGACAGCTTTTAAAATTTAATACCATACTCGCATACTGTTTTAAATATGTTTTCTTTTATTTCATAATTAAATCAGTTTAAATTTAATAATTCATAAGAGAATTTCTTGCGAGTTCGCGTTAAACGATTTAATTATTATTATTACGCGGTTAAATACGAAAGGATACAATAATTTATGCAAGTCGCATTATGATTTTGCAACGCATATAAAACCATTCCTTTCCTTTTTTTTTTAATTCAGATTAACAAGCAAACCCATAATTAATTGGTTCAGAAGTCCTTCTGAAAATAGTATGGAAAGATCAAACAAATGAGAATAATTATTCGTCGTTTTTTTTTTTTCATCCTTCAAATGGAATTTCGCGTGAAACTGTCGGGCTTTGGAACTATTCCATCTCTTTCTCTCACTTTCTCGTTTTCTTTTTTTCTTTCTTTTTTTTTTTTTTTTTTTTTTTTTTTTTGTTTTAACTTTTTAATTAAGTTTTAAAAATTTAATTACCACGTCTGACACATAAAGAAAAGTGCGAAATATGCAAACACCGGCGAAGCAAAAGCATTTCATTAACGGGAAAATATGTATATGCGCCTGTATATTTTTTTTCGTCTCTTTTTCTGTTTTTTTTTTTTTGTCTCTTTTTATTCTCTTTTTCTCTCGTGTCTCTTTCTCTCCGCATATTCGTATTTCGCATATTCGTCAATCTTGACACAACTGCACTATGTAAAGCGTATTCGATATAAATGCACACTTGTGTATATGTGTGCGTGCGCGTGTGTGTGTACATTCGCGTTTACATGTATTTTTCGCAATCTTTTTTTCATTTTCGCATTCTCCTACACCTCCTCGAACTTCTCGAGTTAAAAAATAAAGACAGAGGAAGAAACGCTAGGCGTTCCGGCATTTAAAGGCCGCTGCTCCACTTTCGTCTTTCCGCAGCATTGTTTTTTATTTTTCGCCTTCGACTACTAGCTATATAATCGCAGTAGTACCGCACCAACGTAAAACTCGCAAGGAGTGCTTTAACCTGTACGACGCCGCTTCTTCCGAATAACCGTATCGTTTTCTTCTTTTTTCTTTTTCATACGTTTCCACCGTAACCTCTGATTCTTGTATTCTTCCTCTACGTACCATAAATCTGTATGTGTGTGAGAAAACGTGTGCATGTATGGTATATATACATACGTGAGCACGTACATATTTCAGCGGGCGTTTTTTTTTTTATTTTGCTACCTTCGAAATAGTCGATCGATATTCGCATCTTGCGAGAGAGAGACAGAGAGAGAGAGAGAGAGAAACGAACGAGAAAGAAAAACGAATTCATGCTCGCGCAAGAGAAAATAATGGCTATGCGTGTAGGTGAATTCGTATTCGTTTTTAAGTGAGCATAAGAAGTGGATTTTTGCGGATTTCGGTTACTATTTATTTTATGGTAGGACTTTAAAGAAAGAGAAAGAAAGAAAGAAAGAAAGAAAGAAAGAGAGAGAGAGAGAAAGAGAGAGACGAAAAATGGAACATAGATTTATCAATCGGATAGTATTTTGGATTTAAATAACCCATCGAATGTAAATTTTGCGTAAATATATGGAGGAGATTGAGACCAAGCTGAAATAATGCGCATTTTTCAAGGATAATATATATCGTCCAATAAATCTTTACAATGAATTTTAATCGCTTATGAGTAAATACGTTAAATTTCGAAATATTAAAATGTATTATGATATTTATCGATTGATAAAATTTAATTCAATGAATCAATCGCACGAAAAAATGTTGATTATTTTAAAAGTTTAATAAAATATGATTCAACGAGTTCAATCAAAAAAATAAATAAACATTCATTTATTTTACGAGTACTCGCAGGTCACCAAAATCCCAATCATTTTTTGCAGACAGTAGTAAAAAAAAAAAAAAAACGGCGTGGCATTAGCTTTTCATACGTATCCATAAGGGTCAAAGAGAAGGAGGAGAAGGAGAATCGGCGTAACAAAGCGTCGAGAATCCTTCCAAATTTGCCATCGGACAATAACTGCCGCGTAACGATACGACGACAATGAGAAAGGTAGGCAGCTCTTCGCACGCTGGGGATAAGGCAGAATTTACGATGCGCAAGGGCCCGACTTATGTGCGAGAACGATGCCGACGATTGCTCGTACACTTGTTAGTCATTTATATATACATGTATATAAATATAAATATATAAGTGTAACGACTGGCTCATGCATAAATGTATTCGCGAATGATCGAGTGCCTCGCTTCAAGCTCGCCTATGCACGAAGCACGCGCGGCTTTTATATATATTTTTCGTGCCTGTTTCCTTTTGTTTAACTCGAAATAGAAAGAAAAAAAAAAAAAAAAAAAAAAAAGAGAGAGAGAGCTAATGAAAGAAGAAAAAAAAACACGCTTAAAGTTTCAACTTTAGCGCGATTAGGCTCGCTTTAACCTTTTACTTTTTTTTTTTTTATACTTTTTTATTTGCTGCATAAAAATCGTTTATTAAGCTTGCCTTTTTTCTTTTTTCTCCAACCAATGTTGCTTGAAAGGGCACGAGTTGCTGCTTGCTTTTCATATTTTTTTTCCTATTCTTTTCTTTTTATTTGTGTGAAATGTATTACACGAGAATCGATCTAAGCCGCGTGCTTGCGAATGTCCCAATTGTTATGAAAATTGCATTTAAATGCTTTAATATAATGTCCAAAATCGATTGTTATCGTGTGCGTGTGCGCGAAAATTTTCATGACAACTTTTAATAAGCTTATATTAAATTTAATTTCGGTTATAAAATTAAATCGATATAGAGAAAATATGTTGGACTTAAAAATGAACGGTCGATTTATTCTTGTTTTATTGGATGATTCTTTTGAAATTAGCTTTTGAGGAGTGTACGAAAACGAAACAAAATTTTATTTCGTTCATTGCAGATAGCTATTGAAACGCACATTTTTTATTATAAATATTTGATAAAAGAAATTTACGACTATAAATATGACAAGAGTAATTAACGAAATTTGATTTCCCGTCCCGAAAATTGGAGCTTTGAATAAATAAAACATTTTGTTATCAAATAGAATATGAAATGAACAATTAAACTTTTCAAACGAATAAAAATGCCTGCTTTTATTTTACTGTTATTTACCAATCAAACGATAAAAAGTTTTTTTTTTTTTTCTATTAACGTAAATTCTTTCAGTATTTTTTATTCTTTTTCTTTTTTGTTAAAAAAATCATATCGGCGACATAATAGAAATGTCTCATGAATAAAAAGTTAAACAAAAAAAAAAAAAAACAAAAAAAAACAAAAAAAAAAAAAACACAACATGGCAAAGCTACAAAAAGAAAAAAACTTGTTTTTTTTTCGAGCGCAACGACAATGACAAACCGCCGCAAAATTATCTCATGCGCCCGTCGCTTTTAATCTCATCGAGCGGATGTTTTGTTTTGATGCGAAAAACGATAAAAAAAAAAAAAAACAAGAGAGAGAGAGAGAGAGAGAGAATAGAAAAATTTATTTTACACCGTAGGAAATGTTAAACTCGGTTAAACTGAAACTGAATTCCCTTAGCTGTTTCATGGCGTTCACACACACACATATATATATATATATATATATATATCGTTCCTTTTGCGTTAACGCCTCGTCGTGTACGTGGAAAAGTCGATTTCCGCGATTGGACAAAAAGAAAAAAAGAAAAGAGAAAAAAGTCGATGGAGGAGTGAAAAAGACACGGAAGAGAGAAAGAGAGGAGGGAATGGCAGGGTCTCGATAGCGATATACCGATCGAAAGAATAGGTTTTCAATGAGATTGCGTGTTCGAGCTCGGTAATTCAACTTTTTCGTACACGGAACTCAAATTCGATCAAGTTTTGCGGTCTCCGCGTGGATTTTAATATATAGAATGATTAGAGTATGATAAAGTGTAAAATTGTTTGTAATTTAAGATCGAGGCACCGTATGAGGCAAAGATTTTTCCACCTTGATAATTTATAAAAAATTTTATAACGCACATAACGCATTATTTTACTTATTATTATTATTATTTTGTTTTTATGAAATTGTTGATAAAGAAATTTTTACTGCAATTAATGTGACGTGTAGTGTACACCAACAGGCTACATCAAAGATCGCTTCTCTTTCTCGTCGTTTATCTTTTTTTTTTTCTACTACGGTACGTTACTTAACGACCTAAATAAAGAGTAATCGTTCGGTGTTATATTCATCACGAGAGAGTATGTACATTACGGAGAGTCATTACAGCGTCATGAGCCACCTAGTGACACATATTGCGTGACGCTTTAACAGCTTTGTGAACGTATTGATACGCACGAACTAAGCGTCATTCAACATAATATTAATTTTCCTTTTCTTTTTTTTTTCCTCTTTTTTCTTGAAATTTTTAAACATTGCTGCTTCTCGACATTATTTTTTAATTGACGCGATTATAAACAGACAAAAATACGTGTTCTTATTGTAAGAACGGTTTCAATTATTTTTTCCTGTTTTTTCTTTTATTTTATTAACAATGGGATATTTTTAATTAGATTCTTATTCATAACGCCGGTTTAATTGGAAATTTTATTCAATAAGTACATGAGAAACGTTAGGTACGTGTCACCGATTTTAATAATTTAATTTTGAAACGTTCGATATTTTCGCCAAATTTATATCGTTATATTAATATTAAAAGAATAAAATTTCAACAAAACTGTAATTTTTTTTTTTTAAATTAATTTTATCACAATGAAAATAAAAGTAATAAAATACTATTGCGGACGTTCCTCTTTTTTCCCTAGAAGAATAAAACAAAACAAATGCTCGAAAATTTTTGCAAAAATTTTGCAAGACTTTGAAAACAAAGGGGTAAAGGTATAAGTGAAAAGTGAAACATAAAAGCTCGTTTCTCTCTCTTTCTCTCGGGTGTGTCCGATTTCTCATTGCAAGCATTGAAACTCGTGCATCGTATTCTCTCACGGTTGCGCGTGTAAGTGAGAAAGAGAAAGAAGGAGAGAGAGAGAGAGAGAGAGAGAGAATAGTTATTTAGTAACTCCATTTCCGGGGCTGGCTCGCTCGGCTTGCAAACTAGGACACGTGCCAATAAGAAACTCCTTTCACGCGATTCCGTGGCGAGAGAGAGAGAGAGAGAGAGAGAGAGAGAGAGAGGCCCGAGCTACCACATCGCGTCCAATGACGATTCATGGCTTGACCGACGACGTAAATACATCTCACTGTTGTCGCCTTTCTCTTTCTCTCTCGTTTTCTCTTTCTGCTCGCATCCACGATTTGCATAAAGCTCTTGTACGCGAGTTGTGTTTAGTAAGAGAGAGAGAGAGAGAGAGAGTGAGAGAGAGAGAAACTGCTTGAGTTTACGCGGCCGCGAATGTCGTCGAAAATGTGGATACGACGATTATATGACGCGCCGTGAAGAACTTGAACTGTAAAGTCTCTATATTACGAAGCGCTAACAACGCGTTGGGTTTTATTGGATTATACATATATGTTTATACATTTTTAGCAATTTTAATAAATAATAATTTTAGCTTTTGAAATTTCATGAAGAAGACAATCTTACGAATCCATAACACAACATAACATAACAGCGTATTTAAGGAAATGAAATTAATAAAATCCTTATTCTAATCTATTCTTAACGCATAAAATAAATTTATCTATCGATTCGTAGGAATTGTACATAATTATAAATATAAAATTACTTGAGTGATTCATTAATTTAACATTTTAATAAATAGTGCTTCATTTAAAACAATCGTTTATAAATTATTAATTAGCTGCCAATAATTTAAAAATACATTTTTTAAAATCATCATTATATATTTTCTTTTTAATTGTAAACTCAAATTCATTACACAGTGTGATAAAAAAAAACAATTTTTTTTTAAAAGGAAGTTTTTAATCGAGCAATTGTGCATTGTGTAAAACATTCATATATATATAAAAAGAGAAAAAAAGAGATTTGTATTACTCTACTTCTAAAGAAACTCCAGCAAACTTGCGATTAAAGTTTAAATAGATATATCAACTACATATAGAGTTGTAAGGAGTCGGTATATCTGTACGAACGTACAAGTCTTCTTGATTTGAAGTTTATTGATTAACAGGTTGGAAAGTATTTAATGAAAAAAAAAATACACACACACACACACACACACACACACACACACACATATATATATATATATATATATATATATATATATATTTTTTTTTTTTTTTTTTTTTTTTTTTTTTCGACAACTGTTTGAATCGTGTTAAAAATGCATAAAAATGCATATTTTGATAAATTTAAAAATATAAAAAATAATTGTTAAAATATTGTTATATTATAATATTATTAAGTAAATGATTTTTATATAATAAAATAATCAAACATGAATTTATTGTAATATTTTATATATTAAAATTTGAATAAGTTTGAAAATAATTATTAAAAATATTTTATTACCTAAATTATTCATGATGCGTACATCCGTAATAGATAACAATATTTATTCGCAATAATAAATTTTGTAAAAACATGTTAAAACGTAAAAGGTAAAACAAGGCGTTTTTAATAATAATCCGTATCGTTAAAGTATTTTTCCGAGAAAATATTCATTTTACAGACCGTTTAACTTAATTTTCAAATGGTTCAATACCACACCTACCCCGGCATATTTTCCTTTATCCGCGACAATAATTCCCGGCTTATATTCTGTTCCGCACTCGATTTCGACGTCATCGTGCCTCTCTTGTCTTCTCGCTTTTCCCACTTCGCGTTTCGCCTCTTCACTCTTACCGATCTCGTCCGCGATCTCTTCAAAGTACCACAAATAGGTCTCCTCGTTGCAATCGGCATTCGCGGCGCTGTTGTTCAAAAATCTCTCGTAGCTGCGAATGTACTTTGCCCAGAAGCTAACCTCGCCCCGATATCTCCGTCTCAGGTCGTTGACTCTGCGCACGGCTCTCGGCCAATTGGCGCGCGGATCGACCCGATCGCGATACTCCTTGACCAGTCCGTCGACCGCGTACTTGCTGACCTCGAATATCTCGTGCCTCGACAACGAGTGCATCCCCGGCGGCTCGTCGTCGCCCGGCTCCAGGAGCACCAGGAGGCTCTGACGGGGCCTCCAGCACTCTATCGGCCTCTTCGACCGGGCGGCTCCTCGCCGCTTAGGAGTCGAGCGGTTCTTTAGCACGTGCTGCTGTCGTCGCGGCATCGAGATAACTGCGCCCGGAGATGCATCAAAGCACCGAACTGAATCTCAATTGAATGATTGCTCTCCGCTGTACACTCCGCGCTGTATACTCCGCTCCCGCTGCTCTCGAAAGAGAGGTGTAAATGTGTTGGCGCTAGATTGACCGCCGACTAACTTGTTTAACAAACGCGATAACTTTGTTGATCTATTGTGACAAGGCAGAAAGTTTTATTGATAATTTTAATTAAGTATAATAGCGGTCGTTTATCCATGTACGTATTGACGAGATGATTCTGACGATCTTTATTTATAAAGTGGATAAAGATAATTATATGTAAATGTAAAAAAAAGCAGCTTGAACTCTCAATTATTAATTGTTTTTTAAATAAAGATATTATTATTATTATTTTGCAGCACAGAGGCTGGTATCGATTGCAAAAACTGTAAGCGTTTTCCTCATTATTTCACAACGATGGATAATAAATTAACATCGGCTAACGCAGTTTCGATATTAATAAAACTACAGCAGTTTAAAGAATTTTACAACGCTTCCTCTTTTCCGCTTTGAAAACTGAATTTATCCGAGAGATCGTAGTTGTTACGTTATTTCGACGTTACATTAATCAAGATCGAGAAGGGATTGATTTATTGTCGTTGATTCAAGCGATGTAGATACGAGCGTACGCGCGTATAACAAACGGTTAATTTATATTTTGTAAACGCCAATATTCAGGTGTACGATGAAAATTGAAATATTGCTTATTTAGCTAGCGAATTTTGACTTTTATAAAGCGTTTCTTAATGCGGTTACGAAACTGAATCAAGCAGCGTTTTCGAAATAAAACATTTGACTACAATTTTTAAACTATTTTAAATTTATCGAAGTTGTTTTTTTTTTTTTTTTTTTTGATATACACATATACATGCACATCTTGTTTATTATTGGTTCTCGAGAATAAACACGTATTGATTTTTCAAACGTCTCGGTGGTTTTGGAAACTTTTGGTCATATTTACGAACAAAAGTTTGAAATTATGGCTCGGTAAACTTTTAATCTAAGTGAATATAAATTCTAAAATTATAAATTACGCAGTATAGGATAATAAATCAAAATAACCGTAAAATCATTGAATTATTAAATTTTAATGATTTAATGGGGGACTTTTGGTATTTCAATAACTGAATAGAATAAAAATTGCGCGATATTTTTTAAACCATTAAAAGATAAATACTATATATCCACTATGAATATTTATTTTTCAATTCGGGTTCTATTGTTATCGATGATACCGATGTCCATTATGTGATAAACTCTTGCTCGCTCTCTTGCAAGCATTATCTAGATTATTGGTTTTAAAAATTGTCGGACCGTACTATTGGATCAAAATTTCAATAACAAATTCCGATATCAAACGAATATATAGTATACGTGTGAAGATATACGCGGATATACGCTTAATCTTAATAATAAAAATAATACGATAGCGCTTCGGAAAATAATAAATCCTCGGAGAGGGGAAGGGGAGGGGGGGGGCAGCGTCTATTTTAACGTAAAAGAAATAGACAAAGGAAGCAAGAGAGGGATGTAAAGTTAATTTGCTAAAGAAGCGAGTAACTTTAGTAAATCTTCGCTCCTCGAAACTTTATTACACGGCGCATTCGAGGAGCAATTTAAGCTCGATCCTAAAGCTAAAGATATAATTTCTCATCAATCCAGTCGATACTTTCCATTTCTCTCGTTCCAATTTCACGTATTCTTCTTCTTCGTCTCGGAAATATCGGAATTGCTGCGAGAAAAAGGAGAAGGAAACGTTTTTATTTTGCGTTTATTGTATATACAGATATATAGTTAATGGTTTATAGTCAACGAATCGACAACGTGCAATTTACGAGCTGGTGAAAACAAAAACAAGAAAGAAGAGAAAGAGAGATGGAGAGAGAGAGAGCGAATTTAATTCGATTATCCGTCGATCGGTGCTTCGATACATTAGCTGCTTTCGTAGAACGAATTCGCTTTTTCATCGTCTTCGTTGCTCGCCGTCTGAACTTTTTTTCATTCCTTACGAAGAAAAACCATTGCCTTTATTTTTCCTTACTTTATTACATGCGCTAGAACGAGTTAAAAAACGTTTGGTTCTCGCATTGAGCGCACATTTTTCCCCTACTTTTTTACTTTATAACTGTTTGCTGATACTCGTATGTGGGTCGGGAATGATTCTCGATTAACGTGATTTTATAAATGTTTGTATACAACTTTTATATATATACATATGTATATACATGCCTTTGATATACGAAAATTATTTTAAATACATTTGTTTATCGAGCAAAATTTATAAAACACGCGGCTGTATAAATAACTGTAAATTTTCGTTAATTCGGTTTATTGAATTTATTTCGTGGAAAGATGCCAACAACGTTCGATGCAGATTTAATTTAAAAACTTTTCAAGCCATTCGATTATACACGTTTTTCGACACAATAACCATTTCAATAAGAAATCATAAATTTTTTAAAACATTAAAAAACACGGAAAATTAATAACCATTGAAAAAGTAAAAAAAAAAAAAAGAATGAGAAGGATAAATTCATATATCAAAATGAACAGCAAGTAAACATAAAACTCGTCGAAAAAGTTTTTCTCCTCCATACGTTTGAAAAATTCCTCGCTCGGCGCGACTAGAAAACACATCTATGCATACATCCGCATATCTTCGATTTCTTTTAGCGCATTATTTCACATTCTCGTTCTTCGCCTCTTTATTTTTACCCACGCTTTTGCTCTTTCTCTCACTATGAACGTTATATACGTATCTCGGGTGATTTCCGCGTTTACCCGAACGCGGATCGCAATCTACTCGCGCGAAGGAGAGGAAAACAAATTGTGGAAAGCGAGATACCGAAAGGATGCGCCTCTAAGATCCTCCTACTACGCTTTCAAACTTTCCATCCCGTCGACTCCTAAATCTTCTTCTTCTTCTTCTTCTTCTTCTTCTACTTCCTCTTGTTTTTCTTCTTCTTTTTATTCTTTTTATACTTCTATTCACAGGACGCACGGATGTGCAAAGTTTACTCGGGAATGGAAAATTGATCGGCAAGGGAAGGTTGGAAAGATCATTTAACCTATCGCTCGCTGAACAATTACGCCTTCTTTCTTTTATATTACTTTCTTTCAGTTTTCTTTTCCTACCGAAGACGTTAAATTTTATTTAATGGAAAGTGTTACTCGCGCGTCGTCGAAGTGGTTTAAAATCGTCGAGAGTTAGCCGTTGAAAAATTATGCGAATGGCCGTTAAATGGCTGATCTGCCGACGCGAAGTTACGAATTGAATTTTTATTCTTGATAAACTTTCAATTATTTTACTTGAAGGATAGTTTAATACGTATACGTAAACATTTGCTGAAAACTTTTGCAAGCTTGAAGATGTTAAACTATCTAAGATAAAATAAACGTACGATATATTTAATATTTAGAAATTCTTTTTTTTATAGAAAAACCGAGTTGTTACTCAATGTTAAAATTTAATAAAGTAATCGTTTATTTAAGCGTATTTTTACTCTTAGTTTTAATGGATAGAATTTAATTAACGGTAGAATGTTTACGTGCCGTTTTCAATATCAAATATTATTATTATTATTATTATGCACGTAACTTTCAAATATAAAAGTCGGTTTCTCTGATAAAGTATGCTTCGCGTTAAAGGGGAATAAAAAGAAAAAGCTAACGCATTCAGTAAATTGCGAATGGAGAAGAAAATTATTATTTATTGATTTATTTTTTTTTTTTTTCAAATTTTAAAGATTATGTTTTCAAGTTTCAAATATTTCATATGAAGTTTTTTAGAAAAAAGTAACCAAGATAAAAAGAAATCTTATGCATTTATTTTTATTTAGAATATCATTTCCACTTCAAAGGCAATGAAGCGAAATAAATTCTTTACCAAAGTGTAGAATTCGATACGAAACGATTTTATTCAAATGCCAGTTTTACACAAAAATAAACGATGAATAAAAAGTAAACTTTCTTAAAACAAAAAAATAGAAAAAATTTTGAATTAAGAAAATAACACTGAGATCGATTAAATTTAAAAATCAAAAGAATAAAATTGGCTTTATAAAATTGAGTTTCTATAATATTATGAATTATTTATTCTGAGATATATAGATATATATTTTAAAAAGTAACCGACAAAAAAGTTGCCCATTGTTATAACGTTACCCAACTATTGGTTTTTAATAAATTTCCTTCAAAGTTATTTTATATATTTTATACATGTATTCGATATAAACGGAAATTTATTTTTTCACATCGATGGTATACAAACGATCAATAATAGAAATAATCGCGGATATACGTATCGCGTATTAAGGCAATAAGTTACATCCGTCGATAATTTCTCGTGTATGCTTCATTTACATATACATTAGATGCATTTTTCTTTTCTTTACTATTTTTTTTTCTTTTTTTTCATTCTCTTTCCGTTCGAATAAGCCATGTGTGCTCTCGCGACTTGTTAAAATTTCACCAAGCGCTGATACGCGTCTCATCATTAATAAACAAACGCAATCCCTCGCGGTTCGATAGAAAGCCAAACGCGCAAAATCTAAACGAGGCCGCTTCATCTAGATCGATCGATTTTGTATATGACCCGCGTGGGTGTACGCACACACAAACACACACACACACACACACCTACAGGCAGACATACACACATACGTACATATATACAGAAACGTCGACGATCAAAAATTTCGTCGTTTTGGTGCCGTTCTAACGGTGAAGAAGGGGGCAGGAAGGGGCGAGGAAGGTAGCGAGATTCCAGATAAACAAGTCCCGGTGTGTGTGTATGTGTGTATGTGTGTGTCGGGGTGTAATATCGATCGAGTCTTTCTAAATGCGATTTGTGGCTCTCTCTTTCCCTCTCTCTCTCTCTGTCTCTCTCTCTCTCACTCTCGCGTGCTTCCGTTTTGGTTGGGAGGATGAAGGCAAGGGAGGGGGAAGCTGAAAAAAGGAGGGAAGAGGAAGAGATAGAGAAAAGTACGATGGTTTCGACTCGCAAGTGACGCGCGGGGATTTGTCGGAATTCTTTAATTCCCTCTGTGCACTCTGTGCGCGCTTCTTAATTATTCGTGACCCACGGCCTACTTTTTTTTTATCTTTTTTTCGCTCATCGTGGATTAGTCTCGTTTTCCGGATGGCTTTTTCTTTTATCCTTCTCTCTCTCTCTCTCTTTCTCTCTCTCTCTCTCTCTCTCTCTCTTCTTTTTCTCTCTTTCATGTATACGAGTTCATTGAAGCATTTTGGATGGAAAAGAGATCGATTTTAGGAATGGAAGAATTTTAACTTTTCTGGTAAAATTTTATGGAATGAAAGAGGGAGAAACAACGGCAGTCAGTAATAATGGATTGTTGGGTCTAATATTTATTGCTGGATATTAATTAATTTATTATAAAGCAATTTGTACGCCGTTAGATAAATTGAACGAGTTAATTGATTTATAACAGAAAAGTACAGGGTGCGTACGGTATTTGAGGACAACTTGAGAGTAAAATTAATTAGCTTGTATTTTTAATAAAATTTAATGAAATTTTAGAAATTTTTTATACAACGTTAAATTAATATATGGCTATAAAGTTATTCAATAAAATCGCCATTAGCAGCAATAATCTCTTCGATCCGGGTCCGAAAACCATTACATGCCCGAATCAAATGCTCCTTGTTCATATTGACCATAACGGCATTAATAGCAGTCTTCAGCGAAGAAGTGGTGTTATGAGGACGCTTATTGGTCTCATGCACAACTACGCCCCATACGTAATAATCCAAAGGATTAAGGTCTATGGAGCTAGGTGGCCATAGGTTCGGTGTTATGTGGTCATGAAAATTTTCGGCCATCCAATCTTGTGTCGCCATCGCTTTATGTGAAGGAGCAGAGTCTTGTTGAAAAATGTATGGCCTGCCTCCGCTTACATTGTCTATCCAGGGTTTCACTACCGTCTCCAAAACCTCGATGTATGCAGCAGAGTTCACTCGAAGTCCTTGAGTAAAAAAGTGTGGTGGCATAACATGTCCTTCGTTGCTGACAACACCTAAAACCATAACAGTGGCTGGAAATTTTGTGTGCATAATAACAGGAACTTTCGTAGGATTTGAACATAGCCATCTGTCATTTCTGCGATTGGTCTTTTGATCTTGGTCAAAATTTTTTTCGTCGGAAAAAAACCATAACATTTTGGACGCCTCAGGGTGTTTGATTTTGTTTAAAAGACGTTTTGATCGGATAACTCTCTGTTCCCGTGTTCGTTCCGACATGAACTGTCCCCTGCGCATAACGTAAGACTTATACCGAAGGTCTTCGTGGACAACTACGAATAAGGCGCTCAGAAACATGAAGCTCACTCGCGAGGACCCTTATTGATTTTGAAGGGTCCTCGTCTATGATCGCTTGCACTTGCTCTAAAAATTCTGCAGATCGGATAGTGTCAGAACGTTGTTCGTGCTTTTTGCGTTTTGCAACCGATTCTGTATCGCCTCCTGATGCTTCCAATTCACGGCGAACCTTATGCACGAATGAACGAGCGCAATTAAGAAAATTAGAGATCTCTAAATCTGTATGGTTCGCACATATAGCGACGATGACAGCATGTCTCTTCATTTCTTGAGTAATGTTGTAGCCCGCCATTTCTTATCTGAAAAGGAAAAAAAATAAAAAAAAAAATTCGCGAAGTTATAGTCACATTTATGCATGTCCTCAAATACCGTACGCACCCTGTATATGAAAAATACACCGACCGTCTTTAAAATCCGAACGTTATTGCGATTATATTTTATCAAATTCTCTGTTTTTTTAATAAGTGTTTAATAGTTAAAGTAACAAATTGCCCGTGTAAATGTTTTATTAATGAAAGTTCACACTTTTGAAATAAAAAATCTATAACTGTAAAGCTTAACAATATATACGTCGTTAAAACAATTCCGTATTTTTTGCTGAATTTTTTTAAATTTCACAATTGCCGTAAATTGTAAAAGATTTATACAAAAATTTCCGTTAATTTAAATAAAATAAGAAATTTCTCTAAACGAAACGATGCAACGATAAAGATAAAAGCGCGATGAATGAAATTTGCGTTTTACTGTTAGCTCTCGCATTCGACGAAATTTCATTTGCCCGACAAACAATTTGTAAAATGTTTTCATTCGTTTAACGCGAATGTTTGTTTTGCTTGATAAACGAGGAAATTTGAAAAATGTTTTCGCACGGCGAACCAAACTTTATTAAATAATGAATTTTTCAAATATTTTTATCTTTTATCAATATTAATAATATGAAGTAATCATAACTGAAAATTTTGTTTCTTTTATCAAAAAATTTATTTCAATAAATTTTAAATAAATATAATGATGTAAAATAATAAATATTTTCAAGTTATAGGATTTTCATTAATATTAAAAATAAATTCATTATTTTGTATTAAATATTTACTTAATTTAAAAAATAACTGCAATGTAGTTATTGAATACTTTTTTTCTTAATTGTATTGCAAAATATGATTAAAAATAATTTATTCTCTCAAACATTACCTTAGCGTAATTCTAATTCAATTAAAATTAAAATATTGCGCGAAACGTCAACAACAAATTATCCTTCAACTCTCAAATCCAAGTATCCACTCCTTTTCAACATCTATGTATAATAGCGCGTATATTAATTACAGCTGCGAAGGCACTCGAAAGTCTGCGCCTACGCGCGCACACACACACACACACACACATATACACACACACACACACACACACACACACACACTCACACACACACACACACACACTCATGCACGCATGCTTAAAATAAACCGAGTATATACATGTGCATAAAAAATTGCGTTAGTTGGAAGAAAGAGAGAGAGAGAGAGAGAGAGAGAGAGAGAGAGAGAGAGAGAGAGAAAGGGCAAGAGAATGAGAAAGCAAGTTGTGCAGGTTAAAGCAACCATTTTCCAAGAGGAATAAATGGATTTCCTTCCGATGATTTTTAAATCTCGATAATTAAATGGGGGAGGGTGGGATGAGTTGCGAGGTGTTCGCGTGCTCGCAAGTTATCGCATCTTTATACGGTATCAGTCTCGTATTAACGTTTCGTTTTCCCGAACCGGATGTTTAATCGAGATATGTTTAATCAATTTTCGGCCCCTCGTTACGTGCCTCGTCGTATCGATGCCGTTCCTATGTTAAGTTGATGACATTAAGCTTGTGTACTAGGGAACGTCTTTTCTTTGGACGCGTCAATTGCACGTCGCTCCCTTTATCTCTATCTTTCTCACTATAGTTCACAATTCAACTTTATAAGTTTTCGTGTTTCCAATTTTCGTTTGACGACGGGATTTGTCGTTCATTTAATGGCGTTGGATAACGGAAGGGTTGCGATCGTTTTATTTTAATGACTGATGCGCGGCGTGCTTCGTGAACTAGTTTTATTTTAAACTGATTTTTATGCGAAATAATTTTATCATTTACAATGCTGTCGAATTCGAGAACAAAATTTATTCTCATTATTTTAAAAAATGCCTTTTTCTTTGTTATAGTATTTAGGCAATTTAAAATTATTAACCGCTTATTTACGATCGAGGTTGATTATATTAAAGTTCCAAGAGCCTTTAATAAATAATGCGATAGAAAGTTAAATTTATGTTATCATCAACGTCTCAATGCTTAAGAAAAAAGTTTATTAAAAATGCAACGTGACGATATTTCAAAGGAGAAAGCATAGAAGCAAAAAAAAAAAAAATAAATAAATGAAAAGAAACGAGCAGACTTGTCATGCTGCTTAATTTTTGACGGAAAACTTGGCTCGATAAAGAGTCGGGCGTACACATTTGCATAATTTATATCCCCTTTCTCGGAGCGGCATTTACCATCGGGTAAGACATTCAAAGCACGCTTCTCAATCTTACGCGTCTTAAGCCTAGTGAAAACTTTAACTTCCTCTTATTTTACGACTTTTTCCCTCCTTCGACTTATTTTCCGTTTCCTCAACCCGAGCTTTATAACAATATGACCGTAAAATCAAATCACTCCCTCGCGGTCTTAAGCCTTTGTTGCGCTCGAATAAATAACGAATAAAACAAAGAGAAACGAATGTATACGAAAAAAAAAAAAAAAAAAAAAAAAAAAAAGAGGAAGGGAGGAAACAAGGGAGTCTAGTCCCGTGGCAATTTGTCGTTTGGTTACGCGTGCCGTGGAGTATCCCGAGGTAGCTTTGGAATTGGCCGGGGCGCGTTTCGCATCGATCGGCGAGCCATCCGCAAAATACCGCGGGCGCATTGTCTCGTGCGCGGCGAGCCACCGTGAGTAAAGGAGTGAGAGAGAGAGAGAGAGAGAGAGAGAGAGAGAGAGAGAGAGAGGGAGATAGACTAGGATGTTCTGGGTCTCTTTTGTTCTCTCGCACTAGCGAGTTTCATTTTTGCGGCTCGTGCTTTAACCGATCGCACTGGTCTCTTCCCTACTCCACTTAGATTTCATCGAAGAATTCGACGGTCGATGGACTTCGGAAATTCTTCCTTAATCGATGAATCGAGATAATACAACGTTATCCGATGTAATTTTTTTGTCATATCGATAGTTAAAAAGTGTTGCATACGATAACGTCGCGTAAAATTTATGCTCGTGGTAAAAGCGTGGGAGGTCGGATGCTTCGAAAGCGGTTGCACGTTCTGTCGTTATACGTCGCAATGTCGGGCGATACTTCGTCGTTTAATTCTGATGCACAGTACCGGAATTTGCTTTTCTTATCGAAGTATGTTATCTGATGCTCTTTTATTTATATGAATAATTTCAGCAGATTTTTTTTCTTTTTCGAAATCAACAAATCTCAAAAAATTTGAACAATGTCTGACCAAACCCGTTTATACTACTTCGAATAATAAAAGAAAATATAGTCGTGCAATTAAGGATTTTAGTTAACTCTTGTTCTTTTGCAATTTAAGATCTATTTTTAAAAATTTAATAGTTCTTCAACAATGACGAATCGTTTTAATTCTAGAACTTTCAACATTTTAATTTCTGAATTCCACTGGATAATAAAAACGTATGTTTTTAATCAAAAAACGTTCTAGATTCCGAGACCTCGATAATGTGCCGCGTATTATTCATCTTTTAAGTAACTGCAATGAAGAACGATGGTGACTTTGTCGTGAGAGATTTTAAAAATGCATTTCGCCTCCGGCATCATTTGTAAAATTTTCGAATAATCTTTGTAGCTTAAGTTTACGTGTGGCATAGTTTTATCAACATTTCCTCGAAATTTTTAACAATTTCTCATATTGGTGATAAAAAAAGAGAGAAAGAGAGAGAGAGAGAGAGAGAGAGAGAGAGAGAGAGAGAAATAAAGAACCAAAGAAAAATGAACGCGATAAACAAATTAACTTTGAATTTATATTCGCAATTAAACTAGGTTGAAATTTCATCCACGACTCGAAATTTCTTTTGATATCGTTGGAAAAAAGGCCGTTATCGAACCCCTTTTATGTACCGCGCGGCCGGTACAAAAAAGAAACTAACGCAATCTCTCGAGCGGAAATTATTCAGCAAAGCCATAGCGTTAGTCACGAGCGTAATACATTTTGAGAAATAACGGGAGGAATAACCGCGCACCGAGGAGAGGCCGATTTGCAATACTGTACACAGAAAGCAAATTACGCGTACATATGCTACATACTCGCGAAAATGAAAACGTATAAACTAAAAATAACTAAGAAAAGCAGAAACTTACCGTCGCGGTATATATAGGTCATTTTCTAATAGCGCGAATATTTCGAGAGGATAATTTTTTAACTAAACGACGTGGACAATTATTAACTCGGGTATTTTGTTCGAATAAGACCAAAAGTGACCAAGCTTTATTTTTCTATGTCGAGAATATCCACGCGTGTCTCGTTTTTTTTTTTATTTTTATCAACGACGTTTCAATGAAAATAAACGTTTTCCTTCATTTGTCACTGAGAAAAAGAGAAAGTGAAAGAGAGAGAGAGAGTCTTTGGACGAGTACATCAACGAGGAAATTCGTCTTCGAGAGTCAAAATCGATTTTGACTCGAGCTTATCGCTGTAAACGTCGCTTTCAACTCTTTATTTGTATAAGTTGTATTGTAATTAAATATTCATCTGCTGCAAGTGTGTTTAATTTAAAGTTTATTTAATTTTCTGTATAATTGGCGTAATTAATCGAATACAGGATCGTTGAATATGCATTCGAACCTGTAAGTCATTATTAAACGAAAATGTAAAATTTTAAAATTTATCGATGAATATAAAAATTAATAAACGGTAATTTATTATCCCAGTGGATAATAGTCTGCGGCTGTGGTCATATCTAGTTATGGCCATTGGGGATAGAATATTGACTTAAAACTAACGTTGAATTTATTATCGGTATAACGAGGTTTATGAAGTTTTCCGAATGAAAAAAAAAAAAAAAAAAACGTGAGCTTTGCTTCTTTTTTTTTTTATATTTACGATCGTTAAATCATAAATTACTGTCGCAATATATTTATCTTAAAAAATGAATGCGCTGATTACGGTTCAAATATATTTTTCTCTTTTACGTTTTGTTCTTCTTTAATGAAATATACGAGTGCGTACACGTATGTAAATATTCGCGCGTATTCTTTATCGAGTTCGTTGCGCAGAAATTATTAATAATAGCATCGTTAAATATTATTTAAATAAGTTAATTAAATATTTAAATGAAAAAAGTTTTACCGAGTTTAAAATGGCTACAATGTTCGTTTAACTAACATCGCGAGTTAAACGACTCAGTAAATACGACCGAATGAAAAATTCATAATTTTCTTTTAATAACCGATTACTTAGATTCCATTTAAAGATATAAATTTTAATTACAATGTCAACTCTCTTGTGACAAAAATATTTTGCATGCTTCGAAAAGTTATTTCATAAAAAAAATTGATTCGGAAACTTGTATACGAGAAAAGTAAAAATTAACAAGTAAATACACAATTAAGCAGCAACGTACAACATAGTTGTTACATTTTAAAAAAAAGTAACAACCCGCATTAAAGTCAGAAGTCATCCGTGACATTGATAATACGTTTAAATATTCGAGGCCGCGAAAATTCTGGCTTCTCCCCGCGCGATTCATAAATAATACAAAAAATTTGTTGCGATCGTTTACGTTATGTACGGCATATGCGCCATGTATATTATCGTATCCGTCGACACGCATACGCGCATTGTTAAAACGAGTCGAGTGTTTGCGTATTTTTTTCTTATCTCACTCTCACGCAATCCTCTGACTCTCGGAAACAGATCGACAAGACGATTATTGGCTTTTGCCTCTTGCTTTCTTTCGTTCCCTTTTCTTTCCTCAGATTCCGTGTATCGGGGACTTTATTCACTCGCATATGTATACATAGAGTAACGTCGCTGTGCACGTTCGTTGGGTACTTAATGGCTCGTGATAAATAAATTTGTTGACGAGATCCTTGTTTTTCTCTCGCTTTGATTTAAATCTATTTTTGACACACACACATACACACACACACACACACACACACACACACACACACACACACACGCACGCACGCACGCACGCACGCACATTGTATATGTATTTTTTTTCCTTTAATTTTTCGTTTTTATATTATCTTCTTTTAATTGCATTATTAAATTAATTTGACTCAAATAATAAACATAATTTAATTAATAATATGTGAGAAACTTTTTAACGATCGGTGAGTTTTAAAGAAATAGCTCGCTGCATTATTTAATCGAAATTCACGAAGCTCTCACCGTTTGCTTATTTTTTTATTCTAAATGAATCGCCGCATAGGATTATTTAATAATTCTTACCGTGCTGTTTAAAAGTTTTTCATGCTGACCTAAGTGTTGATCTATAGTCGTTAGCAGCGCGCAATGCAAACAGTGGAATGAAAGCATCATATATAAATACGTAAACAAAGCTGTTGCTCTTTCTCTTTCTCCTTCTCTCTCTCCCTCTCTCTCTCTCTCTCTCTCTCTCTAACTCTAACTAAATCGATGTCGTCGTCATTTTTTAAATACTTTATGCAACATCAACGCTTTTAAATGCATTAAATATGAAAAATAATTTTACAATTACGTGCGGTGCATTTTATTAAAGATTGAAATGTAAAAAACAAACTCTGATATTAAAAACCAACAGTGAAATAGTTACTGCTAATGCGATGTAATTAACGATAATCGAAAATAATAAACGAGTGACTTTTACTACTATACAGCGTTAAATTTTTAAAACGAGCGAGGCGAAACAAAGAGAAAAAAAGCCGCACGCAACGATGGCATTTAAACCGCGGCGGTAATCCACACGAGTTCAACACCGCCTTTAACGTCCCTCTCGAGCTTCGCGAGCTCTCTTTCTTCTCTAACCTCAATATCTCGTCGTCTCCTTGTAATTTTCTTCGTTGTAAATACCTCCAGGGTAAGTAAGAATATAGGCAGATAAAAATGGCTCGCTCAAGCGAAATCTTCGCTCCACATCCTTACCGAATCTCCCGTGTGGTTGAGCGTACACACATATACACACAACGAGTACACAAGACATTGGGTACTTGGGGATTTGGAATACACAGTCACGAAGCAAAGAGAGAAAGTATTTTGCGAATTTTAAGAGAGAGAAAGAGAGAATACGTTTTATTTCGGACCTGTTGCCCCATCGCACCACGGGAGTCAACGCGCGCTCGGCAGCTCAACAAGTTTTTCGAAATCGAACATTGTGAAAATCGTGCCTCCCTCCCCTTTCTACGCGGCCCATGCCAAATCCTCTCGTGTTTAAACATCCGCGATCGAGTTTTGCACGTTTTGAAGAATCTTTATGCGCAAACAATTATTAAACTAGCCGTTATGATGTAGACTCGATTTTCGCCTCGTTTAAGCATTGGGTTTTAATTTCATGCGAGATTAACGTTATTTAACGTTGCATTTATTCTTCTTCGTTTTTTTCTTTTTTTTTTGTTTTGTTTAATAATGTTTTATTTGCGTCGATGTAAATTTGTCGATATGTATCCTGAGAAGCTCGTTAATTATCAGCCAGTAATTAAACTTTAAAAATGATCTAATGAACAAGTCGGGAGGTAGTCGTAGGATACAGGGTAGAAAATTAAATAAAAGTTATTAAACTCAATTGTGTAATCTGCGGAACTACGGCGCAACAAGCGCGTTAAGCTAAATCTGTTAAACTTGACTTTTATATAATATTTATATAAAAGCCGTTGATTATTGCATTGACGTCTATAAAGCATATTAGTTTTATAAATTTGTTTAATCATATTCGAAATTAATGTTCATTTATTATTTTTAATAAAATAATAATAATAATAATAATAATAATAATAATTTGCTATTATATTCGAGCTAACTTTATTAATTCGTGAATGGTTCGTAATACAATTTACCGAATGTCAATATTCTCGTAACAAAGCATAGGTAAGCTTTGCGCATTTTTTCATTTAACCATTTTTTTATTTTTTTTTTTAAAGACGAAAAATTTGCAAGACATATACGCTGAAAAATATTGTATAAGACTAGCTTAATAAAGAACTTTTCGTATAACGGCGTTTTGATTTAATTAAAAAAACTAAATTAAATTTTTAATTACCTTCAACATTTATTATTCGCGTGTGCTTTTTTTTTCATTGTAAATTTATACATATAATAATAAGTCTTAGAAAAGTAAAAGCTGTACATGTGTATTTGTAACAAAGCGCAATATATTGAAATCACATTCGCGTTTAATAAAATACAATACATAAATTTTCTTTTAGAATACTTCAAAAAATATTCAAAGCAAGAAGTTCAAAGAATGGCATTTATAGACAATTTAACTTGTTCATAAAAACTCAAGAAAGGTCAATTTCGAGTTTTTAAAAAAAAAAAAAAAAAAAAAAAGCGCCAGTGTCTATTTCTGGAGGCAGCATTTACAAAGCGGACCCTTTTCATGCCATCATGCGTATATACCTTCTATAACATAAAAGAGAGTCAAGGTTGTTGAAGTATAATGTTTTCTAAAAAAGGAGCCGAAGCACTTTTATAGCGAAATGACATATGAGGTTCAAAAAATCTATTACAGCCAGTTGTATATGCGTGTGTACCTTTTTTTTATTTCTTCGAGAAACTTAAAATTCTATTCGTCTTAAAATCGATTATTTAAACGTCATTAAAAGTTTCGTTTTATCATATTGCATCCTCAAATAACGATCGAAGAATAAAAGACGAGCATGAAATATTTAAAATAGTAAATATCTCGGTTATCGGTAAGCGATCCCTTACATATAAAAATTTTAAATTATTCAAACGTTCTCATTCGACTCGAGAGCTCACCGAAACTTAAAGCTTTTCACGAGTAACACTTTTCAATTCGTAAAACTCGAAGTTTACCCAGCGGCTCTCGACGATATATGTACTTATATACAAAACCTCGAAAGCAAACCGTCGGAGAGGAGAAACTAACGCGGCGTTATACTTACACGTACGCGCGTGTTGAAAAAAGAGAAAAGAAAAAAAAAAGTTGGAAAAAAGGCCGAAGCTTGCGCGCCGAAGGAGGTCAATCGTCGATACAATCTTTAAAGTATAATTGCGTGTAACTCACGAGAGCTAGCTATATACAACGGTAAAAATTTATAAAACAGAGAAAGCCCGAGCAAGGGAAGAGAAAGAAAGAGAAAGAAAGGGAGAGAGAGAGAGAGAGAGAAAAATTAGTTGGAAGAAGAGAGTGCCGGCGGTGAGGTAAGTAAGTCAGAATGAGAGAGAAATGGGAAGGAGGAGTAGCGTACACGTAGAATACCAAAATCCAAGCGCGGTTGCGCGCATACTACTCTCGTTTATGTATACATGCATACATCGATGCCGAAGCTTTTTACCAGCTGGCAAATATGTTATTCAGATAAGCTCTCGCGAAAAATCGTTAAATAATGGGAAGAAAGAGGTTGGAATTTCGAGGTTGGCTTTGATAATATTACGAGAAGCTGAAATGGATCGAACGATATTAATATTTTTGTGTATACGTAACTCTTCAAGAGCTATTCCGATAGCTTTATTTATAATCGGATAAATATTTATACCGCGAATAGCCAGAATGTAAATAAGAGAAAAGGATGAAAAAAAAAAAAAATGTATAAATGATTTGAAATTCTTCCATATAACGTTGATAATGGCTTTTAAATGCCATTATCAACGTTTTATAATATTTTAAAACAACGAAAAAGTGTAAAATTGGCGATAATCCAGGAAAATAATAATAGCGTGGAATTTTCAAAGTTTGAGAAAACTTTTAACACAGTATTAAATTTCGATTTAGTAATTTCTTAAAAATACAAGAATTGTTTAAGAAGTCCGTATCTCTTTTATGCGGACATTTCAAAACGTTTAACTTTTATTGTTTACAAAGAAATGTTAAATATTTTGATAAGTACTTAAACTATTTTACTCAGTTTATAAATCATTTAAGAATAAATTCTTCGGAAATAAATCTTCAAACGCTTGAAAAAAATGACAAAATTTTTTAAAAAACGAAACAAAAGTCAATGTAATAATAGTATAAAAAGGCTATTTATCGTCGTCGTAATAAAAAAAAGTAGAACCAGGAGAGGAAGCTTTAAAAATTCCACTCTTTGTTGCAACTCTGTTTCGATATCACAAAAAAAACACCAATAAAAAAAGATAAAATCCAAAATAAAAAAATGAAATTTTACAACAACCTAAACGTTATCTAACTCTCTCTCTCTCTCTCTCTCTCTCTCTCTCTCTCTCTCTCTTTCTCACACAAAACTCATCCTACCCCTTTCCTTCTTTCAGGTATATATCCGCAAAACCATTGGGTTACGAGGCATTTTCGTCACCGCGCGATACGCAAGAGCGAGAGAAAGAGAACGAAAGAGCAAGAGAGATAGAGAGAGAGAGTAGCGACAAGCTTGCGACTCGGCATGCAACTCTCGCACCCCAGAGCATACAGGGATAGCTTTTAATGGTCTTCTCCGAATAATGCCTTTTAGTGCGCACACACGCTTCCATGGCTCATATACTATATTCGATGGAGACATGCGGAGTGCTAGACTCCTCTATCGAGGAAAAGAAACATACTCTCTCTCTCTCTCTCTCTCTCTCTCCCTCTCCTTTTCCTGCTTACATCGTTATGACGGTGAATATTTATTAATTTTAAAAGATAGCATAATGGAGGCAAGGATTTTTTCCCTTCCTTTTTATTTTGTTTTTTTTTTTAACGTTGCTTTCTTTCTTTCTTTCTTTTTTCATTTCCTAAAAACACTCGATTTTTTTTCCTTCGCGCCTCAAAGGGAGAAAAGTAAATTGCTTTTTGATAAGAAGTTTTCGAATAGATTCTCTTTGTGTGGAATAAAGTATTTTATTTTTTCAAATAATTCAACAAACCATACGTATATACGATACTATATATATGGAAAAAGATGGTAGAAAACATTTTACAATCGTATATATATATATATATGTATACCTACTTTTTCATCGTAAAAAATTCATTTCCATGAATTTTTCATTTTGCGAAAACGCACAAACACAGAAAGAGAGAGAGAGAGAGAGAGAGAGAGAGACAAACGCGCAGAAACTCGTTGTTTAAACCGACAAGTAAAAAGGCAAAAGTTTGCAGCTCGCGTACACAATAGCTCAATGCCTCCTTCGCGATTCAATTTACTTTATCGTATCACTTGTATTTCTTTACCCGTACCCTCCATCGTAAAGAAACTTCTCGGTACTTACGTAAGCAAAATACATTGCCGCGTTAGATTTTGTATATACATGTATGTGTGTATATATAAATGTAACAGTCTAATCCAACATTAGCTCGCGCGCGCAAGCTCGCCCCTTTACTAATTCACGACAAGCGCATAGTTGGTCCATGCGAGAGAGCGTTGCCGAATCTTTACCTTCGTTCTCCTCTCTCTCTTTCTTTCTCTGTGCATACGATTCGCCTGCGTACATTGTGATATGCATAAAGCAACCGCTTCGCTTTGGGCACGCATATATGAATATACACGGGTACTCGAGTGGAAGCGCAAAACACAAACGAAAATCGTAGAGAGAGAGAGAGAGAGAGAGAGAGAGAGAGAGAAAGAGAGAGAAAGAGCGTGTGCATGAGCGCCGGAGGGATTAATTTTTTAATCTTGCGCATCGCTCGATACATGTCCAGAAATTTTACCGACGACCTGATGGATATAAAGGTCAGCTTGTACGCATCAATATGTATATACGATGTAATGCGGCCGAAAAGAAAGGCTTTTATTATTTTTTTTTATTTATTTTCCTTTTTTCTTACGGATGAATGTGTGTGTGTGTGTTTTCCCCTTTTTTTTTTATTTTTCTTCTCGGTCCACGATTGCGGAACGCTTACTGGCTACGTGCCAGTCTTGATAATGTCGCGATTTACATACATACGCTGTTCCTTTTTAGCTTACTTAACGCCCGTCGCGCTTGCGCATACGTATAAGGCGATACGCACGATCACGTGTCGGGGACAACGAGTCACGTACCGGAAGCGTCCTTCCGCACATCGTAAGTAGAAAAGAGAGAGGGAAAGGAGGAGGAGAAGGAGGAGGGGGAATGATAGACGGCGACGTCGGCGACGATGGACCGACGCTCGCGATAAGAATTGGTAAGGATGTCGCATCTCTTTTGTGAACCAGAGAGTGAGTATATATATTTCTGGATTTTTCACAGCTTCATGTTTTTTACTTTTGCGACTCGAAAAATTACTTTTCTGCCGTAATATGTTAAACGGTATCGGGTTTAATTTTTTCATAGCTTAAAGTTCACTTGAGTGAACGAATTATTCACGTCTTTTTACATTCTTCCTTTCTTTCTTTTTTTTTTTTTTAATTTTTTAATTTTTGAAAAGATTTCGTTTTCAAGCGGGTCGCACAAATGTGGGTTAAGAGCTTCACGTTGAACTGAAAAAATCATCAAGTTCGTGCGATTAATTGTACAGTTAAAGTTTCTAAATTGGAAGTTTTTTTATTTTATCATGACTCACATCAACCTTTTTATCGCGAGTACATGCGAAAAATTTTACTATTTTTCAAAAATACTTGTTTCGTAGAGACGTCCTTTGAAATAAGTATTGATTACAATTTAAAAAATAATACATTTACCTCATTTAATTTTATAAAATAAGGTTTATAAAATCAATCGTCAATCAACGAATGAAAAAACGCAAAAATTATGGTAGTCCTCGATCAACGATGCTTCTTTATTCAGAGCAAATACAAATCCTCGATAAAACTTTGCCAATTATCATAGCCTAGAGGATAAAAAAACTGATAAACCATCAGCGGTAACATCGAAAATAAAAGCGGGATATATATTTCAACCATCGTCGGTGCGCGTACAGAGTACGAAACGACGCCGGATTAACTCCGACGAGAGCAAGCGGTACGTTTAATTAAAACGCAATCACCGAGGAAGTCAACCACGAGGGCGGTGGGCGATCAACCCGTTCGAAAAATCAAAAGCCCGAGCCTACGTGCACGACGAGGCCGACAACGACAACGTAGTAGAATTTAACGAGTGGCTGTGGATTCGCTAAGAGGCATTAATAATTTTTAGGTGAGATCGACGATCGGTGCGATTTCTCTCTCCGCTTCACTCTACCCCTACCTTCTCCTCGACGAATCGAGGGAAAGCAAACGCCCGCAGCGTTAACCGTGTATAAAGCGGCTGCGCTCGATCGATGTCAACGCGCGGCCTATTGTGTATATGCGTGCGTTCCGGTATAGTACTCGGGCGCACGCGAGCTTCTCTCTCTCTCTCTCGTGTGTTCCATTTTACGCGCGCTGATTTCTCCCTCTTCTCTTTGTTTAGGTATACGCTTGTATACGTATTTAGACATACATGTTTATTAATGTAGCAAGCGTAAACGTAGCTTATTACACTAGCGTATATAAATGCGGGCTAAGTAGGCGCGTGCGAACAACGCCGAGCTCATTCTGGGAGATGTACGCCGCGAGAGCGGATTAGATTGCGGTTACGGCTAGGTGTACACACCAAGATGACAAATGTGTGCTTAGCGCAACGTTGCGCGGACGGATGACGCTTGGTTTCCTTCGATCTCTCTCTCTCTCTCTCTCTCTCTCTCTCTCTCTCTTTTTCTCTCTCTTTCTATGTGTACGTGTGTATCTATGCATGCGACGGGGCTGTATTTGCTTTTCGATATATAAAGTCGAGTGTAAAAGCCTGTTGCATTCTTTGAAGAGCCGATAAATTTGACTTTATAATATTTTTCGTATACTCTTTTTACATATTCGTGTGGCTTCTTGTTCGAATTTTAAATTTCAATTTCGCGTTGAATTGCTTCTCGAGGGCTTTCTATACATACGGTGAATTGTTTTCATTCTTTATTATTTTACTCTCCGAGAAAATTCAATTTTTATTTTTTTTAATAAACGTATCGTTGAAATCGTCATTTCAAATCGTGTTCATCGATATTTTTAAGCACGAAAAAAATTTAAAAATATAAAAATAAAAATAAATAAATATGATCCTTGATCGTATGTAACGAGTCGAGATTTGAAATATTTAATATGTTTTCTCAATTGGCAACCCTTTCTTATATATGCATATGTAATGATATCATAACAGCATTAACTATTAACGCACGGAAGAAACAACATTCAGTGACAGCGGTTTACAAGGAGGTCAGCGCTGGAAGGCAAATGGCATGATAACATCTGACATTACCAAGGCAGCGTGTCGTTGCTATTCTGGGTCAACACCTTGATAGGAAATTATCCATTACGAGTTATCGAGTTATGGTTAAATTAGTCAAATTGATCATCTTCGAACTATGATCACTCTTTTTGCTAATACATCCTTCCCTCCACTTGATTTTCTTGATTTATTTAACGCTTGTATTCAACGCTTCGAGTATTCGAGCTTGGTAAAACATTTGTATGTATATATGCATCGGGCTGTTAAATTTAAATAGCATTTAAACAAGTTCAACCCAATTGCCTTACTAATTATATCTGTTAAGAGTACTTTTAATTTCGATATAATTAAATATACCGCAATTTGCGCTCGACTCGTGTATTCAACGTATACAACGTTGTTATTTTAATATAGAAAAACAAACAACGTTAAGCAGCTCGAGAAGTGAGCTGAAGAAAATGAAAAATAGTGCATAAAAATTTTCACACCGATTGGAATAAACGAAAATTAAAAAATTCCAGCGTACAGGAGCTTGATATTTGACGATACGTAAACATACGCACGCACGTCGACCGTGCCGTCGATTTGGTGGAGAAGGGAGGAAAGGAGAAAGGCGCGGGCATGAGCTAACGCTAGTGGAAATTGTCGGCGTTGTCTGAGCGTAGCCGGGCCCTAACTGCTGACACCATTTGGTTGGCGCACGTCACGTCTGAGAGTCCTCTCTATCTCTACCTCGAAATTCGATTCCGTCGCTCGCTTTTCGCTTTGCGTTAGTGTGTGTGTGTGTGTGTGTGTGTGCACTCGTTTGCTCTCGCATTGTTCGTGTGCGTTAATGTACGGCAGCGAGTGGCATCGGCTCACCCGGATAACGTACTCGATTCGCGTCTGTGTGTGTCTGCCTGCGTGTTGGTATGTACGAGAGCGCGCGTGTGTGTGTGTGTGTACGTGCAGTGCGCGATTTGTTTTCGGAAGTATTCGCTGATTACACCGCGGAGAAGTTACAGTCGTTGTCCTTGCTCTTGGTGGTTATGCTCGAAGTGGATTGCGTTCTCTCTCGACGGACTTTTATATCCTTGCGTATTAAACTTTTTATTATCTTTTATTTCAGTTTGTTTTTTCTTTTTTTTTCCGGATCTCTTATTTTGCAAGATAAAAATTTTTGAATCGTCAAGGTTTTACTTAAAAAAGTTTAAATTAAATAAAGAAAAAATTATTCTTTTTTGTTTGTATGTTGTGTCGATGGTGTATCGGACTTATTCCTACTGTTAAATTAATCACGAAAAATTAATCATGAATATTTTTCGAGTTCTTAATACATTTTCTTGCATAAAGATTATTTATTTTTAATTTATGTGCAATTAATCTTAAATAATTTTAAAATGAAATAATTATATATAACAATGTACATATATTTAATACTGTTTGAATTGTCAAAAAGCAACAATTAAATAATATATAAACACGGATGAGAAAATAGAAAATACAAAGCATAAAGGAGCATAAAATAAAACCAAGTCGAACGAGGGCATTAGATTTTTAGGAAGAAAATTCGCAATAGAGCTGGAAAAGATTCTTTTTTTTTCGCAACACATCGTAAATCGATTATTTTATCAAGATCGTAAGTACCCGATAAACTCGTGAATTCTTCTCATGCACATAGCTACCGCGTGCAAAACTTATTCACTCCCTCTCCCTCTCCCCCCCTCTCTCTCTCTCTCTTTTTCGTCTTTTTCGAAGTACAATTCATTTGCGCTTGCTCGGACATGATGTTCGCGTCGCTCTCTCAAACCGGAAGCCAAAAATCTCTTCTTTCTCTTTTTCTTTCGTCTCAGTTCGAGAGTACAGAACATGCATATATACATCAACGTATTTGCATGTACGTGTATCGTATAAAAAAGAGAAACAAAAAAAAAAAAAAAAAAAAAAAAAAGAATGAAAGAACGAAACGGAGATAAAAAAGAAAGCCGCCGACGCCGCCATGCTTAATGCGGCACGAGAGTGTGACGTCACTTGAATACATATATATATATAAAGAGAGAGAGAGAGAGAGTAATGCCAGCCGCACATATTACAATGTATTTCGAAAAAGAAAGAACCCGACGAGATTTTTTCCGCATCTCGCCTCGTTGTGCATATAAAATATCAATATTTTTCCTGCGTCCGCGAACTTTTGCGTCTCTTTAAGCCTTGTCCATTCGTCGAGGCGACAATGTAGCATTTTTGAAGTAAGAATAGCTCGTAGCCGTCTTATAGCCTTTTTTTTTTTATTCTTTGCTTTCGGTTCTACCGGAAAGCGAGCTTTTCCGATATATTCGCCCCGTTGCTCGCCTACTTCGTGCGCTTTTTCGAGGTGAAAAGAATGAAGATGAAGAGGAGAGACAGAGAGAGAGAGAGAAGGGGGGGGGGGAAGGAGAAGGATAGTCTGTCTGCCGTGTGATTTTCCACGGCTTCTTTGTCGAGCTACGGCCTGATTTGCAACGCGACAGACTGTTAACATCCTCGGTTATAAATAAAAATGGATCGCGCTTGTACCGGCGCTTGTTTTTTTTTTTTTTTTTGCTCGCTTTATACTTTTGTTAAACGCGAATGCGCAAGTTTAAAGGGGAAGAACTTAGATTTTTGGAGCTTGATTTTTTATGATGTGTTTTCCTTTTTTTTTAAGTTTATTTAGTCTTGATAAATATTTGTCAATGTTTAACACGTTTTCTTGAATTGGGTCTCCTAAATTTAGAAATAGACTTTCTCGTTATAGGTTTTATAAAACCCAATAAATGCTTTATTATTAAAATATGTATATATTAAATGTGAAAGAATTTTAAATAACAAAAATGAATTCTTAAATATCATATTCTCATTATTCAAATAATTTAAGTCCTATGTATAATATCATTATTAAAAGAAAGTATGATTTCAAAATATACTCGAGAATAAGAACGATATTTAAAATAAAGAAATTGAAAATTAAAATTTTTTTCGTTAAAATAATAACATTATGACATAATTAAAACTGCAAATATTTGTAATGTACCTCTGCTCTTATTTTAATTTCAAATTCTTAAAATCTTAAATCAGTTAAACATTAACGCATTTCATCTGCTCGGCTTATTATTTATCGTTGATATTACTTTTATTTATTTGTGATAATATATTGAATTAATCTGATTACAGAGGTATATAAATACCGGATAAGATGAGTAACGAACTAAATAACTTATACATACATTTATAACATACGAAAAAAAAATTACAGGACCTCCGACAAATCCAATCGGTAGAGTTTAAAAACCAGGTTAGTTACGCTCGAATTACTAAAAGCAATAAACAAACACCGTTTGCGCGTTTTATTTAATTTAAAACAGTTGCGTTTTATTTATTTTGCTTGTCGGCGTTGTTAATTTGGCGTTGCGTTGAATTTAAATGTTTATTAAGAACAAATTCAATATTTCTTTATAACTATATTATGTCTTGAAGGTTAAAACTTTTATCATAATATAAATTTGATTATTATTTTAAAATTTACTTTTCTCAATTACAATGAAATTCCATCGAATTGTTATCAATTAAGTAATGATACGCTATACTATATAAACTATTCAAATATTACCGATCGACTTAGTCTTGCTCTCATTGCATAAAAAAAAATTTTATTAAAGAGGTATGTTTTTATTTTTACTTCGATACTAACGATTTTCTCTTTAAATATCTAGAAAATTTAAGTTTCATACACGTATATTTATATTTTTAAAGCAGTTACCTTGTAAAGGCATGCATATTTTTATCCGTTTAACCTATATAAAGTGATCGTTAGCTTTTATAAAAATAGTTATCGAGATATGATAATAAATCTTGCAAAATTTTTTAATAAAATAAAATTTTGTTTAATCGATTAAACTATTTCAAAATCGCTTATACGCTTTTACGCAACGTGCGAAAATCAAATCGTTAAAAAAATCCAATATTAAAATTAACAAGCCGTACTGCGCGTTGCGTTTCCAATTTCTCGTTAAAATTTATGAAAAGTTTCCTTACACCGAAATCGCGCGATCGATCCGCAACACAAATTGAAAAACTGGCGAAGGCAAGGAAACGGCAAAAGAAAAAAGGAAAAAAGAATAAAAAACCCCTTCAAATTGAACGTATCGGTCGCGGTAATTTAAAATTTTCAAACTATCAAAGGAACTCGAAAAAGTTTGGGATAGAAGCCCAAGACCACGAACACCAACCGCAAGAGCGAGCTCGCGCGAATCGAAATTTTTCGCTACGGGATTATATATCCACGAGGCAAGGCGGTCGGCGATAAAAATTCGGTACACGGTATAGAGAGCGGCGCGATGCAAATAAAAGCCAAGAGGAGGAACGTCGGAGAGAGAAATCGAGGTAGCACTTAGGTATTAGACAAAGGGGAAGGGAGGTAGGATTGCCGACATATCGATCTCTCTCTCTCTCTCTCTCTCTTTCGTTGCTCGCTCGTGTGCTGATACGTATATATGTATATATGTGTGTGTGTGTGTATATATATATATATATATATATATATATATATATATATATATATATATATATATATATATATATATATATCTACATATACGAAAGGAAGGCGCGTGTTTTCACGTCGCACGCGTCGAGATAGGTGTCCGTGAGAAAACGATAATGCGCCCAGCCGTACCGTTATTCCTCTCTCTTTCTCTCTTTCTTCTCGGTGCATCGCGTAGCCTACATTCCGTATTCCTTATTCTTCTCTATTCAGAGACCGTCCTTCGTTCCACTTCTCTCTCTTTCTCTCGCTTCTCTCTGACAAGAACAAAGGAGAGTCTTCGCTCTCTTTCGCTCGTCGGGCGATCCGCGCGAAGGGATCTATGGTTTGAGAGAGGAAGAGAAAAAGCTCCTTTCTCACAGCTTTTCCATTTCGGATGAGCGGATTCGCACACTCGGAGAGAGAAAGAGAGAGAGAGAGAGAGAGGTAGAGAGTGATCAATCCGTTTCGAAAGAGGAAGAGAGGGAGAGAGAGAGAGAGAGAGAGAGAGAGAATTTCATATCCTCTCGAGAACTACTGAATCCCTATCTCGGTATACGACGAGTCTTTGAGCGCGACTCTCACTTGGCCGAGTCTTAGCCTTATGCTCTTTCTCCTCCTTCCTCTTGTTCTTTCTCTTGTTCTTCGCGTTCTTCTTCATGTGTATACGTTCCGTACGTCGAGCAGCTGCAGCTGCCGTCTCTCGCTTTTCGAGCTCAAGGAAGAGACCGGCTTCGAGGAGGATTCTCGACGGCTTTCGCGACGTGGAACTCGAGTATGTCGGAGTGAGTAGTTTTATTTACGACTTATAGTATAGCCTTTCGTTTATATGTGTGTATATTCATGGTAAGAGGAATTTTCTTCGTTCGAATTGTCTGTCTTTTAATCTCTACGCGTAATTTTTGTCGTTATTCTACCTATTATTTTCACTTTTTTAAATAGCAAATACACTTTATATTCTTAGATGCTAGATATTTGGCTCGATTCGAGTTTAAATCAATGCTAATTAGCATACAACAATTTGTAAATCTCATAAGTTTATGGTAGATTTGAAATTATTCTATAATTAATTAAAATTTCGTAGTATGTATGCTTGATACTTTAAGGAACGATTAATGATACACGACGGAATTATTCAAGAATTAAGTCCAGATACATGTATGTTAAGACGACGCACATTTATGTAATGCAAATGCATTTATATACCGAACAAATTTTAAATCCAATGATAGATTGGCGTTATTTCGGCATAGCGTCGTATCGTTGATCGCATCCTGATTAATATTTACTGTATAATATTATTAGTATAACATAAATTGTGGAATACGTACATCACGTACAAGAATTTCCAGATTTATCGTTCGGATAAAGTAACACGATATAGATTCTATTATATTAATTAAACATACATTAGTAACGATGAATATTTGATTATCAAAAAAAACCACGTAAAATTGTTAAAAGTGTAGATAAAATAAGCATCGTTTTAAAGAATCATGGGTGTCGGATATTTCATTTACAAAACAAATTAGCTAAAAGAAAAAAAAAAGGATAAAACAATCGTTGAGCAACCGGCTGCTTTAGTTTATAAACCGGCAGTTAAGCGTAATAAGATTTAGCGAGTCAAGTTTAATCATCGGTGTATCGTTATGTTGCTTATAGTCCAGAGAAAGAGAGAGAGAGAGAGAGAGAGAGAGAGAGAGAGAGAGAGAGAGAGAGAGAGAGAGTTGCACAAAACAGCGGGGTTTTTTAAAGCAAAGACAAAGCTAATCCAAAGCGTAGTTTATTCAAGCCCCGATGGCCGATGTTCTCTATCTCTCTCTCTCTCTATCTCTTTATTTCTCTCTCTCTCTCTCTCTCTCTACGATATTTATTCGAGGCGAGGCTCTTGGGATCCGAGGACCGTCCCGGCGCGCATCGGGGGATAGATTAAAGAGAAGGCCAAAGTGGAGAGAAAGGAAAGCCGGAAAGTTTTGTCGCCCGCATAATGTAGGTGTACATAAGCGCGGCTTAGGTCGTACACCGAGGCTTTTAAGTAGTTGCTGAAGAGAGTGAAAGAGAAAGAGAGAGAGAGAGAGAGAGTATAAGGTTCCAATGACTTGCTCACGTCTGTCTCAAGGTTGTAATTACAGATTTATGTCGGTGGCCGTTGCGCTTTAATTTACAACGTCGTACTCGATCTATTCGCGTGCGCTTGCATGAATTTTCACCTGTATATACGCACACGCATAGTGCGGGCTGCAGATGTGCGAGAAGTTGGGAGTTAATTAGTCACGACGAAGCGGTTGGTTATTTTCGGAAAATTCTGTGCAGCTCGAATATTCCGAAATGAATAAGTTTTGATGAAGGCATTTCTGTATCTTATTAACGGCTAATAATAAAAATATTTGCCTTTATCGTTTTAATAACTGATTTCGAAACGTTTCGATGTTTTATATTTTTAGAAAAAATCGTATAAAATTATTCATGTAACGATATTCGCGTAGCTATTTGTAAAATAATTTAAAAAAGAATGAAAGAGAAAATTAAAGAGGATCAATCCATCAAGTAAGTTAATAAATCTCGTTTACGCGAAGAAAAGTGCAACGAGGTAAATTTTTTAATTACGAGTTCAAATTTATTTTAATATTATGCAAGTGAAATTTACATTTTTTATAAAAAACTAAGAGAATTTTTTCTCACCGAGTTAGTAAAAAAAAAAAAAAATATATATATATATATATATAACAGAAAAAATAACCTCGTAAAAGTTTTCATAAACTGACCCCGTATCGCTTTGCATGCAAATATTATTCATATTTATTTTACATATTCTGTATCTAAACGTCACGTGTATAAAGTCTCGATTATGCGACAAATTATTTTTTAATGAATATACGTTTGCAAAATAATCACAAAGAAAATTTCAAGACGTTTGCATTCATTGTTTCTATAAATATACGCGGGTTATTTTACGTTTTATAGAAAAAAATCGATAAAAAAAAAATGAAGAAACAGAAAAGAAAAAAAGAAAAAGATAAATTACCGACGAGCCTACAGCTTATTCCGTTGCCGTTTATTCCGTTGAAAATATTGACGAAAAAATGTTGTAGCCGTAATGAAAGAGACAAAAAAGAGAGTGAGAGAGAGTGAGAGAGAGAGAGAGAGAGAGAGAGAGAGAGGGAGAGAGCTATATGATTAAAGCTGATGTCAAAGTCATCTTTCAAGCGAAAGCTTGTTTCGCACGTTGGAGATTCAGAAAGCGTTGGAAAGCTCTGCCGACAGAGCGTTTAGATTAAATTTCCGCGTGAATCATTCGCGGCCCGACGCTCTCAAATACGATAACAAAGCCGGGGCCACGTCGTTAATTTGCGTTAACGCGCGCTCGAGCTTATGTGTACACGCGACGTTCTCTACATTCTCTCTCGGGCGATCTTACCAACCCAAACACACACGCACACACACAAACACAAATATTACTCGCCTTCTCATTCCGGTTTACGCGGACGCCGTAATGTCCGAGCGTGTATCGTTTCGCAAATGATTACGCTGCAGCTTTTTTTTAAAAGCTCGTTTTCCCTTCCACTATGACTATGTATTTCACGTTCTTTTTTTTTTTTTTTTTTTTTTTTTTTTTTTTTTTTTTTTTTTTTTTTTTTTTTTTTTTTTGCCCCTTTTCGCTCTTCGTATTTATATATACATACTTGGCTTGCGCGCGTTATCTCGTTGGAATGGATGAAACTTTTTTTTCCACTGTACTTTTTCCGCGTGCATTAGAGTCTCGGTCTATTTCTAGTGTGAATATAGACGATCGTGCTCTCGGATAAATGAGAATTTTTTTTTTTAAAGAGGAACTCGAGCGTTACGCGTATTTTTATGCGTTCAATTAGAGAGTTATGATTGACGCGGCTATCGAATCGATTAGCTGTTTAATTTTTTGTGAATTATTTTTTAAATAACAATGTATTCGTAAGCTATTGTTAAAAGATATTCAGTTCCTTTTATTATCATTAAAATAATTTTTAGATCTTTCAAAGCTATTCGTTGCAATTATTTGAATTGTAAAAAAAAAAAAAAAAAAAAAAAAAAAAAAAAAAAAAAAAAAAAAAAAAAAAAAAAGATATACATCATTATTATGAGTGTATAAAAAATCATGGTTACTTTAACATTCTTCAGTGCAATTTTTAACGTGAAAATTAATGTGGAAAATAGAGGAAAAGAAGCTTATTCCTTTAAGTACCCTAGAAAATAAAATTTTCATCAAATTGTGGAAGGCGATTAACGGCTTTTTAAATTATTTTACATTACATTATGTATCCAATTATTTTATTTTTGCATCCGCTGTAGACGTTAAAACAATACGGCTTTTTACGCTCAACTCGGTGAAACACATCTCGGTTCTATACACGTGTAAAAGTGCAAACGGACAGAAGGAAGATAAGCAGCGTATCTTCGCGCGCAGCGAGCGAGCAGCAGCAGCCAAAGGAAAGACGGAGAGGATATCTCGCGCGCGCTTGTGCACGCGTCAATTAGCTACGATCTTGAGAAACTCGAGGCTCAGCGCGTCTCGCTTTACCCTCGGGCTTTTGTCTTTGCGATTCGGTGTAATAGAAAGAAAGAGAGAGAGAGAGAGAGAGAGAGAGAGAGAGAGAGACTAGTCAACGAAAGAGATTGTTCCGAGTGACGCGCAAGCTTCCTTGTAAAAAGGGTTTTGGGTTGAGCGCACAATTAAGCGTTTGGTGTTGCTTTTGATTTCTTGGATCTCTCCTTGCGGCGCTGATTTTATCGATAGCTCGTTTTAGGACCGTCGAGCAGAATTGTTTTTGTTTGGATCTTCATGCGATACGTTTTTTATCGTTTTCGCTCGCTTCGATTGAAAATGTATTATTTTTTATTATTTACTTTGTGCTGCTGTTGTTTATTTTTTATTACTTTTTTCACGTATAATAAAGCAATCGCCGTTTATTGCGTACATTGATGTTTGTTACGTTAAACTTTATTATTTTATGATATTGTACGTTATTGAATAATAAAGTTTAATATTACGTTCAACCGTTGTATCTACAAAAACTATCGAAACGTTCGTGTTTTATTTAACAAAACAAACGATATTTTAAAATTTAACGTTGTAATAATACTTGTCGCTACGAAATTTTGATTAAAATAGAGATACTTCTTTCTTTTTTTTTTTTTTAACCATTTTCTATTCTACATAACGCACAGTGTTAACAAGTTATTTAAAATAACGTAAATACTTTTAAAGCAAAGGCACAATAATTTAAATTTCCCATAAACCTTTACAACAGCATGAACAAAATGTTAAACAGCCTGTGTCGATACACATCGGCTCGATCGCAAAAAGCATATCGCAAAAGTTTTGAGACGATCAAAGTACCGGATCTCCGGGCGCAAGATAATCACAAGCTACGCTGGCTTCGCTGTATGCAAAAAGAAAAAAAATTACAATAGTGCGTATGCGTCTCGAGGTAAACATCGACGGATAAATACTACGAGAGAGAGAGAGAGAGAGAGAGAGATCCGGTATTGTCGAAAACGTACCGACGGCACTCGTGCACACGAAATCCTTCCGGTGGTTCTTTTGCCCCGTTATATCCGTTGCTTACGCGAATCTCCGAGCTTGAATATTGTAAACCTTTTCGGTTTGAGAGAAGGAAACACTTTTTACACCGTTAGAAAGTCCCCAAGCGACTCTCTTGACGTTGTGTATGCTTTTTTTATGTAGTGCGTCTCTCTTTTGTACGATGGAAGTGTGGATGTGCGCGCACGAGGATGTAGAACGGATGAGGATTGTTGTTAGGCCGCGCGAAAATCACATTCGCCTCCATGATTCTCTGTGCCTGTGTATATGTGTGTATGTGTGTGTGTGTGTTTATGTCTGTGAGCGCGAATGTAAAAATTTTTGAATACCCGACGCGCTCGCGTATCCGAGGAAATAAAAATGTAAAAGTTTCGTAGAAAGTGACTTTGTACCGCAAATTTGTATAGAGGTGAATTTTGTTGTTTGTTTTATTTTTTCTTTTTTTGCTTTTTTTTTGTATGTGTGCGTGTTTATTTTTTTTTTTTTTTATTTTGTGAGTAGAGAACTGCCGAGAATGTTTGCGTTGGAGAAAAATGTACGGTCGAATAATAACGGTTGTTACCGTGTTTTTTTCTGCGTTACGTAAAAAAATTCCTGCTTAACTTTTCCTAAATGAGAAAACTCATTTATTTTACTAAAAATAGAAAGAGATACGAGAGATAAAATAAAATTTTATATATTTTGTGAATCTGAGCCAAGCAGTTGTATAGAATGTTTTTATTTTGATTTTAAATAACTTTTAATATTAGTACTAGACATTTTTGTGTATGCATATACTATATAGTATGTGCATATACAAAGATGTGTCTGACTAAATCGCGGCTTTACTACTTTAGATGTTTATATTGCAAATTTTTTGCAATTTACATACTCATATTATATATTTTTATCAATATAAAACTAATCTGGCATACGTACATCACTTTTGAAAAAAAATTAACGTTTATAAATGTTTAAAAATTTTTTAAACATCATTAGTTATAATTTAAAAAATTTATTTGCACAATATATCACTCAAAAACGTTAAAAAATTTTAATTGAAAAATATTACTCAAATAATTTTATCCGTAATTTTAATAAACCATGTAAATTTTAATTATTTTATAAAAATTTTAAAATAATGTAATTTAAACTTATTGAGAATATTTATTATTTTTTTAAAAGTTAAATTCACAAGCGTAAATTTTCACAATTAGTAGTTTCTTCGAACAATAAATTGAAAAGTCTCGTTTCTTCTAAATTTATTCGCATTATTTTTCTTTTTAGCCTCTCGATAAAATAAAAGAAAAAAAAAATAATAATAATAGTAATAAAACAACTTAAAGACGAAAGCACGCGTTCGGCGTTAAGCGCGTTAACTTTTTATACGGCTCTCCTTCGTTACCTTCGCTTTCACGCATACGCACCAACACGCGGGTAAACACGTGCGTTTAAAAAAAAACTCGCGAAGCTTTTCATATCCCAGAGAATTCGTTCACGAAAGATATGAATCCGGTCGCTCTTAAGTGAATGCATAGTTTCAGCTCGCGAAACGAAATGAAGCCACACGTGGCGAGAAGAAAAAAAAAGAATAGTCGACGAAGTTGATGAGAGGTGGAAGAAAAAAAAAAATAAGAGAACGCGCGCGAGCTTATGTGTTTCACTGTTCTTTTTTATGTGCGTACATATATATGTATACCTGTGCATGTATGGATAGACAGGGAAAAGTAAGCGCAGCACGTTAATGAGCGCGCACAAGTGCTTTCGCGGCCGGCGAGTGTGAGTGCGCGCGCGCGCGCGCGCGACGCCACTCGAGCCTAATACATCCAACGCAAATGCGACGCGTGCACACGTGTTACTAGAGAGAGAGAGAGATAGAGAGATTTCGGTTCATCCCCACCGTCGAATTTTTCTTTCGTTCTTTTTTCCTCATTTTCATTTCTCTCTCTCTCTCTCTCTCTCTCTCTCTCTTTTTTTTCTTACATTTTTTTTTCTTTTTAGCTACCTCCGACTCTACTGTTTTGTATTTCTTTTATTTTCTTTTTCTAGTTTTTTTTTGAGAAGACAAGCGCGACACCGAAGGAGAAACTAGAGACGTGCGCGGAGTACTTTTTTTTTGTTTCATGCACGTGCAATATCTTTGGCGCGTTCAATTCGTGACGGTGTTTTTGTACGTTTAAAATTTTTTGTTGTAATGTCAACTGTGAATGAATATTTTAAGCTTTTTCTTTAAATTTATAAATAAAAAAAAAAAAAAAAAAAATGAATGGAGCAAAAATTTCGAAAGACGAAAATTTAATTACTTTTATTTACAGTCTTTATTTACCGTCTTAAAAGAACGTACATCGTATGTATTTGTATTTATTAATATGCAGTTTTATAATAAATATGTATTTTGTAATTTTTTATAAATAATAAATTCAAAAGGTTTATAACTTAAATAAATATATAATCTAACTAAATTAAAAAAAAAAAAAAAAAAAAAAAAAAAACATTAGCTTTTATTTAAATAACCTACTTTCTAATACGTGAAACTTACTGAAAAATAAATACGTTTATTTTATATTTGACGTGAGTAAATATTAAAACAACGAAAAGTTGCGTAGAACAAAAGATCTTTTTAAATATTCGTTTCTCTATGCTGAATAATCTTGTGCCACTTTATCGCTGAGTTTGTTTTTTTTTTTTTTTTTTTTTTTTTCAGAAACATTTTTTCCATTTTTAAAATATAATCTTTACATCGGTCGATCTCAAAGATTGCGAATTTTTATCAAAAAATTGTCAAAAATATCATTCGCAATGGTTGCATTTCGTTCGCGGATTATCATTCTTGTATGCTTTTTTCGGTTCCTTACGCACATCGTTTCTTAGCCATTGGATTCCATCGGATTTTCCCCAAAAAATCCCCGAATCGTTATTACGCGCATCGTTGCGTGAAATTTATCGAACCACGTGTATACGGTACATATATTCGGTCTTCGTCTTGATCGAATAAAGTTTCGCGCGTTTCGGGTAGATGCGATCTGTGCACACCGCCAATGGATCAATCGCGAGCGAGCGCGCGGAAGAAAATTCATGAGGGACGCGATGGAGAGATGCTCGAAAAAGAGAGAGAGAGAGAGAGAGAGAGAGAGAGAGAGAGCGGGAAAGAGAGAGAGGATGAAAGTCTCTCGAGAGTCGACGGCAGAGAAAGAGAGAGTCACCTCGGCGAACTCGTGCACCTGGCAATTATGACGCACGACTCGTGAATGTTTCATGCAACTGCAGTAGTCAAGTCGCGCTACGGAATCTTTGTTTTTTAGTTTTTTTTTTCTTCTTATTGTTAATTTTTTTACTTTATTCTTTAGTTTTTTTTTTTTTTTTTTTTTCGTTCCTGCATATTCACATTGACGATAGATTAAAGTAGTCGTTCTCGCGAGGATGGATTGTTTATTGACAAGCGCGACCTCTTTTTAAAATAGACTCGCTTCTTTGGGAAATCCCTGGATAATCTTGTTACCGTCAATGGAACTGTGATTCGTCTTTATTCATTTATTTTTTATTTTTATTTTTTACCACTTTGAGCAAGTAAGTCGAACGTTTTTCCGCCTACGATCGCTCGTATTTATTTTCAAGTTAAAGTAATTTAATTGAGTAAATATAAAAAAAAAAAAATTATGCTCGTTAAGTTATTTTTATATAACGAATTACTTTTTGCACTAAAAATATCGTTAATTACTCATTTTTTTAACGTATCCAATTTCTTGAAATAATTTTATTTTCAAATTATGCCAATCAATCATTTTAATCAAACCTAATATACGAATTGATATAACTATGTAATGAAATTAAAGTTATACAAAACATTAGCTTTTTAAATATAAATCGTTCAGTTTAAAAATAACAGTTTTTCCACTTAAAGTTACGTCATTAAAAAAAAAAAAAAAAAAAAAAAAGATCAGCAGCAATTTTAAAGTTCACATTTCAGTCGAAGCTTTTCGCCTTGAGTAGGCACTTTATGAAAACTTCCTCTTCCAAAGTGGAATTTTATAAATTTCATTGTCCCCGAGTAGCCGCGCGTATCGCCAAAGAGACTTCGTTTTCAGTTGTCTCTTGCCTTTTTCCTTCATCTATTTGTTATCGGTCAAATTTTTTATTTTTCGCGCCTCTCACCCATTTTTGCTTTCCTTTCCTTACGAATAAACTCTCCACTCGATCGCTCGATAAACACGTCGCGTATAGTTTGTCCAAAGTGTTGGCGAGCTTAAAAAGCGGACGAGTTTTGCATTTATCGTCGACTAATGCCAGCATTCGATATCTCGAGAAAGTCTAGAATGTATCGGAGAAAAAAGGAGAGAGAGAGAGAGAGAGAGACAGGGGAGGGGGTGAGAAAAATAGACAGAGAGAAAGGAAAAGAAGATAAAACGAAGCTGAAATTTCGAAATAAAATATGCAAGAGCGGTTGAGACAACTCCATCTCTTTTCGTTAAGAACGAGCGCGAAGCGAGGTTAGGTTCTACATATACACGTTGTTCACGTACGTGTGTATACCGAGTGTGTCGGACCGATAACTCACGAAAGTCGCATTTTTGCTCGCGCTGAATTTTTTAATGATAGCCACACACACATAGACACACGAACACACACGCCGCTTTTGGCTTTGAGCTGAATTTTCAGGTTGGCTTTGATGTTTGCTCGATTTCGTGTCATTAAGACCGGATCACACGGATATGCCTCCTAAGTCTTCCTCGACGCGGAAATTATAAAGGATCGTGTAGATAATCGTATATTTCGCGGATTATTTTTTCTCCGTGCAGTTTTTGTTTTTTTTTTTTTTTTTTTTTGTTTTATTTTTTTTCTTTGCAGACAGGATTTGTTTCTACTGGCTCGTCATTCTTTTATTTTTACAGAGCCGAGGTGAACCACAAGGATAATATTCTATGAGATTTAGTGACCTCGGTAACGTAAAAATTCGCAAAACCCAACGGTTTTAAAGTTTTCCTACCGTTGTATATACATAAATGTATACATTTGCGTTTGCGCATAAAGCTTGCATTATATGTTCGTTGGAAAAAGTGGAGAAACAGCGCCTTATTTCTAAAGAAGTTCGGAATGGAGTCGAAAAATTGTTGCTCGAACTTTAGCTCGAACTAAAATATCGATACGGAAGAGATTTTTAAATATTGGATAAAAATATATACTAAATGCGTAATGGATATTGACGAATGTTCTTTGTCCTACATTTACAACGTACCGACGAAATATTAAAAGTTTCCTGCTTGCAGGCGTGTATCGTAGTTATTGTTAAAAACTTTTAATATTGAAAAAGTTATTGTTAACGGGAAAATATAAAGTAAACATTGATTTACAATAAAAAAATAATTGTGATTATTTTATATAACGCAACAGACGTAGTTTGATTAAAAATCAAATTAAATAATCCGCCAAAACGCTGAACCACTGTTTTGTCATTCGACAAAAAAAAAAAAAAAAAACTTCTTTCAGATAAAGAAAAAAAAAGAATGAATTCTCGATTCTTTTCTTTCTCTTCCCTCTTCCCACTCCCTCTCCTTTGAAACAAGGTGAATAAGTCAACGGCGAGAAAAGAGACTGCACCATCTTTCAACCTCGCCCAATTTTACCCTTGACAAACTTCTGTTTTTCTTCCCTCTTCCTTTATCTTTTTCTCTCTCTTTCTCTTTCTTTTTCTCAATAGCAGAGTTGATTCAACGAGTCGCAAGGTCTTCTCTTTCTCTCTCTATCTGTCTTTTTCTTCCTCGTGATGCACTGCACACTGTTTAGGCTAGGGAATCTTGGCACTCGCGAGCTCTTTCGCCCGTTGGCTCTTTTTATCCGCGGCTCCGCGGCGCATTTGGTAAAGACGCTTCCACGGGTCGTTTCGTCCCCGTTTAAAAAAAATAAATGTACATATAAAGCAGTTTATATCGTATAGCCAGCGGAGGAAAAGAGAGAGAGAGAGAGAGAGAGAGAGAGGCAAAGAAAAAGGTCACCGGTGACAAAGGAGATAATTAGTTTCTCTTTCGAGTTTAACTTCTCTTCTGTTCCGTTATTTCAAGCTTTTAGTTTTTCTTCTAATTTCGTTGGAGTGGTTGTAAGGATAAAAGTTGGCGATGTTTAATTTAAGCGAAATGTGTAATTAGATGGCGGAATGGTGAGTTTGACTTACTCCGGTCATTTTTATTCATCGGTTCATTTGTATTCCAAAGATCGCGCGAATAAATTAATTTTACATATTGCGCAATTGAACATAAAATAAAAAACAGAAACGAAAAAAAATTTTGATATATTGGATTAATTTTGCATTTCGAATAAGTAATTGTAATCGATCGTACTAATTTTGTAAAATAAATTATTTAACAATTGGCTCATACTTTATTCAGAAATGGAGATAATTATATATATCTAAGTTCGGTTGCTTCAATTTTCATCAAGTTTTACAGAAATTTTTCTATAACTTATCGAAAAATTTTCTTTCAATATTCATAATTTATATTTTATCTGTAAAAAAGGTTTGTAACAATTTTTCATATTCAATTTTTGAATAGTTTTATTTTCAAAATTTTCAACATGAATATAGTTTAAACGATGTTGGTTGCCAAATATTTATATGTACAAGTTATTGCTAAAATCTTTTCAAAAAGTATCTTTAACTTATAATATTAGAATATAGTAACATGAATTAATAGTGAAATTTGAAAAAAAAACTTTTATTTAGTTCTAATGAAGAAAATGTTAATAGACAAATTGTCATTTAAAACTGAAGCAGTAATAAAATAATTAGGCAAGGACTTTTCTCATCCGACGAGTCTTTCATCGCATCGATCCATCAAAGAATCGTGTCGAAAAAGTCGAACGAACACTATATGGCGGATGTTGTACTGGTACGTATCAGTATAAAGAATCGAGATGAAAAAAAAAGGAGGATCGAAGGTGGAGAGCGCGAAAAAGAGCTTGCGATTTGGCGTATGGCACGTAAGGTCGGAAGTCGCCTTTAGCGACGTTCTGTTTTCCCGGCGGCTCTTGAAATATTCAAGTATCCCTTTACGAACCTTTGCCAATATTTACTTCTCGCGCTCCGATGCGCATACGGCTCAAAAAAGAAAGAGAGAGGGAGAGAGAGAGAGAGAAAAAGAGAAAGAGAGAGGGAGAAAGAGAGAGAGAGAGAGAGAGAAAGAGAGAGAAATAAAGAAAGTATAGTGTAGAGTATGCATATAAGGGAAAAATGGGAAGGAGGGGGAGGTTGACTTGAGTGCACATTTCAAACCCTACTTTTGCCATTGGCCAACCCGTTATACGCACAGCTAACATACGTCGTCCTTTCGACCTCAAATTCTCGCTCGTGTTTTCTCTCTCTCTCTCTCTCTCTCTCTATCTCTCTCATCTGCTATCATTTTCTGACTGCGTCACTGTACACTAAACTATTTGAACCTTATATTATGTTATTTCGTAGCTTCACCAAAAATTTTCATGCGGTTTTTTTTTGTTTACTTTACTCTGTTTTGTTGATTCAAAATCTGTAAATTGGTTTTTTTGCATTACATTTCGTTAGGACTTGTGTAAAACATTTTGAAACATTTTTCGTTGTCATTACGTTGGATTTTTAAAATAATTGAAAATTTTTATTCATGCTGCTTTATTTATTAAGATATAATGATGCACCAGAAGTATTTATTAAAAGCCCTTTTCATTTTTGTAATATAATTAATTATTCAAAAAATTATTTGCACGTCTGATCAAATTCGTATATTACTACTGCATGCGTATTATAAACCTTGCTTTCTATTTTTTTCATTATATTTATGGAAAATTTTTGAAAATTGTTATCTGGTTTGTTTAAAAATGGTAATACAATAGAATAAAAAACGCACCCTTACAAAAATGATTTTAATGGTCATTAAAATGGAAAATACAAATCTGTCACTAACCATTGTGCACGAAGTGCACGTAAACGTGACTACTAGCGGATTATAGTAATGTGAAGTAATTGAAAATATGGAAATCATTGTACTGGGTTTTAGTAAAATTTTTTTGTTTAAATTTAATATTACAAGATACAACATATTCAATGTATTATACAATCAACAAGATTATAGACAAATGATAAAAACAATTAAATTTGTATACAATAATAATATAATTATTAATACGTTTTATAATTTAAAGTTTTACAATTTATCAACAAATTATGTAATATATGCGATTTAAACTTGGCATAATCTTACATGGAGTTCGTTGGAAATTTTCTAACGATAATGTATGTCACTCAGTTTCCATGGTATATTATACGCATCGCTTCGACACGATTTATGAACAATAAGCAATACAAATTGCGTTTAAAATTTTTTAATCCCAGCCGATCGGACGATATTTCATGTTACGTTTCTGGTAATGAATTTTTGATTTAATATTCCCTTTTGAGTGTGTTACTTTATAAAAATCATTGATCACTAAATTAGGTAAGCTAATAATTTCTATACTTTTATAAATGTTGAAGATAAATTATCGTGACTCACTTTCTAATGAATTTCAATTTTTATTTCTTTATATGTTTAATTATTAACGAGCTTCTAAAAGCATTTTAGGAAATTTTTTATTCAATAATCGGACTTTAATGTTAAGCTTTTTTTATTAAAAAATATCTTTTTATGAAAAACAAAGGAATTTGAATGGTAATATCGATTTTAATGAATCGACGTTTGTTAAATTATTCGAAAATAAAATGAATATTTTTAGTATTGATTCCCAAACGATCTCTGTATTGCAATACCTTCAACTTCTACTAATAAATTACAAGACTTTAGAATTAAACAACAACATTAAATCTCTACATAAATACAATAACCCATAAAATAAATCTTGTTCAATCGTTAACTCTGTACAAGGCAGCATGTAAAGACGATCAGGACTTCAAGGATATAGTTGTATGCAAAGTCAAGCGTACACGTACGTATACATTAATGTGGAAAATTTATGACATTTGACATGAAGTTCCATACATAACAAGTACCCGTTTGCGCTCTCGGGCACTTCAATCCAAGCTTACGTTTACTCGAAGAGGCAAGCTAGCAACCTCTTTTTCATTTTTTTTTCTTCATTTTTCTTTCAGTTGGTCTTCGTGTGAAACAAAACAAAAAAAAGAAAAAAACGCACACAAGAGCGAGCTGCTTGCGAGCGCACAATATTATCATCGTCGTTGTTATCGTTATGGTACAACGAACTTATAGTGTACGATGTTCACGAAACTAGGATGTTGTTAATTGTTTACGCGCGTGTACTTTGAACTTTTATTCGGGAGGTCGGTAATGACCTTGTTTTACGAACTTTTGGAAAAAACAAAAGCAAAAAATCAAACATCATTATTTTTACGCGTTGGATGAAAATTTAGGATTAAGAAGAGGAGGAAAACGTTTGGGCGTAGAAAAAGAACGATCAGTAGCTTTCAGTCAAAAAACAAATAATCCGCAACGGTGCGCGAACGAAGAAAGGTAAAAGTGCACACGATCTGTTCGTTCTAGAAATGAGAGAGAGAGAGAGAGAGAGAGAATCACCTTCCTCATGACTGCACAGTCAAACAGCAGGAAATCTCGACGCGTGTGGAGCTTACATTCGAGTTTAATTTAAGAAGAGCGCCGGTGCTGCTGCTGCCAGTGCGCATACCGCGTCGGCAAACCTTCGGCCTCTTGCTCTCTCTCTCTCTCTTTCTCTCTCTCTCTCTCTTTCTCTCACTCGTTCCTCTCACATATTACGTGCTCTCGCTGCAGCTCGAGCGCGCGGGCGCGTACGCGGCCGTATAAGTGGGGCAATAGTACACGCCTGTGTGTGTATGTGTGCGTTTATGACGAGGAAGCAAAGAAGCAAAGGAAGGGGCAATAGGCGGCGTGGGCGAAAGTCGAGGTGGTACCGGAAGAAAAAGAGAGAGAGAGAGAGAGAGAGAGAGAGAGGGGTGATACAGGTATACATCGACTGCATGCGGCTTTAATAACCGGCGCAATATGCGCGTGGACTCACCACCTCCCTGAAAATGCCGAGGAAGAGGAATTAACACCTGGGAATTCGCGACTTCCGCGTATTCTCGTCTTCAAAATCACGCACGTAACACATAGGTGCTGTAACGACGTATAAAACTCGCAAACGCTTACAACTGCGCTCGATAGTTTATCCCCCGGTATACCGCCAGGTGGGGGCGGGGGGTGTTGGAATGGATGAACATTTGACGGGGCCGTACTCGTATGAATTGGAAAGGAGCTGTAAGTACACGTGTATGCGGCAGTGGTTAGAGCCCCGCAATTAATTCGTAATAATTCGTCATTTGTGCGCAGGCCGCGTGTACGTAAGTCATTTATTTCCATTTTTTCCCTTTCTCTCTCTTTATTACCATTATTATTATTTGTAAATTTTTATAGGCTTTCCGGTGGTATTTTTACTCGCCTTAACGTTCTTGACTTACATTCGCTTCGCTTTTTCTTTTTGTCCAATTTTAATCGTTTCTCTCTTTTCTAACTTAGGAGCGATAAAGACACGCATACGCGTAGTTTTTTTAATGATTCCTAAGCGATGACTGTTGGGTGGTATAGTATGGAAAGAAATTGTTACTAAGCGGTGCTTGAATAATACAATAAGGATAGTGTTGAAATAAAAACTTTTAAAATTTCAGTTAACCAAAAGAGATCTTTGTTTTAATATTTACGTTTGATAGTTTTTCATTAAATTTGAATTAAATAAAAATATCAAAGTTATTTACACATATGATAAACGTTGCTGTTTTAATGAAAATACAAGTTGAAATAATTTATTAAGAATATTTTAAAACAAAAAGATTTTTATTAAAAAACAAAAAAAAAAAAGATAATGTTCTTTAGTACGCGGATGGGAGAATAATTTATAATTTATATATATTAAAAACGAAATTGAATTGCGTTAATGTTAATTAATGAACGATATTTATTGATTTATAAATAATAGAGATTAATATTTCAATATGTTTTGATTCAAATCGTTTGATATTTTAATATGTTTCGCGTACTTTAAATCAATGAAATTACATTTTTAGAATATAAAAGTTAAATTTAATTTCGAAATTGATTTCCTATTATAATAAATTCAACGAGAATATTCACACATTACACGTCTCGATTACTGATTTTGACGTAATTTGCATAATTTCCATAAAATATCTACTCATCGTGTTAGTAAATTCCACAAAACTTGCGTTAATAATTAGTTTACGAAAATTAATTAATCATAAGTTTAATTCTAACATTTTCTGATTAACGGTATTCTTTTAAAATTTAATCATAGCTCGACTGCATTACCGTTATCTGCACACACGATATGATTATTTATAACACGGTCTTGGAAAAACACTTTTTTTTTACATAATTCCAAGTATAATAACTCTTCGAAGCTCGGAATTTTAATCTCGAATTTTAATTGCAGGCTTTAAAAAATTCATTACCATAATTACCATAAGCAATTGAATATTTTCTATTTTCAATGCTATGCCATTTATTCGAGGCTTGTAGACGTGGACAATTGTCCAAGAGCACTTATCCAGAAGTAATCCGTTCGAATCGTTTATTCGATAAACAGTATACAGTCTTGTATATATATATATATATATATATATATATATATATATATATATATATATATATATATATATATATATATATATATATATATATATATGTGTGTGTGTGTGTGTGTGTGTGTGTGTGTGTGTGTGTGTGTGTGTGTGTGTGTGTGTGTGTGTGTGTGTGTGTGTGTGTGTGTGTGTGTGTGTGTGTGTGTGTGTGTGTGTGCGTGTGTGTATGTTTGTGTGTGTGTTTGTGTACGTGTTCTCAGAAGTTTGCTTGTACATTTATGCGCGGGTAGGTAATTCGGGGCAAGAGGGAACGGCAACGAGACTCGCTAGTACGAGCGAGCATCGCGCGCGCGCGCTCTCGAGTCTTTCGCGCAGAAATTGCGCGGACGATAATTGACACCTTAACTCTCGATTTTCGGCTCGTTCTCGAAGTTAACGTCATACGAGCGTCGACGCGTATTACCTATTCCCATTAGTTCTTGTCAAAGGAAATTAGTATCGAGATGAGAAAACGCGCGCGATCGTGTCCCGCTTAATCTTAACTCTCTTGATAATATCTTGTATGCCGAGCCCTCACTCTCTCTCTCTCTCTCTCTCTCTCTCTGTCTTGTATCTTTTCACTCGTGCTTTGACAAGCGCACACGAGTGTATTTCTTTACCGGGCGACGGTTATTCAAGAATGAGAGCTTTGCAAAGTTTTTTTTTAATCAATTCAAGTCGTTTTTGTATATTAATTTGAGATGAAAAATTTATTTAAATTTTAATTATTCGCTTAAATGGACAGTTTTTTTTTTTTTTTTTTAATTTTATTTATTTTCTTCTGTCTTTATTTTTTGGCCTAGACTTTTTTTGCGTAAGCGTTTTAAGACACTTATTCGTATGTTAATTAAAATTAAACTTTAGAATTTTTGCTTTCTTTGAATGAAAAAAACAAAAAAAAAAAAAAAAAACAAAAAAAAAATGGGAATTCAAAAATTTCTTTACAAGGAAATTCCTTGAATGCCATTCGTTGAAAATGAAATTTTTATAAAAATATTCCATGATATTATATTTATTTTCACAACTTTATGTAAATTATAACATTTTCAACAGATTTTCAAAGCATATAAATTTTAAAATTAAATTCTTTAAACGGTATTGAAAAACAAAAAAATTTTTTTTTTTTTTTTTTTTTTGTGAAAAAAGCGCGTGAATTTATAATCCGAAAGTTTATATTACAAATTTCTAGCAAGAGCATCAATTTATCTACAGTATAACTACCGATCAGTCAAAATGACTGATCGCATCCATAATTTAGATATTTTTCGTAAATTTTCTTTAATTTTTTTGATAATATCACGACATGTTTTAAAATTATCCATTGAATAATTTATATTATATATTATATAAGTATAATATAGTAAGATTATAAATGAGTATTAACGGTCGGTATATTTCTATAGCGTGAAACTTCATAAAAAGCTTCAACGTGACATCCTTATCATAAACTCGCACTCGCTAAAACGTCGCGTTTGCTTTTTCTTTTCTCGATCCAATCGTGACCGAGTATACACACACACACACACATTTACAGACACACCAACACAGGTATGTATAATACTTAAAGTTAGCGTGCGTGCTTACGCGCGTTAATGTGTACGTGTATATATACAGCGCGAGCTCATAAATCCGCGGAGCCTTTGATATAAGCTGTGGGCCGATGCGCTGCGGTAGTGCGCCTGCAGTGCGGTAGCACGCACATGGCTTCTCTCTCTCTTTCTCTCTCTCTCTCTCTCTCTCTCTCTCTCTCTTTCTCTATACACGCGGCCCGCATTTACGCGTTGCGGTCAACGACACGCTCCTTTTATCTTCGACCAACGTGTGTGTTCAGCCTTTTCCTTCTTCTCCTCCTCCTTCTCCTCCTCCTCCTTTGCTCCGCCATTTGCTCATTTCGTATTTGTTACAAACACGGTAGAGAATTGAAAGAAAGGAAGAAAGCAGGAAGAAAAATAAAAGAAACTGGCTTTTATTTTTCTTTAAAAAGGTACAAGCTTTTCAGGGATGTTCAAAGCTTGATTAAGAAATGGAAAAGTTTCTTTGGTTTTATTTATTTATTTATTTATTTATTTATTTATTTATTTTTTTCATAAGGAATGGCTCTTTTAGGTGCGTTGATTTTAGTTTGGCTCGTGCAAAAAAGTGCTTGAGTGCGTTCTTTTTTCTCATTTCCTTACAAAACAGGCGGCTTGTATTACGCTCTCAATTAGTTAGATAGATAAGGTATCTTAATGTACGTATGAGGAAGTCGCTTGTACTATATAACGAAAATATATGTACAAGTAGTACGAGCGCGGTTTAGTCAGGCAATTAATATGATGCATTTCCACGCGGAGAAAACGTTGCGGGAGATAAGTGTTATCAATTTTAGCAGCTATTCGACAATCGCACCGATTTGATAACGGATAAAATTTTTTCACGCGAAACTTTAATAATTATTATTTTAAAATATGCTATATTTTATATTCAAATTTTTGTTTAAAAATAGAACGAAGAAAAAAGAAAAAAATACGGAGATCGTTATCACGCAAGAAAATAAAAAGGAGAAAACATTTCTTTGCAAACTACCTGTGAAAGATTCGAAATTTCCATTCAGAGCTCGGAAAATAGGTTATATCCCTCGGAGTGTATTTCACCAGACCCTTTTGACGGTGGTACATTTCTGTTCGCGTTGTAAAGAAGCACGAAAGAAAAGTATATGTAAAGAGGATCGAAAGCCGAGTTTTCTTGCCCGCGCGTCTCCCAATGCGAACTCGAGAAGCTTTTCCAAGCCCGAGCTTGCAAATGTGAGCAAAGTGCCACGGTGAAAACCGAGCCGGGCAAAAAGAACGGGCAAATCTTTTCACACGCTTAATCGACCATAATTTTTCTTCAATTGTTTCGGTCGACATTCATTTAGCCACCGTCATCGCACATATGAGTGCGAGGGATACACATTCGTATATATATATATATATATATATGTGTGTGTGTGTGTGTGTGTGTGTGTTCATTCTCTTTTGTGCTACGTGACGGAACAAAGAGAGAAGTTCGAAGAGTTTTTATGGTTTTCCTCTGTGACATTAATGCCTTTCCTCTCGCTCTTTCTCTCTCTGTGTCTTTTTCCCTTTTCCCTCTTCGTTTTTTCTGTCAGAATCTTTTCGCCTATGCTTCTTTCAGAGAGTCAGCGTTACACTCTAGTACTTTATACAGACGACTTTATGAAACGAAAAACGCCCAAGACATTTCAACAGAGTAATTTGTTTCTTTTTGGGTTTCCTACGTTCTCTCTCATCGGTCTTATCGCGAAAGAGACGTACTTTCTTTCACATTCTATTTCTCCCTCGCGTTCTTTTTAACAATTGACTTTTATTACTTTTTCTTATTCTTTAGATAATTTCAGCATTCGTGATTGTTTATCGGAATAGTGCAGTTTTGAATTAGGTCGTGCCGGTGACGCCAATCTAGATTTGTATGTGACGTAACTAATTGCGGTGGAAACTTACCCAAGCAATTATATTATTTAAAACTTCAAGCACTCGTCACATAAATTTAACTCGCGAAATTAACGCAACTTTGAACATATATCCATAATAGTTGTTTAAACTTTATTAAAAAATTACTTTTCCAAATTGCACGATTAATAATTTATTCATTTCCCCGCCCCCCTTTTTTTTAAATCCATATTTTATAGAATTTTATAACAAGCAAAAAAAGAAAATATATAAATTTTCTTGATTATCGTGTACATATAATACTTATGCTACAGCAGTTTTGGAAAATTAAAAATATTTGTGAACAAAACTTGGGAAGCTTCTTCGCGTAAGGAAACTTTTATAACTATGAATAATATCTGGCATAAAAAACTTTAGCTTAAAAAAAGAAAAAAAAAAAGAAGAAAAGAAGAAGAAGAAATTGTGCATTTTTTAGTAATAAATTCATTTTGCCAGACCCTTGAGCGAAACCCCGTAGCTTTTTTAATAATAAACGATACTTAAAATATCAAAATGTTATTACACGTTGATTTACGTTTAATGTTAGGATAAAATTATGCGCGGATGCTTTTACGCACCTGCATCGCAATTAATGGCTTTTATCGCAATTTTTTTTTAAAGTCATTTTTTACGAAAACTAACAAAAAAATTAAAATATACTTATCGGGACTCGGTTTTACGAATCTCGCTTGAAACTTTTCACGAGATGCACTTTATACGTATAACCCTACTTCAGAGAAAAGCCTCTTTATCGTTAAATCTTATCTCTCCATCCAATCGTCGTTGTCGTCGACGTCGATCGCCGTTGAATTTCCATTGTCGCGGACGAATTCCTCCTTCCGGTCGCACTTTCGAGCTTTTCCGCGGACCGCGATACCGGATTAGGTACAGAGCCGAGAGAAAAATAAAAGGATAAACGTAGACGCGGTAAAAAGAAAAAATAAAGAGAAAAAATGGAATATAAGAAAAAAAAAAAAACAAGTAAATAAAATTGTGGGGCGAGGGTGAAGAGAAAATGAAGAATATCGCGTAGCGCGCATCCGGTGATTTTTCGTCGCCGGCGACGAGGACGATCTCTCGGTGACATACATTTTTCGACGCGACGCGCGACTCCCTTTTCCCGAGACGAGGGTGGCGCGCGTTGAGAGTTCTCGCCTCGTCACTTCGGCGCCTTCGCCGTAATGAATTGCGTCCCGAGGAGGGCGCGCGAGAGAGCGCGTGGGTCTCGTACGAGCGCCCGCGAGACGCGATTCCGCTCTCGAGTTTTCGAACGGACGGAACCTTTAGGAATTTTTCGTTTCAAGGTCAATTGTATGCGAAATACTCGCATGATTTGACTTTTTATCGTTTTCCTCCCGCCCCCTCCTCTCTCTCTCTCTCTCTCTCTCTCTCTCTCTCTCTCTCTTACACAAACTCGCTCGCTTCCTTTTTTTTTCTCTTATTTTTCAACGAGCTGGAGATGGAATTATATTTGGAATAAAATTTCATTTGTAAATAATAGAGATCATATTTTTTCGAGGGTGAAGGATAATGTTTACATAACGACGAGGTCTTACGAGTGAGCTGCTTTCGCGCTGATGCGCTTGATACATTATTCGTATGAATTGTTTTATATGCTTTTTATCAGATTTTTTTACGCACCATTTGAAACGATTGTATGTAAAATTTTTTCGTTGACGTTTACAATTTCTTTGAATAATGGTAAACAAAGTTTTTCGTATTTGTTTTTACAGCGGTATTCTCGTCGATGAAATTATCACGTTTTTCATTTTTCGAAAAAGTTTCATTTTGTAAAACAACATGATTTATTCTAAATTGCAATCGTCAAATATTGGGAATACTTTTAATTTTTTTTATCGAGACTTTTAATGTACAATTTGAACAATTTTCATAAAGAATCTAACAAACTTAAAAAAATTCAAATTTGTCGATTATAATTATTTTTAATTTTATTAAATTAAAAAATTGTAATTTAACTTTGAAAAAAACTAATAATCTATTTGATCGATGAATTTTAAAATTTAATTAAATTTCCAAATTTTAATGAAATCATTCGTTGACCGCTGGTTTTGTCCGATTGATTTCGGCGAATATTTCTTCAACAATAAAACCGCGCAGCAATTGTACAATTTAATCATTTTCCATTTCACCAAATGCATTCCCAATGTAAAACTATTTCGTCTTTCTAAAAATTTCAATCGAATTAACGTTTTTTTTGCGGATATACAATAAAATATTAGTTTTGTATTAGTGATTTTATACAGGAAAAGTCTTGGAAAAAGAGAATATAGTAATCGGAATAATATCGTGGCTAATTTTCCATGTGAAAAAATTTCCTCGGCAAAAGATATAATGCTAATGGTTTAGCATCTCATCTAGTCTTCGATCGATGCAAATGTGCACGAAACGTAAAAGTGTATCCTTACCTTTTTCCTTCCTCTTTCTTCATCTCTGTCTTTTTCACTTTTAACTTGAAGAAAATTTCCGATATTTACGAGGATTAACCGAATTTTCGCGACGACCGAATCTCTTTGCCTTCCAGAAAAAGCATCGTGAAAAAAAGTCGCGCACGACTTTTCGTATCGCTTAACTTCGTTTCGTCGATTTTCCACTTTTATCGGCTTCTCGCGCATGGCTGCTTTCTCACTTCGTCATTCTTCGGCCATTAATTATTTTTTCACGACCCGCTAGTTCACTCGGCATTGTTAGATGATCCAAACGTGTTTGTTCGTGTGTGTTTGTACACATATATGTGTTAAGCTCACCTGTATCGCGCGTCTTTAAGAGGAACAAGATGCGCGCGACGTTGTTTAAAGCGGCGAGTCTTTGAAGTCACGTCTCCGTGTCTTTCTTCGTTCTTTCCATCATTATTTTCTTTTTTTTTTTCTTCTGCCTTGACTTAACATAGGCGTTTTAAATAGCTTATGACCCGATTAATATTTTATACAAGCAACCGCTTTGTGTAAGTAGCGCAACGTCCGGAGGACGGAAATTATTTATTGTAACAACGTGTTAAGCCGCTCGAGGAGAGAAAGTTTAGTCGATTAGGCTTTTGTTAGTTACAGTCCGCAAGTTTTTACGTCAGCTTATGCTTTTTCTTTGTGCTTTCTCATTCTCTTTCTCCCCTTTTGCAAGAGACTCGGTCTTTTTAAAGTTTTCCTGCGTTGAATGAAAGTTGGATGTTGAATATCGATTAGTATAAGTAGAGTGCATAAAAGGTAAGAGAAAAAAAATTTTCTCTCACTTTCTCTCTCCCTCAGTTCGGGAAATCTAGCTATTTTAACGCAAATTATGTGACTTTTTCGTCGTCTAGAAATTTTAAAGCTTTAACATGCAAAATTCCAAAGCGTTTTCATAAAGTGATACTGTTAACTTTATAATAAAAACGTTAAGTTTTATTATGCAAACTGTTTTCTCGTCGTTAAAGCAAGAAGTGTAAGAAAACTTGATATAAATAAATTCACGAGTCAACACTTTGGAACTAAAAATGCTTATTTTATAAAAAAAAAAAAAAAAAAAAATTATAGAAAGTAAAAGAAAAAAATTTATTCCGTTACGCAAATCATTATTTGAGTTTGCTTTTAATAAAAATTGAAGAAACGTTATTTAGCAATTAAGCGATCACTTTGAATTAATAATGTAGTCAAACAGTTTTTAGGTCAAGTTGATGTTTCTTTTTTTTTTTTTTTTTTATTTTTCGACGTTAAATCAAAAAAAAAAAGTATTTCAAATTTTGTTTAAATTTCTATCGTATTGAGGAAGAAAGCGCGGTTATAATGAAAAATTCAAGTCACACTATTTCATAATAATGAAAAGGAAAAAAAAAAAAGGAAGGGAAAACGGCAGTATCTTGAAAATAATAATCATAAAAGCTTTCTCGCTACTAATGAAAACAGACTACGTACAAACTGACTTTAATATTCATAATAAGGATTTCCACACAATTGGGGATAGTAAAGAAGAAGGAAAATACGAGAAAAATATAGGAAGAAAACAAAAACATAAAAAAAACAAATAAAATGGGCAGAAAAATTATGAAGAAACAGAAGGTAAAATTATTGTAACCTGATGCATTACGTATGAACCTATCTATCTATACACATATACATATATAAAATATTTTATCCACGCATCCAAAACAACGAAGATATTCGGCAATGAGAGAACGAAAAAGAAGAAAGAGAGAAAGAGAAAAAGAGAGAGAGAGAGAGAGAGAGAGAGAGAGAGAGAGAGAGAGAGAGAGAGAAAGCCAGCCGCTCGATGTCTCATTGTCCAACGAGATGCGCGCGGATACGAACGAAGGAAGATAATACGCAAAGACTCGTTCGCAAGACCATTTCACCGATTTGCTTCTTTATCATATTCTCGATATTTTATTTTAAATTACAGGCGCTTACTCTGCTAGTCCCTCTTGTTTAAAACTAGGCACGCGTTAAGTGTCCGCACGATCCTACGAAAATATTTTAATTTAAACTGAAAGGATGAAACTTACGCTTTGCCCTTTCGATTTAATGTACCGTTAACTCGTAAACGAAAACTGAAGATTTTCTTATTAAATTAATATTTGATACGGTTGTATTCAATTAAATATATTCAATTAAACTTTGAAAGTTTGATTCGTACGATTGAAAATTAGCAATACACTATGTGCAATATTGTGTGTTTGATCAAGAACTCATTCTTCATAAACTATGTGTAATAATTTAAACTGCAACTCTGTACTAATTACTTTTCACTGATTTACTTTATTGTGTAATTACGAAATCGAACGAGAAACTACGCCTCGACACATAGATGACCTCGAGGGCAATATTGACATTGCGGTGCATGACTATTTTCTCTCTTTCTCTCTCTCTCTCTCTCTCTTGCTCTCTAATTTTCTTTCACCGTTCCATTTCTAATTTCTTTTCTTTTCCATTTGTTTTTCACATTTTTCGTAATAATAAAATTAACGTATTTGAGATATCATTTTTTTTATCTCATTTTTATTGTTTTATAATTAGTCTTTGCACGTTACTTATTTAATTGCATCAAACGATATATTATGTGGTAAAGAAAAATTTTTAATTAAACTATTATTGTATAGCTTTTTACTTATCATATTTCAATTAGATTTATGTATATTTATTGCTGCGGCAATCGTTCTATTACTCGCTGCGGTGAATCGAGCATTTTATTTCCGTGTATTGTTGTTGTTATCGTGTAAAAATTGAAATTTTTAACATCTTTTTATCTCGAAATTTTTAAAGAATTTTTTTATCGATAAATATTTTTAAACACAATCGATGTTGTTTAAATTCTTACGTTTTTAAAAATGTAACAAGGAATAAAAAAAAGAGTTTAATAATCTAAAAAATTTAAAAGAATTTATTTTATCTTGTTGCAGCTTGATATTAACAGTAGTGGTAATAGTACAAAAACCAATCGCGCGACGTTCGATCTGATCGGTGGAGACCCATAATTACTCTCGTTGGCACAGTGCAAGAAAAGAGAGAGAGAGAGAGAGAGAGAGAGAGAGAGACAGACAGACAGACAGACAGAGAGACAGAGAGGAAGAAGAAAGAGAGAAGCATCCAATGGAATTGGTCGAGTTCAAAGTGTACGAAGTGCATCGAAGTCAAGCAAATTTCGCGATTATCCGGCCAAGTTATAGATGTTCTTCGTAGAGAGAGAGAGAGAGAGAGAGAGAGAGAGAGAGATGGAGAGAGAGTGAAAGAGAGGAGTATGAGGCCAACGCAACGATTCATGATTGTGCTATCAGGCTGCGCGGAATTTAAATGAAACGGCAAATTTGGAATTCCGAGTGCGCCACACTATGGAATTGTTCGCGGTCAGTTGCTTCAATTTGCCTGTATGCATGCACGCTGCCGATTGATTATCGTTCCTGGCGCAAGTTACGCGCCTATTTTTTATTTATTTATGTATATTTTTTTTTTTTTTTTTTTTATATATATATTGCTTACGCCGATTTCCGTACGAATGAAACTCACAATGATATTTCATAGTTATATTCATTTTTTTTTCTTTTTTTACTTTCACCGGAAATTAGATTTCTAATAAAACATTTATACAGACGTTGAGATTGTCGAGAAGTATTTTAATGTCGGCTGTTTGTGAACGTAACTAGAAAAATAACGTTTATTTTCTGAAAAATACTTATAAATCAAATCACATTATGAAAATGGATTGAAAGAATAATAAATCTTCATTGTTTTGTAAAAATTAATTTTGCTGCAAAAAAAATTTCGTTAAATGAAAATTGAAATTAGAGAGTAAAAGCATTGTGTACGATTTAAAATGAAATTTCATTCTCATTAAATATTGCTTATTTCAGCTATAAATATGTTCATGAAATTTAACTGTACTTTACGCATTTAAAATAATTATAAAAATTAAATAGTTGTATGTTTAAAAGTACAGGTTAACTTTTTTCGTTACACTTATTGGAATAATGTGCAGAAAGATTAAAATTAAAAATATCTTTTAAATACGAAACTGTAAATCGAAAATTATTTGCTTAACTATTAGCGATATAATTTAACCTACTATATGAACGATGGCATATAATGGACGAATATACCGTTCTTTTTAAGAATGATAATAAGCAATTTTTAATGAAGTTGTCAGTCGCAGGATTTCGCGCAATTGTCAATGTTTATACGTATAAATGTATTTTTTTATATAATACTACATGAAGTAGATTCAGAAGCTAAAATTGCACGTTATCAAGTTTACAAAGTCACAAAAGAATAGCCTCGGAAAGTGCATAAAATAAATGTCAAAGAGAAGCGAGCGACATTCATTTACAAGAAGCCCGATTGTACTTTAAACTCAATTAAAGTTACAATGTAGATGCAGTCTGAGAGAGAAAGAGAGTGAGTTTTGTGCGCGGCGATTCGCGATACACCGTACTACCTGTCGTGAAGCAACCGAAGATATTTGCATCGAGAGTATATATATATATATACAGTTGAATTCAGTAACTAAGCGTCGCGGTGCTAAAGGGTTGCCGGAAGTAAAAAAGTACGCGATGGCCGCGATCGTTAAAGCCTAAGGCTAAGGCGTACCCTCTTTTTATTTCTTTTGCTCATTTTCTCCGCTCCACTCTACCTCTTACTTATATCCTTTCCTCCACAACTCTTAGATGCTCTACGTTACAGTTATATTCAGCTTTATGTCTTGTTGTTTATTCAGTATGTAAGAAACTCTCGAAATCTATTCTTCTGCCAAGATTTTTACCCTCTTGCAATTTTTTCGAGATACATTTTTTCTCTTCTTTCTCTCTCTCTCTCTCTCTCTCTCTCTCTCTCTCTCTATTTTTTTAACTTTTTCCTACGCGGAGTGCTTAATTTTTTACCGAAGCTATTTCGGACGGAAAAAATAATTTAATTTACCAGATTTCCTTCTCTTTTTTCTTTATCAAGTTTTTTTTTATATTTAATAGAGATTTAAGTTCAGTCATAATCACAATCAATACTTTTATTTTATGTGTGAAAATTATGTATAGTTCTAGTTTTCACAAAGAATTATTATAAATGCTTTTGGAAAAATGATTTATTTAATATCATATTTTTAACATCAATGTTTCGTTACATCTACGTCATTTTTGCACGAAAAATCCATTAAAATTATTCGAAGAAATAGTAATAATATTTGCTATACAATAATTTTAGTGTTTCCATTAGATAGATTGACACAATTAAGCTTGATTATAGCACAAACGTTTATCAAATCATACAGAACTTATAGTCCATTTGTCTCGTGCACGAATCGATTATAAAAAAAGAAACTATAATAAAAGGAAATAAATTCATGTTTTTAAACTGTTTCAAACGATCGATTCGACAAAGCGCAACATAAAAGTTAGCGATACGTATTTTCGTTCATAAAATAAAGTCGATAGGTTATCGTTAATATGTTTTAGTTTGAGCTCGAGAGAATGAAAATATACACGAAAAAAAGGAAAACAAAATAAATAAACAAAAAATCGATACACCATACCTATTCAACGTACAAATAGAATCGGTCGTTTAAATCGTAGTCAGGTCGTGTATACGTCATAAATGATTTTACATTATGAAGCGGCGCTTCATGCGATTTTAATACTTCAAGCTAGTTTGGTACTTTAAATCAACGCTCTTGAGAAAGAGAGAGAGAGAGAGAGAGAGAGAGAGAGACATATTTTCAATATACTATATAACAGAGATACAGTCAGAGAAACTTGCAGTGTTCAACGTTTCTGTATGCGTTGGGGGTGAAAAGAGGAAGGAGGAGAAGGAGACACGAAGGGAGGTTTAGAATATCAAGTAACGCGTAGTTACTCTGGCAATCGCTATATTTTCGGTGGAAAGAGAAACTGTTTATCTGATCGATGAGTGTTTTGATCGGACTATCTCACAGAAGATTTGTGTACATGCGCCTCGAAATTCTAAACTCATTTGCGACGATATTACTAGATTATTATTAAAACTAAGATTGAGTCGTTAGTCAGATTATCCTAATTTCCATCTAGCTATTTCAATTGGCATAAAATAATGATAAATTTTTCGTTAATTATTAAATTTCATTTTATGCTATTAATAAATAAAGCATTATAATTATTTCATTTAATATTCCCTCAAAATAAATCATTTGAGAGAATGTATAATTTAAAACAAAGGTAAAAGATAATCCGAGATAAATTATGCATGGGAAGATCCTTTATATTTGCTACCGAAGATTTTGCTTATTCAGTCGTCTATGGAACATTTTTGTTACTTCACCAGAATGTCTCTGAATTAATAAATCTTAACAAAGTCTTTCCAAACTTTTTCTTTGTCATGTATAAGCTTTTGAAGCTACTGTACGAGAGATTATTTCAAATTGAGAAAGGAACAATATTTCAATTTGTTGAATAGTAATTAGTGGTGCTTTCTAATTCGTGAAACGTAACGAAAATATTGATAGAACTTCGATAATAAAATTAAATAAGTTTGAATTTATTGTATCGATGATTATTTTTGTTAAGTACAAACTTCGCCAACGGGACAAAATTATCTCGAATTATTATTACACGTATATTTATTGATCCATTTAGTAATAGCTTTTCGAAATAAAATTTTTTACATATTTTTTATTTTTAAATTAGAAAAAAAATGTAATTTTATTCAAGAAAATAAATGTCTAAACTTCTATATCTATTTGAATATTCCGAAAGTATTCATTTTTTAAAAAAAGTAATTAGATATTAAATCAACTTAAATATTAAAGATTTAAAATTTAATTGTTAAATTTAATCGCAGTACATTGGTTGACTTTTCTACTATATTCATTGTTTCATCGAAAACCAATAAAATAATGTATTTTTCAAGCAACCAATAACAACATTTTTTTATTAAATAAATAAGGGAATTAAAATTTGTCGAATAAAATTTCTGAATTACTAATTCAACGGATACATCGAGAGGGTAGTTTACTTTAGTGAAAGCTAATCCGCTTACCTCGTCGTATATAAAGTTGTCGATTTCTTCGAGAGGTCTGCCGTAGAGATTCGAAGGAAAAGGCTCGAACTTATTGGGTAAGACTCCGCCGTCTTCGACGGAAGTCTTCCTCTTTGGCTGGAAGCCGTAATCTCGAACAAGTTGCACATGCTTGCTCTCCAGTCTATCGAGACTTTGCTTGGTAAAGGGCTTAACTTGCTGCTTGGCGACTCTCACGGGTGGCTTGCCCGAGGTCGGTGTCGTCGAATCACCAAGGGGCAGCTTCTGCCTCATCTCGTGGAGCTCGTCCACGTCGTTGGCGAGCTCGTCGTCCGCGGCTCCGTCACCGTCCCCGTGTCCGTCTTCGTCACCCTCGACGGGACTCGACTCGCCGGGCTGCTGGCGCTGCTGCAGAGGCGTCCCGACTCCGTCCACCTGGACCTCGGCGCTGCCAGAGTCACCGGTCCCCGAGTCCGCGGAGACACCCGCCGTACCCGCCAACGGTGGTCTAAGCCTAGTCCCGGCCCCGTTTTGACCGACGCTCGAGGTTCCGGAGCCGCCGGCGCCCGCGTTCTCGCCGAGTTGCGCATCTTCCGTGGCCTCATCCTCGATCTCCTCCGCGACGATCTCGTCCTCCTCTTGTCGCCTCGAAGGCTTCCGCGTGCACCTGGCAAAGACGATCGACGAGGCAAGCTCCTCGTCTTCCTCGTTGTTGCTGCGTTGTTCCTCGGGCTGTCTGGGCCGAGGGCCACTCGGTGCTTCGGCGACCTCGAAGACGGAGACGGCAACGGTCGGCTCGGTGTCGAGCTCCTCGACGAAGACGTCGTCATTGCTAACCTGAACGCCGGCGGGCTCGCGGGTAGGTGGTCTGACGGGCAGCGGGGGTAAGCGCCGAGCTCCGATCGGTACAGCGGGGGCGGCGCGACGTCCCCTGGACTGTCTCACCTGAGGCGTTCTCGGCGGCACTGGCGGAGGCACGACCAGCGACTCCTGCGAGAGGTTCTGCAGGCTGCCGGTGAGCCGGTCCCTCTGATCCAGGTTGGCGGACTGCTGACGGTGCAGATGTTGCTGGAGGCCAACCACCCGCGGACGCTCCCCGAACCCGTTGTCCTCCGAGCTGCCGCTACTTCGGGCGGGACTGCGGGGATCTCTCTGTCCCTCGGGCCCAGCGGCTCTCCGCGATGTCATTGGTCAGGTAGCCAAGCCCGCTGCGACTGCTGCTGCTGCTGCTTCTGCTTTTGCTGGTTCTGTTGTTGTCGCCGTAGCTGCTGCCTCATCGTAACTGGGCCTTTCCTTTGCTTCCTCGTCGGTAGTTTGCTCCTCACGTGACAGTTGGTGCATCGGGCTTATTACCGGCCGCCGCTACCGCTACTCCTGACGACGATGCGCTCGTTTTTCTCTCGCGATTACAAAGTTTACGATACCTCGGGCAAAAATCGATCATTGCACTTTGAGGCTCTTGTTCTGTACACGTTTCGCGTTTCACTTATTCGAGCTTGTTTTGGATCTTGGCTTCTTTCTTTTGTTTGGTATCGTTTCAGTCGAAGAAGAAACTTTCAAGTGCTGTCGATACGACGTATACGAGTGCTCTAAGCTACTTCTTCTTTTCCTCTTGAGAACTTTAATTGAGCCCAAAGCTTTACTGTCTACGGACTAAAAATAAATGTAAATTTTCGTTTTGACATTTTTCTTTCTAAGGTTGATAAATTTCTCACTAATTTTGGCGACTTTTTAAATATTGCGTGACAGTAAGGGACAACGTACGCGTCGATAAAAGAGAGAGAGGGAGAGAGATAAAGAGAGAGTAAAACAAAGAAAAGTTGCGTTCAAGTGTCCCATAAAAGTCGAAAATTGTCAATTATACGGCTGCTATTTATCGATAACAATATACAAGTACATACAAGTAAAGTATCACACGTGTGTGTCAGCGCGTGTTTTATTATCGAAAAAACTTTGAAAACTACGAAGTCACAGTCATCGGATGAGCATGGCCTTTTGTCTCCATCAAACGATTTTCCCCTAAATTAATTACTTAATATTCTATAACATTCGTTCGATCTTGATTAAATTTACGGCCTCCAGGAGCTTGCATCTCTCCCGTCCCCTTTCCGTCTTCGCTGGTCTCGTTCGCGTGGCCGCTCGGTCCTCCTCTCGCCGACCGAGCTTTCTTCGTTTTCTTCGTGTTCGCGGTAGATCGGGTCCACCACCTCATGACGTCGTTAACGCCTACTGCGTCGCGCGCTGTCTTTCTGGGTTCGTTGCTTGCAGCCTCCCGCGATCATCTGGCGGCCGCCGCCGAGCTGCCGCGAGCACTTGGCGAGCCCGGAGTGCGACCCGTGGACCGCCGGGCTACGATGCACATATCACAATTGCTCGACGCTTTCTTTCGATCACTCCTGGCTTGACGTTGTTGCTTACTGCTTTCTTTGTTTTTGTTGCTTTCCTCCCCTCTCTCTTCTTTTTCGTTATATCGTTATATTTTACTAAAAAAATCGCGTGTCACGCGCGCACTATTATTTATCTCGAGCTTGAGCTTAGCACCTTATTATTAATTCCTCTTCTCTCGTTTCGAGGGTCCACACTCGCGAACAAACGGTCTCTCCTTTCTGGGACCACCCTGGAAAAATTAAACACACCTAAGGTATTATATCGTTGCACGATGTTTCCGAACACGTGTTGCGGTTACGGAGCACAACGAGCCGAAGATTACGGTGTTAAACGTAGTGGAAAGAGAGGAAAAGGATTCGTTTCCTTCGCGAAGGGAGTTGCGGTTATACGATCGTAGTCCCAAAGATAAATCAGCACCAACTCTCACGAATCCCCTCGACAAGCTCTCGTCGAGTGAATCCGGTGCCTCTCCAACTGTCTCTATCTCTCTTGGGAGGAAATAAACTTTTACGACTGGTAAGGGCTTTACGTACGCGCGAGATAGGACTACCCCAACGCGAAGACGAGACGCGCTCGAAGCATCCGTCAGCGCGTGGATTCTCTTTCATCCTCTTTCCGAGCTCCCCTTACTTTTGGTCCGTTGCCCTGACCCGCGCAACCGCGGCCGACCCTTTTCACTCAATGTTGTTGGCTGCTGCCGCCACATTCGCGATTCTCGTGGTATTCGCAGAGTTTTCGTTTATTCAATTACGTGCGCTCGATTCGCCGTTCTCGTGCACAAATACAAAGTGGAAACGAAAATTTTTTCTACCTGTGTAGAAAGCAATCGCCACGGGGTACGAAACGAAACGTTGCCTGATGCAACGTTGAACGTCGTTCGTGTGACGAAGAGAAAGAAAAAAGAAAATAAAGAAATAGTTTAAGAAATAGAAAGAACAAAAAGGGGCGAGGGGGGAGGGGGTAAAGGAGGGGGAAAGGGAAATTGAAAAAAGGGAATAAGCTCCTAATAGCAGGAGACCTGTGAGACTAGGCAATCGATCGCCGAGGCACCGGTCGCCTTTACAAGAGAAAACACTCGCGCTTCCTACCTCGTATTCACACGGGAAAAAAAAACGCGATAAGGGTTGGGATGGTTCGAAGGTGTTGCGCGTCCGAGGAGAATGCACTTTGCGACTGGGTAAACTTCGGAGGGGGTAAGAGAACGAAAGAGAGAGAGAGAGAGAGAGAGAGAGAGAGAGAGGTCGTTTCTCTACGATGGTTCACCAAGAGTGCGCCAGCGCATAGTTCCCCTCCCCCATGTAACTCCCGACAACAAACTGGCCAAACGGGCTGACCGCGTAACCCTCTTCGAATTTTTAAAATCGCATAACGACGTTAACCGCTAACTCCTTACAAAAAACACTCCGAATAATGATTCAGGTGAAAAACTAGGTAAAAGGCATAAAACGGGCATGTGTGCTGTATATATACCCTCTAGTGCAACGATCTTACGTTGTGGAAAAAAAAAAAAAAAGAAAAAAAAATGTACGCAAGAAAGGTTGAAATAAGTAAAGGCTAAAGGGGAGGGTATGGAGATAGAAAAGTAGGAGAGTAAGAGGAATCAAAGATTTCGGGAGTAGGTAGGATCCGGAAGTGCAAGGATGGCTCTCGATTTTTGCTCTTACACGGCGCGCTTACGAGAATCACGGGCGTCTCTCGCGAGAGCTCTGGCGGCACTGTCCGAGAGCACAGAAAGGCGTCCCTTCGTAGGCGGTGTGTGTGCGCGTGCGAGGAAGCGCGAGCGAACAGGCGAGAGTGAGGAAGAAGGAGAGATAGAGAATGCGCGCGCGAGAAAAGGAGTGGGAGTGAGAGAGAGAGAGAGCTTGCGAGCTTGCACGTCCGCGCGTATCGAACCGCCGCCTGCCTGCCTGCTGCTGCTTGCCTGCGTGCCTGCTAGTCTGACTCTCTCTCTCTCTCTTGCTGCGCAGAAGATAGACAGAATGAGGGGTATAAAGCGCCACCAAGCTGGTGTGCGCCGCGAAACACGCGAGAGCTATAGGCGCCCACCTGCACGGTGCCGTGGAAAACGTAACTGCTGAATCTCGCGAGCTCTCCTCTCCTTCTCTTTCTTTCTTTCTTTTCTCTTTCTTTTTTTTTTCGTTCACCCCCTTTTACTCTCTCACATTTGCCGCTACCAGGGCTGCTTTTCGAACCCCACCATCGCCACCGAGTTCGCCCTCCTCTCTAACATTCTCCGTATGTCGGTGTTTTGGTATGCTTCTGTCTTCATCTCTTTCTCTCTCTCTCTCTCTTTCTCTCTTCCTCTATCGAGCTTTGTGTAGTATATTCGCGTGTGTATACGTAACGGCGCGGTGCGATCAAATCCCCCTGAGAATTGCATCGAGAGCTGCAGCGCGTCGCGGCTACCGCCGCATACGCACAGAAATTCGTCGTTCGCCTTGCAACTTACGGCGGCCTACCAATGGTATACTACTGATGTTACCGCCACTGTGCGATATACGCCCTTGAGAAAATATCAAATGCACCTGCTGTGTATATATTTGTTTTTTTAACGCGCGAACTGTTTTTCCTTCTATCTTTCTTTCTTCGACGTTTTAAGCTTTTGTTTTATTTTGAATAGAAAATCGACCATTTACGAATAAGCGAATGTATATCAATATTTTTATTTATTATTATTATTTTAATTCTTACTGTTAAATTTAAAATTATTATATTTAGTCAAAGTCAGACGTGTGTTTAAATTTGTCGTTAGAGTTGACTGTGAGAGCCTAGAGACAAAATTTTGAATTCAGACTTTGGATTATCGTATATGAATTATGTACCTAAATATCTTTTTCAACAATCTCGATCAATCTGGAGTAACTGCACCGTTGCTGAACTTGCTTATTATAGTTATAACTTTTAATAATAGCATAAATATTATGTAAATAAAATTAAAAATATCGAAAATAAAGCTATGGCTAAGATTTTCAGTAGCTATCAAAAATAATACTTTTAGATATTTCAATAATCTAAAACATTTTAAATATATTTTTTCTTTTGTTACCTGTAAAATTAATAGCAATATTCTTACATTAAATAATTTATTTCATTATTAACGAAAATCATATCTTTTATTATTTCAATACGAGTGCAAGATAATTCAAAGCTTTTTCTAAATCAATTTTAAAACTTATATTTGTACGAATCAAATTAAAAGAAAAAACTTTATAAGAAAAATTGATTAAAGAAATAATTTCTCGACGTCTAGTTTTTGACACGTGATGAAAAAGCCACACTCACTTTACTTTTCCCCAACGTAAGAATTTAAAGTTTAACAACTCCGAGCGTGTATATATATATATATATATATATATATATATACATACTCGTACATATACATATGCTTGCGAGAGTAAACCAAAGGGTGAACACATCCAGTGCGTGCACTCGAGCCGTCGATACTTTTCAAGCGCATGACGAGTACATTAAAACAGCGCGAAACAATCAGAACGCGGAGGGAAAAAGCTGCGACGACGTTAGCTCGTAGAGAAAGTCGAGCGCGAGTCGAATAATTGGATTTTTTCATTGGATTTTTCGCCTCCTTACCCCAAATAATATTCCTTTGCGCGTAAACTCTTGTATCCCGGCTGTATGTATAATTTCGCGAGCTCCATTGTTTTATGAAATTGAATTTCAATCCGTTTGTGCTTTTACAATATTATACATTACGTTTTTATTTTATTATTTTTTTTTTCACTCGTTTTTTTGCTTTTCCTCTTTCAATCTTCATTTGTGAAATTGATTTGTATAAAACGATTTTCCTCCCATTTCATTTGCTTGCGCGTATTGATAGAATGCGCGTTTCATCGAATTTAGCAGGGATGTTGATTGATTTTATTGCTAAAAATATGTACGAGATACAACGTTAAATAGGTATTGAAACTTACGATTAATCGTTTCGATTGTGAGATTGAATTTTCTTTCTTTTTTTTTTTTTTCTTTTTTAACATTATGACGTAAGCAATTGTTGCACGAATATAATCATCTAACGTATTATATATTTTGAGAGCAAATTAAATTCTTTTATCAATATTGAATTTGGTAGAAAAATCAATCGAATCTACCTTCACCATATAAATCGACATCACGTCGAATGAACTTAAAATTTTATTAATCTCGAAAGCAATTAATTAACGGTAATCCTAATAAGGGAATAGAAACGATAGCATAACCAATGCGGATGTAATACAAGGTTTTATCCATTATCAAAAGTACATTACCAAAGCATTACAGCGCTTAGACGGCCGCAATGCCGCGCTCGTCACCACCGGGCTAAGCTGTTTTCGATGCATCTCATTACATGAGTTTTCTCTCTCTCTGTCTCGCGCGCGTGAGTTTGGATATAAGGCGGAAGGTAAACATCCGTTTTCCAAACTTGTAAGAGGAGGGATTCGATCTACGGCTTTTAGTTTAAGTGGACGAAAGTCTTTGCTCCAAAGCCAAAAGTCTTGCGAGTGTTGTGACTTATGAAATTTGTGCTGCAGTATATGGTGTGATTCTTTTTTTTTGATTTTGCTTTTTCTTTTTCATCAATAAATCAAACGAATATGTGATTGGATGAAACATTATTTTTAATATTTGTTCTTTTGAATGAAAAATATACGATCAAGGCAGTACCATTGAAGAATTTTATAAATATTAAATTGAATATCCAATAACATTTGATTCGAGAGTTCAATACTCGATATAAGATTCTTTTTAAAAAGTATAGCAACCCACTATTCCGCATGAGTATTGAAAAATATAAATATCAATATTCCATTGGGTATTACAATTTTCATAATCTATTAAATTTTGTTATTTTTAGTTAAATATTTCTACCTATTATGTATCGATAATAATTAAAATGTAAATAATATTAAAATGTTCATTTTAATCTAATGTACAACAGACCAAAACCATTCGTTGTAGATTTACTCGTAAAACATAGCAGAATCTTTCAAAGAAATTCTCACGTCTATCTCACTGTGTTGCACATAAAATTCACGGTTTATTAAATGTTCTCCGACCCATGGAGAGTCAATGTTTACATTATCACCTTATAAGGATAGAGAAAAATAAAAACATTTGATTTATTTACTTAGGATTCTCGCCCTTTCTCTCTTTATATAGTTACATACGTCTCTTTCATTCTATTCAAGGTAGTAAACCGCGCGACACCGATCGCATCAACCAAACCCCCAACTCCCTCGACTCCGTCGACAAACGATAACGAGACAACAAGGGAGAATAGACGAGCATCAAGACACAGTCCTTACGTGTACGGCTAACTCTCTCTCTCTCTCTTTCTCTCTCTCTCTCTCTCTCTCTCTCTCTCTCTCTCTTCTCGTCTTTGTCGTCGTTACTCTTGCGCGTGCATGTGTACCGAGATCGATTCGCCAACTGTTGAACGAGATAAACGGCTCGCGTGCCCTTTACGTAACTTGCTTACACAACACACATATACACACACAGCCTCCCGATAACGTATACTCTATTGCGCTCGAGATGAGCCACGAATCAGTATCTTTTTCTCCCTACGTGTCGAATGTCTTGTTACTTCTTATTTTATGAGAGAGAGAGTGAGAGAGAACTGAGGTTGACTCAGCGGGATAGCTTTTGTTTGGTTTCGCTTGGGGAATTAATTCGCGAGCTTAGCACATGAAATTCGATGAGATGGATCGTCCACCGCGCAGGTTAGAAATTCGATGAATTATGAAGGAGTTAATCAAGCGAGCTCGTTAATCTTTTCGTAAATTCGCTGTTGTATAGTACTCCTATTGGTTTACATTACCAGCTTGTTTTAGCCTCTTTAATATATAATGCAAGAGATCGATTAAGATGTTGTAAACCTTCCCTTTTTTTTCCCGAACACGTTAATATTGTTTGTTATCGCTTTTATGACTACGTGCATATTGAGTGTAGCTTGGAATGAAATTAAAATTGATCGACTGGATAATGTGTATAAGAAAATGGTTATAAATTTATGTATATTCTAATAATCTCTTTCAAATATTTTATTAAAAACTATAAAAATCTTGAAGAAATGCATAAAAGATTCGAGTTTGCAAAATTTTGAAAATTTTGTATGGTCATCAAAAATCTACACCAGTGGTTCGATATCCCAACGACATTTAACGATTCTATCTCTCTCTCTCTCTCTCTCTCTCTCTATCTTTCTCTCGCTCTTCGTTGGCCGTGATATTATACTAGCACAAAGCCGCGCGGCAAAAGGTAAAAGAAAAAGAGCGAACGCGAACGTGTCCCCTTACTGGCGCAAGTCTCCTCCTTCTCGCGAGGTGAGACTACAGAATCGTTTTTCTGGCGCGTTGACGTCGTCGTCGTCATTCCTTCCGCCGCCCCATTAACCCAGTATTTTTCTACTTCACCGTCAACGGCGGTGGCGGCGGCTCGCTTCTGTTTTTTGTTTTACTTTTTTTCCTCGCTTCTTTTTCTCTCTACCGGTTCCTCGGTATGTGTGCGTGTATGTACGTATATTCGTAAAATACAGTTCATTATGACAACGGGGCGAATGCACAAACAAGGACGAAATCTCGTGAACTTGCGCGGGCGAATACAAAAACGTTTGTTTTTATCATTCTATTCTTTTTTTTTTTTTTCTTGCCTTGGTTCTAGAGAGAGTGAGAGAGAGAGAGAGAGAGAGAGAGACAAACAGACAAGGCAGATTGGGAGGGCAAGAAAGGAAACAAGCGTCGGCTGCAATTCTTTCTCTTCCGTTTTTATTTTCTTTTTTTTATCATCTTTTTTTTCTTTTTCTTTTTCTCCTTCATATTCTGTTTTTCATTCTTTTCTTTCCTTCTTTTGGCTCTTGCCGAGTTTCACTTTTCTCAGACAGAGTCGCAATTATACGGTGGTCCGAGCGAGTTCCGCATCGTTGTCGCTCGTGCGTGAGCGAGTATGCCGCAGTCCTCTTGAAATCCACCGAATACAAAATGCATATTTTGTGGATCTAATTTAATCGTTACTCGGCAATGCTTTCATTTACCTGGAATTAAATTCAACGTTCTTTTTTAATTTTTTTAAAAACACATTTAACACGACACTTATATTTCTAATTAATATACTCAATATATTCATGACCATAATCTCTGATGTTTGTTGTTTGATATCATTGAGATACGTCGATAAATTTTTCAGTTGTAACACCATTAACATTACAACAAATTAATTATACACTAAGCATTTTCTTAATCAAAATAAATAACCGCTAATAATTCATGCACTCGTATAATTAAATCGCGCATTCAAAATCAACTCATCAAAATTTCATTGTGTATATGTACAAAACTAATGCATTATACAAAATAACTATCGTTCCGTACAAAATTAATCGCGATCAAGTGAGCGTGCATCCTCCCGCATGATTAATTTGTCCGCAAATAAACTCAAAGTTAAACAAAAATATTGAATTCCCATTTACCCTCTAATCTAGCAATAATTATATCGATTCGTCGATTAAACTACTACTCTCTCTCTCTCGTGGATATTTTTGTACTCGTCTGTAGCATTTTCGTCGCTTAATATCATTTTGACACTAGCGATCGATTTGCTCGACTCTTTTTTCTCTCGCGCAAAAGCGCATCCGTAAGTTTTTCCTTTCTCCTAAAAATATACCGGGACACTTTCAAGTGCGAGTAGCGGAGAGCGAATGTGAGAAAGAGAGTGAGAGAGAGAGAGAGAGAGCGAGCGATGTAGCAACGTCTCACGCGACGCTCTTTGTCATATATGTCTTAGCAGGATTACGTTTGCTTTTAATGGCTGCTTTTAATCAACCTTGTTTTTTCTTTTACTTCTCTCACCTTAAACTAAAAACGCAAGCCGTTTTTTTTTCCTTTTTTTTATTATAGGTTATCTCGTTTCATCTCGTTTCTCTCTCCCCCTTTTTCTCAACTTGTCTGCTTATGCGTGTTATATCTTTTGAATCTCTTGCTGTCTGCTTAGCTAGTAAATTGTTTTCTCTCCTTTATCTTTTGTAAGCTCTACCACCATGTGCGCGCGCGCTCTCTCCTTTATATATTCGTAAGAATATTTTATTTACATAATCTTTAGTATGTTGACATTTCTTTGATTAACCGAGCGCCCTTTCCTAATGTGTAATTAATTCTTTCTTGTTATATTGAATTGAATTTATTTGTTATTATATTTAATTTTTAGAGAAAAATTTAACGATGCATTTGAAATTGTTAATTTTGTCAAAAATTTTCGAATTATTTAATGTTATATTAACGATTATCATTACTCGATACACCAAAAAATATTGACGGTTTTTTCTATTCATTTCATTAATTTTTTTCTTGTTATAGAGAGCTTCAATTTGCTACTTCATTTCTTCGTCCTTTTCCTTTCTATCTTTATTATATTATGATTATTTTTAATTTCCTCTTTCACCTTTATTTTTGGACTCACCTCGTTTCATTTTCCACCTGCCAATGCTTCCTCTTCATTCTAGCGTTTTAATATAATTCTACCTTCGTCCTTTTCCTCCGCTGTTTTCCTCCCATCTCCACCTTTTTTTTTAAGCTTTGGATTTTCCGTTTTCTTTTCTCCCTAGCTTTCCTCTTTCTACCCCCTCCCCCTTCTCTCTCTCTTACCCTACTTCTTTTTCATTTTTTTCCTCCCATAGTTATTTTATTATTCCACGCAACTCTTTATCATTTTGAACGAGGGCGCGAACAAATTAGAAAAGTAACGGCTCCTCCGATCCGATGGCTAGTGGAAAATAGGGGGCCCACACGAGTGCGTTACCTGTCTACCTCGATTTATGACCCCCGGACTTTCAACTTGTTTTTCTTCTTGCCTAGGGCTGCGAGTGTATAGTACATGCCGGGGCTGCTTTGTTCGAAAGTGTAGATTAGAGCCGAGTTGAAAAGAAAAAAACGCTCTACATAAACTTCGTACAATGGAATATCTTTTATCTTGATGCTTCAATATGATATACACTCAACATTTTAATTATTTCAAATTAATTTTCTTGCATTATCACGAGTTCTGTATAATTATTAATAATTTTTAAATATTTTTCCCCAACTAATTACTTTGCCGTTTAAATATTAGAAAATGAATCGCATAAAATTTTTCATTTGCAAAACTTAATTTATGTATTTTTTATCTTTCATATGAAATTAATAAATATCTTCGAAATATCTTTGAAAAATACTTTATGTTAACGAAGATTCATGCGTTTTTAAATAATTTAAAATGCTAATATTAATAAAAAATAGCGTTTAGAGTATAAGACTACGCTTATAAAGTATTCCAGTAATAAGGACTGAAATATGCTTGAAGGCTTATATATACGTATTTATGTGTATGTAAGCCCCAAATATAATCTTAATTTAATATATGTACGGACACGGGTAGTCATATAATTTCACGTACTCGTAAATGCGAATGAAAAACTCGCCCTTAATTTCAAAGGGAAACTGCTGAGTATAGAAAAAAAAAAAAAAAAAAAAGCAACGACCGGAACGCCGCAGAACGAGAATTTAAAAAGTTTGTTTATTTTTGAAAAATCACCGGGCGTTTTTTAAAAGAAGCCTAAGTGTATTAATTAAAAAGGCAATATTTGTCAAAGCAATAACAATTTAGTACAGTTAAGTAATAAAAATAAAAAGCTAACGTTTTAATTATCATCGACGGATAAAGTTTTATCAATTTATTTTAAAAATCGTTAAAATTGCCTTTATCATAAAATAACACAACTTAACATTCTCATTTCGATGAAAACCGCACAAAAGCACAATATACATCCGTCCAAGAATTTCACTCAAGAATAGGCGAAACTCGCGCATCGCTCGAGTTGCAAACGGATAAGACTTAAGATGCTCGCTCGGTGGCGTTTCGACCTCGTTAACGCGCGGTCACTGGGTGTTTCGGTCACTCCGGGGCGCGAGTTAGAGAACGCGAGAATTCTCCTCGAGTCTGTATGAAAGGCTATCTCCAACGCGTACAAATGCCCGAGATCGCGATGGGATGAAAGCGGGATTTATGTTGCCTATCTTCTTTGTATAAGTGCTCGGAGCTCCGCGTAACTATATGGACAGACTGTTTGTTTGGAGATCGGAGATGCGACTGGAGAATGAGACTTTGGACTTTTGAGCGAAGCGAATGCCAAAGAGAGAGAGAGAGAGAGAGAGAGAGAGAGGGAGAGAGAGAGAGAGAGAAGTTTCTAGACAAATTCGTGGTATTTGGAATGTTTTTTTATTCTGTGATATTATTAGCCAATTCAACCACAATTTTTAATTTGGATATACAGAATTTATATCCACTAATTAATAAAGAAAAAAAATTAAATTTAATTTACTTAAAAGAATATCGTTTAAATTAAATAAACTAAATATTATCATCAAAATTATTTAAAAAATAAATGTGATTAGTGCATATGAACAAAATAAGATTCAATACGCGGCTTGCCAAACTTGGACTCTGACTACTTATTTTCCGCATACTACTTTATTTTTGTTTTATTTTTTCCGTATATTTTTTTTTCACGCAATCAGTTAATTTTTTTCTTAAATATTTTCTTATTTTTATAGTTAAACGTACGTATATAAGTGCGTGCAAATAAGCAAAGCGTTATTTAAAACGTTTAAAGCACCAAACATTTTTATTTTCCCATACGATTCCGTGCAAAAGATAACATCACAAAGACGCTTAGACCGATAAGTTACTTTGTCAACGTTCGCATTATACGCGTAAATGCCTTTGTGTACGCGCGAGTGCGCACGCAAGCTCTTTGTTGTTCGTTCCATTAGAGATGACGCGAGAGCGGTAGTCGCTTGACTGGTCCGACCTGCGAAAAGCCCTTCAAGGAGTTACTTACGTTCGCATAGATGCAGTTGCCTCTTTCTCTCTCTCTCTCTCTCTCTCTCTTTCTACCTACGATTCTGGTGTGTGCATTTCCGGATTGTGTATGCAGCGCTTCACTTGTTGATGATTTAAAGCCGAGAATGTTATCGCCCTTCTCCCTCCCTCTATTTAGAGTTACTCTCGCGGATGCTATCAAAGCAAATTGAGCTATTCCAAATGTGTGTTTCTGGAATTCTCTCCGCTTGCTTGCTTATATTTACACCGGTTACTACGGCTGTTTATTATAGACGATGGATTTAATCGCGGTGCTTTGTAACAATACCGATTCGTTATTTCGTTTAATTTTCATAAAGTTTTAACGCAGAGTTTTCGCACTATAAATTAATTTATATAGAGCGGATATCGTTATAAACGACGCCGATTTGTTTTTTTTTTTTTTTTTTAATTTTTTACCGTTATTTTATATTAAATGGAACAATATCTTGGAAATTATGCAAAGACTCGTTAAGAATACGGGTAATTTATACGACACACACGGTCGAAATATCACTCTTGACTAGGTTCATGCATGAGTGCTCGTTAAACTCGTTTTTTTATTATACGTTAATAGGTTAGAACTATTGAATACTCTTTTATTTTAATTATATTCGAAAAACAAACATTTATTTTTTTTAATTACAAGCAATCGTAACCTATTTATTTACTTTACTTCTTATTACAAGTTACTAATTAATTTTGGATATAATTGATCGTAAATCTATATAAAGATATATATTTATATTCATCGTAATCAATTTCAAATTTCATTTTCCGAAAATGAAATGAAATGAAGATGAAATCATGTATAAATTTTGTCTTGACTACTTTGGGGTAAAAGGGATTATTATTGATGTAGTTATAGAACAATAATGATTAATCGTTGGTTTATTGTTTGTTGCATTTAACTAACATTTTTTTAAAATAATGTTGGAATAATGTCATTATCTTCGAACGTTTATGGACATCGTATTATTTTTTTATACATTCAAGTTTCAAGAATATTAATGAAAAATCGCGTTGCGCGTTAATTAAGAAGAAGTAATCGGAGTCCGTCACCGGTAAAGCAGTAAAAATTACGAACGATTATTTTCTCATCTTATTAACTCGACAATGTTGTAGCGTCGTTCGCTTAAATTTTTCATGACTAAGACCTCATTAGTAATTAAGTTCCGCGCAACGAAGTCGCACCTACCGAAAGTGACCGCGCTGGCAAAATATCAAGCCGAATTCGTTCGAAGCGAAAATCTGCCAAAATTAACAGGTCGCAATGTCAACAGGTGAAAAAGAGCAACAGTCGGACAGAGACGGAGAGATAGATAGCGAGTTTGAAATTTGTTCATCGGTTCGTCCCGAAAAACTTTCCATTCATCAAGATAATCTAAAAGTCACCGAACCAGTGCAAATCGTCTTCTCCCTCGCACCTAATAAATCCGTTAACGTCTACCGCCAATCCGGGAAAATAACGTCTCTCTCTCTCTCTCTCTCTCTCTCTCTTTCACTCGTCACTCCGTCCACTATCTCGTCTCGGGCATCTTTTTCGCGTCGTCGAATTGCCTCTCTCTCTCTCTCTCTCTCGCTATATGTTTGAGCTGCGTGGAAAATAGAGAAAGGGAAAGAGCAAAAGAGAAAGAGAGAGAAATAGGAGTACAGCGAGAGGCACCGCACTGCGGCACTCGCACGTCCGTCCGTCTAGCGCCCTACCTTTGCGCCTCTCTTACTCCTTCTCCTTTACCTCCTTCTTCTCTGCCTCGTTCCAGGCGCGCTCGCGCTAGGCTACTTTGCCCCGATGCAAATGCATAAATAACCTTCGCCCTCTTCTCCATTTGTAGCTCGGCGGGAGCGCGCGCACGAGAGAGAGAGAGAGAGAGAGAGAGAGAGAGTGAGAGTGAGAGAACAGCGCCGAGCGCTGTATTGAATTGAAATAAGAAAAACTATATATAGCTTTCCTTCTATGCGCGGAATCGCGCGAGAATTGGAGAACCTTTCTGTTTCTTATTAAATTTGGGTAGATGGCAAGTTTTATACGTTATGCTACGATTACTTGAATCGTCTTGTTACTATTTATTTTATTATTTTTTTTTTCTCTTTCCAGTAGCTTTTATCCAAGAGACGATTGTTTTACTGTATAGCCATTGTTAAGGGATAACGATTAACATTCTTAAAGATATTACAATCGAACGAGCGAGCAAGAATCAAAAAAAAGCTTCTCCGATAGCGCTGATGAGAAAAAGACGAAGGTAAATATACTTTTTATTTACTCTTTTTTTTTTTTTTTTTCAGCGCTGACGCACGTGGTCGAGGAATGGGAATTTCATTTAGAGCAGGCATCTACGCGGCTCCATGATTATTTACATCCGCGCTTATATACTCGTGCACATACACACAGACACGCGCGGATACGTAGAAACATTTATATGTACGAAATTATTTGTGTTGGTGACCTTAGAGCGCACGAGTGCGCAAAGAGACGTGGAAAGAGGCAGGACGCGCCGTATACCAAAAGTGCAATATTTCCTCGTTGACCTTAAAAGAGTAAGCAGCGAGAAAAACAGAGAGAGAGAGAGAGAGAGAGAGAGAGAAGAAGAAGAGAGTTCAGAGTTATTAAACACAAGTTTCAGCTCTCTTTACCTACGTTACTCTCGGGCATTTCTTCTACCTTCTACCGATTTTTCCCATTCTTCGAGCGTTTTTTCCCCTTTGGCCATTCAACGGCTCTATACGCTGCAGGTGTAGTACCACCCACGTGTCTACCTTTTTCTCTCTCTCGGCTATACATCTACGTATGCATGTGTATGTGTTTGTGTACATAGCCTTGGTGCGGAATAAATCTCGTTTGACGCCCTCTTTTTTTACCTTTGAAAAAAAAAAAAAAAAAAAAAAAAAATATCGCTCGTAAATCTCTTCCTTGTCCGGCTCACTCCCTTGCTGAGGTGCCTTGGTGTGCGCCAGGCGTGCCGCTCGACTGGAATGGATATCGAAATTCCGTTGACCCCGTTCTTTGCCCGCGCCTGCGGTTTCCCCAAAATTCATTGGGATAGTCACACGGAAAGAGTAAAAGAGCGAGAAAAAGTAAGAGAGAGAGAGAAAGAGAGAGAGAGAAAGAGAGAGAGAGAGAGAGAGGAGAAGGCCACGGGCATTTTCTTTACCATGTGTGTATGTGTTTTAGCTTTGTCTTTGTCATTCACTTGTTATTTTATGTGTCGTCTTTTATATTTTTCAAGAGAATTTTTTTTAAGGTGAAAAAAAAAGAAAAATAATACGCTGCGAGAATAAAATTTTTAGTTTTTGTCTAAAAATGTTCACTTTGACTAATTTGCTTTTACCATTTGATATTATGAAAAGTATTTATAATTTATCAAAGTAAATTAATTGACGAAAGATAGAGTGTTTATCACTCTACACGTTATCGTATGTTTAATTAAATTAAATCTACATATTTAATTTGTAAATACGGTAATGGAATAGGGAAAAAAAATTTTAATGCACAATGATAAATATTTATTTTATTAAGATCCTTTCGACAGAAAGTAAATAATTTTTAAATAATTAAAACTTTACAATGAATATTTTCAAAGTTGAAATTTAGTTATTAAAAATTTATTTTATCAATTGAAAAATGGAATAAAAAATAAAAAAAAAAAGGAAAAAAAAAATGAATTAAGGGATTCCGATAAAATTGAAATCTTTTTTTTTTTTTGATAATTGTAAAATTATAGGAAATAGCTTCGTACGTGCGTGCCTAGAGACTTAATATACCGCTCGTGATAATTTAAATGTGAATTTTCTCAATTAATTAACTTTCAATTGAAAGCCGTGTATTTGCGTGAATTTTTCGAAAAATTTTATTATCGCGCACGAACGCGAAAAGGTACTGAACTTCGTTTCGTCTTCGAAAGAACGTCCTTTATTATTACAGCTGGTTTTTTTTTCTACCATTCGCGGGGGTATGCCTCTCGTAACGAGCAATTTAAATACCAAGAATGATCGAAAAAGAAGATTAACGGATGTATTTTCTTTCATATACACATGTGTATACATAGATATCGCGTATGAATATTTGGTTTTAATCCCGCTAAAAAGACACGGAAAATCGCGACGAGTCAAGCGTCGCGAAGCCAAAAAAGTGCATCGTTTTAAAAATGCAACGTTACGACGAGAAAGCAAGAAAGAGATGATAATATTCGAGAGCAGGACTTGACGTCGTTACGTTTAAATTATACATTGGGTGACGTGTATTTTGAACGTGTCGACGCGTCATGTGTTTTGTTCGTCGCATCAATCTTGTTTCTAGAAAAACGAAGAAAATATAACCAAAATAAAATTACCGAATATGCAGAATTATCTTTTAGCTCGACTCTAGTATAATTATCTATCATCGAAGCTTAATCATTCAGTTATATTAATATTCGTTAGATATTATATCCCAAAATACGGATATCGCGCCTTCACCAATTCATCAATTATCTTTCACTGATTTACTACGGATGATTGAAAGAAAAGAGAAGTTAACGAATAAGATTTTCAATTCGTTCGCATTAATATAATCGATGAGGAGCATATATATATACATATATATATATATATATATATATATATATATATATATATATATATATATATATATATATATATATATATAAACGAGTATTCGCGAAGTAGGTTTTTTTCCCGAGGCAGAGTAAAAGCAAAGTGAAGCTCGCGGCGCGCGTATTTTAGAAAACAATACACTTCTCTCGCGTTATAGTACAGTCCTCATTCTACATTCGTTCCTTTTTTATTTTACTGCTTATTCTCTTCATTTTTTATATTCGCTCGAAGAGCAGAATAGCCAATCGAACATAATGTGAAACTCACCGACGAGAATCGAAAGAAAGTTAGATAGATAGATAGAGAGAGAGAGAGAGAGAGAGAGAGAGAGAGAGAGAGAGACATTGAGACAGATAAAAAGAGAGTGAGAGAACGTTTATATGTGAACGAACGAGTTCTTCAATGTTCTAGAATACTCGCGCGAGTATTTTTTTCCGTATGTTTTCTTTCTTTTCTTCTCCTTTTGTTATTGTTTAACGCTGATGAAGCATATTTGTTTCTATTTTTATAGTTTGCTGATGCCGTTCTTATCTGTGGACTAATTAAAATAGCTTATTAAGCTTCTTGCTGTATTTATGATTATTTTTTTTTAAATTAAGAACGAAAATAATGATGAAAAATGATGAATCAATGAAAATCAAATAAAAATGAAATTGTTCATTTAAAAATGTCAATTTACCGATTGCTTATTTCTTTTTTAAGAAAGATTATTTTTAGAATCATATTTAATTTAACGAATGAATTTTTCAGATACTCATTTGAATTAATAATAGTTAATGAAAATAATTTGAATGTTGCCTGGTTTAATAAGATCAGTATTGAATAATAAGTTTAACAAAATAAAATTCTTATTACATGATTAATTAGTCTTCATTTATAAATCGTTGAATATAAATTATGCTTAAAAAAATTAAAATTACATTTATTATTACGAAAATAAAAACTTTCACATAATCTTATATATGCCTAATTTATTTTCCGACATCAAAAATATCTTAGGGAAAAATTTTTATAAATTTTTCAAGATTTTTTTTTATAACAAATAATGATTAAAATTAATTCAACAAAATATTCTTTGTCTTGTTCGTTTTCGCGATATGCGCTATTCAATTTATTCAACCTATCGATGTAAGCCCTTAATTACTTTCACAAAAGAGTAATCGATGAGTTTTCAAAAAAAAATTTTCCAAGAAATTTCAGTAGCTTCAGTCGAGGCAGAAATAAACCAATTAAACAAAATAGCCTCGCGCGATCGATTGGCGATCGCCTCGCGATAAAAACTGAGAAACTTTATTCTCAATCCATCGTATATTTTTTCTTTTCGTTTGTCTTTGCATCGCGCAGCCAAACACACCGCAGCGCTCGTCGTAAGCGAGAGAAAGTTCACCTACACCCTTCCCCCCATCCCTTTCTCCGCGTTTACCGACCCGATCGTTCCTCTCTCCCCTTATCCCCTCAACCAAGCCTGTTTTCGCAATCCATTACCTGCACGTACATATATATATATATATAAATATCCACATGTGACTCTTGGTAAATCGACACAGGTGCACGAGCCGTGACCTATGCGAAAGCGAACGATTCAAATGCGTATGCGCACACGTCGCGCTCCGCGTGTGTATAGTTACATGTGCTCATGTATATATGTATATATATATGTAAATATGTGCAGGAGAGACGAGGTTGTTGTACGTCATTTCACCACGTCAGAGGAGTCGCGCAGCACTTATTGATCGAACGATGCTTGCAACTTTCTCTCTTTCTCGTTCTGTCTTCTTCCTTTTTCCCTCTGTCTCCATTTTTCCTTTTCCGTCTCGCGCTCACCTTTTTTTCACTCTCTTCTCTCGCTTTTCCTCTCCTTCTCGCTCTTTTTCTCTTCTTTTTCCGCTCTCTTTCCGACACCCACACTCACGCTCACACGCACGCACATGCATGCACACTTACACACACTTACACCTACATGTACATACAACATCTGTAGTTCACCGCATGGCCTATAACGTCGCGCCAAGTTTTATTACCGTCGCACTGCCGTCGGTTTTCCACCTATCTCTCTTTCTCTCTCTCTTCTTTTACCCACCGGCGCGATATTCCGTCTCTCTTTTCGTCGCGCGCGCGCGCGAGAACGTGCGAGATGAAGAAATATAAAAAGTCATAAACGTGACGGAGGGAGTGGAAAGCGGTCGGACCTAGAGCAACGGCGTGAGTGATAAATAACTCTTTCTGCGCTTGGCAAAAAGTCTACGTGTGAGGGAAAAGCGACGGTTATTTTGTTTCAAGTGGAAAATGTACTGAATGAGCTAGAGCCATGACGTATGTACACGCGGACAGCTTGAAATTTGAGCAAGATTAACCAAGTTGTGCGTGGATTTATGAAAAAAGAGAGTTTTGATAGATTAGCCGGTGATAAAGTTGAAAACCGAGGTTAATCGCTGTGCTTTAACAGTCGTTTACTATTTGCTTTTTATCGATAATCGTTGCGAAGAGGCTTCGTTTTTTTCTTTTTCTTTTAGTTTTGTTTTATTTTTTTTTTTTTATTTTTAGTTTCGCCAACCAACGTTATTTGATGAGAAGCTGTAATTTAATTATATTTTTACAGCGTCCAATTTTTCATGCAATATATATACGAAATTATCTCATCGGATAATGCAATTTTGTACGGTTCCCGTCGAAAAACATTTTTCACGAAGGACGATAAATGAAAACGAGCGGGAAACTAAGCATCTTGCTGGTAAAAAAAAAAAAAAAAAAAAAAAAAAAAAATAAATAAATAAATAAATAAAAAAGTATCCGCGAGAAATAAATGAGAAATGAAAAACGATATGCTGTACGTGCAGAGTCGTAACGCACGGGCAAAGCTAAAGCTGGCTTCCATGTACTGGAAACATCCGTAACTATTTCAATTGCTAAAACCCGCTATGTACCCATTGGAGAGTCCAATGAAATTATCCGGTGTTTTCGCGCGGAAACAAAGCAAAATTCCACAATACGTGCAATAATAACTGGATTTATTCCAATCAGATTTCACTTGCCGTCCGATCCACATTACGATCCCGCGCGCGTGCCGAGCCGATCGCGCACACGGGAACACTTATCGACGAGAAATGAAAGAGACCAAGAGGGAGAGGAGAATCGGTCGCTCGTATCGCTTCGATTTACGCGGCTCGTGCGTACGTATCTATGCGCTTTTAAACGCGATATGCAAACCGCGTGCGCGTGAAGATGAATAAAAAAGAGAAAAAAAAAAAAAAAAAATAGAAACAGCGAACTCGTGTACGTTTCTCCTCATTTTTACGCGGCAACGATGCACCGCGAGTAAGACGAAAGTGGTAGAGTGGAAAAAATATACGTGTCGGGAAGTGAAAACACTTGTGTTAAGTATGTGGGCTATGATATTGGCAGTTGAGCCCTTTTTTTCCTCATACTTTGTTATTTTAACTCACGAGATCGGTATGTATGCGTACTCGAGTACGTTGAGTTATTAAATGTTAATATATTTATTTTTCTGGGTTGAAAATTACAATGTATCTATATATATGTAAATAGTTAAATTAAAAAAATATAAAGTTAAAGATTTATTTTATTCCATTAAAAGTTAGAATTTTAATTACTTTTAAAATGCAACGTATTTTGTTAAAAAAATATTTTGAAACACGAAAATAAAAAAAGAAAGTAAAAAATTACATTTCAAATTATCGATTAAACATGGTAAAGAACTTAACGAACTTTGATAAACTTTATTAACAGCAAAAAAATTGCGAATAAATCGATGCTTAATTTCCACGAGGTATAAATACGTCAATATTCGCGACGATAAATCTTTGAAACTAATTTAAATGTAACAATTGAACAACATAAATTTAAATAATAAGAATAAAAGACATATTTCGATGAATGTAAAAAAGAAAATAAAAATAAAAAACGAAGAAAAAGCAAAAATTGATGTATGGCTTACTTTAATCCTCTCGCTCTCATAAATGTCGTATGCCTTGTTCCTTTCAATGCACAACAATAGTCGCTATTAGTCATTTCTATCCAACGAATCGAATCTCGCCTCCTACATTCACACATGCGCGCATGTACACGTGCACGATATAAAAAAAAAGAGGCAATAAGGGAGAGAGACGGAGAGAGAGAGAGAAAGAGAGAGAGAGAGAGAGAGAGAGAGAGAGAGAGAGAGAGAGAAGTAAATAGAAAAGGGAGACGTCCTTCAGGACGTTGCATTCGGCCTACACGTATTGTACATATATAGGAGGGAAAGAGAGTCGCCGAGGCAAGCCGCTGTGCTTCAATCTGCACGCTCTGAAACACTTTTGATTGCGAAAAAGAGAGGCGCTCCTCCTCGTGTATATCTCAGTATAGAGTAAGTGAGAGAGAGAGAGAGCTGCGCTGCTGCGTGGTAGCGGCGGTGGCAATAATGCCCGCGGTGCCGAGATTGCTCTTCTCTCCGGGCTTTGGCTCATCGTTGAGGCTTTCTTCTTTCGTAGAAGCGACCGCTAGCCTACCTTCTCTCGCTATATAACCTATACATGTATACTTATATACATATATATCTATATACGTGTCAATGTACACGCTACATCAATTCGGCAGCTCCGCTGCACGTGACATACAAAGATACCACTCTCGGTTGTCTCTCTTTCTCTGTTTCTCGATGCCAAAAAAATTTTTACCTCTCGGCTTCGTGCTCCTTTTTTGGCTGTTGGTATCACGTACAACCTCCTCCTTCCCTCCCTTACTCTGACTTGTATGTACGCAAACTCGAAAGATTTATAAATAGGTACGATTCTCTATCTTCTTTGCGTCCGTTTTTTTTTCCTTTCGAAGAATAATGAGAATTCTCGATATTTCTTGAGTTATCGAATTCCTATAAGGGTTGATGAGAAAGAATTTCATTCGCTCCAGGTTGCTTAGTTTGCCGCTCTTACGCTTGGATATGACGAACGAACTGCGAAAAGATTGTATAAGCCGAGAGGAAAGAGAGATGATGCGCAATTTTTTTTTTTTTTTTTTTTTTTTTACTTATTTTCTTGTAATAACGCTTGGATGAAGATGTTACTATTTTTTTTTTCGGTGATTTTCAGTTTGAATTGCATTGAGTGAATGTTAAATTTTAAATGACCTATATATTTTGCGAAATTATTTATCATTTTTTTCGAATGAAATTTTTTTTTGTTAGAATTTTTTAACGCCTTAAAAAAAAAAACAAAAAAAAAAAAAAAAACAAAAAAAAGGGTGTTAAGCAATGATAAATAATTGCATTAAATTTTTCTTTTATAATACAATTATTTATAAAAATTATCTTCTTCATCAATCGAATGTATTGTTTGAGGTGCATTGTTGTTGAAAATTAAACAAAATGGTGGCAACATTTTTTTCTTAACGTTTTACGATTGAAATATTTTTTTTCAACTCAAATTAACACCATGTGCAACGTAACGTAGCACATACAAAGTAACTTTAACATATAAAATCACCAAGCGTTGTAAATTACACACATATAAAAATGCTTCTCATCCTCAATTTCGCTTTACAGTCGGTAAATTACGACGTAAAAATTGAATTTTCAGCTTCTTAAAATCGTAATTTTGAAAAACAAAAGCAGAAGCTAAAAAAGCGAGCATTGATCGATAACTATTTTATTTACGAGCAAGATTTTTTACAACAACCACGAACTACGGGACAAAGGAGCGGTCGTCGCGTCGAAGTAAAAGAGAATAAACCAAAACTCCGACTACAGTCTCGTCCTTTCAGCTCGAGAGAAAGAGGAAAAATACAAGAGAAATGTTTATTTTTTTCTTTTTTTTCTTTTTAAAAGAATAGCACCCCTCCCTCGCTCTCGTCGTGTCGCGTTCGTCGCGTTGTTTCGTCTTCGTTGATTGCGGAGGTCCGATTCGTTAGCCGACTCCAACGAAGCTAAATAGATTCCACCGACGACGTTGTCTCTCTGTCTCTTTTCTCTATAAAGCGAGCGCAGTGTAACTGCTGTAGCCCTTGCGCGCGTCAATCTTCGCCGAGGCTTGCTTGGAACGCACAATGAATTACTTTATTCCGTCCTCTCGTCGGCTGCTCGTCGAGCTCATCCAAAGCTAAAGACCGTCGTTAACGTTTGTACGTTAATTTTTTTCCTTCTCGCCTCCTCCTGTATTTTTTTTTTTTCTTTCTTTCTTTCTTTCTTGTTTTTTTATTCTTTTCATTATTTTTCGTTTGTTTGTTTCTCCTTTACGATTACGTTTCGCAAGAGACACAGCCGCCGACGACCAAGGGAGGATTTTGAATTCGAAGAAACGTGGTAAATATGCACCGGGGATGATTAGTGAGTCGAGCGTTATGTAAATGTAAAGCAACGTTGGATAGAGGCCGCGTCTTTCGCTGTATGTTTATGTGTAGGTGTTTACGTTTGTGTATATATGTGTATATGCTGCATTTTCTACATGTGTTTTCGTCGCTACTTGTAGACGAGCGACGTATACTTTGCTCGTGCCATTGTTTCGAAGCGAAAAAGGAAACATCGTCCGTTGTGAGCGTTTATTTTTTCCTCTCCTTTGTTTGTGTAGAATTATGTATTTTGTATTTTTTTTTTTCCCTCTTTTTTTTGTTTTTTGGTTGAAAGACACTCTGCGTGTCATTCACCTGGGCGCGACAATTTTTTTTTTTTTTGCGGTTGCAGCTCGTAAAGAATCGCGGCGAGACGCGTATGTTTGATACGGTTCAACGTACTTTTTTTGAATGGCTGCGCGAGACTTTTTAACTCTTAAAAGGACGATTTTTAATGTCTCCGTGTATATAAATTACAGCGCGTTGTAGAAAAAAAAAATAAATAGGAAAAAAAGAAAAAAACAAAGCTGATGAAAACTATTCCATCTTGGAGAAAGCGATAAGGGGATAGTATATTGGAAGAAACGACATTTCAACGTACACTTTTTGTTTATGCGATGTCTCATTAACGGAGCTTCGACGTATAAACGAGGCGCAGCCAAAGATAGTTGAAGGGAAAAAGGGAAAATGTTCTCGCGGAACGGCAGCGTGCAGAAGCCGCGATGGATGTACATGTAAATTCATGAATTTATGTATGATGGTTTTTGCAGTTTCGTGAGAATCGAAAATATATCAAAAGCAAAATCTGTCGGTTACGATGCGGTACCTTTGCTTTCCGGCGGATTCGACACGCCACGTCAGTTTCCTGAACGAATAAATACGGGGATCAATTTTCGCGATAATTTTTATTCGTTCCTACGACTATTTCAATGCCTTTTTACCTCCTTTTATTTTACGTATTATTTTAATAATATTTTTATATTTTCATTTATCGTTGTTTGATAGATGTACATACTATTTAGTTTTTTCTCAATTTTCATCGTCGGTTTATTTAAATTCACAATGACGTTATTAAACGCACTTTAAAGTGATTTTTCGTACGACTTGTAGCGTTAAAAAAAAAAAAGATAAAAAATAAAAATAATAAATCGCACACCATCGCGTTGCCTTTAACGTGTCGAGTGAATCTTGAGCTTTTTTTATTACTTTGCAGTTGACGTATAACCGAAGATCGCAAAGTGCACGTCTTAGTATAACTTTCGTAACTGATATACTCGAGAACAAGAAGAAGGAGATAAAGAAAAGATTTCAGTGTTGAGATTCGCCTCTTGACGTTTCTGAAGAAAGAAGGAGAAAAAAATGTCAATTTTCCCTTCAGCAAAAAAAATCAAACTTTTTTAGACGTTGGAATACCCAAGCTATATTTGTTTTAAATATTGTTAAAAAGATATCGTATTTAATTTTTGAATAACTCTGAACGATATTTTAAAGCAACTAATAATTTATTTACAGACAAAAAATAAACAATTAAACAGTTATAAGAGCAATTACAAAGATTTTTCTCTACATACACCTCGACCAGTAGATTAGTCCCGGCACTATTCAGACAGTGTGTTGCCTTATTAAATTTTTTTTTTCCCATCTCCCAATATGATTGACGTATAATCAATATACGAAATAAAATAAAGCAAACAACGTAGAACAAACGGCGCGTTTTCATGTCATTCACATTTTTGCTTAAAATATGTTGCATCGTTGCAGTGTTTTTCGCTGTACATGTAAAGAATGCCCAACGTTTTAATAAAACGCGTCACATAAACTTCGAATAAACTTGAATCGGCAAAAAAAAAAAATTTCTTTAAAAAAAGCAACGAAATGAAATCCATTTCGCGATTTAATAAAAAAAGAAAAAAAAAAATTAAAAAGAAATAATGATGAATCGACCTAATTTGTCTTTATTCGCCCGTGTAGCGGTGCACAGATTAGTATCGTCAGATAGGAAGGCTCGGGCTCGAACCGTCGGTTCTGTGAAACACGCGCGCGTTTTCGTGTCTATCTTTCAAACCTATATACGAATACGTATAAATTTCATCAATAGAAGAAAGCCGATCCGATAAGGTAAATTTCGTTTTCTCGGTCTTTAGAATACGCTCCCATTGATTAACACGGCGCTCGCGGCCTATCGCCGAGTCACTGTCACGTGTCCATTTGCTGTTGAACGGAGATGGAAAACCACGACATGTTGGGATTGTCCGCGGCGAGCTCTGCGGTTTTTGTTTAGCTTCACTAGCGCGTGTTCGCATAATTTTCTATCTGTCTCTCTCCCCGTCTCTCGCTGTCTCTTCATCTGCGAGTTACGTTGATTAAACGTCGTAGCTTTGGAAAATGTAATTCGTAGTTGTTTGATTAATTGAATGAATTTATCAATTATTTGTTTAAAGAAAGTAGGTATTATTGTATGCAAAAATGTTTTAATAATATAAAATAATGGTAAAAACTTTTGATGATTGATTTTGTTGTCGCATAAATTTAAAAAGAGTTTCAGCATTTCATTACATATTACTTGATTAAACAATTATTTATAAAAATTTTGGCATGAAAGTATTCTTCATAAAAATTTAATATAAAAAAGTTTTAATAGCATCGTTAAAGTTGAAAGGAAATTTAAAAAATTTTTTAATATAACAATTTTTGAAATATTTTGTCACAAAATTTAATGCGCGTAAAATTTGAAAATTAACGCTATCAAACGATCGTCACGCGCGTATTAGCTCAATCGGAAACACAAAGATACGGAAAATTATTCGGTTCGCCTCGACTTGCTATCAGAATTTAATCATTAAATTTCAGCGTTTTCCACGAAACAATACATCCAAAGAGCAATTCTCACCTTCGCACGCAATCCCATTTTCGCATTTAATACGAAACAAAAGGAAATCTGCCTACCCCCTCCCCCGTCCACCTTATTATCTATTATTACGATACAGGTAATGCAACATATACATATAAATAGGTAATAGAGCGAACGCGGCGGCCTCTTCTTCGCTTACATCTGAGCATCTGCCGTACCCGTAGTCGATAAGAACAAAAGTCCCGAGGGCAATTCCTACCTGTACCACGAGTTCTCATCCCACCTATTCTTCATCCTCCTCCTCCTCCTCCTCCCCCCCCTTTACCCTTTCACTCATTCGCGTCTCTTATACATATATACTGCGGGTCTTTTTCGCGCGAGTTATCGACTGCCGGATGAGCGCGACAATTCGCGTTAGCTTTATACTCGCTTGCTTGCATGCGAGCGCGTAAGTCTCCGATGACAAAAGAGCTCCCGCAAGTTTATCCATTGTCTTGTTTTAACAATGGGGAAATACGGTTAATAAACCCATTGCCCTCCCTCAAACGGAGAAGGACGGAGAGCCCCGCGATGCGACGCTCTTAAATGTCATCGTCGATATTCGCTGTTGTTGTGTTACGTGTGCGTTCTGTCGTTTTTTTTCTTTTCTTTTTTTCTTTTTCGTTGACTTTATTTGGTTTTGATGCCTTGCCTCTTCGTCACCTTTATCTAACTCACGCAGTGTGAGACGATTTTGTAGGTTTTTTCCATGTCGCGAGCGAGATCCTGAAAAATGTTGAAATTTAGTGCGACACGACAAAATGTTAAGTGACTTCGTTATTTTATATGGTGGTATTTTATTTGAATAATTTACCTTCTTTTTTGACTAATTTTAGAAAAAGTAGAAAAGATTTAAAAATTTTTAATTAAAATATCAATTAAATGCTTAAATAATATTAAAATTATTTTAAAATAAAATAATGCATTGATTAATCATTAAAAATTAAAAATTTCTAATTGTCATGACTTTTCTTGCTGAAAAGTTAAAACTATATTTTTAAATTTATAGTTGAAATACGTTGAATATTTCAACTTGCATTTTATAAAATTTGTCAAAATTATTTTGTGAAAAAAAAATGAGGTCGCGTTAATTACAGTCGTAAATTTTAAGTTTTTCAAATTGCGGCATTATAATTAATTTTTTTCACATCTCATTTAAATGGCATTTTTTTAATTCATTTGCCGCGTTAATCTTTAAAAATATGAAAAAAAAAAAAAAAAAAAACGGTAAATACTTACAATAAGATTATCTTTGCGTTTGCATGTAACCGATTTCAAATCCTTTCTCGATTCTAAATGCAACGCCTTTAGAGCTTTAATAAAATATTTCAGCGCAGCTTCTCTCGTACGATAAAAAGCAAAGAGAAGAAAAGCCGTCTTTTCGTTATTTATTGGACAAACCATGCAACCTGTTTTCGCCTAAGATAAAAAATTTCATTACATATGAAGCCGGTAAATTGCACTTCTGTGTTATTAAAAATCGATTGCTTTTTAATATTAGTAATAAATTTTGTTTTTGCTCTTTTTTGTCTTATTTTTTGTAAAACAAAAAATAATATTCATTTATTAATTAAAAACATTTTCACCTTATAACTGTAGGCGATTTTGTGTTTCTTGCACAAGTTATCGAAGAATTGTACGTCAACGCGCGACAATCCGTCGGTGTATAATTTTCCGCTACAGGCGACGAAACGATGATTTGAGTCATAAAACGATGCTTTTCTCACTTCGTCTCTGTTTTCGCAATTCACTGGAAATGGACTTAAGCTGAATCTGTTTAGATAATTTAAAAAAAATTAGCTTTTTTATATAGCAGCATAATTAAGTAAACTTTAATTAACTTAATTTTTATTATATATTAAATACTTAATGATGTTGATTTTGCACATTAAAACTAATTAATTATAGAATATAAATATATTATTTCTACCTTTCGGTTGTTGATGTATTTAAACAAAATCTTCTCCAGTCATCAAAAGATAATAAATCGGTATAATAAGGATCAATATCTACGACCCAATAATTAATCTGTGAAAATTTTTTTTCGATAAAAGTAATTCAATATCAAATACGATACATAAATATTAACAAATTAATAAATAATTTTAATTAATAATTTTTCGATAAAACTTAAAAATGAAATTTTCAAAGTTTTACAATTTTATACGCATATTTATGAATAACAAACAATTAAAAAAATTTTCAGAAAAAAAATTTCAAGAACTCACAAATAATTTTAAATTAAAGTGAACAATTAAATGAGAAAACATTTGTTAAAACTTTACAGATGAATAAATTTGGAACACATATTTTATAATTATACATTACGAAAAATAAATATAATTAATTTTAAATAATTAAAAATAAAAAAAAAAAATAAAAAGAAAAAAGAAAGCAACAACCTAAGCTTTTGAAAAAAATAGTAAATTGTTTTAGTTACCGATGAGATGAAATTTTTCATTTTCGTTCGTTTTTTTTTGTTTTTTGTTTTTTTTTTTTTTTTTTTTTTTGAGGAATTAATTTCCTTTATAAATATAGTAATTATCGGAATAATTTTCGAATGGTTCAACCGCGAGAAACGGAATTCGTTAAGATTCTCGAGCTTAAGCTAATACCCCGTTACGATTATCGTCGAAGACGACGAGATCAACGCCAAAGTATCCCAAGTACTGTTCCATGAGCATAACGTTGCCCAGCTTGAGTACCAGCTGTTGCACCATCTCGTCGGGAAGAGTCGTCTGGGGTATTACGTATCCAAAATCGTTCCAGCTGTAGCCGCCACCGGAATTGCAAGGTTTACGTACGACGTCAGCGGAGGTTCTTAGACACGCTTTCGCGGTGTCGTGCTCGATGAAAAAGCCCAGACTCACCGTACGATATTCTCCCGAGGGACAAGCCGTTAGTACGCCGCCTGTGCGATGGAAATTTTCGTGCTCGATTAATTTAAATGATGGATCGTGAAAGCCGGCACGTTGATTTTTTTTTATACGAGAAAATTGACATTTGTACACAGTACGTACATCGACGAAAGAGACGAAAAATTTTTGTAGAAACGTAAACGGGATAATAATCGATCTCGTACATTGACCTATTTTTAAAATTTTACATAATTTTCGTCTATCCGTAAAATTTTCAATTCATCCACGAATCTAAACTTGATTTATTTTTTGATTTTCCTTTTTTTCTTTTATCAAGCGCACTTTAGACTTTAACGATTACGAGATAATACATAAACATATGCGTATTATGTATATACACATATACATACTAATATATGTCTTTGTGTGCGTAAAAAAAAAAAAAAAAAAAAAAAAAAAAAAAAAAAAAAAAAAAAAAAAATAATGCCGGCGCTCGTTGACGTGGAAACTTTTAATTAATAATTTTCTACGCGAACTATTTTTCATGCACGCGTCGTATTCATAACTCTATCAAAGAATATCGCGACGGCTTCTACTTCAGATATCTCGTCATCTCGTTCGGTTTCAGCAGTCACGACCTTCACCGCGACTACTTCAATTGTTATGAGTAAAAAAATAAGCACCAACGTTGCCATGTTGTATTTTTCTTTGTCGGTTATAACTCTGTCACTATTCACTAATGAAAACTTCATCATCTCTCGGTGCAACAAAGTATTAATGCCTCATAAGCTTGTAAATAATATGAAAAGTTTTTATTTATTAAAAATCTGCTTTACATCGCACAATTGTAATTTGAATGATATAACGTTTTTTAACGCGCTTTTTTATTCATCAAGTAAATCGAGATTACTTATTCCTTTCTGAATACTTTATTTCTTATAGCTTATAAAAAAATTTTCTTAACGCAATGACTCTGTTGCCTAATTGAGTATCAAAAAAAAAAAAAAAAAAAAAATTAAATAATCATGTTTGTTATACAATTATTCCAGTGTTTAACTTAAATCGTTAAAATAATTAAATAAAGTAATAAAATATTTATCGGCGATTCCGTCGGAATAATTATGAAATCAAATTATTGTCATATAATTTACGTAACAATATTGATTGCGAGTACGCAAACTAAAATATATATATATATATATATATATATATATACATATATATATAACGCAATTCGATTTCCGTTAAAATAATCGTAAATTAAACAACACGGAAGTATTAATAAATTTTTGAACTTACGCGTTTAAAATTTTCTCTTGTTTCGATGATTATAATTAAACGTTTATTTAAATCTTTCAAATTTAAAATAATCTTCAAATGATATTGTTTTTTCATCGATTACTAATTTACACGAAATGTTGAAAATCTTTTACTATAAATATCTATTGAATAAGTAGAAAATATATAAAATCACGTGGATTTAAAACTATGAGTATATATGCACATCATGTTTTACCAGAATTGTCATTAAAAAAAAAAAAAAAAAAAAAAAAAAAAAATATGCCGACTAATCCACATCTGATTCATTAGCACTACAAAAATTACTTACCGTGTCGCTCTAATTCGTCAAAGAAATCCTTGGTATCCTTATAAGCCGCACGGTGCATTTGCAACTTTTGTGGCAGTGTATCGGCTAGGTAAAGCGTCAGACTTTCCTTGTAAACACGTAATAAAAACATTTTAATCTTGTTTTTAAATCGATATCGTTCGTGTATTGTTACGCATGAATGAATCTCATCGAGATAATAGTTTAACATTTTTAATTAAATATTCGATAAAAAAATTTTTTTTATCTCGCACGTTGGCAGCGCGACATAAAATAGCAATCGACGTTATAATGTATAATTTTTACGGGAGATGAGATTGTTTACGTTTCTCGTGTTTAAAGTCAAGCACCGTTCAAGAGGTTTTTAAACGGTAACAATGAAATTAAACGTAATTACGGTATTCCAGCGTAACCCGTTGATATGCAAAATTGCACGATAATAAAAAAAACATAAACTCTCGAGATCACACCGTGGGCTCACCTTGGTCCTATAACAGTCAACACAGTCTTTATCGAGACAGATAAGCGCGCTCTGATTGCCGCAAAAGCCGCAGTTGATCTTTAAAATCCATTTCCTCGGGATTAATCGCCGGACGGACGAAGATTCGGTAACCAGGGACGATATTTTTTCGCACAACTGTCCGCGAAAAAATGAAAGATGAATTTTTCATTTCCCCGCTCGAAAGTTTGAAAAAATTTGAGTTTCGGCGATGTATTTTTCTATACATGCAGGGCACATATCTACTTACTTCGGAAAAATTCCGCACGTCGACGAACGTCGGATGTCGGATATTCGCCTCGGCCAACAGCGACATCACGTAGTGCTTGTTGAGCAGACGCTCTTGGAAAACTAAGCAGGGACCTAAAGGATAAACGTAAATTTACGACGGTGTCGTTTGTTCAACCGTCTAATGCCTCTGTTTCGTTTCGTGCTGACCCCGACGCTTTATGCTCTTTTCTTTATAGCGTTTCGTGTTTCTTTTCGCAATACGTTGCACATATCGATTGATTTAAAATACCTTTCACTTTTAATAAAAATCTTCACTCACCCAATATCGATGTTTTTAACTCACAAGCGATGAAAATATCCATTTTTGATAGAATGCCTGGAACTATAAAGCTATTACGTCCGGCTGTAAGATATCTCACTCTCCGATAAACAGTTGGGGTATAAAATAAACTTTCGCATCCACTTATGTATTCCTCGTCGACATCCTTACAAAAACTTTATTTAAAATATACATTGTCGTTTCGTAATAGTTTATTAAAATTTCGTAAGATTGTGTTGCGATATATTACATATTACGTACCACTTTTCATCATTTTCAATAAACAATAATCTCGATAAAGATACATCCGGTCTTGCAGTTTTTATAAATTGTTGTAATATGCATTTTGTGTCGAAATTCGATTTTCCGGGATAAATGTAAATTACTTGCGCGTTTTCGTTCTCCAGCCAACCTACCCTACCGATCTATTTATCGTTATAGATATTTTTTTTTATTATCGTCGTTAAAAATATAATATAAAAAATAGATAATTGATTTCGGATTACTTGAATATTTTGTAGGACATTAAATTTATCTTGAGCGGTGCTTCTTAGATGACAGGGATAACTCATCGATGGTAAATGAATAATTACGTGCGGATTACTGGTTATGCAATTCCATCGTTTTGTCGTACAATTAGACCTAAAATTTTAACGATGATAAAATAATGATATAAATAATCGTTGATAAACAAAATACAAAGTATAAGTATACTCTTGCGATACTAACCAAGTCATCATTCTCCTGCAAAATGTCGAATATCCAAAATATTCAATATTATCAAATCGGTTCAAATCGTCAAAATCGTATTTCGTTATCGGCATCCGACAAAGCGTATCGCCGCAACAATTAGGATCTTCCGTGAGACTCGTGCCAATCGAATCGGTATCTTTATGATACATTTGTAATTCGAGCAGTTTGAGATCTCGAATATGGAGTACTCGATCGACCAAATCTAAAAATTCGCCCCACTTTGGAATTTCGTCGGATGCGCCAACGTAATCGAGCGAAAACTTTTCAACCGATTTTTCAAAATTTTCCGATATGAGGCTCAACACGTCGCCGAAATGACGAAATATTATCGGCTTTTTTCGAGTTTCGCATTTTTCTTCGAGAGCTTTTCTTTCGGCGCACGTTAACGACACGTCCTCGACTTTACATTCGCAAATATCGATTTCAAAATCGTCCGTTGTCGAACTTTCAAAATATTTATAAACACAAGTTTATTAATAAGAAACTCTTACAGGCACATTACTTTAAAATTTTTATTATTTAGTCGCTCATAAATTTCAAATAAATTTATATACCTTTCTGACTCATCGTCCGAGCAACGTATAATCACAGGAACGATACAATATTCCGAAGTTTTCCTTCGAATAGATTTTCTATCCTTATGATTAAGTTTATTTAATTCATCGTTGAGTTTAGCTAAAACAATATTTGTTAAATGTTGCAGCTCTTCTTCGCTATAAGCGCGCCTCGATTTAAATAAATTGCAAAATGAGCTAATGTTCGATAAATCTTCGGAGCAACGGCAATTATCAATAATCGTCGATCGACATACATTGAGAGGAGGTTTGGTGCAATCAATATCGTTAAAAAACTTGTTCGAGCACGTTTGAATGCATTGGTACAATTTTGTGGAATTTGGATTAATGTTTTTCAAGGCGCGGGAGATAATTAATTTGTCGTTTGCATTAATTTTCGATGAGTCACGTGAATTAACCTCTTTCGTTGATATCTCTTTGATCGGCGTTAAACAATGTTTTCCCATGTTGAAATTCTTAATTTACATTGAAAAATATAAAAGTTAATTGCGAGACTTTATCTAAGATGAATCGGTTATTTAAACCGTACTTGAATACAATATTTACATTTTTATGTTTTAATTTATTTTTATAATAAGGTTACACAAAATCGAACTTTTGAAATTTCTGAGTAAACCGAAGTTGATCCTTAATCGAATGAAAGATTATTTCAAATGTCAAAGGTCGTTTATTATCAGCGTTGCAGCGATTTATCATCGTTCGAATAACAGGTAAGTAAATCGATTGACGTCTTTCACGTTTAAAAAGGTACGCGTTTAACGAGATTATACGAATCGCATGGATTTAGTCATTAACGCGACTATTGACAAAAAAAAAAAAAAAAAAAAAAAAAAAAAAATAAATATAGGAAAATCTTTACCTACACTCGACGGTAAATTTCACGCGATAAGTTGCGCGCATAATTATTATATGCAAAGGTAAATTCGCATCACACCTGGCGTTGGCGCTCGTGCGCCAAAGTATGGAAACTGGTTTTTCTCGGTAGATCAAACATAACCCTGGACAAAAACGTCGCGGTGCTATAAAAGAGCGCGAATACCGCGTGAATCGTTTTAATCGTCGTGTTGAAAGCCGACTCATCAAGTCTTTCTCGCTCTCTCGTTTTGCACCAACAACAGACAATGACGACGCATCGCGGAGTTTACGTCGCGCTTGCCGTGATATTCCTCGTCTGCGGTCTAGCCAACGCCGAGGAAGAGGACAAGGAACATTATCCTACATCTTGGGCTAATATCGATTACAAGGCCGTAGTCGATAACGACAGATTGTTCAAAAAGTATAAGGAGTGTATTATTTCGGATTCGTCCAATGGATGCCCGCGCGATATCCTCCAGTTGAAAAGTAAGATCAATTCGATTGCTAACTTTTATATAAGGATTCGAACACTTGCATCTTTTCTTTTTATCCTCAATAATGTTTATTGAATAAATTGTATTATAAATATTTTATGTGATTTAATAAAATAATCTAGCGATACCAGTGTCGAAGTTAATAAATTTCACTTTAATATTAATAGTAATTTTACGAGACAATTTTTTTATTAGTTTTTGTGATATTAAATATACAACGTTATATAGCGTTGTTTAAATTTTTAATAAAAATTTAAAATAGTCTTGCCAGAAGCTTGTAAGTAATTATTAATAAATTTAATTAAATGATAATATTTTAAAAAATTTGTAATTTCAGAACTAATACCCGAAGCAATCGAGACTCTTTGCGCCAAGTGTTTACCGGAACACATAACTAAACTCAAAGAAGCAGCAGAATACATTTGCCAGAAACGCAGAGCTGATTACGACGAGGTGCGAAAATTAAAGGATCCTACCGGTGAAATTCAAGCCAAACTCGAAGAGAAATTCGGCAAAATCAATTGCTAATATACCTGTGATTAAATGTTATTAGCTTGTTTGTTTGTTTGTTTTTTTTTTTTTTTTTTTTTTTTTTGTTCAATCAAATCATCGTTGATTGTTCAAACCAAATAAAAACAAATTTTTTTACACGTTTTAATCTTAACAAAAATAAAATATTTTTTTAATTAAAATGAATCGTCGATTTATTTGCAAACGCATGCACTTAATACAAAAATAATATTATGTAATTTCTGTAACCTAAACTTAACTACGATATACAATAATAATAATAATAATAATAATAATAATAATAATGAAAATTTCAACGCTGGGTGGAAAATAAATAACTACGACTAAAGAAGCGCATCGGATAGCAGCGAAATCTCAACGTTTAGGAACAACTAGACGAGATAGACCGACTAAATTAGAATTGTCATCGCGTCAAAAACGTCGTGTTTGCGTTCTAACGAGACGTTTCAATCGTCGATCCTCGATCGGTTGCTCGTTTAAACTGTTGGTCTCGTCCGGCGGTAGCTCGAAATATTTCTTTCGATAAATGCCCTGCGGATCGTATTTGTTGGCAAGAATCTCAAACTTTTCCGGCTCGAATTCTCTGAAATTAGATAAAGTTGTGGTAAATTACAACGACATTGTTTTTTTTTTTTTTTTCTTTTTTCTTGAAAGTTATTGTCGCGCTTTGTATTATCGAAAATAAAAAAATAAGAAATCATTGTTTTGAATAGTAAAAGTAAAAGAATAATATATGTTGATTGTTTTAATGAATATACATATTTACTTTCACTCTTGAAAGCAAACGTCACATTTATTGAATACTATTAAAAACATACGATAAATTTCGCGTTGAAAATTCGCGTTTTCTCTTTTTTTTTTCTTTTTTTTTTTTTTTTTTTTTATAAAAAAACTATATAAATGAATGAATTTTTGCAAAGGTGTAAAATTTAGAATAAGATAGCGCGATTGAACTTTGCCAATGTCGAAAAGAATCTAAAACAGCTTGGCAATAAAATATTGGAGACACGATCATCGATTTGAACTTGAATAAACAATGAAAAATTATCCTCTCGCGATCGGATGGCTCGACGGCTTAACAATATACAATCAACTCGTACAAACAACTAACGCGTGTACCTATTTATATGTGTAGATGCTTAAACTCTCTCGGATTTACGCATCAGCGGCGTTAATTTTGAATTCGAGGCACGAAAGTGGTTCGCTCTTTGTAAGCTATAGATACGAACGGAGATCGCTCGAATCGTACGGCAAATACACGTATCCGATTAGACTTCACGACGAGCGCACGCCTGCTTCCTGATACTCTCTCTCTCTCTCTCTTTGGCGTTCTCTACGGTTAAAATCCTGTAGCACGCGACGTCTTTGTTTTGCAATCGTCTATTGCGTACAACAACATATACGTAGATACATAAAAGCCGCATCGACGATTTTGTCGTACTAACATCGAGTTAATTGACGAAAGTTACAATTGTCGGCTTTTTTTTACGCTTCGATATTAATAAAGATTGCCGGAGCGCGACGCGATGCATTATATTTTTTTCCCTTTTTGTTTTCTTTGTTCGATGTTTTAATTTGTGAATTGAAATCAGCGCAGTTGTGAGTTTGATATCAAGATTACCGAGCTTGCATTAGTTAATTTACAATTAAATTTAAGAAAAACGATTATTTGACTTTACACGTTATTCTAATTTTAAATCAAATTAGGAACGTTTACTATTATCAACGAATGTATAACAATTTTCAATAATCAAAAAAAAAACAATCAAAAATAACTCACCTCAGATAACGTATGACTTTAATCGCACCCTCCATTTGGCTTTTTGTACACTTAGCGCAAGCAGTGGCCAATGCCTCGGGCAGAACACCTTAAAAAATAAAATAAACATTTAATCAAATCAGCGATTATCGCTAATTAATTTATAATAAATAAAAGTAAAAAAGCAATAATAATTAATTAGCTCTCTCAGATTAGATCGTCAGCCGAGGAAAAACAAAGCACGCGCGTCGTCGACGCGACAGCGGAACGAGGAAAGGAAACGGTACTTTTGTGAATTCCGCGCGCAACGGATGCTATCTCGGCAAACCCATCGCCCATACGAAATAGCAGCGCGCGAAGCGCAAGAATATTGCGCAAGTCGAGGAGTCCCGCGCGATTACTGCACGCTTATTATACCGGCGTCGCTATAACCGCGCGACCTTGCCTATTATTACATCGACGCAAAGCGCTCGAGAATCGTGTATACGCGAATTATCCGTCAAAGTCTCGCGCGCGTCTCTTGCCGAAATTGACGACGATGCTTTGGAAGCAAGGCGCATATGTGTGTACACGCGTACGCGTGGTTGATGAAGCGCGTCGAACCTTCCGTACCGATGAAAATTTTTACCGATGAAAACTATGCGAAATCTTTTTCTTTTTTATTTCGTCATCTTATCGAATATGCAATTTATCAAACTATTAATTTCCTTTAAATTTTACTTTTTCTTATTGTCGTTGTTGACATTTCAAAACTGCATAAATTTATTTCACAATGCAATACTTGTATTCGCGAGGTAAGTTGTTAAAATAATGGAATGCCGTTGAAAACGAGCGATAATAACAAAAAAATAATTCACGACGGAATAAGGAATTTAAAAATGACTTGTTGAGCAAAACAAGTCTTGATATAGATTTCATTTTTTTTTTTTTTTTTTTAAATCTTAAATAATTAGATTTGATAAGAGGCATAGTTCTACATAACAAGCTTTTGAATCAAACGAGAACAATTATTAATTTCGAAATTCCATTGAAGCTTTGTGTCATTCAACTCGAATATTTTTCAATGACTCACAATTGCTTCGTATATAAATTTTATTAAAACATTTATGCTCTTTATTCGATAGTTTAATCTTTTATATTATCTTATTCCAGTTTGTATTCGCAGTTAAAATGTATTTTATATAATAATAGGAAAAACAAAGATAAATTTATAGATACGAAAGATTACATTTTAATATTAATATTTTTTACCGGAAAACAATATATTACCGCGAATTAAATATTAAAGTTATGGTTATTTTTGTTTGCTCAAGAATATTTATTCATAAATGATATGCATGAATTATTATTTAAAATTAATTGAAAAAATAATCCAAACAATATATATTGTAATGAAAGCATTCAAAAACATTTTATTCACGATAAGATCAAGGAAGAATTATCTCGTTACATTTTAACGTGACGTAAAAAATTGATTTTCTTTTTATAAAAAAAAAAAAAAAAAAATTTACACAAATGTGCAGAGAGACATCTGCATTACTAATACCGTGATATATTAAATTTAACAAATTGAAAAAGGAAGGAATAATAATTTCGAGTTCTTTCAAGAATATTATTTTAATGTATTATTCAAATTACATCTTTTACTTGAATTGCAAAAATAATTTCATTCAAATAATGTAGTTTTTTAATCTTATTTAATAATTTTCCTTAAAAAAAATCAGTATAAAACTTTCAGTAAGATACAATAAAGAAAAATAAATTATTGATTTAAAATTTACTGATTGTAAATACTAAAATAAAAAAATAAATAAATAAATGAATAAATAATAAAGGCAATTACCGGGAACAAGATAAATACACTAACCACACCGGCACCAGCACCTGCAAACACACAACACAAAACACTCGTGCGCGCGTGCGAATTAACGTAGCAAACCGATCGCGAAAATAAAAAACCGTTCGTTCAACCATGGGAATAAAGGTCCATAAAAGCGAAGAAAACAAAAGTAAACAAAGCAGCCATGCGAGACTCACGTTTGAGCTCTCGTCCATCGGGCGGACAGGGTCCCTTCGACACGAGACAATTGAAGTAATGCTGAAGTAGCCGCTTGCTGGCGAGTATCTCGTCGAGGTTGACCTTGTCCCAGCGGGTCATGTAGGTGTGGGGTTTCGGCCAGGGGTAGCCGTTCGCCGCGATCTTTTCGTTGTTGCCGTCGAGGCAACCTCCTAGGAGCCAGCACAACGCCAGCCAACACATTCGCTTGTCCATCTTGGGCGGACGTTCGTTCGCGAGTGCGCCACGGAACCCGAGAAAAAGTCCTCGCTGTGCCTTTATACGGAAGAGAGAGAGAGAGAGAGAGAGAGAGAGAGAGAGAGAGAGAGAGAGTGTGTGTGTGAGTGAGTGAGAGAGAATATACGGGGAGCCATCGAACTTATGTGGGGGCGATTCTCGCCTGTTGCTCTTCGCAGAATGTTACTTTAGCGTTGTTATAATTTTCCTTTCTTTCTTTCTTTCTTTCTTTTGTTCTCTAAAACTTGCTCTTCTTCATCTCGTTTTTTCTCTCTTTTCAGCCACTCCTACCGCTCATTCGTACTCCAAAGTGGGCCATAGGTATGCATGGACTACTTTGTCGATTTCGACTCGTTTTTAACTCGTAACACCGTTGAATTTTAATGTCAATGTACGAACCGATATCCAATATATTTTTCTTTTCATTCTTACAGCGTTCAATAAAAGAATAATATTTTTTAATAGCATCCTTCCAGATAATTTTTAACCGAAGTTATGTTCTTCAATTTTAACGTTTATGCAGTTGTTTACATCATAAATAACATTATCGAGTTCGAAAGTGTAATCATAACGGTAAAATACATTTTTTTTATTTGATCTGCGAAACATGCCGTAAATTTCATTAAAATTACATAACGTTATAAAACATTTTAATTAACAAGACAATTACAACGTATTTAAAAAATACTGTAGAATAATGTGTTTCTTTTTTTTCTCACGCGATCATAAAATTAGCAGTCCTTGATCTTGAAAGTGTGAACTCAAGAGCGACGCTCACTTAATTGCTCGCAAAAACTCGCACCGTTATTTTCTTTCGCCGTAATCCAAGTAGGCCAAATGATACACGATGGTTTATTATCGGACCATCCGTGTTGATAAGCTTAAATTTTATGGGGACATCGTACGAGGTAATCGTCGATTCGACCTGTATTTTATCGCAGACGAATATTTGTTATTGAATTTTTTTATTTATTTGCAGATCCTCAAGTTATAATAATCTTATAAAGAATCTCGTATTACCTTACGTTTCGCTCGTTTATTTATTTCATCGTTCAATAATTTTATCGATTTCATTCCATATTAATCTTGACGATTTTTATTTGAAATTTGTATATATTTTACTTACTCGATTCATAATAAAAATTGTAACTACATGGCAATCTTAAATTAAATTGAATTAATTTAACGGTAAATAAATGTAACGCTAGGTAGAAGAAAAAAATGTATTAACGAGCCATTAATCCGTGTTTTACTAACGTCTTCGCTAAGCTAATATTACTCTAGGTACATTACAGACAAATACCGTTAAATTATACGCATATCCGTAAGTTATATATATGGTAGTACTCACCGAATCGCGTAGATTTTTCTTCATTCCGAATCTTTTTCTCGTTACGTGCAGCAATCGAGGCGAGATTTTCGAAAAGCTTTGTTTTTAAAGACTCGTGTATTCGAACAATTCGACAGCTCGTTCGATTAGAAATACGAGAAAGGAAAATAATGGCTCGACGTCGTAAATGAGAAAATGCGGGTACGAATTTTCGCGTCGTTTTACGGATGTCACTTTTTTTTTTTCTGTAGGTTAATGTTTTTTGTTCCGAAACAATTAAAAATTAATCGTTGTTTTATTATTTTTCTTAACGTGAAAACAATAATAATATTACAATTGTTATTGTCTGTACATTGATTCTTCATAGATTGGCGGATCTACGCAGCATATATTCTGATAAGAAAACATAAACAAAAGTTTACGAAAAGTCGTAAAATTTTTTTAATATCCTAATTTAAATTGAAGAGGAGCGTGTTTTGTGCAATTTTAATATTTATTTGATAAACCAGTTTTGTTCGCATAGAATATGCAAAACTACACAAAAGCACATTTTTATCATTTCATTAAAATTAAAAACTACCTCGAATATTTTATTAAATTATTAAATTATTATAATATTGATGTTTAATAAAACGTTTTGTTATCTCGATAAAAGAATTAAACGATAAAATCATCTTTTATTGTGTCAAATTAATGCAACCATCGGAACATTCCAGGAAGAAGTTTAACGACAATAATAGCATATTTTCTAGAATGTTTGCTCGCGAACACGACGATGCATTTTAAACGAGAATAATTGAAAATTGAGAGCCAAGACCTTAACTTTTAACAAGGACAATTATCTTTATAGTCGCAGAAAGTATACAGTATGGCTTCTTCGAGTAAAAAAGGAAGTTTTTGAAAAAGATTCTCTTGAATACTCGAGTCTTTTGCTATTAGACGTTCATGCTTTCATGAACGATATCAAAATTATAACGTTCATTAAATTATCATAAAGGATTCTTCTTTTGTTAAGCTTGACTTTTGGAAGCCTCTATATTATATGTTTATTCTTCTAGTTGGGTAACAATTTTTTTTTTTTTTTTCTTTTTGTTGTAAAAATACCAAGATCTTCATCATCAATTAATTTCAATTTTGTTATTAACTGAAATGTACAAAAAATTCTTTTTATTTTTTAACGACCTTTCAAGTATTGCAATACGCAAACAATTTTAATAGATGTATAAAAAAAATGTTAATATAAATGATAAAAGTGCATTTAAGTTAATTAAAAATGTTTGGACGTCATCGTGTGCGGAGAATTATTTTTTTTTCCAAGAAAGAAAGAAGAACGTATAACTCGTGTGTCCAACCATATATAAAGTGCTCCACAATTTTTAATTAAAGAATAATCCAAGTCGACATTCATCGCAACCAGTTCCCTTAAACATCATCTACGCGATCTACCAGTTACCCAAGGATACGCAAAAAAAAAAAAAAAAAAAAAAAAAGAAAAGAAAGAAACACGACGAGGCGACTCGTCTCGTACGACGTTGAGATAAAAGTCGATCGGCGACTCGCGAACGAGAAACCGGCCGCGAACCTGACCCGATTTCCAAAGGTGGTATCGGTGATCCGCGAACTTAGTCGCGTCGGATCAATTTCACCTCCCGCGCCAAGTTTCGCTAATTTAAATGCGCGCGAGTGCTAAAACCGCGCGACCGTTCCGCAGGTTTGTGACCGTTAAAAAAACTTCCTCTCTTTACGTTTGCACTTTCCCGACGTTGAATTCTTCATCTCCTTTTTCTTTTCATTTTTCGCGGTTGATTGTACTGTATATACTTTTTTTTTACCTTGTTTTCTTTTGCGACATAAGAGTTTGCGCTTTCGCTTAGTACGATACTTTTTTTTCGTTGTTAATTTTTAATTTAAAACCGCTTTATACCATTTAATTAAGTATTCGACTACAAATAAAAAATACAAAAAGTTAGATTTTTAAACAAGATGCGATCAACATGTTATTGTCACAGTTGCTGTGTATAATGAAAATAAATAATTTAAAGTAAAATATTCAGAACAAAATATATTTATTAGAAACTACAACGAAATCATCTGCAACGCTAATCATCGAGAACAAAGAGAGATGCGTCGATGCAAAAAAAATAACGTTTCCCATTAACATATCCCATCTGCTCGCAGGAAGGGGCAACATGCGAGGTGTCTCTCGCGCATTATTTTTCTCTAGTTCTCTCGCCCGCGAATATAATTCGCATTCAAGTGGTGCACGTCTTGGCTCCTTTCCATCAACTCGCTCTCTCGACCTTGAAATAAGAGCGTCGCGTCTACGTATCCGGTGACTCCGCGTCGTCCTCGCAACAGCAGCAGCAGCAGCACGCGATCCGCCGACGATATTCGCTGCTTATCGCCAAATGCTCGCCGGCTATAACAATCGTCGCCAGAACGAGACCTCCGACTATTACGAACATCGCTGGACTGAACTCCTGCAGCTCAACGGGCACGGGTTGCGAGCGAAAACTTTCCGGACAGCTTGGACGACGGTGATGCCAGATGCGGAACAAACGATTCGTTATGCCGTGCTCGACTATTTGACGCAAGCTGTTAACGATTTATTTATAAATATTTATAGAAAAAAGCGCCTCGTTGAATCATTACTCGAACAATCGAGACTAACCCATAAATAACCATTTTTTTAAACGGCGAATGCTTGCTCGTCACTATGGTCACGTATCTCGGCGGCAATAATTCAATCTCCGTTAAGTCGCAAATTTGTGCTTGCGTAAAGGTGTCCTGTAATATTGAAAGGGCTCGTAATCGCGGCCAATTTAACCTTTGTGTACATTATATTCCACTTGGTGCACAATCTATGTATTTTACCTCTATGATTTTATATCCCGTGGCGCTGTCTATAAAGAAAGCGTAGCCACCTTTGCTCACTTCGCGTAGTCCGTCTTCGGCGCTCGTCCATGATTTTTTCTTCTGCGGAGGCTTGAATTTCTTTTCCCACAGGTATATGCCGGCTGGATCGCTCGTCGTCTGTATTTCAATAAAATTTACGTAATAAATGCGCGCATCTGCGACGTAATTAAATTAAAAAAAAAAAAAAAAAAAAAAAAAAAAAAAAAAAAAAAAAAAAAAAAAAAAAACCCTATATGTATATAAAATGTATAAAATGGATATAACGGACTTTGAAATAATCGTGCGAATAAGGTATATCTTCGGATGCAACGTGCAGATCGCTGTTCGCCAAATCGATCAAGTTATTGATGAATCTCGGCGGCGCGGCCAAGAGCGAGCCGACAATACTTGCTGAATAGAATTGATACATTAAGAGAGCCCAAATAAAGAGCGTAATGAAAATTATGCGACCGGAGTACAAACGAGGTCCTTCGCTCAGTCCTATGAAAACATAATTATTAAAATATAACCGATAACTATAATAATAATCGTATAATAATAGCTAAGCTCTTAATAACGATAATAATAATGCTTATATGGTTATCCTAATACTTTAAATGCAAAATAATCAAACCTTGCTGAGATACCGCAGCTATCGTTATGAGGGCAGTTTCCGAGCAAGGGTTCGAATAAAGTTTGTAACTTTTTTTAGCGTTGTAATTGTCTTCCAGCTTCACCGCTATCAACAACAAAATCCAACATACGATACTGACGCTCAACGTCATCCACCAGACGTTTTCCGTGAACGGCTTTAAAAAGGGATTTCTCACGTCGTTTTTCTTCGGATGACGAAACATCAAGTACGGCCTGTAAATTTTCGATTTAAACTAAAGTAATTAAAAAATACTTCTTTTCTTTTTTTCTCTCTCTCTTTTTTTATTATTTTTTTTTTTTTTTCAATGCTTTCTATGCTTGGTCGATCGATATAATATTAATTACTTCACAACGTAGGTTTCAACGGTGAACTCGCAAGCGTCCATTCTTTCCTCTTTATATTGAAATGGCGCGGCGCTTATATCAACGATGCCTTTCATCATATCTCCGAGAATACCGTTGAAAGTTCCATTCACGACGTAACCCCAAGTTTTTGCTCGCATCATGTTTATGCTGAATGAAGAAGAAATCATTTTAAATATTCTTTTTAATTATTATTATTATTATTATTATTATTTTTTTTTTTTTTTGAATTAAAATAAAAACGTCGTGTAAAAAATAGAATAAAGAAACAACGTTATATACATTAATCGTTGAAAAATATATTTTAATTTAAATGTATTTAATCATGTGAAATAAGTATGTAAAACGATTACTTAAAGTTGTACATATCCCGAAGTTGAAGAATTAGAGCATAATGAAAACGTATCATCGAATCAAGATGAGGATCGATCGGAGTTGTTAGATAAGTTTCCAAATCGGGCCTCGGCTCATTCATTAGCTAAAAATTTTCAAAATAAATTTTGAAATTGCATCGATCATATCACAGACAATAGAAAAAAAAAAAAAAAAATAAATAAATAACAACAACATATCGGCAAAACGCACAACGATTGAAAAATTCAAAGGTATCCCATGAAAATCTTGTCGTCTTTTGTACTTGTACTGCGTAAGGTAATTTTTCAATCCAGTTTCTTTGCTCCAATAACCCATCGATGTTACGTTAATTTTACCACCGTGACGATAAGCGTGATTGTAAACGTCGTAAAGCGCGTATACGGGTTTTTGGACGAGGGCCAAAGTTAATTCCGATTCGACCGTTAAGGGTAGCTCGCGAAGCTCTTCGATCGGCACGTCCGACGACGTTGTAACTGCGAGCCAGTAATAAGATTCGTTGAATGGCAATTTAGCATCTGTAAACTTTTTCGTTTATAAAAGATCCTTCGAATGAAAATGTTTTATAAAATAAATGGTCAACTTAATTTTTTTTACTTTATTATTCATTTACAAGATTTTTTTGAACGTAAAACATTTTATATAATTCATTACAATAATGAATTTTATTCATTTGTAATATATTTATTTTATTTCGTTTAATGATATTATCACTTTGACAAATTTATAATAATCAAACGTTTTTTTTTTTTTTTTTTTTTTTTTTTAGTACAAAATGCTATAATGTAAAGTGAGAAAAAAAATCAACAAAACGCATCGATTGCACATTTAATGTATGAAACAAAGCGTATATTTATCTGTCCATTTATACCTGATCAAATATAACGTGACATCGAGAACAATCCATATCTAGGACCACACCGAGTTTGTAATAATTAACTTTGAGAATACTCTTCATATCCAAATTATCGTGAATTTTTCTGTAGGAAATTCTCGCGCGAGCGTTCATGACGTTTCGAGTATAATAAAAAATATCTGTGTACAAAGTAGACGAGCAAACAAATTATCCAAGCGTAATTAGAAACAATGTTCGCTGTAATTTTGAAATTGTCATACTCACCGGACTCATTCCAACATCCGAACGCGACAATTTGATCGACATTTTTTTCAACGAAGTAATCCAAGGTAAATTCCGGATCTATCATCTCGCTCGCACTCGGCGAGAGTAACGCGGCAAGGGTTAAGATTGAGCTCAACATTTTTTCGGTTTTCCAACGAATGCAGACATTTTTACAAAAGCAACGCACTCGTAGTTTCTAATATCGCTATCGAAATTATCCAACGCACCGTTAACGCCGCCACTGTCAACGAGAGAATCGATTTTGCCGATGTATTCCATTACTTTAAGCGGATCTTATTAAAAATTCATACACCGACGTACGTAAATAATTGTAGAGCGCGCATAGAGCCGTTCATTTATTTGCCGCTTTGTATTACGGTTATCGGAAATACACGGAAAGCACTGTCGTTTCGGAACGCTTTAACGCTTAACGAAATGGTTACGTTGCTAGGGCGGAAAATAAGACGGCGAATGAATTATTGTTATTCGGGAGCTAGAGTTTCTATTTTACCTTTTTCCGTACTCTAATATGCACACACCGACGTTTTACGCGGGTGCATATTAGATGACCGAGCGTTAAGCGCGACGGTAAGACACGAACGAATACTGTAATTTCTCGCATCAATTATGTATTCGTAAGCAGCACCGAGATAATGCAACGATGTCGGGTAAGTAATCAAAATTTTAGAATCGAAACTTAGTTCGTTCGTGTACAAAAATGACGCGTTTCTTATAGCGTTTCTCAGAGCAACTCCTTGTTAATGATTTCTTAAAATGTCTCGCTGATTGGAGAGTTGACATTTAGCAGGGGCGCGCACACTAACCGATGCACGTACGTATCTACATTTCAATATTATTTCTTTTTTTTTTTTTTTTTACTTTCTCTCGTTTTATATCCATCAAGTAATTATCGAATAGACCTTGTTGGATGATTTATACGACTAAAGGCTAAATATTTTTAATATCAACTAATCGTTAAATTTTAATAATTAACTTTAAATTGTAGATGCGATTATAATCTAAAAACTAAACAACTTGTATCTTAAACGACGACATCAAACATCAAACAATTCTTTTACACATTGAATAACGTAAGATTAATTTAATATTCATTCGACATCAACATTATCGAAATTAGCCGAAGTAGTTTTTCTTTGGTGGTCGTTGTAGCACGGGATGTTCTCGATTCGCGGCTTCTTCGGCCAAACGATACGCCAATAATGTCGGAACAATTTTTCAGACAGCATGACAAATATAGCGATAGCAACTCCAGTCGTGAACATAAAGAGAGCCGGACTGAATTCTTCGAGTGCAACCGGTGTTGGTAAAGAGCTGTGACTTTCCGGACACTGGGGACGCCGATAATGCCAAACCTTTCGAAGTCTGTCGGCCATTCCCCTTTCCACGACGTGTCTCAACCTGAACAGTATTCGAATTTAATGTTTAAAAAAAAACATTGCGATGATAATCGTTATTATTATTATTATTATTATTATTATTAATGAAGAACGCGAACAATTTCAAGAAATTCGTTTACAATTAAGTTCTCGTTTTTATTTTTATTTGTTTAAAATTGCATTCGAATATTATGTTGAATATACGTACCCGTAAGTAACCATTTTTTTAAACGGCGAATGTTTTGCTACACCAGTCGCGGTGCGAGTGTTGGAAAATAATAAAATTTCTTGAAGATCGCAAATTTCGTCTTCGTTAAAGGTATCCTTGAATTTTTTTTAAAAAAGTTTATAATAAATAATTTATCTTTAATTTTTGTTGAGTAACAAAATTAATTTACCTCGATTATTTTATAGGCAGTTGCCGTATCTACTTGAAATGCAAAACCGCCTTTTTGAACTTTTTTCAAACCTTCTTCTGGACGAAAGTAAGGCGCCTTTTTACGATTCTTGTTCGCCGATAACTTTTTTTTGTTCAACGCCGCAACCACCGGATCCGGATCATTCTAGTACAAAATAATAAGGTAAGCGTTATTGTTACTTCGCCTCTTAATCACGACAACGAGAAGATTTTGAATAATTTACGCGAAAAAAGTCATAATTGTATGCGATATCCTCTGCTCCCAATTCCAGGGAACTTTCGAGCAAGGCACGAGGCGTTGTGATAAATCTCGGCGGCGCCGTTAAAAGCGAGCCGACGATGCTCGCCGAATAGAACTGATAAAGCATCAAAGCCCAAAGGAACAGCGATATAAATAGTATGCGTCCGGAATAAAGCCTCGGCCCGTCGCTTAAACCTGTATGTTTTGAATGTTTCATTAATTAACTGGATATAGTTAAAATTCAACGTCTTCGATTACCTTGTTGACAAAGAGCAGCGGTAGTTATCAAAGCTGTTTCCGACGCCGGGTAAGTGTCCAAAGTTACGACCGGATACTTCTTGTCGTAATGCTGCTCGATTTTAACGGTCAGGTAAAGCAGTAACCAATTGATGAATGCGACGATCGTCGTTAGTAGCCAAATTTTCCGTGAAAAAGGTTTGAAGAATTGATTTTGTATCTCGTTTTTCTTTGGATGACGAAATATTACAATTGGACTGATTGATGCGTATGTAAAAATGTTGAAAATTTTTTTAAATTATTTATAAACAACTAATTGATGACGATAATTTTTAAATAAAAAATATAAAAACATCATTATTATTAATATTATGATTTTAATTAAATTTCTCGACGTAATTAAATTATTGTTTTAATTTAAACAACAATTTTTTGTCTAATAGTATAAATGGCAGGATTAAAGTTCACAATGTAAAGGAAAATTTACCTCGCAAGCCACGCTTGTACCGTATACTCCATAACGTCTAATCTCTCCATTTTAAATCTAAACGGAGTTGCGCCTACGTCCACGATACCTTTAATCATATCTCCCAAGATTCCGTTGAACGAGCCGTTTACTTTGTAACCCCAGGTCGTTCCACGTAGCAAGTTCATCCTACGAGTTTAACATATTTTTTTAATAATTTATCGATTAATTTTAATGAAATATTTGAACTATTACGTGAAATTGTAATAGTCTCGCAGTTGACGGGTTAGCATGTAGTTGTAACGATGCATCGTGTCGAAATTTTTGTCGATCGGCGTTGTAAGATAAGTGTTCATGTCTACCGTTTTTGGTGGATGATCGACCTTTTAAGAAAAAAAAAAAAAAATAATAATAACATTTATTTCTTTTATAAATTTAATTGTCAATTAAAATGAAAATTATTCTTATAACTCACAACGATGGAAAAATTCAAGTACATTCCGTACAAGTTCCCTCGTCGTTTGTACTTGTACTGAGTGAGCTCGTTGATTAAACCTTTCTCATGACTCCATTGACCCATGTACGTGACGTTAAGTTTCCCATCGTGTCTGTAACTCGGATTGTAAACGTCGTAGAGCGCATAAATATCATTTTCCTTTTGTAGCGCTACGCTTATCTCCGCGTTTATGCTAAGAGGCAACGCATCTAGAATTTCATAAGGCACCGAGACGCTCGAGGTAGCTACCATCCAGAAATATGTCTCGTTGTAAGACAGACGGTTTACTGTAAACTAAGTTTATCAATTTATTAATATATTAAGCCGATGAGTTTTTCGAATTTTAACTTTGAACAATTTTTTTTATCAATTTTGTTAATTACTCGGTGAAAAATTTCTTCGCTCTTCGGGCAATCAAGGTCCAAGAGAATTCCAAGTTTGTAATAATTTACTTTCAAAAATGCTTTTACGTCAACGTCCGAATAATCCACTGGTAAATACGAAAGCTTCAAATCCAATTGCATCAATTTTTTAACAAAATTTACCCTTTCTAAAAATATTAATAAAAATTATTTTTTAAATAATTTTTCTCCTAATTATTTTATGGATGAAAATTTGAGAAAGAAAAAAAAAAAGTTTACGCTTTATTCGATGTCTTAAAATATCGATTTAAAAAATTAACGATAAAAAAAAAATTTCAAGATACGAACCAAACAAGTCCCAGCATGCAAATACAGCAATTTGCTTAACTCCTTGATGCAAAAAGTAATCTTTGACAAATTCTACATTTAATATATTGCCGCTGATGTACGGTAAAGTTACCATTAAAAAGTAAACTACATAATAATATAAATACATTTTTATTTACAAATTTTATTTATATGCAAAGAACGATAAGAATACTTTATAAAAAAATTGAATATTCGAATATGAATCGAATAATATTTATTTCGCGATATTTAGTAAGCAGCGGAGGAAAAAAACATTACACCTGTTTTTTTTTCCATGCATTTGTCGATGTGCGCTTTCGTATTCCCATTGTGTTCTACTTTTTTTTCTCCTTCCCCCCTTTCTCTTACCCCCTCTTATATTTTTTCTTCTTCGCATTCACAACGTTGTACTTACTTTAAGTATACGGTTGAAACGGACGTCAAATTTTCTCAACGAGGCGCTTTCCTCGCTAAATTACACGTCTCCGTCACCGATATTTGAATCACTTGCGCATTCATACGTGCATCTAGTGGAAGTATTATGTACGTAATGTATCACCCTGTTGAATAAAAAAAGTGGCCGATAATTTCCTAATATCATAAAGTTTGTCGTTCGATAACTCGTCTTTTGATATCGAGGATGTACTCGTGCAGTTGCCAATTTCCTTTTTTCTTTTTAAACGCTACCTATACACTCTGTAAGTTAATGTTTTGCGATAACTGCGTGAAATTCATAAAAATTTAGGTATTTTCTCAACAGCACGTTTATTCGAACATGTTATAGATTGTGCTCTACAAAAATATGTTAAATATTAAGTGCATAACGGGTGCTTGTTAAAGTTAACATTTATTTAATTTGAAAAATTCATCGTGCAATAAAAACTTTGGCTAAAATTAGCTCGTCGAATTCTCTTCCTTGATTTCAACGGATTCGACGGGCGAGTTAACTTTCCGCTGGAGTCGCAAAAACATTGGGAGCTCGCGTCGCTTGTACGCGCACTTCCTTACGACGTTCTCGCCGAGCATTATTAATATGGACACGGCGAAGGCGGCGGCGATCATCACGAGGGCCGGACTGAACTCGTCGAGGCTCACGGGAATCGGCGTTGAACTGTGACTCTCCGGACATTGAGGTTTCTTCGGCCTCCATACGCTCTCCAAACGACGAGTCATTCCGTGCTCGACGATTTGTCGCAAGCTTTATTAAAACAAACTTTAAGGTTTTCGTTTCGTTTACGTGATGATTTAAATAAAAAAAAAAAAAAAAAAAAAAAAAATCAACAGCGTGTCTTTTTTAATGATAATTGCAATTTTTCTTTACGACGCTTTTATTGATTAATTTTATATGTGTGTATATATATGTATATATTGGTGCAATTAATTTTATTATTTGCACCTTTATTATTTTAAAACTTTTCTTTTTCATATAAATACAAATCGAACAATTTTATATAAGCATAATGAATTCGAATGGTTATATGAACATGGCAAATCAATAAATTACCCGTAAGTAATCATTTTTTTGAAAGGCGAATGTTTACGAGTACAAGTGGCGGTGTGCTTTGGCGCAAAAAGTTCTATTTCTTGTAGATCGCATATTTCATCCTCGTTAAAAGTATCCTACAAAAAAAAATTTAATAACACGTTTAATATGTCGATAAAAAATCATAAATTATTAATAAATGTGTTGTCGATGTATTAAATAAAATGTGAGATTAAACGACTGACTTAATGCAGTAGTAAAATATAACTTTTTTAACGTTTAAAAAATATTTTTGCATTATTTATTTATGGTAGAAAATATATTAATGTAGGTTATTTAAAATATTGCTAGTTTTAGCAAATATTATATGCATTAGTCGCGTCGAATATACATTTATAAAAAATATTTTTTCATAAGAAAAACGAGAATATTGATTATTATTAAATATATTCTACATATATCGATAAGCAAAATTAATCGAATTTTTTTAATGTTATTTATATATACATATAGAAGAAAAAAAAATTTGCGTCATTGCATAATTCTTATAAGGCAATAATTTACGAGCTCGGATAAAATTTTAAGCGCGACACAAAAATTCTACGCCAATTTGATGTATAGTCGATGGCACGAATTTGCACACGAATTCGCGGTGATAGTGACCGAGTAACCTTGGCACGAGGCTGTGAATTTTTAAGTGACTTTTTTTATTCCTCTTCTTTCTTCTTTTTTTTTTTTTTTTTTTTTTTTTTTTATGGAATTAATAAGAGAATCGAGATTCTCTCTTGATGTCCATTGGACGCGTGGCGTTTTATTGTGAACGAAAAATTTTTTTATTTATTTATTTATTTACAGTTACGTGCTGTAACAATGCATACTTTTTGTAAACATTTTTACTTGGCCTTGTCTACGAATATCTATTTTAATAAATATCTATTTTAATAAAATTCAATAGCAACGATAAATGCATAATAATTTTCACTATATCGTTAAAAGTATTAAAATTTAATACACGGCTATATATTCATCATTAAAAAAATTTACTTTGTATAAAGATTCATTTAACTACTACGGAAAATTTATCAAGTTTCATAATTAAATGAATAAATTTTAAAATCGATAATTCTAAAGTTAAGTCTCTCCTTATCAAAGGAGCGAAGCAACAAGGTAGCTGGGTGATGGGACTCACGGTAATAATTTTGTAAGCTGTAGCAACGTCGACTTGAAAAGCGAAATCGCCTTTCTGAACTTTACGAAGACCTTCTTCCGCTTTATAGTACGGGAATTTCTTTCGTTTTTTGTTTAATGCGATTTTGCGCTCGAAAAGTTCGATGACGTTTTTATCCGTCGTCGTCTAAATAGTAATAAATAATACCGTATCGTTATAATTATTTAATTTTACTATATTATTTTTTTTTTTTTTTTTTTTTTTTTTTTTTTTTTTTTTACTTCAATGAAATGTATGCAAAATCGTTTACTCGAAAAAAATCGTGATTGTAGGGCATATCCTCGATTCCAACCTCGAGATTACTATCCGTGAGATCTTTGATATTTCGAATAAAGCGAGGTTTCTCCGCAAGAAGCGAGCCGACTATGCTCGCCGAATAAAATTGATAGAGCAGCATCGCCCAAACGAACAACGAGACGTACACGATGCGGCCCGAGTATACTCGTGGCGTCTCGCTCAAACCTACGACGAATCATTTTAAATATTAATTTCGTTTAATTTTAAATTTTATCATTTTTTACGTTTTAACGAAGAAAAAAAAAAAAAAAATTTACCTTGCTGACAAATCGCCGCACTGGTGATGAGTAAAGTCTCCGATTCCGGCTGCGTTAACAGAGTACTGTAAACCGCAGCGACATTATCAATGTAGCGCTGCTCAATTCTAATGGTCAAGTACAAAATAAGCCAATTCAGTAAACCAACGGCTAAAGTCAACAGCCATACGCGTTTGGAAAATGGCTCAAGGAAGCTATTTTTGAGCTCTTGCCTTTTTGGATGCCTGAATATTATTGCAGCTCTGGCATTGGTAAAAATAAACGATTGTTTTGTATCGGTTTAGTATAATCTTGCAATTTAATTGTAAATTTGTTTTTTAAAATATCCTTTTAAATAAGTTAAAAAAAAAAAAAGAAAAAAAGAAGAAAATGAGAAAAAAAAAAAAAAAAAACATTGAAATCGTTTAAAATTGATTTGCATTTAAACATGAAAATGAATCATCGGTTACGAAATAACATATAAATTTATCTGAGGTTAATTAAGCGACCGATATATTACGCAACAATTAGATTTGTTGAATGTGAATCTTACTTGGCCATGTAAGCTTGAACGGTATAGTCCATCACGTCCATTCTCTCGGGTTTGAATTGAAACGGCGTCACTCCAACATCGACGATTCCCTTTATCATGTCGCCTACTATACCATTGAAAGTGCCATTGATGAGATAACCCCATGTGGTACCGCGCAACAAGTTCATTCTAAAATATCGTTCGATTTGAATAATTACCATTGGTATAAGACCATTCATTATTTCGATGCTTTAATTGCTTCAATTTCAATAATTATACATTCGCGTAAATTTGACAATTGACATAAGTTATATCGAGTTAAATATACATCAATATATATATATATATATATATATATATATATATATATATATATATATCGGTAATGCAATAATTAAACAAGAAAATGAATAAATTAAATTTGTTTTAACCAATTTTTCTAATAGCTCATTAAAATTAAAAACTTTTATCGGTCATTTATCACAGCATTAAAATAAATTTAAGCATTTTCCAGAATAAAGGAAATTAGCATATTTTAAACGCGTAGAAATGTGTGAATGCATTATCAATGTCACTTTATAAATTATCCTTTATTACTTTTCTCAACACTGTGCGTCAGATCTAAAAAACTGATAATAATTTGTAGTCGATACTTCTTTTTGCTATTAATGATTTCGCAGAAACATTATGTAAACATTTAATTCATCGATAATTAATCTCGAAATTAATGTCTGCTTATGATATTATATTATTATAATAGTATATTGTATTACGTAAAATTATAGTAATCTTTTAATTGTAGCGTCAAAGCGTAATTATATCGATGCATGGTGTCGAGATGTTTATTAATCGGTGTTGTTAAATAAGTATCCATGTCAACATTTTTCGGTGGAAAATCTACCTGCGGATGAATATAAAAATGATTCGTTTCAATAAAAATAAAAGTAGAAATTTTTTTATTTTTATTTATTTTTTTTTTTTTTTCGAGAAAAAGATTTAAAATTTTTTTAATCTAATAATCGTGTACATAACAAATACATTATTGACAATGACATATGAGTTGAATTTTTTTCTTTTTTTTTTTTTTTTTTTTTTTTTTTTTATTTTATAAAAAAATTTTAACCCATAAATTTTAACTCATAATTGTTTTACGTTTCAATTTTTAAAATTGTATAATCGTAATAATTTATTACTCTATAGCATATAATATGGCGAGGACATGGATTTACTGAGTAATTAATGACAAAAGTGAATGAGCTTGAAAAAATGCTGAAAAAAGTCTATCGTAAACGTATATCGGCATTAAACGTAACGATACGTGCCACGTAAGAAAAATTAAGATACATCCCTCGGAGATCGCCTCTCCTTATATACTTGTACTGAGTGAGCTCGTTCCTTATACCATCCTCCAAATTCCAGTGTCCCATTCTGGTGACGTTGAGATTACCGCGGTGTCTATAGCTCGGATTATAGACGTCGTAGAGCTCGTAGGATGACGAGTTGATCGCGCGGACGGCCAGCGTCAGCTCGGCGTTAACGCTAAGAGGTAGACGCGCCAGTAACTCAAGAGGCAATGGCTTCTCGCTCGTTTTCAATAGCCAAAAGTAGGACTCGTTGAAGAGCAGACCGTCGCCTGTGAACTGAGCGCGATTTCGAGATTTCGTAATACCGCTGTTGTGTATATATTTGAAGATGATGATGATGATAATGATAATGACCTATGGATACTATACACTCGTTTTTGGCATTTTTTGTACGCGACGTATTGTTTTATAAACTTATGACTCATACTATTACTTACTGATGATGGTACTTAATATATACTAATATAAATAATTTATAAATAAATTATTAATTAAATAATGTCTTTACGCGCACTTGTCATTTTAATCTGTAATGAAAAATTAATTATTTTATAAATTTTGACGTTGTATATCAAATTTATTTTGTCACAAATGAACGATCTTATGCATTAACAGAATATAATTCGATTAATCTATCGTTGAGAATATTTCAACCTGATCCAAAATAATGTCACTTTTTGGACAATCCAAATCCAGAAAAGCACCGAGCTTGCAATAATTCACTTTTAAAATGCCCTTCATGTTCAAGCCGTCGGAAATTGACGTAAAGCACAGCTTTAAATCCGTCGATGCCATACCGCGGAAAGTTTCCAGCTTCTCTGTGCACCGAAAAACAAAAATAAGACGATTGTCAGAGAACGCCAAAAAAAATACATATTAATCAATATAATGCAAATGTGACAACGTCAAATGTGAGAAAAGCTGATTTTTAAATTTAAAAATACTTTTTTTTTTAATTTTCTTTTACGCACTAGACATATTTTTATTTGCATGTTTGAATTTTCATAAAAATTTTTTAATTCTTGAGAGAATCTACAAATTTTTTTATCTTTATGTTGAAAAAAGAAAAATTGAAAATCGAACAATTATGAAAATAATGTGACTTACATTGTTTATCGTAAAAATTTTTTACATTAATCTTTAAAAATAAATATAAAATGAATATAAAACCTACCATAATCATCCCAACATCCGAAAGCAACAACTTGTTTTACGACTCGTTCGTTGAAATAGTCACGCACAAATCTGACATCTACTTCATCGGCCTTGGCAAAGATACACGTGAAGATGAAAATCAGAAAAATGTAACCGAACATAATCATGCGAGCTTCTTTTTCAATGCTAAAGTAATCAAGATAAATAAAAAGCGTTATATTGTTAATTGTTTTTATACATTTTACTTACGTTAAATATTATGTAAAAGTAATTCTCAGTATATGAATCGATGAAATAGAATTAAAGTTTTTTTTTCTACGAAAAAAATAAAGAAATAAACAAGAACTACGAAAAATCAGATTTCATCTGATTTTCATAACGAGAAGCTTACACAAAATTTCCTAAAAATTTATTAATTTTTACGCGTCATTATATCAAAATAAAGAATTTTTTCTACGATGTAGCCTATTGTCAAAATTATTATTATTATTTACCGCTGATAAAAATAAAGAATATAACCATTTATCAATAGTTTTTTTTTTTTTTTTTTATAAAATCTTTGTTAAATTCACACAACGTTTATAACATCGATGAAGCAGTAAGAAAGTCGTCATCGTCAATGACGATTTTCCATCTACACTCGGCAAATAATCGATAAGTTTGCATATTGCAGCATCAAGAGGGATAATGCCTTCGATAAATTACAGCCGATGATGCTGTCATTATGGGGAAATGTCTACGATCGAGCTTCCGTTAACAAATACGATAGAATACTGTTTACTTATCAATGTGTAACGTAATCGATTCGCTGAAAATCGTCCGTTCTCATTTACATTAGAATAATTTAATGTTCGAAATGCGCGCAAGTACCTAGATGCCATTACACCGAGCAACAACTGATTGTTTCGTATGATTATAACGCAAATTATTAATCGTTTTGTTAAAATTTCGTTGGATTTTTAAATTTCGTTGTCGATATAAAAGTATTTTCGGTAAATTGTTGATAAAGATTAGATTTCAAATTTGATGAAAATATATCATCTTGCATTTGGGATAAAAGATTTTAGAACTTATATCCCTTTGTGGGATAAATAGTCCAAATTATTTTGTAAAAAATACTGTACTTATGAATTTTTTGTTTTTTTTACGTATCACATTTTATAATAATATATAAGGATAATCATCGCAATATCTTAATTAGTCATGTTTCCGTATGTAAATTTTTTATCGATTTTGTTCAATAACTATGCATTACATTTTTTTTCTCCCGGATTGTATGTCTGCAAATTATTTGTCAGAAAAAAAGTAACACAATTTTGTTCACGATCTTACCTAATTCTTCGTATATAAGGCACTCGACATACGGTTCGACTGTTAAAAATCTTTTGGCTTTCTTCCGATTGCGCGCGTTAAAAATAATTCATCGTCAAGCTATGAGGCATTTCGCAGTAATTGCCTTAACGGCCGCGTACTTGGTGATATGTGCTCTCGGAGAAGAGGAAGAAAAGTACTCCAATAAGTATGACCATCTCGATGTGGACGCTGTACTTGCTAATGACAGATTACGTAGTCAATATTACAACTGTTTCCTTGATACTGGCCCATGTGTAACCGCCGAAGCAATTTTCTTCAAAGGTAAATTTAAAATATATATATTTTTTTTTTTTTTTTTTTTTTTTTTTTTTTTTTTTTTTCTTGCCTCGATCGTAAAGGGATTTCGTAAAGGGACTACTGTTAAAAATGTTTATTAAGCTGATTAGTTTTACGTTTAAATGTGAGTTTCATAATATGATAAAAGAAATGAACGACGTAAATCTTTATCATTAAAGGGGTTCATGAAATTTTTATTATTTTAATATGTTATTTTAATTTATTAATTTGTTTTTTTTTTTAAATTATAATAATAATTCAAATCAGATTATAACGAGTTACTATTAAAATTTCTATTGTAGTACTTTCTATTAGGAAGATATACATTTTATAAAATTGTATAGATAATCAAATTTAAAAAAAACGTACTATTTTATATTGGAATTATTATTATGAAAGCAATTTTTATTAAACGATTTCTTGATAATTTCTATAAATGTGAGTCTTAAAGGGGAATGCAATCTCTTTGCGATTCACTCCATTAAATAGTATTATGTTTAGTTCGCCCATTACTAACGAAATTTTATAAATTTTTATGAATTTTACCGTCCACAACATATTTTATTCTTGCTTTGATCAACATAAAATATTGGATAATTATTTTAACAATAATATTCTATGAATGAAAGAAAATGAAACCAGAAAAAAAATTGATTTATACAGCAAGTTACGAATCGTTAAAAAGAATATTTATTTTTATACAAATATTAATTTCTTAAATTAATGTAAAATGAAATTTCCAAAGTGAGAATGAGTAAAATTACCGTGATGTTAAATTTATTGTTATTTTCAGAAATATTTCCCGAAGTCATCGTAACGAAATGCCGAAAGTGCAACGAGAAACAAAAGGAAGCTTTTGAAAAAATTGTCCTTTGGTTCCATGAAAACGATCCCGTATCTTGGGAAAAAGCTATGAAAAAAGGTTTGGAATTTTTACAAAAGAAGGCGGAAGCTAAAAAGAATAATTCATCATGAAATATTTAAGTTTTATATTTCTTTTTTTTTTTTTTTTAACGTTTTATTTTTCTCGATACTTGTGTATAGAATAAAATGAACTGCCGTTGAAAAATTGGTGGTTATTGGAATGATATTATGTACTTCTTTTATTTATCTAATATTTTAAAATTAACTTGAATATTGTATCTTTAATTAAATTTAATATAAAACATTGCATATTAAAACGAGAAAAGTTTTTTTTATTTAAAAAATGATATTAAACAATTAATAAAATGTTTATATTTATCTTATACTAAAGCTGAAGGCTTTTTAACATAAAAAATTATTATGTGAAAAAAATTTTTTAATACAACAAGAAACAATACTCACTCGTCCAAAAATTATACGTAAACTTACTTATGCAACGTTGCCAAGGTGATATTAAATTTGTACGATCTCGGAGTATAAGCTCTGAGTAACAATTTCCATTACACGTAAGCAGTACATTAACGGTAATTTTGTTTGCTTAAGTTCGTGTACTTGTGGTAATACAGACGTTTAACAAAATTATACATACTTACTTTTTCGAGTAGTAGTTTTACAATCCTAGTAGCTAACAGAGCGGCGAGATATATTTTCAATAAAAAATTTACACTGTGTAAAATTGGAAAATAATCACAACGCTATCCAAAATAACGTATGTTTAAAATAATATAATTAAATTTAATAAATAAATATCTGATCCAATCGTTTGTCATGCTTATCGAACATGATGCATATGCAGCAGAACGGATCGTTGATTAAAATGTATGAAAAACATAAGACACGTTACTCAGATTTATTTGAAACATGGATTTCTTTTCTTATTTATTGTTAATAATAGACGTGTATAATTAATAATATATCTGTGTTAAGCCGACAGAAAGCTTATAAAATAATGGCTAAACCTATTATCGATCTTATACAGCGTTACTATCCTTTGCAAGAATTAGTAAGAGTATAACGTAGCGCTTTACATTATCAACATTATTTATACGTGTATTCCTTGCTTTCTCGCGTCGTTAATATTCTTTTCGACCAGGTCGTTCCAATCTTTTGGTTTGTTATCGACGAACCAGCTGACGATCTTTTCAAACATCTCCAGCTGCTTCTCGGTGCAATATTTGCAAGATGTTACAATTGCCTCGGGCGCTTTGCCTGAAATAACAATTTGTTACCCTTTTTAGTTTTATCTCTATATTTTTTTAAAAATATAGAGTTAAAAAGCTCTTTAATTTTTCAACGCCGAACGAATGAAAATCGGCCGAGAATTTTATAAACGAAGCGTTACTTAGACATTATTTTTTTAACTCTACAAATATTTGACCCGCGTCAACAAATTTAAACCGAAAAATTTATAATCGTCAAAGAAAGCAAAAAAAAAAAAAAAAAAAAAAAAAATCTAAAAAAAACTCGGACTCCATTATCACCAAAAGTGCAAAACCTTTTCGCACGTAATGAGGAACTCACTTTTGAAAAAGACAGCAGCCTCGGTGTGACAGGGTCCGGTGTCCATAAAGCAGGCATAGTAACGATCGCGTTCCGCATCGTCCTTCAAAATCGCCTCGACGTCGAGGTCGTCGAACTGGGAGGAGTATTTTTCGGCAACGACGCCAGCGATAGCCGCGAGGAGGAAAACCCCGATCAAGAGCACGAAGCCGCTCGACGGCGATGTCCGTTTCGTCGTCGGAATCATCCTTCCCACGAGTCCCTTCGTCTGCTTTCCCTTCTCGCTCTCTCTCTCTCTCTCTCTCACCCTCTCACTCGCTCTTTCTCTATCAATCCTCCTATCTCTACTTCTCTCTTTATCTCTCTTTTTCTCCGTGCGTATGAAATCGTGGCTCGTGTAGGAGATGCGGGTTATTCCGCTGTGATTTCTAACGGCAACAGCAGCGAGGAGACAACGTTTATAATAACCCCGTGAGACGTTTGGTACGGAGTCGAGGTGCACTTTGGCACTCGGGGTTTCATTACGCTCGAATATATAGACTGAGGATGTCGGCTACCTCGTCACGGCGATCGAACGGGCTAATGGGTGCGCTTACGGCTTAAACCGTGAAATTTGATGAATCGCTCGAGATAAACACAATGCCCAGCGCTGGAAGCAACGCCGGGAAGAGTAAATCATTAGGGTTAAACGTGTATATGCGTATAGGGAGCGAACTCGCGCGCGCGCGCGAGCAAGCGAGCGGATAAGATTGACCGTGACGCGTGTCTTCCCCCTCGCTTGCGTCGTGAAATTCGCATGGCAATTATTTCGTTATGAATTCAACCGAGGCTTATACGCATGTAAATTTTGTGTAAACAAAATGCACCGACTAAAAAAGGTCGAGACGAGGTAAAAAATAATGAAGAAGCGGTTCGTCGTTTGTACAAATACACGAATAATTGCGTCAATTTTTTATAATCGTAAATCGATTATAATATCATTAAAATTTATTATGAAAATTATAAATTCGTTTATAATGAAAAAACATTAATTAGAATTTATAATGCTTTCAAATTATTTTCCTTCGACATCGGTAAAATTTCGATGAGAGGAAAAAATGGTATTAATTTTCATACCTCAATCGTTTACAATCGTTTACGCAATAACAAGTTTGATATTGAAAATAAAAGACTGTGATTTATCAATTTTAAACAATGATTTGCTTTTTTTTCTTAACGATTAATTACAATAACTAGAAAATTTTAATAAAAATCGGTAAATTGCAATTCATCCCGATGAAGCAGCAATGTTGAACTTGAAAAAATTATTTTATTACATTTTTAAACTTTGCAATAAATATGAATTTATTTTAACATAGAAGTTTTCAACTAGCCATGATCTACTTTATTTTATTAAATAAGTATTTTTAATAATAACTGTTAATTCAAAATTTCGCAATAATAATCCATTTTTATAAGTTATTACATTCTCATGTGTATATGCACTGTAACGAAGAAAAAAATTTAGTAGCACATTTTTATTTCTGTTAAACCCACATTTTTTAAATCTAATTAAATTCCTTAGTTATTATACTAAAAATTAAAAATTAAAATAAATTTAAATTGTGCACTTCACGAATATCATTTAAAAATTATATAAGAATTTTTAATTCTAAAATTAAAATGCTATTTAAATTTTTATTTTATTTATTTAAGAAAATGTAACGAAGAAAAGAGGACAATTTATTAAATTAACAGAGATATAAAATAACTTTTAAAATTAATAAAGATATCTTTCTATTGATAATATTAATAAAAGTATAAAAGAAAAAATACGATTTACATTAATACTTATTCAAATCTGTTACAATTATGCTTTTAAAATTCATAAATATTCAAATAAAATTTGTTTTCCCGTTCAAGTAGTACTTAATTGATAATTGATTCATATATACTGCAAAAACTATTTAATCAAAAGGCCATGTGCCGGTAAGATATTAATTAACATTTTGTCATAAACGTGTTGTAATTGGATCAGCAAGCAAGCTTACTGTAATTTATCTGTCAAAACATTTGACTTTGTTACTTGGTGAAATGTGCAATAAAGGCAGTATTTATAATTAAAGATTAAATAATAATTAATCTTACATAAAAATTTAATTTTAATGTAATTCTTTCTACACTAGAATATGGTATTTATTAATCATATCTTTCACATATTATTAGATTTTTTACGGTATTAGAGAATTATTATTTTTAAAATATTAAAATAATTATACACTAAAAGTATAAAATATAAATTGAAAAAAAGCTTTTTCTAACATTGCATAAAAATAAAGTTAAAATATATATTTAAGATATACTTATAGCTTAATGTTACTCGTACGAAGCCTTGATTCGAACCTTGAAAAGCAGAGATCTTGCAGTTGGAAAAAAGATAAAAAATATTTTTTGTTTTTAAATTGTATGCTCCATCTAGCACGTACGTTAATATTATTATTCATATTATTTTAATCACGGCACGAGTCTAAATTCAACGTTTACAAAAGGATACATAGAGCAAGGAAGCGCGCAAGTGATTAATAATTGTCCAATTTGATCAAAAGTCATGATAAGTCTCGGTACAAAGCTAAAAGACGCGTCTCGAGTACGTTAAAAATTAATCTCTCACTTTCTCGCTTCTCTTCTCACTCATCCGGTGAATCTTTGGCGCGTCATATCTCATGCTTATACGCGTATTTTACGATCGGCAAAACACGACGCCCCTGGCCCACGACTGGTCTTTAACGCGTATATACGAGTACACACAGCCCAAGAGTTTTTCACGCGTGCTCCCGACGCGTTGCGTGTCTCTCGGCGTCCCATGACCCGTGCGTCCTTCGCCGATTCATCCAATGCCAGCTGACGAGCGCTGTGACGATTATACTTCACGGCCAATGTTCTCCGATCGAAGTTCGCCTTCCGTTAGGAGCACGGCATATCGGAAAGCCGTGGAGATGAATAAAAAAAAAAAAAAAAAAAAAGCCGAAGAAAGAGGGAGGGAAAGAAAAAGAGGGAGAGGGAGAGGGAGAGAGAGAGACAGAGAGAGAGAGAGAGAGAGAGAGAGAGAGAGAGAGGAGAAGGAGAATCGTGTGCGTTCTACCTCTTATGATGTCAGGCTAAACATTGGGCCGATTTGTATATATAAACCGGCTGGACCACGGCGATGCAGACTCACTATCGTTGAGATCGTTAAGTTGACATCAGCGGGCCGTTCTTAAGTTATAAGTTTATAACGTTGGATTTCTAGTCAATCGTAATGGCAAAGAGCGTTGGATATTTTGTTGCACTTTGTGCATTCGCGGCGATCGTTGCCTCGGAAGAGCTTTACTCCAGTAAGTACGACTACATAGATGTTGATTCGATCATTGCGAACGAGCGCATCAGAAATCAGTACTACAATTGCTTCTTGGACACAGAGCCTTGTCTTACACCCGACGCCAAATTTTTCAGAGGTAACTTAGCTCCCTTAATCGTTAAATCAATAAGTTATAATTTGCTTTTTGATGTTGCGATAGAGTGAATTTGATATTTTTATTAAAGTGAAAAAAATATACGTCGTTTATTTTAAAAGATGAAAAGTCAAATTTATAAGAGATTTTAAATAACTTATATTTATAATTAACTATTCTGTCGAACGTATTCATCGATATAAACGTATAGACATCTAAGTGAATGAAAATAAGAATTTTACGAATATTTAGATGCATACATTTAAATGAATCCTACGTGGACATACACATTAAAAGTTTTCTATAATAAAATTTGATAATTTCCTTCTCTTTTTTAATCTGTGATATTTTATGCAAGAAAAAGGTATAATATCAATAAATTAAATCTATTCAAATCAATCGGTAAACAAAACAATTATCTTATCGCACATCGTATTAATTAAATCGTAAGTGAATGAAATTTCATATCAGATAAGAAAAATAAAAAATTATGATTTCAAATTGAATAATCTCAACGTAAACTAATCATTTATTTACTTGTATTTAGACAAGTTTCCCGAAGCTATTGTAACCAAATGCAAAAAATGCACCAACAAGCAAAAGGAAAACTTTGAGAAAATAGTTTTGTACTATACGGAAAAGGAACCAGAAAAGTGGAAGGCAGTACTCTCTAAATCTATCCAAGAATTCCAGAAGAAGAAGGCATAAATTTAAAAAGATTCATTTAGTTTTATAGTAGACTGTACATGTAACGTATACATGTATATAAAAATACACACACACACGTATATATATATACATTATACTCAACTATTAGTCGTTATACCAAAATAATGTATATAATGAATTAACTTTAATATAATTCGGAAAGCGTCACCTAAAATATCTTTTATGTCAGAGCGAAATTGGTATTGATACAAAAAAATATTTATCAGACGACGAATACCGATTGAGCATTCACATCGCCGTTCGATGAATTATTTTTAACAAAAAGAAAAATAAAAAAGAAAAAGAAGAGTCGATGGTATTCTGTATCTTTCTCTCAACGAACGCGTCATAAACTTTTCCTCGTTCGGAAAACTCGTTAGCTATGAATGCACGCAGGTGCGCTTATAGTTCGTATATAGTACAAAGAACGTGCGAAGCAATTAAAAAAAATATTGTAAAAAACATCGACGCCGTTTGTTTCTATTTTTGTTTTATTTTTATCTTTGTTCCATCGTCGATAGTCTTTATTTCTTGGATAAAATTCGATTGTAAATGTATTTTTAAATAAATTTTATTAATTTTACTTTAAAAATGTATTATTTTATTTATTTCGTTTATAATTTTTTTATTTTTTTTAATTTTAATTATAATATAATTATTGGAAACAATTTTATAATATACGATAAAAAGAAATATATTATAAATATTATTATTTTTTTTTTTTTTTTTTTTTTTTTTAATATATTGACAGTGTTTACGTATTATAATTAATAATATAAGTAAATTCATCATTTATAAATTATAAACATTCTCTTAGCATGACTGCAAGAATTGGCCAAGATTTCTTCGATATTGATGGTACGGATCATATTTTGCTAAAAATTCATTCCAAACATGTGCGTACTTTGGGCGTTTAAAAGTATAGATAATCTTGCAAGCCAATTCCTTTTGCCTCGGCGAACATCTTGCGCAACTCGTAGAAACTAAATTCGGCAGTAGCTCTGAATTTTAAAGATGGAAATTATAATAGTGTTTTAATTAAAAGTGTTTTAAATACGATAGATTGGCATATTCAAATATATACTAATTAAATAATATTTAAAACGATATCATTTTCTTGATTTAAAAATTATTATTATAATTTTTTGATGTTATTATATATATATATATATATATACTCAAATAAGATAAAGTTAATTTTAATTTTAAAATTTTTGCGTGTCAAACAAGGTAAATTATGAATCCGATTAAAACTTTTTTTTTTCATTTAAACCGATTGAGAATTTAAAAAAAATTTTAAATTATTTGGTCAAACGTCGTCTAAACATAATTTGTAAATTTTTTTTTTGTAAAGCAATTCCTACAATAAAAAATAATAATCAATCTGTAATTAAATCAAGCTGAAGTGCCTCAAAAAAATCATTTACCAAAGTTCGCATTTAGAATCGTATTATCTTTTGAAATTGAATGGTATGATACATTGTTTGCATAAATATTAACGTAAAAAGATAACTTACTTTTCACAAATTGGCCATCTTTGGTGCAAGGGCCTTTATCGAGAAAACATTGAGCGTAAAACATCATCGAGTTTTCGTCCTTCAAAGCTTCGGTCATTTGGTATATCGGATCGTTGGCAATAACAGCAGTCATCATCTGTCCCAAGACAATCAACGATACGTAAACCGATGGTATCATATCTGTTAAAATGAGCGAGTTTTTTTAAAAGCCAATCAATATTAAAATAATTTTACGCGTGTCTAGCTAAATAACTAGATGTAGCTGAGGCATATTTCGTTAAATTCTATCGATGGAGTTAATTAATTATTGATAATGAAAATTTATTCGGGTTAGAATTTAATTATATTTTAAAATAGCTTATGATGCTTTTCACTAAAGGTATTTTTAACAAAAAGGTAAATACAACCGAACCTGTCATCCTATCAAATCCAAGCACACACAGGACAAAGTTGCTCCACGTCCAGACTTCAATTTTACAAGATAGTCCGTGTAAACAGTTGTGCATTCAATTTATAGGAGCGAGAAAAAAGTAGTTTTTGATACCTGAAATATCGTTCGACGTCAATAAAATGTGCATCGGCCGCTTTATCTCTCCCTCGCAAATCGTTCACCAGTCTCTGGACACGTTCCGATATTCCGAGCGCATGTCTATCACCGCAAACGTGACTTTCTGACTTTCAAGGTCCTGTACAATGTGTAGCTCTGTAACTTTTAAACGATTAGTTAAATGATAACTAAATGTTAACGTTCGCATATTTATCGTGTATATATATATATCGTACAAGCTTGTCGTTTAGATTTCGACGTACGATACAAATAAGCATGCGTAATGCACGCAACGAGATCAAATTTGCGGAATCGGTCGGTTAATTTTGAAAATTAATGTATATTTACTTCAATCAATAATAATTAAACCGATTATTGCTGATCGTAAAAGTCAGTATTAAATTTTTCAATATTTTCTTCTATATAATTATTTGAGAAACCAATGGCATTTATTTATTTATTTATGAAACATTTTCGTGAGTAAACTTGAAAGCTAATGCACAAAAATGATTCTGGATTCTTACTTCATCAATATTAAACAGAAAATTTGTAAAATAATATATAAAACGATTAAAAATTAATTATAATTTTTTTATACGTATTTGTGGGAAAGTGAAAGGTACAAAACAAAAAATTAAATTCCTTTTTATACGAAACATATACATGCATATATAATTTACAACTATACATAATTTAACCATTTACAATGAGTATACAAAGATATAAAATTTATCTTTCACTAGCACCTATTCATTATATGTTGATCAAATGTATTTAATACATTTTCTTACCTGTTTTTTTTTTTTTTTTTGTTTCAAAAATTAAACGAATGCATAAAATTGTTAACAAAACTTATAATTACACATTATTTTAATTTAAAAACAAGATAATTAATAAATATAGTACAGTTTACAAATAACAAAATAATAAACATATTATACTAATATGTTTATGTCACATAGGCTAGCAAGTGAACATTGCAAACTCAATAACATAAAATATAAACAAGTTTTAACGTACAAATTTTTATTAAAATTATTTTTCAAAAAATATTCGAAATATAACTTATTAATTTGATTCATTTTGTTGGTATTAATTAAAATATCATTGCAGTTATAATGTGTATTAAATTGATATAAAACTTTGTAACATTTTTTGTAAATAAAAAAATTATTGCTCCGATTTATTCTAATTATCAAAATATTTAATATATTTTAAAATTTTATAATATTTTATTACTGGATATTACTCTAACTTTATTGCTATTTTAATTTTTTATGAAACTTTAATATAAAGAAATGAATAAGATAAATCTCGAATATTTTTCTTACGAGAGATATGTGACGCAAATCTATAAATCTCAAATTAAAGTGATGTTAATGTGTTTATAAAACAAAAAAAAAAATATTTGCAGCATCGAATACTTTTTTCGATCAATAACATAAATAAACAAAAAAATAACTATGCAGTTTGTTAATTGACTGGATTTTAGAAGTATATTTGTATGAAAATTATGTTTTTAGAGCGCTTTCATAGCAGTCATATTCCAACGTAAGACGACATCATGGCTCATCCTGGGACGATCCCTGGAAAAATCATTAATTATATTATATTTAAAGGTTCTAAATTTTTCACCGCACATAATAAAGTGCATTAAGAATTTTGTAGTTGATTTAAAGAAAAAAAGTCATAAATCACATAACTGAACTAATTCGATTCTTTATTGATTATGATAAAAACATTACAACAAATTGAATGTGCGCTAAAATACTGTGCGTGACAATTTTGTAGTCGATAATACGTCAATAAGCGTAAATAAATATTAAACATCTCAGTTTTAACACAATTATAATACTAATATTAATAAAGTAACAATAAAAAACGTATAATAAAAATATCAATAAAAAATTAAATTTGATGTATTCGATATATTTTATGAATTTACTTGTTAAATTAATGTCTTTGAAATTTATGTTGATGAAATTTTTATCATGTTCTTGATTTTTGTACCTTCATAAGAGCTTTGATGCCAAAAGTAACGGCGACGCCCAAGCCAAACATTATTAAATGTGGCAAATACTTTATACCAGGGATATCAGGCCTCTTTTTCAGTAATAACAACAACATTTTTAATTTCTTTTCAGAATATGGAGGATAACGACAACTGAAAACGGAAAGTTTTTTAATTTTATATCGGAATTATTTCAATAAGTAAAAATCAAAAATGAATTTTTGTATCTATGATTAATAAAACATAATAAAACTAATATTAAGGATGAATAGTAATAAAAAAATTAAGAATATTAATTTTCATTAAATTTAATTACTTTATTTAAAAAAAAAAAATTCAAAAGTAACAGTAGTTTTAAAATTTTTTATTTTTATTAAAACTTGATTATATGCTTAATATGAAATTTTATTTAAATAATCATTTTAATATAATATCATATAATAGAAGTAGCAATATAGAGAAGTTTGATTACACTTACGATGCTAATGTTTCACCAATAATATTAAAATTCTTAATCAAACAGCCTTTAGGGTGAACAAAAGTGTTGTATGTTTGTTCACCATGGTAAGCTCCCATCCCTGATGCACCAACACCCCCAAATGGTAAAGTATCAACTAGAAAATTAAAACATATTCTTAATTTCTATTGAAAATTTGAATATTAAAAATTATAAAAAATAATTGAAATAAGTTAACAAGCTTAAATGTATCTAGTTTACTTGAACATACAGGTGCTCTTATATGTTAATTGCATGCTTGAACAAAAAGTACTTGTGTGCTTTTTACAAGAAAAATTTATTGACATATTGTTGTATAAAGCATACCTGACATCTGTAAAATAGTATCGTTAACTACTACATTTCCACTAAATGTATTTTGTAATATAAGATTTAGGTTATCCGTATTTGTTCCAAAAATATATAGAGCTAAAGGTTTTTCTCTGTGGTATATTACGAAGCATACAATTCAAAATAAAAAAAAGAGAAATAATGATAAGCATTCAATTCAAGTAAATACAATAAAGATTAAGTCGAATGGTTTATTGCTGTTATTCAGAATATTAAAGAAATTAACCATTAAATAAAATCGTATTAAACCATAAATATTAATAGGTACACATGCCACCACTAAATGCTGACAATTCAAACATATCTTAGATAATTTAATCAAGCAACAATAATTTATTTAGATAAGTTTTAGATAATTTAATTAAGCAATATTTTAAATCACAAAATTATTTTTATTTAAAATTACAGAATAATCATAACCCAAAACTAATTTTCCTAACTCACCACCATATTGCATAATTGTATCGTTGGCACACACTGAGCCAGATTGGGTTTGTGTTATGATTAGATTTTGTACTCCTTTATCCTTGGTAAATAAGTACAATACAAGGGGGTGGTCTCTATATTATAAAAAATCAAGTTTATTAATGCAACTGTGAAAATTAAAAATACAGATCATAATAAAGAATAGATTTCAATTGCAGCAAAGAAACCATTAAACTCTTACACAATATAAAATATAATTTTTTTATTCAAGTTTTGTTGTTAAAAGATGTCTTTTCTTTTGATGATTCTTTCTAAAGTTTTACTTTAGAAATGAGCCACAATTTACTATATTATAATTAATTCTACATATTAAACTTATTAAATAAGTTTTATAAAAAATATTTTGTAAGTTCTATTAGTACTTTACAATACTTCTCAAAGATTTAAATTACTATTATGATAATCTTGGAGTGAACTTACCGTTCATTGATAAATTTCATTGCCTCATATGCATTTTCAACATTTACAATAGGTAGTATTGGACCAAAAATTTCTTCTTGCATTACAGGATCTGTAGGCCTGACATTTACAAGGATAGTAGGTGAGATAAATCTTTCTGAAGGATCAACTTTACCACCTATTGCTACTTCACCATTTGATAGAAAAGTTGTTAAACGTCTATAATAAAATAAAAGAATACATATTTTATAATTATTTCAATAATTTTAGGTAAAAGATTATTAAACTTACTGATAATGTTTGTCACTAACAATTCGACAAAGATCTGGACTTTCTTGTGGATTCTCACCATACCATTCTTTTAAAATTTTTTTTGCTTCTTTGACAAATGCATTTTGAACTTCTGATGAACATAATACATAATCTGGTGCGATGCATGTTTGACCTACATTAATAAATTTTCCCCACAAAACTCTTTTTGCTGTAATTGGCATATCTGCTGTATTATCAATATATACAGGACTAAAAAGTTAAATTATACATCATAAAAATATAAATATAATTTATAAATTAAGTATGATGAAACAATTTTTAAAGATTAAAACACCATGTTGTTAAATTGCAATTCTTACCTTTTACCACCAAGCTCTAATGTTACTGGTGTAAGATACTTGTTTGAGGCTTCCCGAACAATACGTCCTACCATGGTTGAACCAGTATAAAATATATAATCAAACCTTTGTTTTAAAAGTTCAGTGGTTTCAGAAATACCACCACAAACAACTTTGTAACATTCCTAAATAAAATTATGTGATAAAATTTTTTAAATAAAATAAAATAATTAAATTTTATTGATAATTTTCATCCCTTACATTATCTAAATATTTTGGAACAAGTTCACTAATGAGTTTTGCAGTAGCCACTGATACTTCGGATGGTTTAACAATTACACAATTTCCAGCTGCAATTGCACCCACCACTGGTGCAAATGTTAACTGCACTGGATAATTCCAAGCCCCGATAACAAGAACAACACCATAAGGCTCTTTATGAATAACAACTTCATCTAAAAGGTTGACAAAAGTTTTTGCTGGCTGAAATAAGTATTTATATTACATATTAACATTATATCATAGTGATTGAGATATTTTATATTTAGTAATAAAATGATTTTTTATAAATTAAATTCAATAAATATTTACCTTCTCTGGAGCAGCCCATTCTTTAATATGCATTAGCATATGTTTAATCTCATTAATTGTATATTCAACCTCAAGAATATAATTTTCAAATTTACTCTAGAAAAGATGATTGTATTATTAGTTAAATATGAGATTTAATCACTTTTTGAAAACAATCGTACATACTCTATGTAAATCTGCACTTAATGCAGCACTTATTTCTGATCTGTTATCTTCTAATAATTTTTGCAATGCTTTTAATTGCTTAATCCTAAATTTCAAAGGACGTGTTTTGCCACTAAAAAATGTTTCTCGAGCTGACTGTACAATCTATAAATGTAACATTGTATTAAGATAACTTTTAACGTACAAAATAAATTAATAATAATTAATTTAAAAAATTTACCTCTGTATAATTTGACATATCTTTACCGTTGATGGAAACTGAAAAAATAATTAATTAATATTTAATACATATTAATTTAAAGTTTAATGAATAATATAAAAAATATTGAAATTTTCATAAATTTAATCAAACATATTTGTTTTGTAATATTAATAAATTTGTGATAACCTTTTAACTTGATACAAAGCTTGTAAATAATGTTTTGCACTTGCTGCAATCAAGTAACAAATGTGTACATAATTTCGAATTCTATATTCTTTTTTAAAATATATCGCGTGTACAAGGTCACATAAACACAAACTTCAACCAACGAATATAGAAGCTTATAAGCGTCTATATTCGTTGCTTCAACCAAGAATTAACCGGTCCTGCCCAATCGTATATCTTTCTCTTTCTATAAGTGTACGTGTATATATATATATATATATATGCATATATACACACATACTTTTGCGTCTTTGCGGACGCTATTCGCGCGCAGGAGAAATGTAGTGTCATAAGATAAAATGAAAGGAAAGTTTCATAATATAGCTATAATATCGTCAACAATAAAATGTATATTTTAAAACTTTAATTACACTCAATAACAAAAGAAAAATTGGTAAGTATTCAAGAACGCTTTATTACTCCTTTTTGTTGCAATTGTTTGACGAGAAAAATCACGAGTAAAAAATTATCAACAACGAAATAAAAAAATTACGTATGAGGAAATGTTAGCGGTAAACGAGTTAAGTTGACAAAATATTTTGACGAATGTAACAAGATGATGAAAACAAATGAATAAGGCGTTCAATGAACTCATTGTTAAATGTAAATAAACTTTTATTGTTTTATTAAATTTATGACTCACTTATTTATTTAGCTATAACAGTTTACTTAGTTATTTTTAAAATTTTATTTCTCACACAATAAAAGATGAAATATTAAAAAGAAATTTAAATAATTTAATAAACTTCTTATAATTTTACTTTGTCTCTTGACAAATATACCTTGACAAATATATATCTCGTAGACTATTGCGTAGTGATTCTGTCTGATATAACCACTTGGCGCGATGCACCTATTTCTAAACGCGTTCGTTCTCTAGCTTTTTATTGTATAACGCGAGTGCCTCTTTAAGTGCACTTGTTATATATAAATGTCTGTTAAAAAGACTCTTTTATTGGATAAATTTTTGTATTTATTTTTTCACAATATTTGGAAATATTTTAAATATACATATTACAATAATTGCCCTTACTTACACTCCATAAGATTAAAACGTTGAACAAATGTGATAAAAAAATGCTTAAAACCTTGAAATATTTAAAAGTTTATTTTCTGGACTAATTATATTCTTTGTTTTTCATTATTTATTTAGATTTTTTATGCATATACGTGCGTATTGAACTATCTAGTTTTTAAAAAATCCGAAAGATGTCGTATAAATAATAATTGCATCCGCGCGGATTTTTATACACTTATTAGCAGGCGTTACTCTATCAATATGATAATTTAATAATCGAATTAATTAAAAAAAACTCGTAAAATATTTAATTGAAGAAAGTTTAAATTTATAATGAAAAAGTTCATTGCTTAAAAGTAACATTAGTTATAAAGATTAATCATACTATTTTAAGAATATAAAAAAATAGTGGATTAAATAAGTTGACTCATATTCTTTCAGATATTATTCAATTATATCTATGAAAATATAAAGAATCGAATAAATAAGAATTCTACGTTTTTATTTATGCATTTGATTAATTTAAATGCATTTTTTTTTTTTTTTTAATCAAGCATAAATTTTAAATTGGATTGCTATTCGATTATATTAAATGAAATTTTTATCTATAAATTGTTGTTATATGCTTTATTATCTTTAAACATAAATGGAATTCTTTATATCAGAGAAAAAAATTGATATATATTATGTGCATTTTTTATTATGAAAAAAATTATTTGTGAAATCAATGAATTTAATTATAGCAATAGAATTAATGACATGCTCGTGTATTGAATATAATTTTGTAAGAAGTTGATGCTTTTGCAATAATTTAAACATTAAATAGAATATAATTTGAACAAATAAAATCGTGAAATTGTGTGCTGCATTCAAAATTTTAAAACATAATTCGGCGGAATATATTTACCAAAACCATTATAATGAGCTATTTTCGCAGGTTCAACCTGTATTTTTACTGATTCTCTATTAGAGTCTGCGCTTTCTTCGATCGTTTGTGTCATTGTTAATTAAAAATAATAATAAAAACTGTGAACAATAGAAAAAAAAAAAAAAACCAAAGTATCAAATTTAGCCAGTTTTAAATTGTCTTTGTTAAAAGAAATTTTTTAGTTAAAAATGGTATAGAAATGGTATTGAAGTTTAATCGATAATTATGAGATTTTAATGGTGGTCTATTATACTATATTGTACTAGTTCAAAAGCAATTATAAAAATAATGAAGCATTTGTCTCATAATAAATAGAAATCTATAAATTATGAACCTTGTACGATAAAGAACATTCAAAGGAAGATGTGAATTCAAACAAAAATTTTAATTTATGATTTATTAAAGAATCAATAATGTATAAAAAATTCATTATTTTAAAATTTAAATAAATGAATAAAGTCAAACAAAGTATTTAATATTTAATTTTACATCATAAGAAAATATTATTTAAAAGTTTATTTAAAATTCTTTTATTGCTCGTATATCATAATCAATGAATAATTTACGATAATAATTTTGTGCACGATAATACTACTTATGATATTTATATCATTATACGAGTTAATAGATATTATCAGATTCATATCAATACACGTATATAAATAAATTTTCTGTTTTTCTTACAAGTAACTGTATTTGATAAATACTAAATGATTGAAATTTAATGAGCTTGAGAAAAACTTTGATTTATCTCATAAGTCAATGACCAAATGAGGATAATTAAGTGAAAAAAATGAAAATAAAATATCTATTAATAAACTATTAAGGAAGCACTGTAAAAATGAATTTACGATGTTACGATATAAAAAACAATGCTCAAATTTTTTCTTTCTAATCTCGTTCAACGCGGCAGCCTATTATCAGCGTCAGACTCGAATTCACACAGTACGAGTAGCGAAGAAAGTCCACTGCTCTCGCTATCTACTAGTACAATAACGGACGACTGTGTGACAAAGTAACAACTCCCGGCGAAATCGACGCCCTGATTCATAAAAATTTGATAAGTTTCTAGTTAAGAAGGAGAAACCATATAACCTATAACTCGTATAATTATTTAACTCGAGACTCTAACTAAAGTAGCTACTTAACGCGAAGGTGAACGAGGTGGTAAAACGTTTCTCGTAAATTATTCATTCGAACGGCTAAACGAACGGCTAAACGGCTCGTAAAAAGTTAAACGCCTATCTTCGTACGTACGAGCATCGATTTTCGGTATCGTTTTTATCTTTCTTAAAATCGCCTCAACACCTTATAAAAGTGAGGACTACGCGAAACCTTCGCAAAACTGCCAATTATAAGCGACCAATGGCTTTGATTAGAGTATAAAGCCGCGAGCTTAAACTATAAGAAAGATGACTTGCTCGTCTTAAAAAAAGAAAAAAAAAAAAACATCCTCGCCGTGCGATCATTTAATAATGCGTTTCGTGCGAAACGAATCATTTATTTATTGCGTAGGAAGTGGATAACTCTTAAGTTATGTCGCTCACGAATGCAGCCGTTTTATTTCTATTTCTTATTTCACGTGCATTGCTTTTTCACATGCGCCTATGAATGTATTTGCTTTAACTGCTAAAAAAATTAATAAATATTAAAAATGAATTATTAATGTAAAAATTCAATTAAAAAATTGATTTATTATTGCGATAAAAAAGTATCATTATCGCGAGCTTAAAACGATCGTACGCTTTGCGTGTTTGTTTATCATTCCTTTGACGCTCGCTGGTGTCTGGAAGTTTCACAACAATTTTTTTAAGAAATATATTGTATATTTATAATTCAAATAAAATATCGTTTTAAATAAATTAAACAAAAAACTTGAATAAATTAAAATTTCAAATAGAAAAAAAATGCGTAAATGTATTGTATTAAATGTGAACGCATTATGAAAATTTAAACAAACATATTTTAATATTGATATATTTCTTATAGAATTAACCGACAAGATTATCTTTACCTCATTATTTATAAATTTTCTAGTAATTATAGATTAATTTGTCAAGGTGATGAATACCCCCGAGCAAACGTTATAACTTTTATATTGTAAAATCTATTGATAAATTTTAAAAAAAATTTGAGTTTTTTCCCATTCAAATAAAATCCTGCTGCGTAAAGAACTTTTTTATTAAATACTACAACCGATAAAAAAGTTATTTTATCATTATTCGTGCATCATTACGCAACAAACGTAATCTCAATTCTCGTAAAATAAATCAGTCTTTCGAACGATAAAACTAAAGATAAACTGAGACTTCAACATATTTGACAATAAAACTATTGTTAAACTGTAATACAATTTGATATACGTGCCTCGTTATTTGACAAAGAAAACGGAGATTTTCCGGGAAGAAAATGGGAGCGCCGGTTTACCAACTTCTTGCTCGCAACGAAAGCGCGCACAGTGTATCACTGACTGCGAAAACGTTAAGAAGGAGGTTGTACAGCTTGCGAGGCAAGGAGAGCGAGCAGGAAAAAGCATGTACATTTATCTATATATATATATATATATATATAAATGCAAATCATCGAGTGCGTCAAGCAGCTCTTTATCTGAATGAAGCGGAATTCTCCGTTTACTAGTGTTTCATTTTCTTTCTTTCTTTTTTTTTTTTTTTTTTTTTGCGCGAGCCAACAAAAAGCTCAGAAAAAAGAAAAATATACGAGATTCTTTTTAACTATTATATGCGTGGGCGAGAGTATGGAAGATGTTTAAATTTTGCCTCGAACTCATTGAATAATTATTAAATGGATTTATTTTTTTAGTTTATCGTGGAAGAAATAAAAGTATTGGTGAGAAAAAAATATTAGTTTAACATCATTAAATAGTACCTATATCAAATAAATTGTATTCGGGTTTATAAATATCGTGATTTTCAGATTATTTTTTGTTCGAATGGAGATATAATTTTTAAAATACTTTTTAAAATATCTTTAACGCAATTTAAGCAGTAATGTTTAAATCAATAATGTTGCAAATCTAATGTTATTATCAATTTGATCAATTTGTTAAATTTTTTTCGGAAGCATTTCACGATGATTTTAATTGATTTTAAACAATTTTTTAGAATGATTAATAAGTTGCTTTTTATCTTAATTGAAATGTAAAATTTATGTACAAACAAGAAAGTCTTTCGTTCTTCAAAATTAAAAAGTTCAAGTGCCTTAAAATAACACGTAATTTTTTGAACAATTTATAACTAATAAAAGATTAAACATTATTATAAAAATTAAAGTAAAAAAAAAAAAAAAAAAAAATAAAGGATTATGAAATTTAAATAATTGATAAATTTCATTAGCTTGAAAATTGCGTGGCTATTCGGTGCAGTAATTCATTAATATTAAATAAATAATTTAATATTAAAAAATAATAAAAAATTTATAATTCCTGCATCAATTTTGCCTTATCACGTTGAAAACATAATACTTTTTTACAATATACAAGTGCACGGAAATATGTTTATACGAAGATAAAAGCAAAAAATTGTCATTTGTAAAATCTATCGGTAGTAAGTGGCAATGTCTTTGCAATTGCAAATTTCGAATGCGATAATTGCAGCAATATATGTATTTTTTATGTAATAAAAATGAATCGTTAAAATGAAAAATCGTGGGATTAAATATTTAATTATAGGAAGAAAATAATCGAAGAAACTTTAAGGATAAAGTTTCAATGTCATTTTTTACTTTAAAGGCTTAAGAATTGATTTAATTTTAAAAATTTTATTGGCAATCTGTAAAAACGTTAAATTTAAGATAAAAAAAAAAAAAAAAAAAATACATATATATATATATATATATATATATATATATATATATATATATATATATAGTAGATTCTAATAATAAATTACAAGGCGACAAAAGTTATCTTTATAAATATTTGTTACTTCATTTTTTCCTTATTTGCAATTCAAATTCGATATTCTATTCTAAGCGTTTAATCTCAACGATATCGTAGATAAATGTTACTATTTTAATTCAACATTTATTTGCTGGTAGTGACATTTTTTATAAATTTTTAAATTTACGACTATATATAACAATATTTTTGATTACCTGACATTCGATGGATAATGATGTTTATAAATATAGTTTAATTTTTATTAATATATCAAGTGCGAAAGGAAACTATTTGTGGTTAGAATTTAAAAATAACTTAATAAGAATATCATAAGAAAGGTTGAGTAATAATAAGGTAGAATCTTACCCTCGGTCATAGGTTCAATCATTATCGTCGTTTCTTCCGGCTTCAGACTTATCCTACATACTTCCGATTCGTTGGCATTCATTAACACGGACGATTCGTTTGTCCGGCCGTTGGCTTCGCTCATATCCACGATAACTTCCGCCTGTAAAAATCACAACGATAAAAGATGAAATATCACAATTGAACCAAAAAAAAAAAAAAAAAAAACGCTTTCCATAAGCGTTAAAATCGCGACACTTTTAACGTGGATAAACAATGTTAAAGGATAAAGCATACAAGGAAAAACGTCAAGCGAATTGTTATGTATCACCGCGAATAGACCGTTAACGAAGGACTGCCGATGTACATCCGCGAGATGCTCAAACAAGCGTGAGAATACTATAGGGGGGATTGTGCACATTGACCACGAGGAAAACGAGTCCCAGCAAGGTAAGCTATTATACGATCGATACACGCGATCGATTGTGTGGTAACGGGAGTCATATGTGTACCGGCCGTACGAGAGAGGAAAAGGTCCAGCGATGGCGGCGGATTTTTTTCAAAAATAGAGAGAGAGAAGTTAGTCTCGATACCTCGACGTATAAACAGGTCTGGTTTAGTTGCGGAGTTTGTCGAAGCTTAGGGAAAGTGAAATAGGCGGAGAACGTCGCGCGCGATTAATGAAGGCGGAAGTGCCATAACCGAGTATAATACGGTTAAGTTATGCATTATGCTATGGCGAATTTAGTTACCCCTTTTTTTTCTTCCATTTTTCTTTACGTGAATTTTATGCGTTTTCTGTAACCGCATGAATATTACGCGTGAGAAAGCTTATGTGAAGTCTTGAAACAAAGTATAACGTTTTTATGATTAAAAAGAAAAATAAAAAGATATATAAATCCGAAATTATTAATTTTGCATAATATGCGTTTTTAAAATAACGAGACTTTTTAGGAAAATTTATATAGGAATATACAACCTTTTTAAAAAACGAAAATAATGGTATAAGTATTGGTTGTCGTTTGAAAATATTTTTCTTTACTCTCTTCCTGTATTACCGATGTTTTATTAATTTTCATTTTTATTTTCATTGTACAAAATTTATTAAATCTAAATACAATCTTTTAAAAAAAGGAATATCATGGCAAATTTTACATGTAGTTTAAAAAGGTTACTTTTCATTCAACTCTTCACGTACATCCAAAATACTAAAAATTATAATTAATGTAATTGCTTTAAGCGGCAAAGTCCTCTCAATCAAAATTTCTTTGCGTTGATATGTGCAAGAAAAAACATTTTTACTATACTTGTTTATCGAATATTAGTATAAAGCACCTGTGAGTAGTATAAGTATTCAAGAAGAAAATTTAAAATCATCATTTTAGACTATCGTAAGTTGTTAAATTAAATGATTATGTATATATAGATATACGCGCTTATGAATATCTAAATGTAAATAAAACCTTTTAAATAAAAAAAAATTATCATCTTCGTTGTTGTTGAAAAAAAAAAAAAAAAAAAAAAATATATATATATATATATATATATATATATATACATATATTTATACAAATATATCTACACATACTTTCAAATTCTTTATTTTTAAAATATTTTTAGACTAACGAAAGTAACGAAATACAATAATATTGCTAAACATCATCTTTTTATTAATGTATTTTTTGACCACTATCTGGTCATCATTTACTTATCGGATTAATAAAAAGTCATTACAATACGAGCATCACCATACACTCTACAAGTGTCCGACAAGTATGGTGTTAATTACATGTCATAAGTAACTTTGTATGAAATATATAACTTCCTACTATTGTACGAAAACAATATAAAATTGTATGTAAATTATTGAATTGAATTAAAATCAAAATTAAATAAACGTATTGATTAAAAAGAATCGTCTCACATCATTGATATTTCGTATCATTTCATATTAAAATTAAAAGTAACATTTCAAAAGAAAATTGTATAAAATATAAAATAATATTTCTTAGTATTAACAAAAATAATAAAATATATTTATTTGACATAAATATTGAAATACTTAATAGCATCAATTAGACTTTGCTACTTTCGTGTGTAGAAATTTGTGTAATGACTTTTTATTAATGATCGATATTTATAAATAATACGATGATATAAAAAATGTTGAAGTTGTTGAAAATTTTAAAGAATTAATTAATTTAATAGTTTGACTTTGTATATTAATTACATAAAACTCATATTTTATTTTATAAACTTTCGTGATAGAATAAACGAAAATTTATTTTTTTATGTTAATAATGTATTAATAGTGTCATAAAATATTCAATAAAAGTTTATAAGCTAAATACCGATTATCAATGGTATAACCGCAAATCGATTCTCTTAAAATTTTACACGTAATAAAAATCAAAATTATTATGTTCTATTTTTCAGAATATTTAATACATGGATTAGCATAAAAAATGAATAAAAAAAAACGTATCATACTGCATAAATGAGTTAAAGAAGCACTTTGTAAGATTAATTGAATTTTAATGATTCCAATGCCCCTTAATGCCGTCTTTCTGCATATCCATAAACGAAACTTCCTATTGTCCAATTGTATAAATCAGCACATTTGTAGCTCGTTGCACATTGTAGCTCGATCATATTTCGCTCGTCACAGCTATTGTTTTAATATTCGTATAAAATTTTAAGTGATTGAAAACAATTTTATTCCTTAAATATTTCGAATGAAAATTTTGACAATGTAAAATTATTTTTTTTTAAACTAAATTGAAAAATTTTTCTCTGTAAAAATAATCACGGGAGCTAAAGTTTTTTAAGTTATTTCTCACGTATTTACGCATTGTATACGTGAGAAACGAGACTTAATTATTTTGTGTGAGAATTTTGATCGAGGTCATTTTTTTTAATTAATTTATTTTGCTATATAATTTTTAATTTTTGTAAATTATTACTATAGGTACACATTTCTTTTAAAAATTTTTATTTTCAAAATTAATTTCTTATAATAATTTATACGATTTACACATACGACGTAAAATTTTTCCATTGAACTGCATAACTTTTGACATTAAGATATTAAGAAATATTGGCTAAAATTTTTAACGCCCCGAACGAACGCGAATATTAAATATTGATAATTTTGATGATTAAAAGATGCATTGAAATCGTAAGTATTTTTCGTATTTAATTTATCACTCAAATTCACGTGTAACCTTTGATATAAATTTTTTTTTACACACACACACACACACACACAAAAAAAAACACCATTTTAATATAAACAAAATCTAATGATATCATTTATATAAAAAATGTACACTAAAATTTATAGTATGCAACAAAGCAAAGTTAATTCACCAAGGTAAATGCACCACAAAACATTCCACGAAACAATTTATACACCAAAACTTACCATAGTAGCCGATTAAATTTTAAAAACAAACGTGCAAAAGACGAAGCTCAAGAAGAGAGGATCGGTCAAGATAATAAATTATCCGTGAAAAAGCCCGGCGTCGATCGTTGAACGAGGCGATGATGAACGACGAGCGGACGCGCTCGATGGCCGATCGAAAATCTTACGGATCATCGGTGCGACGCGCGACAGTCGCGCGTCGCGCCGGTTTTGTCCGAATTCATTTGTAATATAATGAAAAATGGCAAATTCATTGCCACAGCGAGCTTATACGCGCGCCGTTACGCAACTTTAATGCTTCATTTACCTTTGTAAAACTTGGGCCTAACTGCTCGAGCTTTTTCTTTTTACGTTTTTCTGTCAGCTTACTGACACTTATTGACTGATATATTGGCTTTGAGGTAATTTTTCACATGTTGACACGGTATATTTTATATCTTTTGATTTTTGAAAAAAGAATTGGTAATTGGTGAAAATAGTATAATTAAATCGGTATACAAGTGAATATAATTGATAAATAAAGTTTATGAATATTTAGTATCCGAATAAACATAGCTGTTTAATGAGAAACATAAATATAAATTTTGATAACAGCTTTGTAACATAAACTTTGAACTTTTACAATTCAAAAAATCTCGTAATCTCACTCATGATTATTTTTACTCGCCGATTCATTTATAGTAACAGCGATTACATTGATGTATTTATTTAGACACATTTTCAGTTTATCTAACAAATAAAATATATTTTGTTTTTTTCTTTTTTAAATCTTACATTATTTTTCATGGTGAAAATTAAATTAAATTTACAACATTTTTTTAAAGGAAATAGTTACATTTTTAATTTTTATAATTTTGTAAATTTTGATGAATTCCAATGTGAGTCAAATATTCGTGTATTTTAAATACTTATCTTTAATTTCAATCTTATGACCTCGTAAACATTAGCCCACATCAATTATTGTGTAAAAATATGGAAATAAAGTTATGCAACATCCTAATACATATAAGTTTGTTTGCATTTATTAAAATAACATTAGTTTCCCAAAATAAAGACTTTTTTTTATGTAACATTGGATATACAAAATTTATAGAAAGGTATAATAATAACAAATGAAAAGAATTTTATTTACGAATTTATTATTTTGATTTACCGATAAAGAAATGTATAAAAATAGACATATCTCATCCTATACACTTATGTAAACAAGTTTGTCTCATCTCTCACTTAAGGCATTTTAAATTCAAACAAGCATAAATTTGATTATGTGAAAAATTGTATAAAAATATGTAACAGACGCGCATTATGTGCACATAACAATTAATGTAAACTTTTTTCATATCCTACTAAAAATTTTTGGAATTTTTCGTCTTAATATTTTTTATAAACATATATACATACAAATTAAAACAACTGTACAATGTTTTAGGAACTATTATAAAAATTCAAGACGTCCGAACAAATTTTCTGTAGGATAATTGAAATATTTCAATGTAATAATGTTTCAATTCTAGACATAAAGAAAATGTTAACATAGCCTCCTTTTTACAATTTTCAGTGTAAAAATTAACACGAGTAAAGTAACAATCAAGTTTACAATATTACGTTTTCTTAAATATATTTCAGTATTTAAATTTCTATCAGTATTCAGCGACTCGCTGAGGACGTGCTGTCAGTACCAGTCTTTAAATCTATCAACTGCTCTTTTCCAATCATTTATCACAGTTTCATATTCTACCTTTCGATTTTTATCTGGATAGAATATTTTTTCGACTTTACGAAGTTTCAAAATATCTTCTCTGCTTTTCCAAATTCCTATTAAAAATTACATAAAAAAATAATGTTATTATCTTATTATTTTTATTCATAAATTTTATTTTTACTTATAAATCAAGAAACCTTTTTGTAATCCAGCAAGGAATGCTACTCCCAAAATTGACATTTCACTGCTTTCGCTTCGCTCCACTTCAAGTCCGGTTAAATCAGCTAGTAATTGCATGATAAAATCATTTAGTGAAACTCCTCCGTCAACTCTAAAAATATTTTATAATTTTATAGAATTTTGCGAAACTTAAAATTTTTTAATAAAGTCTAATTCTACTTACCTTATTGTAGTATAAGAAAATTTGGTTTCGCGTTTAATGCAATCGTATATTAATAATATCCTAAACACTAAACTTTCTAACATAGAGCGAACAAGATGAGCTTTGCAGGTTGTTGGCTTTACTCCTAGAAATCCAGAGGCAGCACTGTGATCAGCAATTGGTGCCTTAAACATTCAAAATAAAATTTATTTTCTTTTTTTTTTACGTATATGTATAAATCGCATTTGTTTATCAGTTTTGAAAAATATTGCTTCAATAAAATTAATAAAAAGAATTATTTAATCGTACCTGCAAACCACTAAAGGCTGGTATAAAGTAAACTCCATCAGAATCATTCACTGACGTGGCTAACGTATAAGTATCCAAAGGATTTTTAATCAATTCTACAACAATAATTTTTATGTGTAATAATCAATTTAGAAATAAATCATTTATAATGCAAATTTAGAATTCTTACCCAGATGCTTAGCCCATTCAATAATAGTTCCGGTATCGTTTGATGATCCTTCGACAACGTATACCGATTCCGATCCAATCCGCCATCCAACCACCGGATATAAACCTATAAAAATGAATATCCAAAGTTATAAAATAACGCTTATCACTGTATTATTAGATAATTCTAAAATACCTATTGAGTAATTAAATTATTGCTGAAAAATTATACGATAATGAATGTAATTGCGAATCTTATCGTTATTCAAATTTCATTTCATCCACAAAGAAAGTATGCAAGATAAAACTAATTATATAATTTTAATAAAAAGCTAAGGCACAATTTATAATAAAAAAGTTTAATTTCGCTCAAAATTTTTTTAATATATTTTTTCAAATGTAAATATTGTTATGCGGTTACATGCGGTTATCGTTAAAAATTGATCATAAATATCTTTTTGCAACATTTGTTACATGGATAGTTGATCCATCACCTTATCGGTCGTTAAAAAAATTTTAATAAAGAAGAGAGAGAGAGAGAGAGAGAGAGAGAGAGAGAAAATAGCCGTTAAAAAAAATGAACAAAATACACTTAACCGGTAATCGAAGCATGAGGTTCCATGCCGGTATTAACATTGATAAAGCTTCCAGTGCCAATAGTCAATTTCAAATCGCCAGGTTTGAAGCACGCGGATCCAAAAAGAGACGCGGCTTGATCGGCCATCGAGCAGTTGATGGGCAGTTCGACGCCGAAAAACGATGCGGGCACGCAACCAAAGTCACCGGCGGTGTCGACAACCCGTGGAAACATCGTCGACGGCAGGTCGAAAAGAATCTGCGCCCAGCCTCCCCATTCCATGGTGAACGGATCGAAAAGGCCCGATGCCGAGGCGCTCGATACGTCCGATACGTGCTGACCTGTTTAAAAAATTTTTTTTTTTTTTTTTTTTTTGTAAGTTAAATTTTTAAAATCGTTTATGATTATACAGGAAAATTTGAGAAATATTCGCGTGTTTTATAAAATATTGAAATGTATTATTTAAAGGGTAGGCTATGAACAAAAAGATTATTATTATTACTAAGGACTGTAATTTATTACAACAAATAACCTAGCAAATTTTTCTTCCAAGTGTGTAGATAATTTTACATTTATAATCTAACTTATTTAACTCTATTTATATATTTATTCAAACGTCGTGCACACTAATCAGACATATTGTAATTACTTCTTTAACGAGCGAAAATATTGAAAATAGCGATATTATAAAAAACTTTTAATTCATTTCTTGATATATAAAAAAATTTATATTTGACTGACAAGACAAGACATTTGAATGAATGACAGCTTACCATATATTATTAAAATATCTTGTATAATTGAAAATTCATCGTTGAAAATCAAAATAATGTATCATAATAATTTTTTATTTATTTTTTTTTAAATAATAGACAATTTATATGATAAACAAGAAAAATATATTTTTATATAATAAAAATAATTTATGCAATGATGAACTGTAATGATTATAATCGTGAGTAGTTATTCATAAATATTAATTGGCCATTATATACAGGAATCTGTAATAATGCAAATATTTGCGTAATAAAAAAAAAAATTCAAAGAAATAAAATAAATGATAATATGTGATTAATAACATATGATAATAAATGATTAATAACATATCAATGTGTTTTCATTTAGGTTTAATTAATTTCTCAATCGAAAACAATTACGAATAAATGGAAACTGCTTCGATGAAATTAACTTTTCAATGACGCGCGCGCGATTTAATCTCTATTATATATAAATAGTTATTTAACGTAACTTTACTTTGCGTGTAGCGAGCTTATATCCACACACTTACCGGTAAATCTGTAAAGAAGCCAGCAATCGACACCACCAAACACAGCCTTTCCTCTGTAAGCCGCTTCTCTCAGGCCTTCGACATTTTTCAAAGCCCACATTAAGCGTGAAGTCATCTACAATTACGCGAAATTAATGTACAGCTCTTAAGCCGTAATTAACCGAGCGAAGTCTTTACGATTCTTTCGCTTTCGTTTGTCAGCGATAAGCGCGCAAAATGTTCGTGTTTCGTAACCGACGTTGTTTTAAATAATTTTTTTTTATTCAACTTATATTTTAATATCATTTAACGTTAATTAATGATTCATATTTTTACGCATATTTGTGAATAATATTAATTACTAAAAAATTTTAAATGCAAACATAAATCGAACTCAACAAAAATCAAATTAACGCCGTGATAATTCAAACTATCGAGGATGAAAAAAAAAAAAAAAAAAAAAAAAAAAAAAATCGTTCGTAAATTTCCACATCAAATATAACCGAAAATTAATTTTCAAGATAATTATTTATAATCATGTTATTGTTATTGACCTGAGAATTCATGAGTTGAATAACGCTACCGGCTTGATAGCGCTTGTTACGTAAAATCGTGTACAGCAGCCTAGATCCAAACCGTAAGCTCCGCATAGCGATTGACGAATTCCATTCTTTTACCAACGAGTCTGCCCGCAAATCATTCCACGCTATGAAGCTGTAAAATTTACCAATTATTTTTAAACATTTTAATATAAACTTTTATTGTACACTTTTATATTGTAATGTATACGATTTGTAATGAGACAAAAAAAAAAAAAAAACAAAAAAAAAAAAAAAGAAATAAACAAATAAATAAAAATAAACAAACTTTGATAAAAATAATAGATTTTATAAAATTTTTGTATTTTATTAAATATATGAATATTAAAATTTACTTTTAAATGAATATAAACAGTTCAGTGAAAAGTTAAAGTTCTCCTTACTTGTGATAGTGCTTGCCAGTTTCACAATCCCAACAGATAATGCTGCATCTTTGCGTTGATATGCCTAAAGTTTCTATTTTTGTCGGTTCGATGTTGCTTTCTAAAACAAAAAATTTCTTTTGTTTTTCCACTGCTTATTATTATTCGTTTTTTTTTTTTTTTTTTTTTTTTAATCGACATTGACAAAGTAAATAATTATTGTATTAAAGATAGAATTTGCCCTTAGTTAAGTAGTGTATAAACACTTATAAGAAATTCTCCATTACCTGTAATACATTGTTTAACAACTCGAATGGTGGTATCCCATAACCAATCTGGATCGATTTCCACGTAACCAGGTTTTGGGTATAACAATTCCACCTGTTGTAAGTATAATACACAATAGATAGCTGAATTTTTTTCATCTTCTATCTCGGAATTTTTCTTTCATTATCTTTTGCAATGAATTTTATTTAATTATAAATTGTAAGTTCAACGAGTATAGGGTGACAAGTGATCATATTGTGCCAAGATTAAAAAATTTTTAAATTATAAGTGATTAAAAGCGAGGCTTAAAGTTCTTTATTTTTTCCTTGATAATTTTCATCAATTGTGTTGCATCATCAAAAATAATCATAATTTATATTATAATATAACAAAAGAAAATTTGTTTTTAAAAAGTAAACGTAATAAACTAACGACGAAAATTTATAAGTATTTGAAATAAACATTTATAATGAAATTATTTCAATTTAAATTATATTTTATCGTACTCGTGACATATAATAAAATAATACATTTTACGTACGTCTGTATGTATTCTAGAAAGCAACGGCATATGATTACGGAAATTATTATATATTATACGCGAAGTATTGAGATAATATTATATTTCAATTGCTTTAGTTTTTCTTTAGGTATCGGAGAGCAGGTTGTTATGTTAAATATTAGTAGCAGGAGAGTTAACTAAATGTTAACATCAATAATACGCGCACTAGTCCGCGAATAAAATCCTTGACCTTTTCATTGCTTGGCGCATAATTAAATTTCCGCTACTAAACCGGTTCTATCAACGTATCGGTCAAATCTTCCTTTTTGATCATTTCATCTCATTTGCAGTTTATCGGGAAAGATAAAACTCTCTTTGTTCAACCAACTTTTATTAATGTATAGCAAAAAATGTATCGCTCGCAGAAGGTGACAATAACGAAATTCAATAAAATCTTTATTAATTTATGAAAATGCTCTGCTGCATTTGAAAAATAAATTTGTAATTAAATTGCGCGAAATGCTATGATAATTGTAAAAAAATTTTTTTAATTTTCAAATAATATACGTATACGTAAGAAAAATATTTAATATATAATAAAAGAGATAAAAACAATAATATTTTTAAATGTAAAAAATTTATTCGTCTTTTCAACAATTAAACGTACAGGGATAAAGTAAATACTTTTTTACATTACTTTTACTTTTGCATAACTCGCCTGGTTTTTTAGTATCAACTTTGATAAATTGTCGATTGTCAATTGCTTTTTATAAAACATTTTGTCCCGTTTACTTTTTAATGTTTAGTTTAACAAATTATCTGAAAATTAATGAATCGCATTGCAAATCTGTAGTAAGTGTAGGTAATTAAATTGGTTTATATTTACATATTCATATAAAAATTATTTTATTAATTTTATTCAATTTAATTTGTTTTTGTCTCTAAACAAAAAAGGTATTATTAAAGATGACGTTACAATTTTACTTGTTATAATGTGTAAAACGATTAGAAAAAAGAAAAAATTATAAAATCTACTCGCGTCCAAAAGCTTCCTAGAAATATTTACATACTAGATTTACTTGTAACTTATTAGCATATATACTACTATTTTATTCCATTTGATTAAATTTGCAACTATTGGACGAGTATTTTTATTATGCAGTTGAAACAAATTAAATAAAATTCCAAGATGGAGAAGGTGTAACTTTTTCATGATGTGAAAGTAAGAGATATCCTAAATAAAATTACACAAATAAATAATTAGGAAATCAGAATTATTTTAATAGAATAGTGAAACGAAAAAATGTTTATTAAAATGATTAAAAAAAAAGAAAAAAAAAAATAAAAAAAAATAAAAAAAGATAATCTGTATACTTTTAAATCGTTCTTAAACGATAAAGATAAAAAATATTAAGAAATTTTTGTTTATAGAAAATATTAATTATAATATAATTACTCTTCTATTTTTTTTAATTTTCAACATTTAAGAATTAATTAAAATCTATGTAAGTAGTCATTAACAAAGATGAACAAGTATCTACAAAAAATATTTTCTACCAATATTAAATTTCAAAATCTAAATATAAATTCTCCAAAAGATAAACGAAACTTATTTAAAAATCAAGTTATTTACGAATTGTAGAAAAAATAATTAATCTTCAATTATAAAAGATAATTAAATCTCAATGCACGCATCCGAACAATTTAATAAAAGAAAAATTGGCGCGTTTCACATATAGATAACAACACGCGCGCACGATCGATATCCTCAAGAGTAAAGTGTAAAACAATGACTCGAAAAACAAAAGTAATCGAACAAAACCTTTTCGGAGCAGACGGCAACATTATTCCCCTTTTCATCGAGAATGTGACAGCGGACCGTCGTGGTGCCGACATCGAGGGCTGCGAGATATCTCATGGTGTCGCAATTTGCGTATGCCTGCAGCGTTTGCGACACCCACGTTTACGTGCACTCCACGGAGCGGCCGGCGCCTGCGAACTGAATTCAACTCGTCGTCAACGACGACGACACGCTTGCACATATGCGCGCGCGCACGCTCTCGCTCCTCGTCTCTCTTTCTCACTCACTTATAATCACTCTCTTTCTCTTTTTATCTTTCCCTTTCTATAGGTCGTCACTTTTTTAAAAATAGATAACTTTGGAGAGGGTTTATATTTTATATTTTAAACGCTTTTAATCGTTTGATTTACATTGGAATTTACATTGTAATTATATTACCAAAAATAAGATGAACTTAAAATTTTTTTTTTTTTTTTTTTTTAAATTAACTCATCTAAAGATTTTTAAGGATGATTATTGTTTTTTATATAATAATTACACAAATCAAATTTGGAATTATTCGTCTGAAAAATTAATTGTTTAATAAAATTTATGATCAATTTATAAATATTTTATAAAAACTAATAGATGGCAATATAATTTTAAAATTAATGTTGTAGAAAATAAATAATAAAACAAGTAAATTATAAAAAATAAAAAATTAATACAATTACCATTCAAAATGTAAATAGAAGTTGAAGTTTCTATTAGAATTTGACTTGTAAATTCTATGAACTTCCTTATTTTGCAATTGCAGTAAAAAATATAAATTGTTGAAACATTTTTTAAATTTCACGTGTATTAAACTGTCTTTTTTATGAATTTTATTTAAATAGAAGATTATTGTATTTAAAAATAAATTTCAATATTGTTCATTATTCGCGATTCTTAATATTTACGTACTATTAATCTGTACAACTCAAATATATTATCACAAAGTATAAAATCTTTTTACATCTCATATGCAGAATAAAGATAATTCACTTCTTCATTAGTTCTTCCTTCTTTTTCCTTGCAATGTTCAAAAAGATTCTTTAAAGCTATAAAAACGAATGTTAACTTTTAATTAAAATAATCTAAAAGAAATGCAGTCCAATAAAGTAATTATTTAGTACCATTTTTATCTTCTGATGTCATGAAAAGAATTAAGGCTCTGAATCGCTTTAATTTAGATAAATTATAAACAAAATCATAAACTTTATCTTCTTTTGGTATAAATATAGTATTTAAAATAGACAAAATTTCACTAAATATATTTGATTCCATAGATTCTTTGAATATATCTGGTAGATCTTTTGGGTTTATTTGCTAAAAGTAAAAATATTTAGCATAATTGTAAATGGTTGTTCAATATTAATTTATTTTAATAAAATTCACCTTTAAATATTTATATCTAAAACTAGGAAGTGTATTTTTTCTCCAGTTTATAAGAAATGCCACAGATGATTTTGGTGGCGGAGGTATATTATTGATCGTTTCTGTATCTTCGTTACTAGATTTATTATTAGTTTTATTATTGGTCTTATAAGTTGGACAAATTTCACTTTCTACTTTTAAATTTTCTTTATCTTCGGTTTTTTCTTCTGTAATTTCTTCTACACCTTTAAATATTGACTCATTTAGTGGTACTTCTTTTACAGGTATTCTGTTCAAAGTCTAATAATAACAGTATTGAAAATTTATAAATTTTAAGTAAAAGTAAACATCGATTTTTGTTAATAAGAATACAATATATTTACTTCATTTAATCGTCGAGGAACATCTGTTAGAGGTTCTACAATACTTAGGCCTTTTTTTAATTTTGGTAGCCATAAAGGTAGCTCATCATTTACAGTACTTTCAGTACCTCCTGAGTCACTTAAATTTTTATTCTGCTCATTTTTAGGTTTTTCAATTTGTGTAGTAGATTGCTCTTTTTTATCTCTTACAGCACCTACTTTTTCCTCTATTATTTGTTTTATAACTATATTTTCGTCTTTAGAAGTACTAGTTCTTGCCTCCACTTTTTCAATATTTTTATCCTCATTTTGTTCACTATGCTTTGCATCTTTGTTTTGTGTAGAAATAGTTTTTTCTTTTTTAAATAATTTATCACCCATATTTTTTTCTATGCCACTCTTTTCAACGTTTTTTTCGCCAGAAATTATCAATGACTAACATAAATAAAATGTCCATAATTTATTTTTTTATAGTTTTATTTTAACTTATTGAGTGAATGACTTTATTTAAAAATATATATTTTTCATACCTCCTTTTCAATTTGTTTTTGTGCTTCTATTATCTTGCTAACTGCATCTTTATTGGAAGGGTCTAATTGTATCACCATTTCTAAATCTTTACAAGCATCTCTATAACGTTTAAGTTCCATTCTTGCTGTGGCTCTTCTGTGATATGCTTTAACATACACGCTATTAAGTTTTATTGCAGTAGTACAATCAGCTTCAGCAGAATATAAGCTTTAAATTAAAAACATTAGAGTAATATTATAACAAATTCAATAAACTATTGAAAAGAAGTTTAGCTTTACTTACTTATTTAATTTCAATTGGCATAAGGCTCGATTGGCATAAAACACAGCATCATGAGGAAATATTTTAATAGCTTGGCTATATTTACCCACAGCTTTAGCATATTCTTGTTTTAGTACTAGTATGTTTCCTTCTTCTTTGAGTTTTGTTGCTTCTGCATGCTCTTTATCTAATACTTCTTTAGGAGGAATTTCGTTCACCTTTTCTTCTTTTTCTTTTGCATCATTTTTTTTATCAATGTCATCGCAAGCTTTGTCCTATTAAATACATTAATTTTTATTAAGAAAATTAAATGTTTCTTATTTTAGTATAATAATAAACATAATAAGGTGATAACTAACAGCATCAAATTTATCCCAAGAATTATAATCAAATGCTCCAATCCGTTTAGTTTTATTTGGTTTTTCATCAGATACTTCAGGACTAGAAGAGGTTTTCTTTTTCTTTTTAGTTCTCACAGGAGGTAAATCCTACAGCAATAAAATAAAATTTGACAAAATTGAAAAAAAAATTTAAATAATTTGAAAATACCTGATCATCTTTCATACTGCGAATTTCTAAATCTTTCTTTTTCATCTGTTCTTCCCATGCTGCCATATCAAGGAATTCTTTGTGCAAATCATCTGAGTTATCTCTAATTTGTTTTTGCAACAAAATTGCCTTGTCAGTCTCCATGATATTCTGTTTAAGTAAAATTGTGTTTTAGCAACTTTTAAATAAAAAAAAAAAGAAGATTCTCAATTTGTACAAATGTACTGGTAAGCTTTCACATACATGCGAATCGGTGTCAACCAGCTCATTTCTTAACGAAACTTTTCTAGGTTAGAGAAGTCAACATTCTTTATTCTAGTAGGTACAATGCACGTAAGTCAAAAATGTATGCATGTGACAGTAAGAACATTACTATGACAACACAACCCACGTGCTTTTGAATGTTTTGTCGATTTATACAATCGGCTAAATTTCAAAGGAAACATTTAGTGCAAGTATAAGCACTAAAAGCAAGTGCATCCAATTTCTAAGAACTTTTTGCGCCTGCGCTCTGAGTTGAACCATTAATTAGTTGATTCAAGTGCAACAAGTTTAAAGCTTAGAAAAATCCTTATGCTCGTTTTATAAATAATTATTTATTGCTTTAAATAATTAATGTATAATTATAGTGTAATTTCATGTTTTATTTATTCATAAACAGTATATTAAAATAAAATTATTAAAAGAAATTAATTATGATGCAAATGAAATATTTTTACAAATAAATTATGCTTGAAAATTCAAAAAATTTTACACTAAGAAAAAAGAGTATTTTTAAAGTAGGTATTTAAAATTATTGATTACTATGAGCATGAACGTACTATTGAAATAAGAAAGTCTAAGAATGAATTTAGTGATATTTTTTTACTGTAGTAGCGTTAGTATCGCTCGATCAGCTGACTGATTTTTAGCGCAATAATTTAATTTGGATTTTATTATTAGTAAATATGCTCTACTTTTTATGTAAGTAAAAACTATAAAATCCAAATAGATGGAAATAAAAATATATAATAAATGTATTGTCAATACCACTGATAAACAACGAACTTGTTATTTAATAAAAATTGATAAATTTTAATAACGTTTGTTAATTATATTTATAAACTAATGTCATTTAAATAAGTGAATTGTAATATAATTTTATAATTCTATTATTTGCGAAATATTACATTTATATTTTAAATATATAAGCGTATATTTTACATAGTAATGTAATATCTAATGTACGTGAAAATATAAAGATGACGGGTTAGAATTATCGGCGTTAACTAGATATGCGAAGTTGATCGAGTGTGATATAAAACACCGTACAATATTATACTCTAGTTAAGTGTTGAAATATATTTTCAATCTTCAAAACTTGTTTTATTAACGAGGACTTATGAATAAAAATTTAACGAAAAATAAATTTACGATTTATTATAGAATCTTTTGCTTTAAAAATAAAAATTATTCATTTTATTAATCAATTAATTATCTAAATTCTTTGAGCAAAAAATATTTTTCTTTCGATCGAAATGTACTACCGCATGCGTAATCGCTTGTTAAATAAATTTCAACGTTTGTAAGTAGAATAATGCCGACGCATGTCAGCCAGAATAAGAAAAAAGAGCAGCGCCTCGTTCGCGCAGGTGTTCGGCCGACGAGCGACGACGAAGCTCCGGTCCATCGCGTATAAATCACCGAGAAAGAGAGTCGTCGCAAAGTTATGTAGATCGCGCCGATGGTACGCGTACACCTGAGCTTGACATTCGAGCCTTTTTAGACTCTTGGACGTTTGCCCGAGAACAGCTAATCCGTCGTCGCACCCTGGGGAGAAACGGAATAGCAATGGAATCAGAGAGATAGAAAGAAAAAATAATACAAGCAGTTTTCCCGACGCGGCTGCTTGAGAATTCTTTGCAGCTTTGCTTGTAGAGGCTTTTCTCATTTCACCGAACGGTGAAATCGCGGGGATAGTGAAACGAAAGCGCTCTAATATGCGGCCTGTATACATGTAGAAATATTGAGGAAGATCAAGTCTTACGATAAATTTCAATGCTTTTAAATGAACTGTATTGATTTTTCACGAAGAATTTTTGTAGATTATTTTTAGGTAATATTCATCTTTTCTTGATTATAATACATTACTCAATTAATTATAATTTTAATGTAAAATTTTTAATTTTTTCAATTACATAATTATATATAAACATTTCTTTAATCTTAACCTAGCTGGATAAATTTTATTTCAAATAATCAAATATATATATATAGAATTAACTCCAATTTGTCGTATAAAATCTATGATTGGCAGTCGAAACGACGAAAATATTTTTTATTGTCTTTTTTCTTATCATAAAATTAAGCCTTTCATTCCGAAAGTTTAAAATTTTAATGAAACGACGCGTAAAACCATTCCATTTATTTATTTATAAAAGCTTATTTTTAGTCAACAATAATCATCGCAATTTTTACAACTCTTTCTCCTCTCTCTCTCTCTCTCTCTCTGTCTCTCTCGTTTCTCTTCTTGTATCTTTATCCCGTTAGCCAAGTATCTCGGCAAGTTTATAAATTCGCTAGTGAATGAAACCAGAGAGAAACGAGAGAAACTCGTGCGCAATCGAACAATGAAAAAGTTTAAATTCTAAGAGACGAGCGACGAAGGTTGGAACGCGTGTTTTTCCGCCAGGTAAGGAGAGGAGAGGTAAGCTTAGGAGCGTGCACTTTTGCCTCGCACGTTCTCTCTCTGTCTCTCTCTGTCTCTCTCTCTCTCTGTCTCTCTCTCTCTCTCTCTCTCTCTCTCTTTCTCTCGTTCGAGTGCAAACGTGCAAGGAGGCGGTGCGCGAGCTTTTGGACCTCAACGTTACAAGGCAGCTTAGTTGTTGGCGAACGAGCGGCCAGTGTACATATATACGTCGTACCGTTCGATACCGCTTACCCTCCTTTTTTCTTTTCTTCCGTTTATTTTCTTTGTGTTTTTTTTTTTTTTTTTTATCTTTTTACACTTGGTCGTTCTCTCAATTTTTTCGATTTCTTTAAATGAGTCTTATCTCTCTTGTGGTTGTATTTACGTGCTACGATTACGAGACGCGAAAAATATTCGCTCGGTGTGTGTTGTTAATCAAATTTTAGTGCCCCGATGGCTAAAGCTCCTTAAGATTAATTGTGAAAAAAAAATAAATAAATAAAATTAAATAAAGAAATGTGTTTCTTGCCGATCAACAAAGATAAAACTGACAAATTAAGAAAAATGTGAAATCGTTTAATTTTATTTTGAAGGTGATTTTGTTGAGATTTATTTTATAAAATCATTGATATTGTTACAAATACATTATTGTTTAACAAAAAGTGACGTATAAAAATATATAAAAAGATATATTATAATTCAGAGGCTGGAATAGCAAAAGAAACTAGAAAAAAAAAAAAGGAATTTCTATCGAGATCGTGAAAAATGCCAAGCCGACGTCAAAGTTTACGTTTCTTCAAATAACTCGTATTTAAACGATGTGAGAATTTCTAAAAATTCTGTGTCAGTATGTCATCATAGCGATGCCCGGCATAAGCATCTCGCCACCCAAATTCGAATTCGCGCGATCGAGCAAGTTAGCCACATCACGCGAAGATCATGCGCTTAAAAATCGCAACGGCAGCTTTGTCTGAAAGACTCGACCCGGACAAGCTCTTCCCTTTCGGTAAGTAACATAAGAGTACCAAGTGTGCCGTAAGTATCAAACGAAAGGTTTACTATCGAAATTTATCGAATCTTTTTGGAGTTTTGAAAATAGCGAGATCAATCAGTGACATCATAATAGTTCATGAGATAATTCTTAAACGATCGTCAGTAGCGATACAGATTAAACACGCTGGCATAAATGATTATCCAAAGGGTTGCAAAATCCATAAATATTTTCGCAGCGTCGCTCGAATTCTAATTTGAGATATTTGCCGAGTGACGAATGAAATAAAAGTGGTGTAAATGAAAAATAGAAAAAGAAGGAGAAGAAGAAGAGATGAGAGAAAAGAAAACAAGAAAAAAATTTAAGCTTACATCATAAGCGCGGATCGATGGTGAGAAAACGATGCGCAAAGGGAGAACGAGCGGGGAAATATCGGTAACGTCGTTCTAAGCGATGCCGACGACGAACGGGGCGTTATTTGTTTACCGCGGCGCGGCCGGGAGGGAAAGAGGAATATCGGGATTGCAAAGAGGGCTGAGAAATAAATGGTGGCAGAGTAAATGTTTGCGAACGCGTCGACGCGAGCGAATATACTACCGCCCGCGCCTCGAACTCATCGTTCCTCTCTCGATATACAGTTTGAATCTTCCGATCAGATTCGAGAATTCGTTCTGTATATATCTCTTTCTCTCTCTTTCTCTCTCTCTCTCTCTCTCTCTCTCTCTCTCTTTTTCGAGCATAGTGTATTGGAAGTGCACTCATTGACGCGGGCACTTTGACAGGGAGTATTTATGAGTACGCGGACCGCTTTTATTGTCTCGTCTTTATAACGGACGTCGTTTCGTTTTTATGCGGATTAGATAATTTTTTGGTCTATTTTTCAAGAGCGGTAAATGAATGTTGATCGTATGCCATGTTGTTGATTTTTCAGCTATCTATTATGCTTGTGACAACAATGTCTTTATCTTCTGAAAAACATCGTCTGTCATTTAAATCCATACATTTAATACGATATTAATTTTAATGTCAAATAAGTTAATATTTAAATTTGGTGATAAATTCAAAGTTGAAATATATAAGTACGCAGCTGTTTAAAACTACAGATCCAAATTTGTATTTAATTTAAATGATTTTTTATTAATATGAATTTAAATAAAAGGGTCTTGCATAAAATTTGAAGCTTTATTTGAAAAAAGACGATTTCAAGTAGTCTACTTTTGCTAAGCACCGGTGAAAATATCTCATTTGCTAGTTGACTTGAAAGTAACATTTCTAATTTAAGAATGCAATGCCATTGCCAATATCGCAATTGCATTTCGGAATAACGCATAACGAGTCTCTCTCTTTCTCTCATTAATAGATGATTATTTTTCTTAATAAAGTTTATTTTCAATAGTTCGGAATTTATTCCGAAAGAAAAGCAAATAATTTATATATTTTTATGGTTTACAATTTTCGTAGCTCATCCAAACATAAATTCACACGAAACGCGGTTTGCGAAGAAAATTTTCGCAAATCGCCAAACCACGCTATATATATATATATATATATATATATATATATATATGCATGACGTAAAAGTAGAAAAAATTCACGAAAAAATAAGAAGAAAAAAGCAACATACGAGCTTACATATGTACAAATAAGCATTGAACTAATTCTTCGGCATGCAATTTCGCGTGTGTGCAATCCGCGCTTTTACCGCAAGTTCCTCGCGTACCTATACATTGTTCGCCCATAACTTAGGTCGTAACCGCGCTCGTCGAGTCCACTCCCCTCTAATATCTCTCTCTCATAGGTTTTTTTACCTCGGGAGTATAAATCCGGGCTATTTCTTTCTCTCTCTCTCTCTCTCTCTCTCTCTCTCGACGTTTAATTTTCAAGTTTCTAATGATCTGAGGATGCGATAGAACGGAATTTTCATTAAAAGTTTAAAATGAAACGGTTGTCTCGGTATAGTTATATTTATATTTAATATACGACAATCTTAAAATTATATAGACCAAAAGTTTTTAATATATTTTAATACAAAAAGAAAAAATGATAATGACAATAAAAAAAAAAAAAAAAAAAAAAAAAAATATTTTTCACGCATCGTAGACATCAATTTATACATATACCCTAAACGAGCAGCGAAAATCCCGGGTAAAATTCACAAGTCGCGCAGACGGTAAACTTGCACGCGTGGTCGTGCCTATATCCATCCAGTTGTCTTTTTGGCGAGGTACAACGTCGCGCATCCAATCGGCCGGTTCTCGAAGGCCTAGAATCCGTCGTAAGCGCTCGCTCGCGTTAAATATTATATATTTAACTTCTCTCGCGTGTTTAGGCACAATGGAAGAGTTCGTATAGAGGCCAGGAAGCGGACGGCGACGCGGCCTTCCACTAAAATAAAAACACGGGCGCGCAAGAGTTGCACGGCCTCGAAATGCTGTCAAAGACCTCGACTCTTGCGACGAGACATCGTCGTTGCTCTTTGCCGCAGATTCGTCGACGATGCGAATATACGTATATAAGAATGCTTATGTCTTATGATAATGTCGAGCTCTATTTTGATAGTTTATTGTTAAACGTACTTCACAATTTTTTTTTTTTTCTTTTTTTTCAACATCTCCAATGAATTTACAGTTTTTTTTATTCATTTTATTACATTTAAAATACTCGCAAGTATTGGCATTAAATGCCTTGAAAATTTTTAAAACGTACTTTGTATAACAGATAGAAATTTAGAAAATTTAACTTTTTAAAGTCTTGCTAGTAAATATTGAGAAAAGTTCAATACAGTTTGCGATATAATAAGAGTAATATACGTAACAATATAAGTGTTAGAAAATATATTACACTAACTGAATTGTATCTTACCTGCATCGGACCATATCTACTTAACACGATGTGTTACTTATTTTATTTTTTAGTTGAAAAATTACCACATTGATTAAAAAAAAATAATTCATTTATTAATAAAGAATTAGATAAATTATATAGTTATTGAAATAATTATTTTACATCACCCTATTGTGAATGTTTAAAATGTAATTAGTAACAATAAACGACGAATTTTTATTTTCGCTATTTCAATTTTGATTGAAAATTTTTTCTTATTTTGTTGCTTGCCAATATTGTCGTTAAACAATACAAACGGTCGAAGAAATCATAACATTTATCGCTCTTCGCTTTATCAATATTATATCTTTATGTACCTCTTATGCAGGCATAGATATGGAGTATAAAAAGTTTACTTCGTGCTTTCAACTTAGTTTAAAAGTAAATATTTTCTCTGAACATTTTTATACAAATTTATTTTTTAACAAAAATATTAAAAAAAGTAATTTTTACTTGCATTATAAAAAAAAAAAAAAAAAAAAAAAAAAAAAAACTACTTGTCAAAAAAAATTTTGTTTCGATATATTTTATTTTTGTGTAAAAGAGGATGCAAATAAATATTATAAATATTTAAAAATATAATGCAAAAATAAAAATAAATTATAAATAAATTAACAGTTTTAATCGCTTGTGTCAGTAGCCAACATTAGAATAAAAATTTTCCATTTTACTTTAGTCTCGTAAAACAATTGTTCAAACAAAATAATAGTTTTTATACTCGTTAAAACAAATTTAATAATGCATCATAAATCGGTTAAAATCATAAAAAAAAAAGTTAAAAGAGATGATATAGAATATGAGTTCGAAGACAGCAAAAAGTTTTAAGCAGACGTACGTCCATCGGTACATAAAATTGCCGTTTTATTCATCGGATGAAAAAAAAATGTTTATTTTTTAAAGAAAACATTTAACGTCGTATGAAATTCATTCTTTGAAGTATATGCGGAACGAAAGAAAAATGAAAATTTGAGCGAATCCGCGCTTTATAATTGCTTCGAATTATCACGATTATCCAGGTGAGAGGAAATAGTTAAAAGTCACATGATCGATTCCTTGACACGAATCGCCTTATAACAACGCGGAGCGGTAGCATCGCCAAACATAGTACCATCGGCTAACGGCGTAATGATAACAATGGCTATACATGTATTAACGAATAGCCAAGGTGCCAATAAGCCTACCGGGGGCTTAATTTTACCGGGTGAATATACAATGCGTCCAAATGAACTGTAGGCGCGCCGACGAAGAAGAGATCGTTTGCCTTTGGAGACGAGCGAGCGCGCGCGCTACGAGTCTTGTAAATCGTCCGTACGGCTATATTTACATCGAAAGCCCGCAACTGGCGCTCGTTCAGAAGTCGCTTGTCGCTTTCATTTGTATATATATATATATATATATATTTTCAGCCTACTAACCCGTACGGCGACTCTTACCTACGGAGCATCGTCAGCGTGTAAATGGTTTCCATACGCGCAAGCGCCTTCTCGATCGTATTAACATTTTTCTATACGTCCTTCTAGGCTGTATAGACATTCTATACGTCCTTTTAGGCTGTATATGTGCCAGGAGAAAAAAAAGTTAACAGCGCCACTGCTATGTATTTGTCGCTTCATATAGCCTAGCATGTGAGTCTTCATCGAAACTTATATTTTCGAAACGCGTAATAAGACTTATGTATGTTGAGCGAAGGAGAGAGAACGAGATAGCGATAAGAGCGCGCGCACCATTGCTCCCACGTGACCACCCTATCTCTGTCTCGCTCTCTCCTTCGCTCAGTATGTACATTCAAGCGACCACGGGGCTCTGCTTTTCTTTGGTTTTCTTTCAGTATAGTGTATCGTGTGTCGGTAATATTCGTTCTTAATATGTGAGAAGAAGAATAAAAATGGACAATTTATTAAATAATAAAAAAAAAAAACGAGTGATAGTGACAGTGATGAAGAATGCAAACGTGAATTAAATAAACTAATAGAAAAAGCAAAATCTAATATAATCTCGCAAAATTAAAAAATTTAATAATAAGTGATTTTAAAGTGATAATTTTTTAGTTTATAATTTTGTTTGTGATTTAGATAAATGATTTAAAAGTTTTTTGTGTGAAGAAATTAAATTTAAAATATTTAAAAAAGTTACTGTTTTTTCATGTTAAATAAGAGACTAAAATTCATTGATTATACAAAAAATGTGTTAAACAAATATAGTATTGTTATAATAAAAATAACATAAGAAAGTATTTATATTAATTATAATAGTATTAATATTATTAATAAGCCTTCAAATCTTATAAAAAAAACTTTTGTTAAAAATATTATTCTGTATAAATATTTAATAAATATACTCAAGAAATTTATATTTTTTAATAAATAATAATTGTTCAAGAATTAATTTTATTTTTAAATATTAATCCATTTACTATTTTTTTTAATTTCATAATTTATATTTATATTTACATTATGTTGTCTGTCATTTTTTGACACACATGTGCATGTACGCGTGTGTGTACAAAATGCGCATGCGTTAGCAGACGATATCTGTAGTTTACGAACTGTCAGTATGGGTTCGAAATTGCATTTTATTGATATGCAACAAAATAAAATTAATTATTCTGTTAACTAAGTAAGAGTCTTCGTACGGGTTACAAGGCTGAAAAATTTTTTAAGCACCATGAGTGAACCTCGCGTCATTAAAGCTTTCGGCTCATATTTTGTGGATGGATAGAGGCGCCTTAGTCGCTCGCTGCGCTCGCGACTGCGGCCCTACTATCCATCCACAACATATTTTGCCTCAAGCTGTAATGACGCGAGGCTCGCACAAGGTACATAAATAACTAATATATATGTGTGTGTGTGTGTATGTGTATACTTTTATATATATATATATACACTTTAGCGCGCATAAATGCATGCACGCGCGAACTATTGCATCTTTTTCTCATGTTTTTTTTTTTTTATATTCGTCCCTTCGTCGTATTCGTTGCTTGCGGAATTTCCTGGCCGAATAATTCGAGCGTCGACTCGATTACTCATATATCACTTTATTTAGTGCGCAGTCACGATTTTGTTATTAATGTGTGAAATGGCTATTAGCGAAAATGTTTCTTGATACCGAGAAAACTAAAATAAAGATCGAAGGATGTTTGGATATAAAATTTATTATCCTTTTATGATGTACATATACGCTCGACATATTTTCGACTAAGAATATTTAATCTGTTTATTTATTTATTTTTTTTTTTAACTTTTATAAACAGTTCTTAATTTTATTTGTATTGTAAATTATTAATTTATTTTTAAACTATTTTTCGAGCAAAAATTAATTATAAAAAATAAATTTAATATCAAAATTATTTTTTTCCATAGAAATGAAAAAAATCAAACTGAATTTGAAAGCAAACAAAAAAAAAATTGATAAGGTTTTTATACAGAGCAAAAAAAAAAATATATATATATATACATGCAACTATACTATGTGGAATTTGGTGGTACGCGAGTGTCCAATCGTCAAGAGATTAACGACAATGAATCCGTAACGATATTTATCTATGTAGGTCTAGGATAGATCCTTAGACTCATGCAGTTACAAAGCTCGAGTTATCCGATACCCGCACTCTGAGCTATTTTTGCCGGTCGCGCGAGTTGCACGCGCCCGCCGAAACTTATCCGATAGATATCCGATAACCGGCCTTTGATAATAACCGCTCCTGAGAAATCATCTAGCAAACATTGTTGGGAAAATTCTCAATTCGCCCAAGCGCATCCTTAATTAACGTGCAAATCGTTGAATTTTAAAATTTATATAACGATATCTCTTTCGCATATTTTTTCGATATCGATGATCCAATTATATTCGTCTATTGACTTTTTAGTATAAGTTTAAAGTTATGTCGTACTTCTTCTCTTGATACAAGGCGTTGATAAAACTAATAAGAATACCTTTATATTAAATTTTGCACTTTTTTTGCGCTCTCTGTCTGTTTAAAAAATTTCTCGCTCGTTAATTTGATGTCATAAAGTAAAATTTGAGCAACCGCACATGACACGGTATAAGTATAAGACATCGTATTGAAATCTTGGACGAATTTATTCTGTATTTATAAACATGACGATAAACTGCGTTATTTATCAATTTTTTTTTCGCTTACATTATACTCGTATTTCAATAAAAGATTTTTTAGTCAAAGAAAAATAATTAAAAAGTTTTTTAATGCAACTTATAACGTAATTATATAAAGGAAAAAAAAAAAATGTTAAAAAATTGTTTACAGCAGGAAGCAGAGGCACGAGGATGCGCACCTCGAGCCGAGAGGTACTCGGATCGAGGTACGCGCGTTTCCGGCTTAACTCTGTCGCGAGGAGGACGAGGTGCAAGAGCGGCGCTACGAGAGGATCGGTGCTTTAGTACAAGCGAGCCGACGGGATGACGGTCTCCTATCAGTACGAGGTCGCGAGCTCGACCAGCGGCGGCTTCACCCGTCTCCTTTTCATGTGGCGGGGCTCTCTCTACAAGCTCATCTACCGGGAGCTCCTGATGTTTCTCCTCCTCTTCGGCGCCATCTCCGCTCTTTATCGACACGTTTTAAGCGCCGATCAGAAGAGAGCCTTCGAACAGATCGTCGTTTACTGCGACACCTTCATCAACCTCATACCGCTCAGTTTCGTTCTTGGATTTTACGTTGCTTACGTCGCTGGCAGGTGGTGGCAGCAGTACACGGCTATACCCTGGCCCGACAAGTGAGCGAATCTTATACGTTACTTTATTTATAACGTTTACTTATCGTTAATGAGATTTTTTGCGGCGCATGTTTCGTTAAACGTCACTTCTTTGAAATCAATCTTTGAGCATTGATTCGAAACATTTCATATGTATTAAAATTTTATTTCTTGAATAAAAAAAGAAAAATTACAAAAAAAAAAAGAAAAAAAAAAAAAAAAAGAAGAAGAAAAAATGAAGAAAAAAATGAAATTTCACAATTTTAAAATAAAAATGACGCACTTTGTAAGGAAGCCATTTTCCAAAGCAATAACTGGTCTTTTAAAAGTTCGAGATCGTAACTTTGTAGATACAGTTTGAAGTAAGTGTCAGTGCTGTATACAAGGTCTTAATTGTTGAAATTTTTGAAACCCAAGAGTAATGCACTCGGTAGCTCTTTACGTCATCGGTAACGACGAGTACGGACGCATGATACGACGAGCCCTGATGCGCTACCTCAACCTGTCACTCATTCTTGTTTTACGATCCATCAGCTCGGCAGTAAAGAGGCGATTTCCAACCCTCGACCACGTCGTCGATTCTGGTGGGTTTAACATTTATTTATTTTTATTTTTATTATTTTTTTTTTTTTTCTATTTCTCTTTGCAATTGTTCTTTTTTTTTTTTTTATCTTTTATTTTCTCTCTTATAATAATATTTATTGTAATCATCGATATAATAACGATGTTTTCGAAACTATCGTGCACAGGTTTCATGACCTCGCTGGAGCTTGAACTTTTTGTTTCCGTGCCAAGTCTTGAATTTAATACTTACTGGATACCTTGTACGTGGTTCATCAATCTGTTGAAGGAAGCTAGAACGAATCATCGATTACCCGACGCACAGGGCTTGAAAATTATAATGGAGGTAAGTTGACGTCTTAAATACGAGCTTGATAATTTTGCATTAATAGTCTTTAAAAATTTTTATACAAAAAACATATAAAATTTTCAGGAATTTAACGATTTCCGATCAAAGTGTGGCATGCTTTGGAGCTACGATTGGGTCTCGATTCCATTGGTGTACACGCAAGTCGTCACTTTGGCGACCTACAGCTTTTTTGCCGTCGCACTCGTCGGTCGTCAGTACATCGAAGGAGTCATTAAACCTTTCCAAATGAAAGTCGACATTTATTTTCCCATCTTCACGGTTCTTCAGTTCTTCTTTTTCATGGGTTTACTCAAGGTCGGTTATTTTAACACAACGCTTTCGTAAAGCAAGAATGAACCGCGTTTGTATATAATTATTTTTCATCTTTCGCCTTCTTTGCAAAAGGTAGCCGAGCAACTCATAAATCCATTCGGCGACGACGACGAGGATTTCGAGTTGAACTGGCTGATCGATCGTCACACCAAGGTATTAAGCGTTTAAATATAAGCCCCCGCCGTCGAGTTTATCGTTTAATAAACGAATGTGTAAAATACTGTAAGCACAAATGCACGCACGTGTACGTCCATGTGTATAAATATATTTAACTTTTACGAAAGGTCTCGTATCTTGGCGTCGACACGCTGATGAATCGCTGCCCGCCACTCGTTAAGGACATCTATTATGATTCCGAAAATTTAATTTTACCGTACACCGAAGCGGCGGCGGCCTACAAGCGGAAAACTTATCGCGGCAGCGTTGCAAATATGACGTGAGCTTACAGCTTTTTTCAATATTTTAACGATTTAATATTTTATAAATTTGTAAATATTTTGCTGATTTTCATAAAATTTTAATATTTTTATAAAATTTTTAATAGTTTTAAAACGTAAACGAACATTTATAAAACATACCAATCGTAGTAATAATATTATTAAATAAACAATTAATTATTTAATCGCCTATATTTAAACAAATTAAATTAAAAAATTTTCACCCAATAGTGTACCTGAAGCAAAACAGACGATGTTTTTACCTAATATTATAGAAGAGGAGGAGAATGCAACGAATACCGCAACTCCGCGTACCTCTAGTGCAAGTTTGGCTGTACACAACGACAGCCCAGCTGCAAGTAATAAACGGTAGAGTTTCATCTAAAAATCTTCATAATTACATTGACGTTGTTGTCGAATATTATTAGAATTCTATTAACTTATAATTATTTACAGCTATGGCTATATAAGTTTGCACGATCAATAAAATATTTTTCATCTTTTTTGTTTTTCTATTTTTGCCTATAAAGCGTGATATTCAATAAAATACTAATAACAATTTTTCTAACTTTTTGGAAATTCATTGTAATTTTTACCAATGATAACATAGTACAATCTTCAATCGAATGATAAATTTAAATTAACTAACATTTTTTATAAAATTTATCAATATTTATTAATTAGAGTGATGTTTGCTCAAGCAGCCAATCGGCCGATACAGTCGCTTAACGTAAGTCCATTTGTTTCAGCCAGGGTGGCTCCTCCCCTCAATCTTCTCGTCGACTATTTCGCAATACTGGTGAAACGGTCGTTACACTGGATATTCGCGAGGAGCACGACAGCCAGCCGCAGCAACAGCAGCAGCAGCAACAACAGCAGCAGCAGCAGCAGCAGCAACAGCAGCAACAGCAACAATCACCAGCCGAGTATTCCGGAAAAAGCAACGGGCGACCTACGAGCGCCTTCACCGAGGCGGTGAAGATGTTCACGGGTAAAGGCAGGCTGTCGGAGCATCTGCAGAGTCGTAAACCTTTCTTCGCCTTGGCTAAATCGTCGAAAGTCAGCATTCAACCATGGCCTAGCGCCACGAATCTCAAGTCCGCGCCGATCGCCGGCTCCGACTGGAACGTCAGCTTGACGGATGCCGGCAAGGAGAGGAGAAGGCTACCGCAGACGCGCTCTTTCAACATTCCCAGTATTGACGTCAGACAGTCCTCCGTGGATGACGAACTCGACGACGACGACGACGACGACGACGACGAAGACAACGTGGACGTCATCGATGTTGTGGACACCGAGAGCGCTGACGTATCATTTAGAAAACGATCGCAGTATGTATAAGAATAGACACCATTCATAATGTTATTATTACGCGATAAGATAATGAATACTATGGGAATCAAACAATTTACAGGGGAAAATTTGAGAGACGAAGCAGCGGCGGCGGCGGCGGTGGCGGCTCGGTGAACCGAGGTTTCCTGTGCCGAGAGACGAGCATCGAAGAGACGCAGGAGCCACACTGCAGCTGCGAACACGCGAGTTCCTCGAGTGGCTGCTGTTGTCCGGACACCTGTCCTCGTCGACGTCAACAGTCGAGACCGCATCAGCAGCAGCATCAGCAGCAACAGCAACAGTTTCCTAACAGATCCAAGAGAAGGTCGAGGTCGACGCGCGCCGCGCGCTTCAACAGCTTTCCGAAGTTCTTGGCGCGGCGTCAGCGAGCTTCGGGCGAAAGGCGCGCCGGTAGTAGCACCCCAACGCAATCTTCTTCGGCGGCAACCGCCGTAACCAGAAGATGCGAGTCCCTCGAGGACAGTTTCGTCGTGTCCAAGAGCTCGCCGGAACTTACGTTGGCGGTCGAATTCGGAGCTTCTACCAGTGGTGGTACGTGCGAGCGGGTGAGAGCGAGTTTTTTCACCGGGAATGACGACGACAACGACGACGACGAGGAAGATATTGGAGCTAAGAGATCTTGATCGCTGAGTTGGAATTCGATCGATGATACCGATTTTTGCAATTTTTACGAGACTACCCATGGGTTAATGATTATAAAGAAGTGGATAATGTCATCGATTAATGGCAATTTAAAGATTATAAATTTTCTTTTAAAACTTCTTTAGCTCTTGTAAAAATGTGTTAATTTCAGATTTTATTTTTGGAAGACAAGAAAGTTTTTAAGCCAAGTAGGATTATTATAGATCTTAGAGAATAAAAAATGATTGTAGAGGACAAATTAATTTATAATATAAACTCAGTATTGTTTAAAATTAAGATTGATTAAATAAACTCTTTTTAATAAAATTGAAAAATTTTTAAAATTAACAAATTAAATTATGTCTAATCGGTCATTATTATATAAAAATTTTAATTTTAATTCAAGACTTATACATTATAATTAATTTTGTATAAAAATATCCATTGATATGACTATATGTATACAGAAACTCGAAGGTATATGCATGAAAACGTTTTAATGCAAAAGAATAAGCTTCTAATTTACTGAAAAAAAATTATTCAATTTAATGTATAATAAAAAGAATAATATACACTGCCGATTAAAAGTTTCACTCGACAAATATTATTATTTCAATTACGAAACAATTTTAATCATTTTGTTATTTAAATGATAATAAAACTAAGCATCAAATTTCACTATAATGCTCTTAAAAATTATTTTTGAATTTCGTATCTTGCAAGAATTGATAAAAATTATTTTTATAACAATGATTATTTTAAGTAACGTAAACATACAAAACATACTGCCTATTTCCCGATTTATTTTTGTTTATTGTTTTTTTGAAATAAAGTTTTATTAATTAGTAGACATGTCTTAAAATAGTTCATGAGAAATGGCTTAGTCATTACATAATCTAAAAATAAGTCTCTACTACAATTTATGGTACTTTCATAAAACTTGAAGCAGGCATCAAATTTTTGTAAATAATTTATACTATTTAAAAAAAAAAAAATTATAATATTGATTTTTATTCTACCATAGTATATAAATTTAGATTATGAAGCGATAACTGTTTTAATCGTTCATTTTATGAAACGTACATATGTTTTAGCTTAAATAAGCTACGTGTGATGTATCCAAGTTGTTATTTTCAGTTTTTAAGCTCAACAAAATGAAAAAAAAAATAGTATTTTAAACAATTTGGTTTCAAATGTACAACTTGTAGTTGCGCCGTATCTTACGTAATAAGTATTAAAGTTTTTTGTAAATATTGTAAATAGATTGTAATTATCTATATGCATTCACAGCCATATATGCATTCTGTCGTTCTTCGTGCATTCACGAATATTTAAAAAATGTGACACTATTAAGGCGCAAAAAAAATCTGAATTTAAATATTCATTAAATATTCAAGCGTTTCGAAGTTATATCTTCCATGAAAAATAATAAGTTTAATCTAAATTGGAATTCAATAAATGTTATTGATATAAATTTTTGTAATATGTAGCAAAATCTAAATTAAAATATAAATTTATATTATTACATAAGAATTATTTTGTTATTAAATCCTTTAATTCGTCCACATATTACAGATGTATTTTATTAATATTTTTGTTAACTACTGAATTTTTAATATAAAGAAACTAGTGCAAGAAATTGGATTTATCTAATTTTTTTTTCAAATTTTGAATTCTTAGTATAGCAATTTCTTATATTAATAATATTAATTGTTTTACTTAATAAATTTTTATTTCTAGCAAAACAATTTATTATAATTCTTGAAAAAAAAAAAAAAAAAATTTCTTATATATGAGTTTACTGCACGGTTATATGATCGTAGCTTACTGTATTTATACATAAAAATTTATAAGTGGCGCTAGTTTCATTAGCTATCTCTTGTTTCGTAACATTTTTCTATAATGTATATATTATATCTTGTACCAACGAATGTAAACGCTTATACAGAAGAAAATTTACATATAGTGGCAAGATGTTCTCAAAACCGTTAGTTCATAGATGATGGTTAGGTGGCGCAATCAGTATCTCCGCGAGGAAAAAATAAGCTATATTTCTTTCGCTTGTTTAAACCTGTTCAATGAGCAGGACATCGGCTGCTCTTATATGCTGTTACTAGATTATATTAACTTTTGATATTGAGTTTTAATGAAACATCTAATCTTCATCATAAACTAATAATACTTGTCTTTTTAAATAAAAAGTTATAAATATTAAAAAATATGATATTTATTAATGTAACTTTATTTTCGATACATTTTATTTCATTTTCATATAAAATAATTGAAAAATTGCATTTTTTCTTAAGTTACCCAAGAGTTACCCGCGATATGCTTATTTGCATATAATATATGTAAGTGGCGCCGCCTATGCACCAGGTTCCCCAACTATCTCTTCGGTTACCCGCTTTTATAGGGAACATAATATTAACGTGTGATGCTTCTTCTATAAGCGTCTATATTCGTTGGTTGTACTCATTGCTTCTGTATCTATACATAAATTTCCATCACGGTCGGGCCATGGTCCACACTGCACACTCCATGATCGTATATACATTTGTGTTGCTATAGTGCGTTGTTGCAATTGTTATATTTTGTCTTATCTTCTTGTGTGTTTATAATTTTGGTTATGTTTGTTGTATTTATGCGATATTTATTTTATGCAATTTTAAAATCTTAAATAAATAAGTGTAAAAAGCTATTATATACAAATTTTGAAAATGAAATGAATCGATAAACATGAAATGATAAGAAAATAATTTTGATAATCCACTCGTTTCTTTGGAGATTATTTTAGATTATTGATACATCAATCCATAAAAGGGAAAATGAGTATTATTTGTGCTATATGTCAAGATGCATTAGAACGTTCTAACGACATTTTTGTAACTCCTTGTGGGCATGTATTTCATTTTCCATGCCTAATACAATGGCTTGAAAAGTGAGTTTTATTCTTTAGTTACATTTTTTATAAAAATTTATTATAAATTAGCGTCATATTATTCAGTTGCGAAATTTATATTTTGGAATTTACCATCACTCGATTGTTGTATAAAATAATTAAGGAAATATAATTAAGGAGTTATCTGTCATTTTTGCAGATTTCTTACTTATCTACATTATATTCTCTTTACATTATTTTTAAATATTTGAGCGAAGATATAAATCTAAAACAAGAATCTGAGATCTATTAGAATATTAACTAATATTTTTAATTATAATATTAATTATATTAATAAAAATAATTTCATTTGTTTTACAGAGTTCATAATTGTCCTCAATGCAGGCAAAAGGTTAATCGTGAAAAGATTTTACGAGTCTATTTTAATTATTGTAATACAGAATCTATAAAAGAAGATTCGTTTACTCTTCAACAAAAAATTGATAACCTTTCATTTCAAATTAAATTGAAAGAAAAGGAATTTAGTAATTGTCGTGAAGAAATTGTTGTATTAAAGAGACAAAACAGTGGACTTCGTGACGAAGTTAAAAAAACAGAAAATGAAATTGTTCACAAAAATTCTGTGATACATGCTTTAAAAGAACAAAGCTCTTTTTTTAAACAAAAGTGTCAAGATTACGATGCTGTTTTAGAAAATAAAATAAAATTAGAAAGCAAATTACAAACTTATGAAAAGTTAGTTATTTTTTTTAGTTAGTTATTATTTTTATTATATATATTTGTAAACTTATTTTGTCATTAAAAATATTTTCTTTTTTTTCATTTTTTTCTGCAGTGTAAAAAGGCTGCTTTGTGCAACAACTGATGATGTTGATAAAATGATAAAACAAACAGTTGACATTCGCAGTTTGTCTACATATGCATGTACTATGAAAAGGCATGTAATATTTATTTTACATATTTTATCAATTGCCTAATCTTTTATGTAATAATTGTTTGTTTCATTTTTGATTCAGGGAATTAAGTATGTCTTTAAATCAAAGGAAGGAATTGAGAACAACAGTAAAAAGACTTCAACAGGAGCTTCAAGCCATGAAGATGAAAAAAAATTCTGATGATGAAGAACACTTAAAAGAACTGTATGCATAAATAATAATTGAAATTTGTTTTAAAATATATCTTTATTGTTATTTTTATTTGTAATAAATTAACAAGCATTGAGTAAGTAAAAAAACAATTATTTTATTTATGCACAGATATCAATTAGAAGAAGCACTTACTCTATGTCAAAGTAAAAACGATGCTTTGCAAAAAATAATCAATGACATGGAATCAAATAGTAAGAATTCTGTTGAATCTTCAGAATCTGGATCACGTAAACGTGAATCAAAATCAGAAACAGATGAAGCTTTGCCAAAAAAAATTAAGCAAACGCTTGAAAAAAAATCATCAAAAGACAATGATGATTCAGACATTATTCTTGTTTCAGTAAGTAATTTTATATTTTGTATCAGTAAAAAAATTAAATAAATTATATTAATTTGATTTATGATTTTTGAAGCCTGATGTAAGAAAGACCAAAGAAAATGAAGAAAACTCACCGTATTTACCAACTAAATCAAAAAGTATCTTAGCATTGAAGGAGCACGTTTCACAACGAAGTGGTTTCTCTATAAGTTCAAAACGAAATTTTATTTCTTCTAAATCTAAATCAGAGTCCGCTTTAAAGGTAAATAAAATTGTTTTCATTATTATCCAAAAAAGATTTTATTTAATTATTAATTTAAATATATAATATTTTAGAGTTCTCGTGAAAAAGATTCTTCTGTAGTATTTGATGGATTTGGAGGGCATACGAAAATTGAATCTTTTCCACTTCCTAAAACTTCACCTAGTAAAGTTAAGCGATCTGCAAATGACTCATCTAGAAATAAAAAAATTAAGCTGGAATTAAATGGTAACAAACAATTAGATGACTTTATTATTAACTTAACATAAAGATATACTATCTATTTTTGAACGACATTTATTTTTCAAAATTTTAAATGCTTAATTCAATATGGAATATTTATATATGTATAAATTTGATTATAAGAATTTATAATAAGTGAGCTTTGTTTTTGTAAAGGCTTTCTTCATTAACAAAACTATGTATAGTCATAAGGTGAAATAGCAATAGTAAAACAAAAGCCTTACTTGATATTAAAAAACATTCTAATCTGTAATTGTTTTTATAATTTTATAATAGTTGATGTTTTTTAAGTTATTTGTAGCACCAGTGGGTTTAATATTTTTTCATGTAATATAAAAATAAATTATTTTAGGTATTAGTATGTTGTGAACGAAATTATTTAAAGTTATCTCAATTTTAGTTTCATCAATAGTCAATATTTTTTTATATTTCAATAAATTAATAATAGTAAAATTCTGCAAATTATTAACAATCTATAATGACCTAAATGAATTTTAGTATTGACATAATATATAATGGATAAAAAAAAATATTAATTTAAGTTGTTTAATTTGTAAATTTATCAATTAATTCAAATATTTAACAATGAAACAAAGCATTGAGATTATTTAAATAAATATAATTTATAAAATAAAAAGCTTGTAAACTATTTTTTAAGAACAATTTTTTAACTAAGTTTATGACATTTTTATTATTTTTTGAGAAATTGAGCACTAAAAATATGATTTATTTTACCTTCTTAATGTGTATTTATCAAGTCTCTATTTATACTGACATAAATAATTACTATTTTATACTAAACGTGAGTTCAATTTATTAAAAGAAAATAATATTCATTTCCTATTATACTTTCATTTTCTTACGAAATAATTTTTTATTTTTTTATCAAAAATGAAAATATTAGTAATATTCAATGTTTAAGATATTAAAAAACAAACTAATCCCAGAGAAATCTTTGACTAATTACCCGTAGTTTGTATAGTCACGAGCATGCGAATGCTTACAGCGTGGGTTTCAATAAAATAAGAGGAAAAGGTAAAAAATTTCTTAACGAGTTATTAATGGCCATGAAAAATCATTCTTTTTTTCAATTTTATTTCTTTATTTTTTTTTTTTAACAGATCTAAATAAAATTTTATTATTCATAATCAATATAAAGTTTCAAACAAATGCTTATTTTTTTATTATTGAATTAATTACTCGTTAAAAGTGAATTTTTTTTTTTTCTAGTGTTAGCAAAAATGAAAAATTTACTTATTACGGGCACTTATTTTTTAAAAATACTTGGTAAATATTTTACTAAACGACGGAATATTTTTTTTTCACGCCGTAAGCAGTAACTTTTTACGAACTGTAGAAAATTTTACAATCAACTATAAAGTTTTTGAGCGCATAACAGTAACTTATAAGAAAATACGAGACAATTTCCAATAACTTTTTTCCATGTATAGCTTTCTTATAAGGTATTATTAACTATTAAATGAATTAACGATACCTTAAAGTATAATATATCAACTTTTTACAAAGATAGTATCTATAATTTTTAGGTAACGTAGAGGCTGTAATAAGTTTACGCAGCATTTAATAATCTTACGATATCGTGCGTCGAGTGGTAATTTTTCTTTTTTTTTTTATCCACGATTTATTAACTCAAACGACAAATAGTTTATTTTTACCAATAAAAATTAACTAAATTAAATTACGGTTCAGTTAATAATATTGAAATAGGGAGAAATTCGCATCAAATGCGTTAATTAAACCCAACCCCTCTCTAAACCCTTACCTATAAATCTCAGGCTCTTCATCCGCAACGTCTCGGAGCCTTCACAGTCGTGCGTCTCGACGCATCATCCCTGTAGCAAGTCAAGTGGCTCAACGACGACGACGACGACGACGTCGCGAAGAAAACGTCTCGCGCACGCACACATACACATAAACTCTCTCTCTCTGCTCGCGCATTTTTGCGCCTGCAGTGTCTCTCTCTCTCTCTGCGTCTCTGTCGCTGTCGCTGTCTCCCGTTTAAACGAATGCATCCTCCAGCTTCTTCCCTTACCCCATCCGAATCCATTCATTGCCTGCATCTCGCGAGGAATATAAGTGGACCCGCGTCCTTCCCAGATCGCTATATCCATATAGGCATTCATTCGACTTCTACCGAGTCGTTGCTATTATACGCCTATAGAGCGACCCGTCGTTCGCCTGAGCCCGAGACAATGGCATTATTGTCGTGGCGAGGCCCGTAATAGCCCCATCGTATCTCGCGCAGCCCAACCCTCTTCCTTTCGAATAAGATGGTTTTCACTCAGCGAATACGATATCAACGCCGCGCTCTCTGATTCTCTCTCTCTCTTTCTCTCTCTCTTTCTCTCACTCCCTCTCTCTATTTCTCTGTGTATATGCGTGTACACTTATATATATATATATATATATATATGAATGAATAAACCAGTGAGAATTTAAACGCTTCTCCGTATAATAATTAATACCCGGAGGCTACGCGGCTGCGGCGTCATAGGGAATTATCACCGAGACCGTCGAGTTGTTTCTTCCACGCGTATATGCCAGAGCGAGAGATAGAGAGAGAGAGAGAGAAGGGATGCGCGCGATAATGTTGAGGATAAAACGTATTCGAAAGCTATATGGGCTCGCTCGAGCTTTAAACGCACGCATATTCGAGTAAATAATACACGTGCGCGTATATTCATATTCATATATATATATATATATATATATATATATATATATATATTAGTTGATTGGAGAAGTATAGTCAATGGCTCGTCGTTGTTTAGAGGAAATGTTTGAGAGTAACGCGAGCGAGAAAATTTGTACAGCGGGGGGAAGGTGAAACTAGTTTCTGAAGCTCGTTATTCGATGCTACCTGTATGCGAATTCGTCGAAGGTTGACGATACGACGCGCAAGCCCGCGCGGTCAGTTTTACGGTACAATGGACGGATAATTTCATTGAGTTTCTGCGAAAGTTATCGAAATGGGGAATAATGCATAATAAGCGTTTATAATATACATATATGAGTCAATCAATTCATGAATAGGGCTGCCAATTAAAAGTTGGGAAGTCTAACGTATCAAAAATATGTTTTTTTTTTTTTTTTTTAGAATTAGTTTGATTATTCCGAAGAAATAAAATGAGTTAAAATTGATGGAATTTATTAACTGATTGTGTTAAAATGTTATCACCGAATCGCGTTAAAATTTTTATTGTTCTCTTATATAATTCAAATCTTGTAACCATATATGCATACAGCAAATTTTCACATCCGCGCTAATTTTATCAGCGTATCTTGCAACTCGTCCGCTCTCCTTAAACGTTCGATGACAGTTGCTGTCCGATCGCGTTGTTCGGGTAGCTTGCACATGTACGTACACATGTACACATACAAATATCCACGTATAAATACACATTCACGAAACGTATGACAAAGTGAGATGAGATGGAGAGAGAAAGCGAGAGAGAGTGAGCGAGAGAGAGCGAGAGAGCGAGGGGAACGCAAGAGAGGCAAGAGACATGCCTCGGCTGTCATCGTCAAAGTCTGCAAATTAGAGCGTTAGCCAGGATGGTAATGAACCGCGTGGGCCGGCATGCAAGCTTTCAGTTATGCCTATTGCGTCCCCATTGGAGTGAGAGAAAGAGAGAGAGGAGGGGAAGGGGAAGGGGAAGGATGAGGAGGGGTATGCACGGATGAAGCCAGGTGTGATCGTTGCCCGGATAAACCTCGGGCTCGCGTCACGGAATGTCGAGATCGGGCCGAGCGCGAGCTTTCGATTCTCGACGAGCGCCCGTAGCTTGTCAAAGCTATCCGCGAGCGGGAGTAAGAGAAGCGAGGCGCAGCCGTTATCTTCGCTATTCGTATGACTCTCGGTGCCGGTGCGAAGCCTCCCGTACCACTGCTCCTGCATCGTTTACTCGCGCTGAGAGATATCCTTCGTGTTACGGCCCATTAGGGATATTAAAAATGTTTAAAGTAGCGCATTTTTTTTTCATCCTCCACGTCGTTTATACCGCTACTGGAATTTCTCTGCAACGCTCGTACTTATTTGCTTGTTGAATGTTTGTTGGTTAGCGTTTCTTCGGTTTCTTTTTTCTTTTTTTTTTTTTTTTTTTTCCATAGTTTTTGTTTCTTGTATTTGTTTTAAGTACACTTTTTACTTTGCTTTCGTGAAATTTTATAACCGTAGCGACTCGATATGGGTAAATGTTTAATAGCTTAAATTTTTTTTCCAAAATATTGCTTCTTAAATATTAATAATATCGTTAATCTTTTTTATGTTTTTATATAAAATTTTACATTGATGATGCACTGTGTAATGTAAAACGAAATTTATGCAGTACTTTCAATTTCACGTATTATTTATCACGTATTATTCCACGTATTATTATTTAATCCATATTATATCATAATTAATTAGCCGTTTTTCGTATCATTTCGAAAATCATCGGCATCTATACAATAAATAACTTGCATATAGACAAAGTAAAAAATAAAATTCATTAAAATGCAGAAATATCGAAAGCTTACAAAAAGTAAAAATATTTTGAAAAATCAAACTTTCAAACAATTTTGTTGAAGAATATTCAAATTTCTCAGTAAATTAATATATCGCATTAAAAAAAAGTCTTGACTTCTCTCATAATATATTTGAGTATTATTTTCAAAGGGATATCTACATTTTTCGTACAAATTGCACGAGTGCGCGCTTTTTGCGAAGGGAGCTTGTATTTCATACTCTTGAAAGCGAGAGAGAGAAAGAGAGAGAGAGAGAGAGAGAGAGAAAGTTTATACGTTGAAAATTGTAATTTTCGCCGCGTATATTTCATGAGTGATAATGTACGTCGACTACTTCAAATTGAATTGTATATAAATATTTTTAAATTTCGTACGTATAAAGGATTATCGCTGCTTGTTTATAAATAAAGTATATATAGGTTATAACGATTAATATTATTATAAAAGATAATGAACGAATTAAAAATTTATTTGTATTATAAATATGCCGAACGTGTAAAAATTGAATTGTTTAGAGATGCAACAAATTAAGTACTTTTTAATTCATTTAAATTAATAAATTTATAGAATAGTAAAAATTATTTACATTTTTTTTCTCGATTAATAATAAATTTAATTTAGAATCGATCAATCAAACCCCCGCAAAAACATGATGTAAAATAAAAAAAAAAAAATAGAAAGTTTATCATAACTCGATGGAATATCAGTACCCGTTTATGAAATCAAATTCCGAATTTTAACGAAGCTTTGGCATTAATATTAACAAGAGCTCGCGTTAGAGTCAACGACGGGGAGGAAGACGAGGAAGAGGAAGACGCAGGCGACGGCATAACGAAGGCTTTCACGGAGGAATGGACGGGGATCCAAGTCCGGAGTGTCGGACGTTCCGACGTGATGTTCGTCGAGCGAGCAAGAGAGAGAGAGAAAGAGAGAGAGAGAGGAGAGAGAGAGAAAAAGAAGGAGTTGAAAGCTCCTCCTCGGTCGTGTGCTGTAAAATGTGTCCGACTTCGCGATCACGTCGCTCGGTCAGCGAGACTGGTATATCAATGAAAGGAGAAGAGTGCCCGAGTTAGTGAAATAGACGCGTACAGTGTAAAAGTTATATATATATATATATATATATATATATATATATATATATATAAATTGAGGCAAATGCAAGATTTTTTAAATTACGTTACCGCGAGATGATTGTGCACTGGCCTGGTTATGCTTTATCGAATTTTTAAAAAAATATTTTCGACAGAGTTTTCTTCACATTATTTAATGTTCATTAATTTTCAAAGCGCGGTCGTCGTGGTATTTATTAAAACGACATTCTCACCTATATAACATATCTGTATAGATATATATATATAAAAGTATGCAAATTTTCTAGTAGCGATTTGATTTGTAAATTATTTAAAATGCATTTTATTTTGTAAACTCAATTTAAAAAGGTTATCATCAATAAAACAATTATTGAAAATCGGTTTCGAATGCCCAGAAATTTCTTAAACTATTCGTTTTACAACGTATCAACGATGCATGATGACAATGATTTCGACAATAAATTACATAAGAATACGAAATCTTCGTATTACAAATTGACATGTAATGCAGTAGAGTTGAAGTAAAATGTACTCGTCACAAGCGAATCATGTACAGAGTGCCTTTTGCGGGTTTTGCCAATATTGTACATAATGATCTCGTCCATTAAAGGCTTTCCGATTTGTGTTTACATATATATATATATGTATAAATAATTTTGTAGATACGCGTGTGCGCTTATGTATATATATATATAACTTCGTATATTTCACATTTACACGCGTCGGCGTACGTGTGTCGTAGGAACGAGGGAGAAATTCCGACGTCCGTGTATATAAGAGCAAATGTGGGCGCGAGGATATCGAGCCAAGCTTGACAATTGGCTAAATTAATAATAGACCGCGATAATGTGCCATTGGAGAGCGGACGCGTGTAACTCCATCGGTGTACTTGTATATACATATCTGTGTATACATATGTGTGTACCCCTTTTCCCATATATGTATATATAAAGGTAGAAAATGCGTGACGAGTACATGCGCGTTCGTCATTTTGTAAATTAAATACTTGCGTTTGATTGCCAATGCGACTTTTAGACGAGTGAATTTGTTTTGATTTTAGAATTTTCAATAATGCGGTCGATGCTTCTGTTTGATTGATCTTTTGTCGTGTACCGACAAAATTGCAACTTACCGACTTTATTAATTGCTCGTTAAAGGATGTCGATATTTATTGATATCTCATTTACATTGTTTAAATAAGTACGAAAAATAATCAGCGCGAATAGAATATCCTTGACATTTGCAATATTTCGGGAGCGGGAAGGAGGTTGATCAAAATTATCGGGATAGCCAACCTAATTATTAGTATCTCGCTATCTATTAATTCAATAACAATAATCATGGCACACCTCCGAACAATTCCCAGCATCTCCGTCATCCGGCATTTACAACAGTGGCTCTGGCTCTCGCGCATCTTCGATCAATTATATAGCATCCGACTACTCTCCCATCGTTCACGCGCCCATGTATCCATGCACATGTACCTGCGAACGTATACACGATTGGAGTAAGGAGAGAGGGAGAGAGGTAAGTACATGTGCAAGAGGATGGAGGGGAGGGGGGAGCGGAAGGACGAGCGTGCGGCTCTTAGTCCCGATTGTTTAGCTTCAAGACCGACCAATAATTATAATGCGCCGTAGCTGCACTCCTCTCTCTCTCTCTCTCTCTCTCTCTCTCTCGTTCTCTCTTACTCTCGCAGTTGGTTATTGTCCCAATTTGGCTATGCGAGAGGAGGCGTACAGAGCAGCAGCAGCAGCAGCAGCAACGGTACCTGCAGTCGCGCTACTGGCACATAATGGACCACCGAGAGGTAGAGAGAGAGAGAGAGAGAGATGAAACTGGAGAGGTCGCGTGAGTCTGACATCCCGACGTGTCAACAGCATCTATGCATCATCGGTTGTCTCGCGCACGTACACGCGTTTCTCTCTGTCTCTTTGCCCACGCGTATACAGAAGCGAGAGAGAGAGAGAGAGAGAGAGAGAGGAAAACAGGGAGGATATATATACGGCCAGTTACGGACACGCGAACGCTGCCGCGCGCCCGCGCGCGATCATTATAATGAGGGAACAATGTGAGCTCTCTGTGAACGGTGTCAGCGGAACTTGCCCACCGTTCCTCTCTCGCTAACACCCTCGCTTTCCTCTCTCTCTCTCTCTCTCTCTCTCTCTCTCTCTCTATCTCTATCTGTCTCTGTCTCTCTCACACTCTTTCGCTTTTAAGCTATGTAATATCGGATGGGCATTTTTGGACTGTATAACGCGAGCGCGTTATCCACTCGGCGGGTATTTAATTCGAAACGATGTTGCCTCGTATACGATTGCGGACGACTCGTGGAAAATTTATTCCGAGCGGGGAAAAGACTAGCCAATGCGTTTCCAAAGTTTCAACTGTATGTTTTCTCGTTTATTTATATTTTAGCTCGAGCGACGGGTTCCGCTGATAAAAATTTTCTTCTCTAAAATATTTATTGGATTTTTTTTTACTTTTCTGGCTTTTTATTTTTCTTTTTGTTTCAACAAATTATGCAATAATATATTGGACGAAATTAAAATTTCGTTTATGGCTTAACGTTCCATCTTTATTCTCTTTTTTGAATATTGCTTATTGGTAATATATACTTGAAAAATCATTCTTGTCGAATTTTTTTGAAGAAATATCGATAAATATTTTCATTTTTAATGTAATAATGAAGTTGCAGTTTAAAATTGTGCTTTGCGCACATTAAGTGTCCTACTAAAACACATAAAGTGACATTAAATGTAATTATTTAATGTTTTGGAGTTTTCTGCTTTAATGCAAATGTATTTAAATTTTTTTATATTCAAACATATATTCAATTTTCGAATATTGAAAAATAGTAGGCATAATATCAGTAACAATATTTGCAAATTATATTATTCTTTATAATAAAATAATCAATTATATTTTATTGTAAAATACAATACATACACACAAAGGATAAAAGTGTTGTTCATTTTTTAACAATCACTGTCGCTTTTTATTTTTATATATCAAAAAAGGCTTCATAGTCGCGGATTATTAATTACCGTTATTCTATATATAATGCGGCATATATCATCTATAGACAGTGGTTGACTGCTCGGGTTTATTGGCATTCCATTGGTAAAGGAGAACATTAATTAATTATCGAAAGATTAATGAATCGTAGAAAAATATCGGAAATGATATTTTAAAAGAACAAATTGCGTTAAAAAATTATTAGTCGATTTCTAAGCAACTTTAAATTTTTGTAATAAACTTTCAATAATTCAAATATTTTCAATAGTTTTGATTTAAAATGTTTTTGAATTATTTGAAAAATTTAAACTATTTTTAATGGTATGCTCTTAAAAATTTCGCAATATTTGACTTTTCGTTAAACTTTCGTTAAATTTGACGAAATGCGTTAACGATTAAGTTTTGTTTTTTTTTACGATAATCGAATCAAATGGAAAAAACTTTTACCAAAAAACAAATAAAGAAACAAAAAAAAAAAATGAAAAAGAAAAAGAAAAAAAAATGTCCATTTTAGTTTCGTTAGAAACGTGAAAATACAGGTTAACAAAGCAACGGTTATAACAAAGGTAAGCGGGCGCAAATAACCGCCTCATAGGTCAAACCTCGTATTCGGCACATGTATCGCGGACTATTTTTCCATGTTGGCGCGCGCGATCCCTTGGGGTTGGCAAATAAAATTGTAAAACTGCGAATCGCCGGGATGACGGGCGGCTTCTCATTGTGCGACACAGAATAAAAAAAGGGTCAGCTGTTTACTTGGACTATACAGCGAAAAAAAAAAACAAAAAAAAAAAAAAATCGTCATTTCGTAAAATTGCATTTATTTATTAAAGCTTCTTCGCGGCTCTTGTATGTCTACGCTCGAGCGACGTTCTTTTTATTTTCATAGATCTTCCGCGAACTACGAGGAAGATGGTTTTTTATATACACGTCGAATTTAAAATCACGCGAGAGATTGATTTATCTCTAAAAAAAAATAATAAAAAAAATAAAAAAAAAAACGATTGAAGTTCAAGGATTGGAAACGATTCCATCACAATGTTGCTCTCGACGTTCTATTGTTGAAAATAGCGTAAACGTCGGTCGATATCGTGACGAAATCATTCAAAGTCGGTATCTCTCTCGATAATGCCTCTAGCGTTCGGCTTTCGAAAGAGGATGTGAAGGATTCAAAATGTAATATGTTACATTGAACGTGAAAAGTAAATTTTTGATTTTTATATTGGAATCGTACTTTTTTATCGTTAAAGAGTAAAAGCAATTGTAATCTCCGCTTCAAAATTTATATTAAAAATCATATATTAAAATTTGTTGATGATTATGTTTTTTTATTTTATATACTTTGTTAATTTTGATTATTTTTACTATCTTAAAATTATGACTAAACTGTAAATAAGGAAATTTTCGTTTATATGCAGTTTTATAATGATTAATCGAACGCTTAAAATTTATAGCAACGTAAGAAAAGTTTGTTATGAAATGAAAAGTTTCAAAACTAAGCAACTCGAAACTTGGTTAATCTTTTGAAATGTGACTTTATTGTTCAAAGTTTTATTTTTATATGAAGTGATTCGATTAAAGTTTCTGATATAAGATAAACTTTTAAAAAAAGCTTTATACGATAAAAAGCGTATTTTTTCGAAATATAAGAGCCAACGGAATAAAATCAAACCGATCAATTAAATCATCGAAAGTCTTAACGCGCAGATTATCGAAAATCGGCAACCCGTAATGACTATCGCATCGTCCGTTCAAGTGTTCCATTGGCAACGAGCAATACTCGAAGCTCGGGTGTGCGCGCGTGTGGGCGCTCGGCATGCGATGACGTACAAGCGCTCACATGGGGTTTTAGAGACGCGCGCGAATAACTAACTGCGCCAAAGAGGAAGGGGAAGCGCTCGAACAGCCGGAAAACGAATTGATCGGGTGAGTTTAACCAGGAGGATATATACGCGTACATCGGCGATCGTTATCGTTGCACACCTCGCCTCGACACCATCAGCCGGTCACCTAACGCGTATTCGCGACTCTCTTTACCCCACTCTCTCTCTCTCCTCCTTGCCTCCCCCTTGGACTTTTCCACGCCCATCCTTCGACGAGTCTCTCTCTCTCTCTCTCTCTCTCATCTCTGTTGGCTAGCAGACAGTGTATGTGCCGTTGCACCGGAAAATTCCGAGCGCATATTTTCCGCATCGATTTGCGCCGGGCGCACACAATGGCCGCGCGTATCATAATTTAGTCTCGGGGCCGCGCGAGATAAACGCTTCCGCGAGGCTCTACGACCGCCGAATGGCGCATTCGATCGCGTCCTTGTGTCTCTATATCTGTTCGCGCGAGCGTGTGCATATGCGTGTGTGTGTGTGTGTGTGTGCGTGCGCGCGCGTGTAGGGTGATTCTCTATGAATGCGCGCGAATGTGCAAAGCTACGTAGGAGAGGGGGAGGGGGTGGGTTGGGAATTCGCACCAACTCGGATTCATATCCCGAAAGTTTCCCTCGTTCTCGGGGACGGATAATAGCCCGGCGATGTAGTTTAAACGGATCTCGCAATTATCGGGATGAAAGTGAATATCTCGCTTTATGTGCGTTTGTTCGATATGAGAAACAACGGGCAATTTCGAGGCTTGTTTCGAGATTTTGTGTTTCTATGCTATTCTATGCCGATGCTTAGTTTTCCTTTCTTATTCTTTAACGAAGATTTTTCTTTAAAAGTTTGCAACGTAGTACTCCAAGCATATGTAACAAAGAATAAAATCTATTAATTTTATTCATTTATATCGATCTGTTATATTTTACTGCGTTATTAATTCAACCATAATTATACGTATATGCATATATTAAAATTATAGTTTGAACTTATAAAAGATTTTATCGAGAAAATGCAAAGTAAAAAAGTAAATTTAAATTTGATCTTTAAATATAGTAAATGATGTAGAACAAGAAATGAACATCCTGCTCTCTGAGAATTTTAATATTAATCATATGCGTAATCAAACGACGCAAGGCGATGCCATCATAATTGGTTAATAAAAACTCAAGCGTAAAATATTATAATTTAAAATTTTTTAATTTAATTAACGAAAGAAGAAGTATTCGAATAATTTTGATTACTCGAATATAATCGATTTCGATAAAACTTTATCACCGAAAGAATTTCGAAATAAAATTTGTTTAAAAACCCGTAAAAACAATGTTCATTTGCAACGATTATAGAAAGATCAAAACATATCAACGCCCGTGTAAATCGGATAACTCGATCGGCCTTACTTTGAAATCCACTTCAACTTGAAATTAGATTAAAAAGTAAGTACTCTTAAACGCGTTAGTTAAAGTTGCCCTTTTAGGAAATCCCATTAACATAACGCGGCCCGCATCCCCGAGCCGCGCGTTTCGTTCGATCAAGACCTCGAAAAGCGCGTTAAACAGGCGCACATGCTCCAGTCCCTCCCCCTACCCCAGGTACATTGCATTATCATTAAAACCCATCGTCGGGGCGTAATGTTTATAGAGAGCCGGAGAAAACGATCCGCGCCGACGAGCCGAAAGAACGGAAAAGGAAAAGCTATCGTAATGCCCGAGGAGAACGAGAAGTGGAGAATAAGAAAATTGCGTTGTGTAAAACGCAAGCGAGGGCCGAGGGCCGAGAGCCGGAGAATACAGGTGAAGCGCGTCGGGTATAGCCGACTATAGGGGGGAGATGCGAAGGAGAGAGAAAAAAAAAAAAAATAAAAAAAATAAAAAAAATATGAACGATCGGAAAAAGAGCGCGATAATTGGATTATCATAGCCGTTGAGCGTCGAAGAGTTGAAAAAAGTGCAGCGCGTATATAAAAAATCGGCTCTCGGGGTTGCCAGCCTTCGCTACAACGCCGGTAATTGGCGCGCCCGTCAATTCGATTCGCGCGCGCACTATGGCTAATCGAATACCGACCTCCCGTGAGAGAGAAGGGAGAAGTAGAGGGGGGTGGGAAGGGGGGCGGGGCGGGGAGAGGGGGAAAGAGACGGATCACCGCGGAGAGTCAGACTCTCGTTCGACGGAAATCCGGCGGGCGCGTAGCACTCGCAGCGCGAAGTTGAATTTAAATATCTCCGATAGCGGTCTGACGAATGAAGCTACATCGCGGTTTTCGATCCCTTTCCTTGCCCCTTCCCCTCGCGCGAACAATGACGCTTTCGACTCGTTTTAAATGCGCTCTTGCGAGCGCGCAAGCGCAACCTTGACGCGACGACGACTTTCGTTCGACGCGCTTTTCGACGCTTTTCTTCGATTCCCTCGAGATATATACGAGGGACTTGCGAATGCTTGAAAGTTTTACGAGCTTAAATTTCGATCCTCTTATTCGGAAGATAAAGCGAGTTATTAGAGTGGGTCGCTCGATTTCGATGCTTTTTTTTTTTTTTTTTTTTTTTTTTTTTTTTTTTTTTTTTTTTTTTTGACTGGAATTCTCAAATTATCTTTTGAGTGAATCATAATAAAGCGTAAAGTTGATTTTTTTTTCGTTCGAATTTCAACGTACAATGACTCGTTGAATCTCCGTATCTCATACTTTGTCTAAAATTAAAGTTAGTAGATTTTTTTTTTTTTTTTTTTTTAAATTGAACGTTTTTTAAATTCGTTTGTTTTTATAATAAATTCTGACTAAAAGTGTTTTAGTTAAGCCGATGAAGAATTTTCTAAAAATTTATATTGAATTGTCAAATATTTAAAATAAATATTATCGATAGAAAAAAGTTTAATTAATTTAATCGATATATTTCAATATTTTATTATATTTTTTTTCATGGTAATTGAGTAATACTTTTTTTCTCATAAAAGCAAATTGTTATATAAATAAATTATTTTTCATTTTCAATGTTAATTTAAAATCGATAGAATTGTATACTTTGCTTTCAAGATTTTATCGCTTGGTCAACAAAAACACAAAAAAATAAACCTTTCATTACTTAGGCGAGCGCTTAAACGTATATAAAGTTCACAATCCTATCGGAGACTAATCGCATCTACTTGTGGTACGTGTATATAAATTTAAGCGCGCATATATTGAATCGTTGTACGAAATTTGCAAGAGTAAGAGAAGAGAGAGAGAGAATGAGTTGGTGAAATTTCGGTACCTTGATTGACAGATGACATTTCTCTCTCCTCTCTCTTTCTCTCCTTCTTGCGCACGGGTAAGTTTTCTCATCACGACGGGTGTGCGCGCGATCCCCAACTTGTCTGCGCGTGCATTTCCACGATTCCGGTGCTAAAGCACGAGCATGAGAAAGAGAAGCGAAGGAGAGAGAGAGAGAGAGAGAGAGAGAGAGAGGGAGAGTTTCCGTTTTCGATCTTCATTGGGCTCGAGCACGTCACAGCTGCGTCTGTCAAGTGCCGTTGTTGTGTATAGCTTTATTCGAGAAGTACGGAAATGGCTGTGTACCGCTTTTCTCCCCTACTCTCCTCCTCCTTCCCCCGTCGCTGCCCATGAATTTTCATGCCACTTAATTAATGCTATGCGCGCTTGGGCTTCCCCTCTCCCTTTATCCGCCCCCTACCTCTTATTTACTCGTAGAAATTCATTTGTTTATAAGGAGCTGCACCTTTTTTTTTTTTTCATTCCATTTTTTTTTTCCTTTTCTTATTTTGTCGAGCTCTCGCGCTTACTCGCGAAACTTTTTAATGAAATAAGTTTCCAGGCGCGTATCTTTTGAGCTCGTTTTTAAGTGACCTTGGTCTTATATTATCAATGTTAAGACTTTAACCGAGACTTACCTTAGTCAAATGATTTTCGAAAATTTTAAAATCCATCTATTTTTCGATGTATTCGATTAATATCGATCTTAAATTTTCTAATTTTTGCTTGCAATTTTTCATTTTTTATAAAATATTTTTACATAAAAACTCTGCATTATAAATTTATTTGATTTTATTAAATTTTTTAAAGGATAATAATAAAGTAAGTTTAATGAACAACTCGGCAAACAATTTATACGTGCAACTTGCTCATAGCTCGTGTAAATTGTCGTCGAAACGTATATATTCGCTTACGTATACAGGTATGTAGGATAAAACAAAGGATGCAGTATCTTCATCGCGAGACTTATATCTAACAAAAAAAAAAAAAAAAAAAAAAAAAAAGGAAAGAGAAGAAAAAAGGAAAAAAAACAAGTGGTTCAACCCGAGAAAAATGAGACTATTTATTTATCCGCTGACAAGTGGCTCTTAGTTGTGTTGTTGATTTGCTTTTTTATCCACTTCTCTCCTTTCCTCTCTTGCTCTTTTTCAACTTCTATTTATCGAACGCCCACCACTTTTATATATATGTACATGTTTATATACATTGTTTCAGCGCTTGGTTTTCCACCGAAGACTTCTTGCATCGTATTGCTTTCGCCGTAAAGGGGTAAATATTTGAATTAAAAATTTTTATTTTTTTTATTTTATTTTAAATTATGATCAAAGAAAAAGTTCATTATTTTCAATTATAATCTTGATTAAGAAATGAAAGATTATAGTACTTGAAAATTTAAGTTTTTATCAACATTTAAAAAAGAAAGTGAATGTAAATCTATGTTACAAAATTATTTCCTAAAAAAAAAAAAAAAAAAAAAAAAAAAAAAAAAAAAAAAAAAAAAAAATAACATTCCATCAGCACACTATTCAAATAATATAAAAAAGAAGCAGAGCATTATTTTCTTTGATAATTGAATCGCATCGACAACACTGATAAAACAACAAAAAAGTTAATAACCAAAATTTATATAACATTATTTAGTACTTCATGTCGAAACTTGGCAACGATAAACTTTTTAAAGTCTCTTTGAGAAAGCAGCATTCTGCCAAGGCAGTTAGAGCGGCCGTTTTTTATTCCTTCTCCTTTCTTCCTTCGTCTCCTTTTTTCTTCTTCGACTCTTTGCGGAGGGCCGTCGTAGTCGCACGCGCGCGCGCACATCGAAACTTTGACGAAAGTTCGCTCTTCCCGAGGTTGCTTTCCTTTATCGATATAGCAAAATAGATATAGAAAGAGAGAAGGAGAGAGAGAGAGAGCGTAGGAGGGAGGAAATAGTGAAGAAAGAGAGGATCGAAGAAGGACAAAGCCGGCCGGGGAAAAGTTATACGCTCGCGGGAGAATGCCGTACCGCGGATGACTTCTCTCTTCGCGGCATTGAAACTAACGCGTGTCTACGACCCGAGACGAGAGAGAAAAGAGACGCGTATTTTTATGCTCTTATATATACATATATACAAATATGGAAGCATTCGAGAGGCTGCCGCGCTCGTTCAAGGATATAAGTAGAGTTTCGAGCCTTTTTCGTGGAGACGAAGACGATGGCTGGTTTATGCCGCTGATTTAAAATACCGCGATTTTGGAAATGATCTTGGATCTGCCTGCTTGGATTTAAATTTCATACGATATCGGTCAAGTATTCGGTTGCTTTTTTTTTGCTCATCGTTACTATTGTTCGAAAAGATTTGCCAACGATAAATAAGATTATTCGCATGTACTGTTTTACTTTTGTTTATTAACAATGTCGCGATAAACTTTGAAGTTGGTTACATTTTACAAAACCACACGTACAAAGACCGTCGACGCTCGCTATAAAATATCCCGCGAAAAAATGTACATTTAAAAATGACAATAGCCACGTAACAAACAACAATATTCTCATGTGGCATCTCGTCATAGCTATATCCATGCATACACAACGCGACGCGACGAGTGTGATTTGACAGCGTCAACTTCATTAACAGAATCGTCGGGGGAGAGGGAGGAACGAACGGGGACTTGCCTACTTCAGCAAGTACACCGATCCACGTCCATGTCCAATTCACTATACGTACATATGTATGCTCGCGCGTATATACACATAGGTAAACGCGATGACTCCATCGCGCTCGTACAGAAGCTTCTACAAATTCTACGTTTCGCACGCGCGCTGTCCGTCACGGACGTCCGCGCGAATGTACACCGCGCGACGTGACGAGATGCTCGTGTAAAGGCTCGCGGGATGATGCTGCTCGTTGAGATGTCTGCGTTCGCGCGCGCTTTTGTGTGTGTGTGTGTGTGTGTGTGCGTGTATAGAGTACGATGATATACTCGGCTCGCGTCATCACTGCCGAGTTGACGCTCGACTCGTCCGATTATGCGAGCTCGTTCTCCCTTCTCCGATTGTCCTGGAATTTTTTTCTAAACGTCGTCGGTGTATGCGGACTCGATCGTACGTTTGCGGTGTTTCTCGTTGAAAGGAGAGGATTAAGTACACATAGTTTGATTTCTGAAACCTAATATTATTCGTATGGAAAAAAAATGAAAGAATGTGGAAATTCTATTGAAATAATATTTGTTTCGTCCGTTAAAGGCGAGTCAACGAAATTCGTATGTTTGTTGTTTTTCAAAAAGAGTTTGCAACACGGTGTATAAGCTTTTAATCAATCAAAAAATCAAACTCGAACGAATAATGTTTACACTAAAAGTGCAATCGTTGTGAACGATGTGAGGAATTAATAGTACATATTTATGTGAATTTTGTTTGCCAAGTAACGGCATGTAAATTCATTAAATTGTTGAAATTTCGACAATACTCTCTCTTTTGAAAATCAATCTCTATTCATCGAGATACCGACACAGGAACTATACGAGAGATGTAGAGAGGGGGAAAAGGGTAAAAAGGGGAGAACAAATAGTAAAAAAAAGGCGAGAGAGAGAGAGAGAGAGAGAGAATATTGGAGACTCTTGAGAGATGTACGCGAGCGTGTGTATATCCATCCCCGGCGTTGTAGCGTCGCTCGAGCCGCGCGAAAGCCGCGGCTTCGGGAATTTCGTTCGGTATATATATATAAGGAGGAAAGAAGAGATACACAGCCACGAGAAGGTAAGGGAGACATTGTTGTTCGTAAGAGTTCCGCTCTTTGCGCCGCGGGACGCGGGAACAAAGTTAGCGCAGGCTATCGGAAGACGTCACCGCTGCTTTTTCCGCTGATATTCTATATACGCGCGCACACCCATATACACGGATCGATGTGTGTGTGTGTGTGTGTGTGTGTATGTGTGTACGAGCAGGATGGTATTAGAGAGAGAATCTCTCCATTCTTGAGAGAGAAAATACGAGGGCGTCTGTACGACGAAAGCGTTTCTCCGAGTTTCACGGGACGTCGAAAACGAAAAGATTGCTTCCACCTTCGAGCATCGAGAGGCAAGATCCGGCGTGCCGCGTCGCTCCTGTCACTCCCGAGACGCTGTAGTCCAATCTTTTCTTACTCGATGGAGTACATGTGAGCGAGTGGATGTGTGTACATATGCGCACACGTGTGTGTATGTAAGTACGTGGCGTTTGAAAGGCTTATTTAAACCTCTTCGGCTAATCGAATCTTTTACTCCTTCTATCCTACGCTGCGGAATTTTGCGATATAGTTTCATCAATTTTATTTTCTTCGCGTACCGATATTTGTTTATTTTTATTTTTTTAATATTTACCGATGAAAACTTTTTTTTTATCAATTTTCAGCGCCAATCATTTTTTTTCTATCAGTAACTTCGTAACTCTACATATATATACGCGAAGTCTTTTATGAAAACGTAAATAGCGTTAAAAAAGTTTTACTTGATATTTTTTATTTACTTTATTAATTTATTATCATCAAGCGTATTACATATAAACATATTTATAAATAATTTGAACACAGAGATCAATGATTATTTTTCCGAAAAACAAAGGCATCTTCCAATACGCATTATACATAGAGAGAGGGGGAGAGTGTTCTTCTTACATTACGTTAAATAAAATAAAATAGTTCGGCTTTCGACTGTTAAAAGGAATAGACAATGCTTGCGGCGCAAACTTGATTCCAAGTTTTCGGGTTAAGGCATTAAAGAAGAGACGACGTAACGAGTCCTTTCCCCTCCCCTCCCCCCTATCTTTCTCTCTCCTTTTCTCTGTTGGGTATAAGTTAAGCCGCTAGATATGGAAGAATCAAGGGAACAAAGCAGAGAGTGCACGTCGAGTTCGACGAGTTTCAAGGCATAAGTTTCTTTCGGCTCTCTACTGCTAAAGTTGTACGTTGCTACTTTAGAAGCACAGGAGTATTTCCAGGATTCTGATTAGTTTCATACCAGCATTACTCTGTTTTAAAACTCTCTCTCTCTCTCTCTCTCTCTTTCCCTCCCTCCCTCCCTCCCTCCCTCCCTTGAAATCAACTTAAATTTCATGAAAACCAATAAAAATCTATATTCCTTTCAAGTACTTTACTTTCAAACTATCTCGAACTTTTGATAATTATTGTATACATACGAGTATACGGATTATTGTTGACACTCTTTATTCGCAAAACTTATTTTTATCGTACATGCATTTTTCAAACGGCTTAATGCACTTTCTTAGATTATTGAATTTATTCTTTGTTTGGTCGGATATCTGTTTGCATTTAATGAAAAATCGCAACGCCGATTTCTTTTATTTTTGTAAATTTTATACAACATCGTCCGCATCTAAATTATACGATGCAAAAATATATAAATGAATAAAATATTAAAACGTTTGAAAAGTTTATTTGAAAATAAAAATTTTCAAGAAGATTTCAATGACGTTAACAAGAAAAATCTAAGTTTAAATAAAAAAAGAAATAGAAAAAAAGGTTTAAGAAATTAAATTATATTCAATATTACCGCTTCCCTCTTGTCTAGTATTTTTTTCTGTAACACAAATTACATTACCATGACGGTACTTAGCATCGAACGAGAAGAGAGAGAGAGAGAGAGGGAGTGAGAGAAAGAGAGGCTCGTAAGTGCCGACGTAATTAATAGAACAGCTCGCGGTCGATGGAAAATTTCAAGGTCCAACGTACGAGCGAACTTGCGGCTCGAGCTCGTGAGTACGACGGTAATGGCAAGTCGAACTGCTACGATTGAGGGACGAACGGTCCTTTTCGAATTATCTTATTAGTGGTCGTCGGATGTTTTCGAAGTCAGAAAGTACGAACCGCAATTTTTGGTAAGCGCGTTATCAACTTTCTTACGAGTTTATTAAAATTTAACGATTTTCGTAAAGATTAATCTCGAGACGCGCACTAGCGAATGTTTTAAAATTTATCGATCTGAAATATTGAACATTTTTTAATAATTAAACTTATCGACATCTATACTATACTATCTTTCGTAAGATTTTATGAACTTTTACCAATAACAAAAAAAAAAAAAGAAAAATTCTTATACGAAATACACGAAAATATCGAAAAAAAATTCCTGTCTCGTCGTATTACCGTCTAGGTAACAAAATTTACCGAGGTCGACGTAACGTTACACCTTCTTCAGAAATCCAGTACTTCGATTTCTCCTCTTCTTTTCTATCTTATTCCCACCCGGCTAAACAAGGCCCGGTAGCAAAATTCACGTACACGTAACTCCTTCTGTTCTCCCACTCTCTCTCTCTCTCTCTCTCTCTTCATTTTCTCTCTTTTCAATCTCCTCCATCTTCTTTAAATCGTAAAAGGACACGATAGCAATATCGGAATTCCTTTACCACGAAATCACAGCGAGCGCGCTAAGCTAAAGGAACGAACGGATTCACCGGGGGTTCTCTATCTTTCCCCGGCATCGGTATGAGTACTGTAGCAAGCGAAATGGAACAATGCTCCATCATAGACGAAAAGAAGGATAAAGAAGAAGATGGAGTTGGAGGAAAAGAGAGAGAGAGAGAGAGAGAAAGCCATGGCCCCGGCGTTGCACTTGGCGAGTTCCGTCACGTATTCGGTGACGCGACGATAGAAAGGAATCGAGGTTCCGTTTCGGCTCCCGGATATTGGCGAGCCCGCGCAGCCGTATAGTCCGCGGAGCAACGGCTTTCTTTCTCTCTTCGCTTCTATGCACTTTTCCCGCCCTCGACTATACCCTTTTTTTTCTTTTCTTTTATTCTACCCAAACTCCTTCCCTTTTACTCTCCCTCTCGCGCGCGCCGATACCTTTTATATGTACATATATATTCTTTCTTTTCTTTCTCTTTTTCGCTAACTCTCTCCACTCCTTGCACTTATTTTCCGCCGACTCCCTTTTTCTTCGGTATATAAGATTCCTTTTTCTCGGCCCGGAGCTCCCGGCACTGTCGCCACTTCATCCCCTTATTATCCGTCCTTGTTCGCGAGACTACCGCCGCCGACGACGACGAGAGATCTTGCCATTTCGCGAGGGGACGAGTGGACGGACTTACAGTGCGCGTAGGTAATCGTTAACTTTTTATACGATGATAAGCCATAATTAATTGCAAAGATTTTTATGGAGAGCGGTTTTCAATTAAAATTTATCGTTTTTTAAGTGCCGAATTATGCCATTATTGTTTTTTTGTCTTTTTTTTTTATTAAATTTGATAAAATATATTGATCGAAAAATATTCTTGCAGGTTAATATTTATTATTGTCCAAACGAAAATGGAAATTGATATCTTAAGAAAGATATTCACAATTAGCGTTTTAGTTTTAATATTTTATTCGTGTAAGATCTAGTAAACAAAAGTTGTGAATCAAACTTAAAAAAGTAAACAAAGAACTAAAATCTCCATGGTGCGTTTCTCGAATTATTTAAATTTTACACATGTGCGCAGATCTCAACTCTATTAAAAAAAAAAGAGAGTAAAAAAGGCACAATAACAAGAAAAATGTTCCAGTCTTAACATACGCACGTAAAAAAGTTAAAAAAAAAAAAAAAGCAGTTTCTATGCGGAAAAAGTCGTTTCGCGAAAGCGCGTCGATCGCGAGGCTTGAGCTCGCTTGTCTTGTACATATACAAACGAACGACCGGGAGGCGATGAATTTAGTTTGCGAAAGAGAAAAGTTGCGCGTGTCGATGACCTTCCGCAAGCGGATTACAGAGAGCTCGGGTACGAAAATAAATATATTTATACAAGGGCTCGGGGCAAAGTTGCGAATTATCGCGATCCTCGAGTCACGTACTCGGCTATAACCGTGCGAGCTTTCTCTCTCACTTTCTCTTTCTCTCTCATTATAGTACCTAGATTTATGAAGAGCCCGAGAAATGCAGCACGCTTCGCTCTAGCTTTATTTCTCATTGGATTACGATTTTTTTTCTTTTCGCCTTTCTCTTCTCTCTCTCTCTCTCTCTCTTTCTCTCTCTCTCTCTCTCGCTCGCTTTCGCTCTTCCTGTTATTGCTCTTTATATTCCTTTTCCTCTATAAAATTTTCTAGAGTTAAGGAAGGACAGCACACATATTTTGTATATCGCCGTATCTAAGTTACTGTGTTAACGTTTTGTAATACGATATTTTATGGTTTCATCGAATGTGAACTGATTGCGTCTATGCTGATATAATGTGTTATATTTACATTTACGTCGCGCTGAAGTTTATATCGTTAATTAATGAATTGATAGCTGTAAAGCAAAGGTATATAAAATAAATTTTCGTTTCATTAAATAATAATTTTTGAAAGCTATAGAAGGAGTATATTCTCTCATAAAATTTATTAATTAATTAACAAAGCCGTTAAATTTAAATAATCACCGGTGAAAGGAAAAATAAAAATTCCATAAAAAAATTAGTCGGATTATCCGATCTAGTATCTCTGGTAGGTAAAAAAATTTTTTCACGTATAAAATTAGCCGTTCAAAGGGAATCGATTACAGTTCGTTCAGTTCGCGTCGCATTTTATAATAGAGAAACGTTAAGCGATCGACCGGCAATGCGTCACGCGAAACAATAAAAATCATTCTTCCTCAGAGCGATCGTAGCACGGTAATAAAGTAGGGGAAAAAGGACCTATAAATCTCGCGCGGCTATTAGCATTTTCCTTCGCTTATGCGCGTAATTCCCATCTCTTGCATAGAGAGCCGAGGATTCTTCTTCATTGTTCGATAAATAGAAGGCTGTCGCAATAACTTCGTCTCTATTTCTCTCTCTCTCTCTCTCTCTTTCGCGCGCTCTTTTTTTCCTGTCTAGCAGACAACGCATACGCTTTGAGAAAATGAAGAAAAAGAATATAATTGCAATAGTGGAAAATAGAGAAAAATAGGCGTCGCGTTTGAATGAAGAGATGTCATTTCGGTAATTTTCAGATAAGTAATAAATGTCAAATATTTTTGCGTGATAATTAAATTTGTTCGCGAATGAGAAATTATTAAATTTTAAGAAATAAAATCAACGCTTTCGTAATATATACGTATATTTGTATAGAAAAAGAAAAGGAGGAGATAATGCAGGAGACATATTATTGAAATCGGATAAGGGAATCAGTCAGCACGATCGCATCTCGAGCGATCCAACGCAGTCGTGTATCCGTGCTGAAGCAGTAATGTATCCGCAACCGGTTCGAATTCCAATGCGAGCAGCCGTATATACGAAGGACGAGAGTCTCCGGATCCAGGGAATGTCCGTCTCGAGTACAGTCGTCGAGACGCGATCGTCCTCGACGTCGACGTCGTTGTCGCGCTCATACCGGGGAACGCGAGAATCGCATGCCCGTCGAGATTCTCTGGATCACGAGTCGCGGTGGTCTCCTTACCTTCCATGATTCTGTATATATATATGTGTGTGTGTGTGTGTGTGTGTGTGTGTGTGTGTGTGTGTGTGTGTGTGTGCGTGTGTGCGTGTGCGTGTATGTGTGTGAATTTCTCGCGAGTGAACGAAACGGAAATTCGCGCGAAAGTACCTTATGATGTTTCAACTCCGGTATTGCGATTGAAAATTTTGAAAATGTCGCTTTCGCGCGCGGTATCGGTACTCGGAAGAATTTAGATCTCGTTTGACGAATAGCGACGGTTTAGCCATTGATAAGCCGCGATATGTTCGACATTCGAGATGTGACAATTTTAAAGTAAACGTAAATCAATGCTTCGCGCTTATTTTAAATTATTAACGGTAATTTCGTTATTAACGCGTTATTGCTTATAACTCGTTTAAAAGTTTAGTATTATAACGCGCTGTTTTGTTACCGATTGTCCAAAAAGCAAAAAAGCTATAAAGCGATGACCGGAAAGTCTCGACATAACTTTATTAACCGGTATAATTGCGCTTGTCTTATAAGCGCCTAGGCTCTACTAAAGTCTCGGGGCTGCATATTCGGGACTATATAATCTAGTAGTTTGTACATTTTGAATTGCGTATCTACAAGTGCAGCAGCCGGGTATAGCCGGAAACTTAACGGAATTAACGACGTCGTGCTGTCTTCGGCTCTGGATTTTGATAACGCGCGAGACTTTATCTGGCATTCTCTCGGTGAGTCGCTCGTGTGCCTACCTAGCCTGTTTACTAAAGATAATGGCGCGGTACAAACTCTCTCTCTCTCTCTCTCCCTCCCTCTCTTTCTCTTACTTTGTCTCTCTCTCTCTGTCTCTTTCTTCCGTGGATTTTCTTGCTTTAACGAGAGCAAGGTAAAAGGAGCGAGCGAGAGAGAGAGAGTGAGAGAGGAAAGAGGTGAATTTGAAGGTTAGCGAGGTTGCCATCGTAAAGGCAGAGTAAGAGTGAGAGGGAGAAAGAGGAAAGCAAAAGGGATATATTGCGAAGAAGAAGAAGAGAGCAAGAGAGGGAACAAGCTATAAGAGAACTTCATTTTCCAAGCCATTACGCCCCTCTCTTCTCTCGACTGCTCCGTTACTGTGCCGAAGGAGAAAGGCTAAATCCCTTTACTCCGTAAATTAATTTACATCGAAATTTTTAATGACACTCATCGAGCCTGCGAGCCTCTATCCACGGTAAATAATATTGTCGTGTGAGTTGCTACCCTTAGCTAGACAGAGAGAGAGAGAGAGAAAGAGAGAGAGAGAGAGAGAGAGAGAGAGAGAGAGAGTGAAAGAGCCTTATAACAAAAGGCTCGTGGACGTTTTTTCCTAATTCGTTTTGGCTTTCAACTTCCGCGCCAAAGAATCGCTTAAAGTGTGTTACGCTTGCTACCTTTTTTGTTCTCATCATTGTTATTATCCGCAAGGTAAGATAAAAGTAAATTTAATTGCTATTATTTAGTAAAATATGGTAATTATTCACAGGAACTATTTTTTTTATTATCGTTATTATTAGAAACGATGAGAAACGTGTTTTTGAGTAGATTTATATTAAGGAAACAGTTATATATGTAATATCTTTAACGATAATAAAAAGTGAAACGAAACATCGCCTGACTATAATGGAATTAATCTACTGAAAGTAATTTAATAGACATCAATAATAAATGCCGTAATACTTTTAAAGTAAGAAAACTTTATTCTTTTTAAATGAAAGTTTTTAAACAATCAAATTTATACTCGCAAACTGACGTAAATTTTTATCTTCTTATTGCTACTTTTACTTATTATTATATATAATATTTATTTTTTTTATAAATAAAATAAAGGTCGAATTTATCTCTTATCCAATTATCGTTGCATAAATTTAAACGCGTATATTATATTTAAAATAAATTTTAATAAAAAAAACGATCTTGACCTCGTTAAGGTAACGTTAAAAAAAAAAAATTGCTAAACTCGAGTGGAAAAGTTGCGAACAAAGCGTCGCCGTTGAGATATCGGTAACGCGACGTGTGGTTGAAAACCGGCGTACAAACGTACATGGAATTTTTTGCAGGAGTTTGGCTTTTCGTTAAAATTAAAAATCGAAAGTTAGCTTTGGGCCTTTTAACAAGTCACCCTTACAAAGCGCGACAATTGTCCAGCATTGGAACTTCTCGTCTGTGGCTCGTTAAAATTGCCGAGGCTTTGTTCTTTATGCGGTAACGTTGTATTGATTATCATGATTCTTACCTTAGCCGACATCTTGCAAATCTTTGTAAAAGGAATATAACCGAAATCTCGGCGAATAGCGCGATAAGGGATAGGGGAAAACGATCGTTTCTTTGGTAGCAAAGTTCTTTGCGCTTTTTTGAAAAGTATGCGCAGTTTCTTGAGCAAACTACGTCGGATTGTTTCTTTGGAAATTCTTTGGATAGTTTGTGAAATCGATTGAAATAAAAGACTACGAGAGAGAGAGAGAGAGAGAGAGAGAGAGAGATTCGCGCGAGCTTTGCACTGTGTTTTGCATTGTAAATTCTTTTCGAGTAAAAATCTACTTTCTTTTTGCGAAGGAAAACTTTTTCTTAAAATTGGCAGTATATTGCATTTCAAAATTTTTCAAGAAAAGTAAAAATTATTAATTTATCATCTCAATTTATATCGAAAAATGAAACGCGAATAAAAAGTAAACGAACGTTTGTCGATGATATAGGTTTTTTATTATTAAACTTCGTATTTCCTTTGAATATTACATTTATATTGAGAGAAACGATTTTTGAAAAGTTATATTGTTCAATGTTTTTTATAGATTTAAGAAAATGTTTAAAACTTTATGAAAAATATATACATGTCACATAATAAGATCTTTTCAGTTTTAATTATGTAAAATTAAGATAATTTTTTTTTTTTTTCTTTTTTTTTTTTTTTTTTTTTTTTTGAAAAATTAATTTTTGATTAAGACTATGTATACATTTACATTTATTTATGATGAAAACTTTAATCATTATTTTTAATTAATTTATTAGTAAATTGAATAAAGTATTCATTTATTGAAATCAAACATTCTCAATAACGTATTAACTATTCGAATTTTCCTTGAAAATTTGATTACTGTTTCATAAATCGGCCGCTATTAAATAAATTCTATCGACTTTCAATCGAAAGGAAATAAGAAAAGGTATAAGTAACGATTAAAAAATTAAATATCAAGTGCCGGGAACTCTTACTTAAATGCGCAAAAACCATAACCCAAGAATTTTTCCATCAGAATAAATTCGATGTACACTCCATTAAAGCTAACAATTACCATGCAACTGCGTGTATAGAGAAATTCCAGGAGAAGTCGAGAAGGAGCATAAGGTCGTCGCCGGGTCGTCTTCTCGCGTAAAGTAGGAAATCGCGCTTGCACGGAACACCGAAACTATATACCCTCGAACATCGCTATTCGGAAGTCCGCCGGTATCTCCTTTCGCGTTTCCTTCTCTCCCCTATCCCTCCTCCTCCTCCTCTCTCACTCCTGTTCCGCGTTCCGTGCGGTAATTCCGTTCCGCCGAACTGTCAGGCGTCCGGCACGATGGCACGCGAGCTCCGGCACGCCGCACCGGGAAACAGTTAATTCGGTGATTTCCTATGGCCTTAACGACCTCCTCCGCATCCTTTTCCCCCCTTCTCGTTGCTTCGCCTTCGGAACGCTCGCGCTATACGAGCGCTCGCGGAAGCAGCCAAGCAATAACATTACCGCTCTATACACCCCTCTCTCTCTCTCTCTCTCTCTCTCTCTCTCTCTCGACTCTCTCTCTCGGCTCTCCTAAGCCTTTTCGACGAAAATTTTCGAGAGGGTGTGAGAGAGCTAGAGAGGGAGATGAAACTCAAGGAAAGCGATACTTTCGAGAAGGTCTGGTGCTAGCGGCAACATCACGTCGGTGATACTATGCGATATGAAAGCCCATCAAGAAAGTTGATCGTTTCACGGGAATTATCGACGTCGCATATACGTGTACGTATATGGGATCGGTGTTTATTGTTTCAACTTTCAAAACTTGGTGCAATGCTTCTACGTTTTTTTATTAATTTACGTAAACTCAATAATTTTTTTAATTACTAATTAATATTCTGAAATATAATTTCTTAAAGAATTCAATATTCATTTTTTCTTCTTGAATATAAATATTAATTAAATTTTTTAATAATACAATTAATAAAAATCATATTTTTCGTAAAATCTTGTAAACATTGCATATAATCTTGATGTAATACGCAATCGCTTCCGCGATTATTGTTTTTACTTTTTGAGAAAAGAGAAAAAAAAAAAATCGTCATTTTGTAAACCGATTGTTTGTTCAAACTTGCTCTTTTTGCTCTCGCGTATACTCGGCTTTTTTTAGAAGGTAAATCCCGCGTTATAATTAATCGCACGAGTGGCTTCGCGAAAGTATTCTCGCTGAATTATACGAGGTAATTAACCCATTCGGAGCACCTGTATACGCAAGTGCTACTTTTAGTAAAATAATTTTACAAGAGCCTTGAATCTACCGTCTCTAATTAAAGGATTGTTTTGCACTTGACTCAAGAAATGCATTCGAGAAATGACTCCTTACTTCGAATTATTATTCGCTTTGGTATAATTTGCTTTTGAGTAAATATAAAAAAAAAAAGAAAAAAAAAAAAAAGAAACGAACGTGGCAGTAGAAAACTATGTCAAAACAGTTGCCAAACAATAATTATTTACTGCATCTTTATTTAATAAACGTAAATAATTAGCGCGACAAAGCTATTTAAGATTTTCAAAGAATAATTTTGAGATGTATTTTGGAAAAAATGCTCAAAATAATTTCAGAGTATTAACATGTATGTTCAATAAGCTATTGCGTTAAAAAATTGTGCTCAACTACGTAAAGATCCTAATCCATTCAAAGATTTGCGATTTCCTCGCGAATTCTCTTATCCGCGGTTTACACACACGCGCACGCACTCACGCGCTCGTACAAACGAACTTATTCGATACATCTAAATACATACGTAAACACATGTACGTACAATGTACACACATACAATGTACACACATACATAAATGTGCGGCCAAAGTACGCTGAAAATTCAATGACGAGGCGGCAATTTGCGCTTTACAAGCGATAACTCATCGGGTTGGCTCCGAAGAGCTTAGTCTAAAAGGTAAGGCGCTTCGCTCGAACAACGAGAACGACATCGTCGAGAGTTCACCTTCTCCTCCTCGAGACCGCGTTGGCGTACGAATTCCGAAAAGGAAAATATTTAATGTATTCCCCCTCCAGCGTGTTCCGCGTGCGCGCGCGATACAGTCGCAACGTGGCGCGCGTATGTGCGCAAAGACCTTGCTCCCGTTGTGTAGTAAACGCGCACGCGAGAAAGAGAGAGAGAGAGAGAGAGAGCGAGAGAGAGAGAGCCGAGAGGAGTAAGAGCCTGAGAGGGAGAGAGAGTAAGTGAGATGAAGGTTTCCAGATACCGTGTATGTGCAAAGTGAGAGAGGGAGAGAGAGGTAGTATACTTCTAATGCCCCGGGGGTGTGCTTTGCTCGGCGTATACACACCAACGCGCGCCCTTTTGAAGCCCCTCGCATACTTGCCTTAGAATGCTCAGAATACTCGAGGTACAAATATAGTTCCATTACTCCGGCGTCGGAGCGCCAGCGAGTTTGCCACCGACGAAAGAGAGTAGACGACGGAGAAAAACAGAATAAGAGAGAGAGAGAGAGAGAGAGAGAGAGAGAGAAGTGGGGGGGGGGGAGAGGAACGTATACACGTGTGCACGGCGCGGAGGGAAGGAGGACTCTGCCACGTACCACAACATCACCGCTTAACTTGCGGTTTAATTTTCAAGAGTTTCAAGCCCAAAGCATTTGGCTGGTCTGTATGATCGCCCCTTTTCCTCTTACGTATATATGTATATACATATATATATATACATATATATATATATATATATATATATATACATATGTGTATACGTATACAGGTGCGCGCACGTAGGCTCGTCTTAGACAACTAACGACTAAATGTACATGTATACTCGGTATCGGCGCAGATACACTATAACGTATCCACGAAATTTCGGTTTTTTTGCGAGCCAAGAGATTTGTTTTCTACCCGATAAAGTTTGCACTTTGCGTTTTTAATACCAAATGAACGATGCGGTTAAATGAGAGACGTTATAATTTACGAAATTACGATCGCCCAGATAAGCCAAACAATAACGAATAACGTGACGTTGGTAATCCGATTTTAACGATCGAGATACAGAGATATTTTTTATTTATAATTTTTGGCGTTAAATTAATGCGTGGTATATTGCGAGACGAGAATTGTTTTGAATATTTATATGATATGCGTTATTAATTATTTTGAAAAAACACAAATGTACAATGCCGTTCGGGTAACGATTTTATAAACGTTAATCATAGTTATTATTTCACAAAAATTTCTTCAGCCGTAAGATTTTTTTCTCATTCTTTTTTTTTTTATCAAAGAACGAGTAGAAGATGTTTTAAAACAAGACAATTACACCATAAAACTTTCGGCGTTATAAAATGTACTTTCATATTTGCACGAAGACAAAAAAAAAAAAAAAAAGAATAAAGTCCTTAGCGAAAAAGGTTACTTCTGCTTTTTGTAAAAGCATAAAACCGCTCATTTACGCCGGTAAATTTTAACGTTCTTCTTGCTAAATTGTTGCATTTAAAATAAAAAAAAAAAAAATAATTCCTTAAATAACGCGCAATTTAAAACGGTTAAAAAGTTAAAAAGAGGTACGAATTACCTTGGTATAGTTTATAAGTATATTTTTAAGTTCGCGTAAACATAACTTGTACTTGAATTAAAGATAAAAAAAAAAAAAAAAAAAAAAAAAAAAAAGAAAAAGAAATGGTGAAAAAACAAGCCAGGAAAATTTTCAAACAATAAAATTATCATTTCAAAAGACCGTCGATGTAAGAGTATTAATGGCGTTTACCTTTTTAAAAATGAAGAGTGAGAGAGAGAGAGAGAGAGAGAGACAAACAGACAGTGAGTGCGCTCACGAACTAGCACCTCGAAAAATCTCTCGAGACCGCTTTTGGATCAAAGGAACACTCTTCGGTAGCAATAGTGCCGGCTCGTATCCTTCTTTTTGATAACGCCAGTGTTGCTCGCTTTATGGCTCCGTCTCTGTCTCCCTCTCTCTCTCTCTCTCTCTCTCTCTCCCTCTCTATCTTTTTGCACCGATACACAAGCCAACACAACGCATAAAATGAGAGAGAGAGAGAGAGAGAGAGAATGGAAAAAAGCGAGAAAGAGATTCCTTTCAAGTATAAGCTAACGCATTCACAATATCGTTGAATGGAGCGACGAGCGCGTCTCTCGCATACGTAAGATAACGTGTATGCATATACATATATACATACGCGTATACCGAGAAAAAGGTATACAAGAGTCGGTGTCTCGTCGTCTCTCTTTTCGTTTCACGCCCGACGACAATCCATTTTACACGGGACTCCAATTCAAAATAAAATTCACGTGCGCGCGTGCGCGCGAGTCAGCCATTATCCAACTGCTCGCCGAAAGATAAAGAGCTCGTACGCCGGTTGCTGTTACCGCTTCGCGAGAAACGCGCTTCTACTCGTCCCGCGCGACTAAATGCACTTGCCGTAGCCTTTGCGCTTCTCTCTCTCTCTCTCTCTTGCTCTTTCCTACTATCCATTATTCTCCCGTGTAAAAATATTTGTATCTACGGCGATGGACATTGTTCTATACTTTATTCTAGACTTTTTACCATACCAAGCCGTATTAGAACCATCAAATATTTTTATACGAGCTATGACTTTTCTTTCACGCGCGCGTGAGTTTGGATATTAAATTGAGCGTTTTATTTGAGTGTCTGTGTTTCAAGCGACTTATTAAAGTTCAGATCGTTTTTTGAACTTGTATGTATTATACAGCTGATTAAAAATTTGTTATCTACGCAATCGTGTAAAATGAAGTTTCTCAATCACGTTATGTAATGCTTGTTTATTTACTCATACCATTACAATATTTTAATGCTTTTGACAAAATAGATCCATTTTTCCGTGCATTTCATTGCTATAGCTCAACAATAAAAAAGTTTAAAATGAAGAACTTTGCGACATAAAAATGTTTGCTTCGTAAACGAAAAATTCTAAAATTTTAAATAAAGTAATTAAAATATATATATATATATATATATATATATATACATATTAACGTTGAATTTATAAAAGTTAAAAAAAAAAAACAAATAAATAAATTACTCGTTAAAATTAGAATCAATTTTTTTTAAAAGTTAAATATCATTAGAGCAAATAATGATATTAAAAAGTATTCAATGCATATTTGGAAAGCATAAATATCTCAATTGGATAAAACATTCGGTATTTATCGTATAAACTCGTATTCTATAATAAGAAAAAACTGTTTTCAAAGTAAAATTATTTTCAAAAAATAGAACATTTAAAACTTAGCGCGAAAGCGTTATAAGTAAAAAAAAAAAAAAAAAAGGAAAGAAAAAAATAAGCAAAACTTTATCGAAACTTGCTACACTCTCTTATCGAGAAAGCATTTTAATAATAAGTCGCGTAAAATCGCAGCCAGAATATTTCCATGGATTTTCAAGATAGTTGAGCGATGCAATTCGCAAAGGAGTTTCCATTAGAACCTAAGAATTTAATTAAACGAAAAGAAATGTTTTCTTCTCGGGTCAAGAGGCCGTGAAACCAGATTTTTCCGGTCTTAACTCTTGCTCCTTTCTTTCTCATTCGTTTCTTTCTTTTCTATTCTTTCTCTCGTTCTTTTTTTTCTTCATCTTCTTGTTCTTCTTCGCCGGTCGCTCGTATTCTTCCATGCGCTGCAGCGAGTTATCAGAAATCGACTTAGCCAAGGATTTTTTCCGTTTTTCGAGGTTCGCCAACCGGCGCCCCGTTATTTCGGTCTGTTTCGGAGCCTCGACTACCAGCGGCAGCTAAAGGATTGCTCTGGTCAGCTATGAACGCTCGTCTCCTCTCTCGCGGCTCGACTTTGATTTACGAGGGCGTGCGCGACTTTTCCCCGGGCCAGCCGTTTTCCGGTAACGGAGATTCGGAGTAGCACCGCTGAGCTCCAGACCTTCGATTCTTCCTTTTTTTTTCCTCTTCTTTTATTCTCTCTCTCCTTCGCTCTCGCACGTACGGGACTAGTCCTCGTCGTCGCTCTCGTCTTCTTTTCACTTTGGCAGTGTGTGTGTGTGTGCGTGTGTGTGTGTGTGCGTGAGAGAAAGAGAAAGAGAGAGAAAGAGAGAGAGAGAGAGAGAGAGAGAGAGAAAATCGCACTAGCGCAGTTTCAAGGCTAACTTTACCTCGCGAATTCCATTATCGCGTGAATGCTCCTTTGATTTTTCGAGACTTTTGCGAAAGTTATCGTCGCACAAACTATGTGACTTCTTCCATACAGCTTTATCTGAGAATGCGCACACCGAACTTTTTTCCTGTTTTATTTTATCCTTGCTTTCTGGAAAAAGTGTTTTGGTAGAAAAGCTTTTACTTTATACCCACCATCTTTAAAATAGTTTATAAATATAGATTTACTTCGAGGCTAACAAACTTTATTTATTCTACATTGTTATATTTAATTTAAAAAATTGGCAGATATTCGATTTCTAAAATCGTTAAACGCTTTAAATTTATATAAAATTGTAATATAACTTGTTTAATAAATTATATTATATTATTAACAAGTTAAATTACAATTTTATATACATTAAACGTGTAAAATTATTACGCTATTTGATGAAAAAAAAATTATTTCAGTAAAGTAATTTGTACGAAACGTTGAATTTTCTATTTTACTATATCGAAATAGACACTTTGCACACTTTGCTTTTAAGTAAAAACTGCTTACTTTACTTCCTTTTTAACTTTTTAGTTTACCTTTTCCAGAAAAAGCACTTTCTATTTTGTACATGTATAAAATACAATTCTAAATATAAAAGCAAATAATTTATAATTCGAAAAATAACTTTGTCAATCAAATGTATTTAATAATTTATTTACAATATTGATTGACATTTGCAATATCAAGTCTACTGACTAAACAATAGGATAATTTATTTATCGTACTTTTATTTCATAATGTAAAATATAAAAAATTTATTCTTGTAAATTGTAAAAGTGCACACGTCATTAATCCATGAACATAACGGAAAGCAAAATAAACTTTTCTTCCCGGAGTAATTCATTCCAAACGAAACAATCAAGAAAACGACCGAACAGTACCTCTTCTCGATAATCCCCTCCAGATTCTCTATTTCTCTCTCTCTCACTCTCTCTCTCTCTATCTTTCTCTCTCGCTCTTTCCTTCTCTTGTTCACTCAACTACCCCCTAAAAGTTTCAATTACGCGCTCGAATGGAAACCATAGCATTCGGCTGGTGTATAGCTCGAAGACGACACTTCGCCGTGTGCGAGCGCCAACCGTATACCGCAGCAACAATCCGTCCTACAAACAGCGTCGAGGGAGAAAGAGAGAGAGAGAAGGAGAGAGAGAGAGAGAGAGAGAGAGAATCATCGTACTCGAGATCAGAGTTTATCGGCCGTTTAATCCACTCGAGAGAACCTGCCTGGTCGCGCGTGTATATAAGCGTTTCGCAGCCTTCCCTCCTCTCTCTCTCTCTCTCTCTTTGTACGCGATAAGAGGAGGAAACAGTTCTTCGGACTCTGCGAGCCTCTATCACGCTCCTGTACACCGCATAAATTGCCCAGAATCCGCGAGAGAAAGAAAAAGAGTGAGAAATTGAGAATGATGGAGAGAGAAAGAGACAAAGTGAGAAAGAGAGAGAGAGAGAGATAGGAAGGAGAATTTGGCAGTCTCCCGCGCTAATTGCAACTTCGTCAACGTTCACTCTCTCTATATATGCATATATATATGTATATAATATGCACGCGCATATTATCGGTGCAGCCACACGAATATACGTATATATTATACATACCGATGGTAGACCAAATTAACTCGAGCGCGAGGAAACGCGGTGTATATATATATATATATATATATCGCGTACGGCGCGAGAAGTCGAGTTTACCCGTTTCTCTTTCTTACCTCGAGGAAAGTCGTTTCTAGCAATAATACCCCAGTCGTTGGGCCATATCGCTGCCACCTTTGCCCCGCGAAGTAATATCCTCGAATGTCGAGGTTCTCTCTCTCTCTCTCTCTTTCTCTCTCTTTTTCCCTCTTCTCTCGTCGGTTTGAAGTACGCGGCCGGCTGTGGGATATAGTTACGCAGCTAAAACTGCAAGAGAGCTACCTATGCGTACGACGACTAATATATACACACACACATATATATGCGTATACACGGAGAGTTAGCTTAAATACGCGAACCGTAGCGTATGGCGCGTACATATACACCCCCACACGCGCTTCAGTTTCTCTCTGTCTCACACGCCACGGGGACCAGTAAAGCCTCGATCTTTACGACCTATGCAGCCGCGGAAATATTTCTCTCTCTCTCTCTCTCTCGCCCTTCCACCTTCTCTTTGGCTAGGTTCTGTGCGCGGCGCGTTTACCTATACGCGCTCTCAAAGGCACATTTTCATAATTCAGAGGGAAAAGTGAGAGGGAGAGCAAAGAGAAGGATGGCCGGAAGTTCGATCGGCCGAGAGATTGTAAATCCCGCTCTCGTGCGCTCTCGAGGCTTTGACAATGCGCTTACATCTCGTTATTCGGGATCGCTGCCAGCTTTATGATTCTAGTAGCCCTTTCCTTATCGCTTCTCTTTATATACAAGCGCGCACACGTTTACACGCGCACGTGTACTTGAAAGTGAGAGAGAACAAACCTTGGCTAATACGACCTGTAACCATATGCTTCTATTTTATACGTTCGCGTTATTTTTTGTTGTTGCCTTTTTTTTTTTTTTTTTTTTTTTCATTGTCGCGAGCGCGCCAGCGATGCTAGTTTTGTTAAGTGAAATTGAAATTGAAATTTGAGTTATTAATTAGTAGTCGCATGAATGAATGAAACTTTTTCGTTTTGACATTTCGATAAAAATGTTTGACAATTAAACATCAAACGGATAACTAAATCAATTCAGTGTTCAGTTTTTCTATTCTTTTACTTTGTTTTTTTTTTATAAAAAAAATGAACGATTTTTCGATCTTTTTTTATGTGTTAAAGTAAATTATACGACGATAAAAGCGAATACCATACAAGTCAAAAGTTTTAAACAGAGCTTTGCCAATCTATCTAGATATTACATATATGCTTACGTCAATGCAATCTATAAATGTGTGTTCGACTATATATTGGTGTATACTACTTAAACACGAATAATGCAGACGATTTCTTCTCTCACAATAGTATAGTTTCGTTAATAAAAAATAAGTAAATAAATAATAGTTTTCCTGTCGGAATTTTATAATTAATCGAATTATAAATGCACGATTGAACCGCAATATAAAATACAATTGAAAAATTAAATAACCATTTTACAAAAGCTTATCTGTATTTATATAATTAAACTTTTATTATTTCAAGTCAAAAATGTTAACGATGAATCATTTTCTATTATATTAAAGTGAGGAAAAGAAGCAAATAAAGAAATCTTATCAGCTTTCGAACAAATTAGTAATTTGTGTACAAACGTAGGCAGTGGCTTTTTCTCTCTGTTGCTTTGTATCCCAACTCCTCTCTCGATTAACTTAATACACCATAATAAGAATAAAGAGCGAATGATTAACCCGAGATCGGTCGCTAATATGTCCAAAAAACCGTAAAATTTAAAATTTACGCACTCTTTGTGATTTATACATGCGACAACGCTTTACATCGAATTATGCTTCAGACACGTTCTAACGTGTTTAATGCATATATATTAGTTGAGTGTTTGATTTTGTGTAGTGTAAACGTTTTTGCGATTTGCTTTTGTAAATGGTAATTTCAATATGCGACCGATCCCGAGTTAAAAGAGTTCCTTTCTCACTCTTTCTTTCTCTCTCACTCACTCTCTCTCTCTCTCTCTCTGACTCTCTCTCACTCTCTCTCTCACTCTCTCTCTCTCCCTCTCTCTCTCTCTCTCTTTCTCTCTTTCAGATCGGAAGGTATATTATAAAAGAAGCCGTGAACAATAAAGAAAAAAATATATAGAAGGAAGGAAGCGAACGGTAGAAGAAGTATGAGAGAGGGGGAGAAAAAGAGAGAAAGGGGAGCAAAGAGTGGAAGAGCGATGAAGAGAGTAGGAGGGATAATTGAATACAACTTGATCGAGCCGCGCGTTTCCACCCCATTGAATCGAGCTTAAACTCTCCCGTTACGGCGTCGAAGAGTGAGTGGGAGTGAGAGAGAGAGAGAGAAAACGAAGTAAAATCGTTTCGTGTTCCACGCTCGCTCGCATCAGAAAAGAAAGAATAGAGGAAAGAGATGGAATAAAACGAGAAAGAGAAGGAAAGGCAGGGACGGGGGAGAGAAAGGGTTCCGGGGTTAAGGAGAGAGAGAGAGAGAGAGAGAGAGAGAGAGAGGGTGGAAATGTTTACTGCTGCCCCAGCTGGAGGCCAATCGGTACGGTCACCTCCCACTCTTTCTTCTCCCTCGTCGTCGTCGCTTCTCGAGCTTCCCCTTACGTGTATATAAGCCACGTCCTGAAAAGAGAGAGAGAGAGAGAGAGAGAGACGTAGTGCCGCAGCCACGCAAGCTCGTATTCATTGCGCGAAATTTATACAATGGAAAAGCCATGCAATATCTAATGCTCCACCGCGTGCCGCATAGTTATATAACTGGATTATTCAGCGATATGGGGGGGGGGGGAAGAGAGAAAAAGCCCAAGCCGCGTGATGTGTGCCAACGTTCGGTGCAAGGGGCTAAAGAAGGACCCGCGACCGAATTAACTTTGAAACGAGCTGACGAGCTTTTTTCAGATGCGACGACGATATTTCATGTATCGGTTCGATGCTTTTATTATCTTTAAAAAAATCTGTAAACTCTTAACGAGATAATTTGTCAAACAAAATTTATTTTATTTGTTTTAATTTACGTTTATCGTTTGAAAACCGATCTGCTGTCGTATGGAAAAAAGTAATAACTTTTATAATAAGAATCGTAACTAGTTACGACTTTTCTTCGCATCGCGGCAGAAATATAATTTTATGGGGTGAAATTTGATGATTTAAATGAATCAGTTATATTTAAGTTCGTTTTATACAAAAAGGCTCATTTATGCAATGAAATATTTTTTTATTAATGCTTTTATGATAAATAATTAGTAATTTCAAACTTAATAACTTTATTTTTATTTAAAACGAAATAATATTTCAATATGTTTATTTTATCTTTTAAAAAATATGATCTCATTGACCTAAATTTGTAAATTTGCGCTCAAGTATCATAAATCCGTAGTTAAAATTAATAAATAAGATCCACGTATAAAATTAATTTGTTTTATTAAGAAGAAAAGGGAGAATATCAAAGACGAAAATTGTATTTTAATTAAATCATTCTCTTACGCTTGATTGTGAACTATAAATAAACAGTAAAACTAGTGGAACAAATTAAGTTCGGTCAGGTGATCCAAAGTTTATACGGTTAAGAAAGTGCTAGTAAATTTATACAGTGGTTCAACCGTAAGCATCAATTTTTTTATGAAATATTAAACACTGCAAGCTCTAATTTGGTTTTAAAGCCGTGAAAAAATCAAAAAGAATAATTGCAATATCTTGGAAAAATATTGAAAAAAAAAAAATGAAAAAATTTTGTAAAAACAAATTTTAAATTCTTATAATGTGTTACTACATAATGTATAAAAATAATAATTTGCAAAGATACGAAGATAAATTAAAATTTTTCTGACGTTTTGATTTATTAATAAATAAATATGTAAGGTTGTATTGTTTGTCAATATTTCTTGTTGATTTAAAATGATAATTTAAATTATATTTGTAAAATTGTTGATCTTAATTTAAATAAAATATTTTATTTTAATAAATATAAAAAGAAAAAATCGACAAACTATTACGTTGGAGCAATTCCCTATATCTAATACGCTTTTCCTCTCATACCCTTTGCGAATTTTAAATTTCCGTCAGTTTTAGAATATCAACAAAACAATCCCGGTACCGCTACTACCGCTGCTACCACTACCACCGCACCTGATGTCCCATCGCCTCAAACAAAACGTAATTGCCAAGTTTCCCCTCGCCATCTCCCTCGGTCTCTCTTGCTACCTCTGAAAATCGCAACAAACAAACAAACAGACGAAAAAAAAAAACATCAACTTCCGAATCAACTCAACGAAACTGCAAAGCGTGGCCGAACGCAAACGGACGTGAAAATTCGCCATTGACAACGCGAAACAAAGAGTCAAACAGAGGCCGAAATAGAAAAAAAAAAAAAAAAAGAAGAAAGGTGAGGCGCAAGAGGCAGAGAGAGAGAGACAGACAGAGAGAGTGAGAGAAAAGGGGACAAGCGTGGACGAAAAAGTAAAGCAAAAATAAAATGAAAAAAAAAAAAAACAAAAAAACCATCGAGTTGTACTCGAAAGTTAGACCCTTTTATTCGTAGCGGCGCTCTACGCGAACAAGAGAGAATGACGCACAAAGTACTCGCGCGCGCAGGCGACTCGCCTAACTGCGGCAATAAAAGCGCGCGAGAACAAACAAGCGACTCGCTGATACACGCGGACACGCTTGCGTTACACGCTCCCTTCTGCTGCACCGTTTTATCGAGAGGAGAGAGAAAGAGGGAGAAAGAGAGAGAGAGAGAGAGAGAGAGAGAAGGAGGAAGAGGAACTCTGGAGTACAGAGGAAGAGGTGGGGAGGTTGGAAGTAAAGGTAGGGCGGATCGCGTCAAATCCCGAAGGCCGGATTAAACTATCACTTTACGGCGTAACGAGATAGCTGAATTACCAGATTTCAGCGTGTCAGTGTGGCGTTTGACTTTAAGCCGCTACTCGTAGTAATCTTGCGGATTACACAGGGTCCCGGTCTCCCTGCCCTACCTCTCTCTCTCTCTCTCTCTCTCTCTGTTCCGCTTCTCTCTCTATCTCTCTCTCTCTCTCGTCGTTCTTCTTCTCTCCCTCTGTTGCGTGCGTTCTCCTCCTTCCCGAGCTGTTCCTGCTGCAACCGACGTACCTTCTCTCTCTCTCTCTCTCTCTTTCATTCCCTTGCTCTCTCTTCTCTCTGGCTGTGTACGCGTGTTCCTGTATCGACGATTAAATGCGAAAGCGAGCCGCTCCTGATGTGCTTGGCGTTCGCCGATATCGATTTGGTATATTGACTTGTCCGTTCCGATTATCGCCTCACCGGTAATATCGCGCACCGGACGTCACTTCGCTCACTCTGAGGGATTTCTTGCGAAACTCAAGACTTGTGATCTGCAGCATATCGATTATACGTATATCTATATTAACCCTTGTTTTTATCAATTATCAGTAATCCATTACTATTCTTACAGTGATTGATATCACTTTTTTTTTTAACATAATTATTAGTTTTTTTCGGCAATATTCATTGAAAATTGAAAATTTTATCGATACTCATTATTAGCAACATACATTTTATAAAAAAAAAAAATGATTTTTATGTCAGCTTTGTGGTAAAAAGGATCTCATAAAGCAGTCATACGTTTTAAGATAATTTTTTTTTAATGATTTGGATTTTCCATTATAATACAATCATTGTTATTGAGAAAAAAATCTATAATTTTTTCTAAAGGAATTATCGACATTATGAGTCATTTACTAATTGCATACAATTATAAGTCGCCGACTGTCTACTAATTGCAGATAGAAATGTTTTCAATTATTTTTTCACTGTTAGATTTATTAGAAAATGTAGTTTTTAATTGATTTTTGTCTTACGATGGTGCAATTTCAATCAGTACAATGTTATCTTTAAAAATATTTTATCTTCACGATATAATATGGAATCCGATATTTATCCTTATATCGACTCGAAGTTAAATTATTTCCTAATTTAATTCCTTACATACGGTTGATTACCAGATCGTTAGTCGGAGCGTCTATACGTGTATCTCATAAATAGCGATAATTTAATTCCATCATCCGACAGTTCAACGCGGCAGCTATCACAGAATTTTCAATCCCGAACACACGTTTCGGCTCGTAACTTAGGAAAAATCGAATTGACGGAATTATACCCGCGTGCATTCTGCCGTAGTGCGCGCGAACGAAGGCACGTAAAGGCGAAGAAGATGGGGCGCAAAAAGAAAGATAGAGAGAGAGAGAGAGAGAAAGAGAGGAGAGGAGAGGAGAGGGTAAGGAGGGGGGGGGGAACAAGAGGAAAAAAGCCGTAGAGCAAGAGAAAAAGGGAGTCAAGTTGGTTTTTCGACGGGCCCGGTGTGGCTTTTCACTTTCTTCCCTCGGCGCGCAAGATCCTTCGTAATCCGCTTTGCAGCTAAGTCGGAAGTACGCGAGGAAGGCGAAAGAGAAAGAGACATGGTAGGATAAATCGAAGAGGCCGAATGGAAAAAGAGAGACGGAGGTTAAAGAGAAAAACTGCGAGATAGAGAGAGAGAGAGAGAGAGAGACGGACGGAGAAGAAAAGGATAAAGGGAGAATAAAAAAAGAAGCAGAAAAAGAGAAGGAGGAGAGCGGCTAAGAGAAAAGAGGTTTGAAAAAAAAGTTAAGGCAGCGGAAGAGCGACGAGTGGCTTTGTACATATACAAGCAAAGGAAAAAGCTCGCCTCAAAATACGAGCGTCTAGGTGCGTATATGGGCCATTCTTTTCTATCTCTCGCATGGTTCGAGTTTGTTCGTAAAATTTTAGTTTTGTTTACGAAATTGAATGCTACTTACATGCTTAATTTGTTAAATAAAATTCTTACAGTTTTCGCTTTTTGCGTGAAAAACAAAACAAAAAAAAAATAATAACATTTTATATATTTTCATGTCACATAAATTTATTTAAACGAATATAGCTTTCGTTCGGTTAATTGTACAATAATAACGGAAGTAATGTAGAATCATAAAAGCGGTTAAAGCAGAAAGTACATTTTAGAAAAGTGATTTAAGGAGGAAAAAATTTGTAATTTAAAGTAGCCCATTACGGAATCTTTTTTTAACCCATATTGAGTACATTGGATTAAAAAAGGGATTCCATATGTAATAACTAATTACTCAAAGCAGAGCTTTAATTAACGCTTTGCGTCCGAATAAAAAGCACGAGAGAGAGAGAGAGAGAAAAGAATTTATATTTTATAAAATCCATAGCCATATGTATTTCTATAAATATATAAAGAAATGTAAGTGTTTGAGAAAATCGGCGAGTAGGCCAAGCAATTTACCGGTACGCGGAATACTTTTACAAAGAAGCAACTGCACACGGCGAGAGGCAATAAAGACCTTAGCCTTCCCTCTTCTCTTACTCTCCATTAACCGCGCTCGGTGAGAGAAAGCGAGCGAATGCACTCACTTGAGAGAGAGAGAGAGAGAGAGAGAGAGAGAAAGAGGAGGAGGAGAGAGAGGGTTAGGTAAGTGAAGAGGAATGGAGAAGGAGAGAAGAGAAGGACGGAGCTCGGCCTTAACTGGAAGCGACTCGAGCCGTTAAGGACGTATATCGCGCCTGTGTATAGTCGAGCTTGGCACTATATAGTATCCGACGTCTGGGGTCGCGCACGAGCTAACAGCCAAGCCGCGCCGCGTGGTTAGACTCTCGGGGCTATAGGGCTGCAGAGGGATTAGATCGGGGTCGGGAGCTTTGGTGCGGATCGCTCTTGGAGAGATTCGTGTAGCGAAGCTTCTCCTTTTCTCTCTCTCTCTCTCTCTCTCTCTCTCTCTTTCTCTCTCTCCCCCTCTCGCTACTTCGCTCTTTAGCTTTAGAAGAAGACAAAGAAGCTGAGAGTTAGAGAGAGAGAGAGAGAGAGAGAGTGAAAGGGAGAGAGAAGAGTCGAAAGTACGATAAGGAGCACTACACTGAAAGATCAAGAGCGAAGGAGAGGCTCGAAGATAGGAAAGGGAATTAGAAATCCGGAATTGAAATCAGATTTCATTTGTTGATTATGTTGTATGGATTAATGGTTGGATAACGTCTTTATTGATATGCATTATGGTTTTTGGTTAATTTTTTTTTCATGATTTCATTGAGTTGCTTAGTACTCTAAATAATTCTATGATTCATTAAATACTTTCGATTCGAATTTAAAAGTCTAACTAGGTTTTTAATTTTTCATGTCAATATAGACGAATTAATAAATTTATACAAATTATTTTGAAAAATATTTTTTGACATAAATCAAAATAGATTAACAAGATTAAAATTTAAATTAAATTAATTTTGTTAATAATTAAATTTCACATTCATTCAAATCATGAATATTTGCTGTTAAACTTGTAAAAAGAATTATGAAATTATTATTTATAATAATTAAATTAATTTTAATGAACCAATCAAGATAATTATAAGATCAAATAATTATATATTTTTAAATGTATTAAAAATGTCAGACGTTAATTTAATCGGCGCGTCTGACAGAACTCGGTTAATTCTACTTAAATATACGTATACTTTATTATTATTGCATACGTGATAAAATTAGCATTCAATATACGATCAGTTATAATTGACAATTATTGTCGTACGTAATTAATGATATAATATTTAAATAAATCAGCAATAAAACTAAAATATGATCGAAGAAATTTAAGCAAAGATCAAAATATTTAAGTATAAGAAAGAGAGAATAAGAAACGACGGAGAAAGAGAGTAAAGAAGAGTAGAGAGAGAAAGTTTTTGGGGTGTAATGCTCATCTGAGATTAGCTTAGTTACGGATAAACGTCGAGTTGTAGTTTAGTTTCCGAATGCCAGTCCGCAATACCGCGGCAGATGCGCACCAAATTTGGTTCTTCCTTCTCTCCCTCTCTTCTTCTCTCTCTCTCTCTTCCTCTCTCTATCGGTGCGCATTAAGCGCAAAAATTTGTTGTGTTTATTTGGGCATTTAATGCAACATCAAAATCCATAAAGTTTACGTTGTATCATTTGTACAGTAATGAAATTGTTAATGCTTCTGAAGATTGATTAACGGTTATTTGGATATGGAAGACGGATGCTGATGTTGCGGCAAAAAATAAAAATCATTCGTGAGAATAAAATAAATAAGTTTCGTAAAAGTTTTCTAAAAGTCATTCAAAAATGTATAACGATAAACTTAACTTTCTTTCCGCATCGATGATACGATTATCTACGGCATTTTTCTACGTAAAAAACGATTATACACGAAATACATTTATTGTTTTTGTAACAGAACACAGAGAAGTTCATATTTATAAAGATATAAACAAACATTTATAAATATTACATTATATTCATTCATTATAAATATATAACTTTGACTATTTTTTCGTAAATTTTTTCATACATCAAAAATGTTCGTCCGTATAAGAAAAATCGCTCAGATATGTGTCAGTGTGTATATATATATATACTTTCAACATAATCGCGACGATATACTTCTGTCCCAGTGCTCTAGTTCCCCTATCAAGTAAAGTTTCCATGTAGCCGCATTAAAACTCTGGTTGAATACAATATATATCGCAGATATATTTGCAAATACAATAATTCATTCATTCAGCTCGCGGCGAAATTTTTTAAGTTTCTCGCTCGTTTAACTTTCGCGTATAGCTTATGAAGGTGAGCGCGAAGATTTGCATTGTTTTCGCCTTCTTGTCTTCTGCTTGTATTTTTTCATTGCGTTGATTTTTGTCGTAATTCAACCACCGGATTGTCTTTAATTGTTCTGCCGTAATATTGCATGTCTTCTTTTCTTATCTACAAGCGAGATTTCAAATGAGTCTTCAATATATAGAGAGACAAAGATATTCAGAAAGCGGAGTTAAAAGGTGAGACGTTTGTCTTGTTTAGAACTTTGGTATGAAGTGTTTGTAAAGTTATACATATACATATATATCTGAGCGCTATATTGAATTAATTACAGATGAAATTTTAAAGAGGGACGAGCTTTATTTAATCGTAGAATATTTACTTTTGTCGTATCTTTAAACATTTATAGAGAACGAATGAGGAAAAAAGATTTTTGATAATTTTATCCAAAGAGCGTAGATTAGAAGTTTATTTCTTCCCATTATGATTAAAATTACAATGTACAACTAATACCATATATCGTTTATTTAATAGCTTCTTAACTTCTATAAAAAATTGACTATTTATTACAGGAAATTTAATTCATTTTCCAATTAATTAAATTAATTTCAAACGATACTTCGATTGAATTTTAAAAAAATAATAAAAAGTACGACGTAAAGAGTTCTCAACTTTCTTTTACCTAAAAATATATCAGAGTTCAAAAGTAACTTGGAATACGGTACTCAATTATATTCGTAGCGAGAAAAAAAAAAAATATGTTATCCAATTTCGGATTAAAGGTAGAAAGAGCGCGTGAGATAAATGAAGTATGAGTAATATTAGCGAAACAGCTCGGTGGATTAACACAGTCGAAGGCATTACATCGAAGTAGTAACGAAAAAGAGGTAAAGTCTTGCTCTCTCTCTCTCTCTCTCTCTCTCTCTCTCTCTCTCTCTCTTTCTTTCAACGAGAAGGGAGACAAACTAGATGACGCCCGTAATCTCGATAATAACGAACTTGGCTTCTTAACGATGCGTGATTTCGACGTGGCCTTGTCCTTTCGTCGTATCCCGCCCTTTTCGAATCGCTGGGTGGTAAAGTTTCACCGATCGGGCGAAACGATCTACACTTTGCTTCGCCTCTTCGCCTCCTTTTTCTCTGCTCTCTGGTAACTAGAGCGATTAGGGCGAATACAAGTTGTTATTGACTTGTCCGAAAGCTACCGTTCGTTCGATGAGAAAGAAAAAGAGAGAGAGAGAGAGAGAGAGAGAAAGAGACTTGTCGTTTTGAACGAGAATGACTCGTCGACTCGATTCGCTCGGGCGTTTATAACAAAGCGAGAGGGCCGCATGCTTGCGACTGCTTTTCCATCGGTTTGAAAAGTAGTGATTGCACTTATATACCTACCTTTACTTCTTCTTTCGCTGATTAATTACTTCGTAATGGACTGTGATTAATTGCTTGGGCCGCGAGCGTTGTTTCTGTCACGCGGTGTATCGAATAACGTTTTAAATGGAAAATTAATGTCGCTTTTGGATATATTTCCTCTCCGCGCGTTCGAATAATAATCATTAAAATATATTATTTTTCTTTGTGAGTATATGTTTCTCTGTTTAAATCCGTGCATAATTTTATCGAGGCTATTTTTTTATACGCAATGCACTGTGACACGCGTATTGTAAATAAAAACACATTTAGCTTTATGATTTTTTATGTTTAAAATATATTTTATATTTAAATAAGTACATGCGTTTGCATTTTATATTTATTTTATTTGTTTTTCATTAAACTACAAAAATTCACATATCCGGTATGAAGAGTAATGTAAATTTTACATTTTCCTTGATCCGTTATTGCTTTCATTAATATATACTACAAAATTAATTAAGTATCAATAGTACAGAAAAATAAAAAAAGAAAAAAAAAAAAAAGAAAAAGAAAACAATTTTTTTTTTTGTATAGAATTATTACCAAGATATAAGTGAAAAGTAATAATATTTATTTATAAAACGAATCGGTAAATATACGGAATTGCATAAATTAAAAATAAAGCGTTATAATTCACTCGGTATTATATAAATGCAAACTTTATCAAAATTGCGAATAAACAAAATAAGAAATTTTCATTATTTATTCCAATAAATCATTTTTGAAAATGTTGTAATCATTGAAAAATAAAATAAATCAAATACACCAAATTAAACCTTGTTTAAACAGCATAAAACGCGCGTCAGCATAATATAAAATTTACAACTTTGAAAAGTGATTCATATATATACATACACACAGAGTACCGAAATCGTAAGCGTAATTTATAAAGAAATTTTCCAATTCAACGGATCGCCGGCAACATTGATCAAACTTAAATTCCCTATTAAGAAGTGCTATCGCATACATCAACGAGGGATCGAAAGGCAAAAGGGAAAAATGAAATAAGAAAGAAAAAAGAGAAGTAAGAAGAAGAAGAAGAAGAAGAAAAAGAAAAAAAAAAGGAATTCCATAATTCGCATATTTTTACGCAAGAGAGGCAAAAAAAATGACCGAGGACCGATTCCATTCCTCGGAAGGATTTCGCCGCGTCATGCCGTAAAAGCCGAAACGTAGCCGCTTATGCGCTTCCACTCTCCTACGCGTCTGCTTCCTTCGGCTTTCAATTTTCGACTAAATCCGCACTCACGCGCTACATTAAAACACAAGAAAGATGGTGAGAGAGAAAGAAGGTTTTTTAGCTACCGCCTTAAAACACGCGTATGTGTGTATGTGTGTGTGTGTGTGTATATACTTATATATATATCTATACATAATACTTTCCACGCGTCGCTGGCGTACATCGTATCAGAGCCGCGCTCCGCTGGCTACAGGGAGGGAGAAAAGTGGAGAACGCGTGGTATGCGACAAACGATTAATCAAAAAGAAATCGAAGCCGTGCCTAATCAGTCGGCGATAGTCGATCGAGCGCACCGAGTATATATAAGAGCTCGAATTGGCTATCGAACGAAAAACGCTTATACGTGTGTATATATATATATATATATATATATATATATATATATATATATATATATATATATATATATATATATATATATATATATATGTAGATGTGTACACGCGTACATGCTGCGTATACGTATGCATGTTTTGATTATCCAGCTGTGTTTGTAAGGCCAAGAATGTGTGCGAGTTCATAGAGTTAGTCGAAAGGAAGAAGGGAGGTAAAGAGGGTACCCTCAACGGCTCCGTGTACTGACGTTGAAAGATGGAGGTACTCCTTCTCTCTGGCCGGTAGAGAACGCGACTCTCTCTCTCTCTCTCTCTCTCTCTTGCTACACTTCTCTCTAGCGTGGCATGATATAGCACCATCACCGAACGCGCTGATAGATCCAATTTACAGGACTTGGCTGTACGAGCTCGTACTACTCTATCCCCTCTCTCTCTCTCTCTCTCTCTCTCTCTCTCTCTCTCTTCTTTACTCTCGTAGATGTACATGTATATATACCTATATATGTAAGCTCCTAGGCGGATGTGTATACACACGGTACACAATTTTTAACTCGGCCAAAAGAGAGATAGAGAGGTTCTGCAATACGCAGAGAGAGAGAGAGAGAGCTCGAAAAAAGCCAGCGGCAACGGTGGCGGTGACGCTGGTGATATGTACGTACGGCCGACACGAGCGCGCTGTTACTACTCGGGACGCTGAACTTTTTGAAGGATTATCGGTAGTTTATTTCGGATCGCCGAGTTTGTTTATTTGTATTTTTTTTATTCCGCTCCGCTGCTCCCGTAAGAAGATTCGTACGCTTGTACCTTTAGTTAGCTCTGGATTTTCAAATTTAACGACGGATGACAAAAATACCTGATAAGCGGCTTTGTGGTTAGCTATAAGTAACTATTGCGGCATTAAATAATTTAGATGAAGAGACAGCTTACTTTGATTTTAGATGCGAAGTTTCGGTCAAATTTCAGACAATCTTCATAGGTTATTATTATACTGTTATTTAAACTTATGTTCCGTTGTAAACCACTGTATTATTTAACATTTAATAAATATTATCCGAGAAGTCGTTTATAAAATTTTTGCAAAAAACAAATAATTGAAATTCGATTAATGATATTTATATTTAATTTACGTATATTCGAGGTGAACCTCAATTATGGATTATTTAATACTAGATATGTTTAAATATAATCTAATATTTGGTGTACGTAAAGTTATTAAAATTACTCGAGGCTTTAAATTATAATAAAATACTATCGAATAAATCGTTAAGTAATTTAATGTAAATATTGAAAAGTGTCGATTTAAAATAATAACGTTTACTTGCACAATTATTGTCTAATGTTGATACGAAACGCGCTATGTTAAAAAATAATTTTTGATAATAATTCTTAATTTAATCACACTTGGTTAGTTTTAACTCGAAGAATTTCTGTAGGGAACAGTGTATAATGTACCAAATTGACAAAGTCGATTTCTGGATAGTTCGAAAATAAGCTTTAATAGAATTGGTTTTTCGGCTTGACAATTTCAGATCTGCAGAAAACGGCTTTTCTAAGTGGAGACATTTTTTGATAGCGACGTTTGAGTAATTTCGTATATAATTTTTAATTAAAATTTTGAAAAATTATTTTAATCGATGAAAGATTTAATAAGAAACTTTCTCAAGAAATTGTGTCGAATATTTTTTTTTTTTTTTTTTTTTTTTTTCATTAAGCTTCTTACACTCGCTATGAAAACGTTACTAAAGGTATTTAAAAAGATGCAAAACACGAAGACGATAAAATTATCGAGAATAGAGTATAGAGAAGGCAAAATAAAATAAATGATAATAAATGGCAAATAAATCAAAGTAAGAAAGAGAGAAATATAACGATCGAAGTACTAATAAACCGTCCAAGTTTCCATAACTCAAGTTTGCATAATACACAGTCGATCAAACGGAAAGGGGCGTATATCTGTACATCGCAATCGGTATGCTTCAACCTCTCTCTCCCGTTCATTAGCTTCTCTCTTATCGTACTCTCAACTCGCGTCGACTCTCCGTCTCTCTCTCTCTCTCTTTCTCTCTCTCTCGCGGTGTACAACTCGCGCGCGTCAACCGCGAAAGTCGCCCTTACTTGACGTATTGGCCGTGGCGCGCGGGCGGCGTTCGAACCGATCGAATATCGATTAGGCGGAGAGGAAGGCAAGGGGGGGAGGGGGGAGGAGGTCTTTGCCGCGTATACGCGGATGCTGCCGACGATACGAGTGTGTGCGAGTTATCGGTCGATCGGCCGCGCGCACTCGATGCCGCTGCCGCGCTAATTACCAAGGCGACAGGCCATTGCGGTCTCGGCACTTCTGCTCTCACCCTTCCCTTCCTCCTCCTTCTTCTACCTCTCGTCTCTCGGACTATCGCGGCTCTCGCACCGCGGACGATCTCGCGCGCCGGTATTTCCGTTTTCGTTCCTCGTCGCCGAGGTACTTCGGCTGCAACGGTAGCGCGACTCCGTGGACGCGAGATCTCTTCTCTCCTTCCCTCCTTCCTTCTCGTGACGATTATGTCGTCGAGTAGAGGATGAGTGGGGTTCCTCTCGAGTGCATTTCTCGTGCTACGGGACCGGAGGATACTGTGGGGAAATTGTGTTGAGCAAGATAAGGGAGCGTCGTATATTCGTTGCAGGGCTTTCATGAGATTTTATTTACGTGTATCTTCGAGTACTTCTTCCTCCGGCTAAAAGCGACTTTCTCTCCGTATAAAATTTTCGTCGAACGATGGCCATCAAACATTTATCGTTAATCAAATGTGAAATACGATTTGTAACCAGTGGTACTTTATTAATATTATTATTATTATTATTTTTTTTTTTTCATTTTTTACAATAATATTATAGTTGTCAATGGTATTTTTTTTATATTTATATCGTCGTATTGTATCGTATAAAATTTATAGAGCTTACATAATATAAAAAGAAAAATATATAAATATATTTAATTTATGAAAGGTAAACGTGATTAAAATACGAAAGTATTTAGAATTTAAGCGAAAAGTAGTAAAATTTGATGAAATTTTTCTCGAACGATTTCTATTTCAATCAGGCGACATTTTGGTAAATGTGTTTTATCCACTTACCGTAAGCTCGGGCTTCCTATTCGGCCAACGATATTTTCCTTCCCTTTCATAGAAAAAGAGAGAGGTAGAAAAATAAAGGAGAGGAAGAGGAAAGCGCTCGCAGACAATTGTATCTCGCGAAGGGCGGAAGATGGTCGATGAACGCTTTTCTCTCCCTTTCTCTCCCCCCCCCCCCCCCCTCTCTCTTTCTCTCTCTCTCTCTCTCTCTCTGTCTCTCTTTCCTTCCATTCCTTTTTCACCGAGACGAAAAGCGATCGAGGCTCTCTCTCTCTCTCTCTCTCGCGATAGTAAACGCGCTCGCTCCCGCACCTTTGAGAATGAGCTTTCCGCATGACTAATTCGAGCGAACGGTTAACGAAAAGATATCGACGCGCGCGCACGTCCCAAATATAAAAGGAGGCGTTACTGAAAACTCCTTCCGAATGATTGTACATCCTTATATACAATTGGTTATAGGCTGAGCGAGAAACACTCTCGGGGATACACGGCTTTAGAATGGGAAATCTGCGTCTTTTGAGCGAACCGCGCCGAGGAAAAACTTGAGATACGAGGCTTGTCTACTGGTGCGCGAGAGACTCTCGACAAATTTAGATGGAAAAATTTTCCTGTTTTGTTGCCTCTTTCTTTCTTTCGTTCTTACTTTTTTTTTTTTTTTTTTTTTACCTCGATTTATCGCTATCGATAAAACGCTAAATAAGGCCGATTTCTCTGTTTTTGAAATGGTATTAACTAAAAATATTTTAAACTATCCTGTTTTGAACTTGTAATTGATTAATTGAATTTTGTCTTCAAACATATAAGTAATTATGATTTTCTAAAAATTACTACATTGTCGAAAAAATTAAATTTTATTGAATTGTAGACACGTTGACATTAGTAATTTTTTTTGCATCTTTGTTTGTCAATACAAAGAAAGAAGTACCAAAATCTGGCGAAAAAACAGATAAAAATTTTGAAAGATTACGAGAATGCGCGATTTCGATCTCCTATACGTCATCGCTTTCGTCTTCTCCCGTCTCAACTCGTCTCGCATGTAAAGCACGTCGGTGGATGAAGAGAGAGAGAGAGAGAGAGAGAGAGAGAAAGAGAGAGAAAGAGAGAGATGAGCGAAGAAAGGGAAAAGCCGCTATCTTCGGTTTTTTCTTTCTCCCGAGCGCTGCTTCGCTTATCATCGAGCTCGCGCTTGCTCGCGTTCATTCCCGACTTGATTGGAGCGTACTAGTTAAAGTACCAAACGCTAAAGACTCACTTTACCCTCCTCCATTCCTCTTTCTCTCTCCCTCTCGCCCCTCTCAGTGAACCCGCCCTCCTCTTTACTTTCTTAACTATGTAAACTATCTCCGTTACCGCTCGAGCAAAGACGCTACATTCTCTCTCTTTCTCTCTCTCTCACTCCCTTGCTCTCTCACTCTCTCGTTCTTCCGCTCTTCTTCGTGTATCTCCCTTTACTTCACCTACCCTCGATAAACTACCGACGCGGCGTTCTATTTGCTGCCGGGGGCTCATTGCGGATCATTGGTCTTGCGAAATTGCGGGATGCAGCGGCGCGCCTCTATCGGGCCAATTACCTTTTGTAAACGCGCCATCTTCTTGCTAGCTTAAGATTCTTTAGCCGAATAGAATTTCTTATTTGTAATAAACGGATGTATTCCTTTCGAGCGAATTCTTTGTTCCTCCAGACGAGAGAGGAAGAGAGGAAGAGAGAGAGAGAGAGAGAGACCTTCGATGAGAATTCTTTTGTTCTTAACCTTTGTCGTATCGTGATTTATGTATTTTATGCGACAATCGAGTGTTTATTTTTCTTTTTTTATATATATTTTTTTTTTTTTTACTTCGTTAAATAAAACGCCTCTAATGATTGGCTTTTTCTCCACTCTTTAAATTTTTAAGGCGCGTAACTTTTATCTTTCGAACTAAACGAATGTAAAATAATTTCAAATAAGGCATTATTCAACGCGTAAATCTTCGACGATAATTGTTTAGCCTTTTGACAGATTCATTATTTTTTCAATGCGATACATTTTTTGATTTTTATTATCGAATAATTTTTAATAATTAAATAAATTCTTGTAAAAAAGTAACTGGACAAATAATATACAAGTTTATAAATGAGAAAAGTGTTTAAATTATACATGAATGATTAGCAGTATCGACACTTTATATTTGCTCACTTAAAATCGTCTTAAAAGTAATGAAACATAATAATGTTAACTTAACCGATGTGAAAAGTAAAACGTATCAAAGCAAAACTTGTAAATATCAAGTATTCAAAATATAAGTATGTAATGTATATAACGATGCAATTTCATTGCTATAAAACGGAAAATCTTTAATAAGCTTTTCTAATATTAAAATTAATTTCCAATGTTTATTATGAATAACGAAAATAAAAAGAAACGCTAAAAAGATTTCGCGCGTGAAAAATTCTTTCGTTCGATGCGCAATTTATTTATCATCCAGAGTGAGCAAACGACATCGTATACCGACGAACTATTTTACCGCGTGACTGTTTTTAACGACGAGAAAAAAAAAAAAAAAAAAAAAAAAGAAAAAAATGGAAACGACGACGCGTACAAACACGAATCTCGCGTGCTCAGCGTAACCAAGAAACTAGCGTCTCTTATATAGTTAAACGGAAAACTGTATGTACACATACGCCAGGATACTTCCATATAAACCAGTTGCCACTTACGCGAAATGCGATATCGGTTCGTATATACACACACACACACACACACACACACACACACACACACGCCTACGTAAACGCTTTGCGCTTACAAGGGTATATAGGTAACGGGCGTACGAACGCCCAGTGAAGCGAGTCGAGCTAGAGTCAGACGCGCTAGAGCGACGATCCAATTCCGGGTGACGGGCAACAAAGAAAGCAGCAGGAACATCTGGTGTAAGCTTTGCCTCGAAGGAAAATCGTCGCGCGCGCTCATTCTTTTGTGTATTGGCTCACCGCGATCGTCCAAACTGTTTGTCGAGCTAAGTGACGCTAATTGAAAGTTCAATGCGGCGCCGGTGGCATATTGATTACACGCGAGCGGGCGGTACGTGTAACGCGGCACCGTTGGCTAACACAGATACTCGCGCGTACCCATACATGTCGACACGGACACATAGGCATACAAACCTCCTCCCGGTAATTTGATCTCGAAACTCTAATTTATCCTTCTCTTACGGCGGTGTACCTTGCCGAGTTATCGAGTCACCCTACGCGGCGACAGTCGATAAATTGCCGATTCAATGGCGCGTGCCTAGACGACGCTTTCTCTCCCCTCAACCTTACTTTATCTCTCTCTCTCTCTCTCTGTCTCTTTCGCGTGCTTATTTTGGTCGCTAGTTCGTAAACGTTAGTCGTGCACACACGATGGAAACTTCGACGCTTAACGATACGATCGCTAGCTACCCTCCAGTGGACTTCTTGCGGCGCTTTTACTATACGTACGTGTTCTTACGGCGGTCTCGATTCAGCCGTTTATGAGAGGTAAATCGCTCGGTTACGGGTGAGTACAAGCTCGATGTATGCATTTGGATTACGGGATGCGTTCGAATAACCGTTGCGGAAAGAAATCGCGAATACGAATTGAATCGTGAAAGAAGCGTGCGATACGAATAAATTATTTCGTTAATGGATAATTGCACTTAGTTGTTTCGGCAGATAAAGAAAAAAATAAATAAAACAATTCTGAAAATAACTAATCGTACCGAAGACGTGGAAAATTTTAGGCTTCGAAAAAAATAATCATTACACAAGAAAGTTTTCCTAATTAAAAAGTTGAAAATGTAAACCGTTTTATGAAAGTAAACACAAATTATCAAGTAAACAAGGTAAGAAAATTTTTCGGTTTAACTCGCGCAAACGTTATTTTAACGGTAGATGTTACTTTGTCCCATTCATTATGCTTTGAGTTACTCGAATAGATTTATAACTCTTTATTTTAAATAGAAGTAAATAAATTAGTAGCGTTAATTGGAATTACAGTTTAAGTTAAAAAAAAAAAAAAAAATAAAAAACAAAAAAAAAAGAAATTTACCGATTATTTTAAAGAAAGTTCAATTAACATTTCAACCCGCGCTCAAAGACGTAACAACAATTAATGATAAGTGTAGGATAATGTTTGTTTTATCTATTTGTAATTTAGTTAAGTAAATTGTTACTTGGAAACAAAGGAGTTCTAGACGCGAACCTCAGAATCAGGGAATCTCGAGTCAAATACTTAAACGTTTCCATTCAAGGATTAAACTCTCGGATACACTCCGAGATTCTTTGGAGAATCTTGGATCGTTAATTAAGATACAAGGGGCGAGGGATTTGATTCTTCTTAAACCGCGCCGATGTCTTATAATCAAACTGTGACGAATTTTCTCGCTAAAATCTTAGACAGATTGAAAAAGTTCTATATTTTATATGATTATTGATTGGTATAAATCGTCGATCGATATATTGATTTGCACGAATAAACGAACATATTTGAATAATAGAAATTAATAAACTTTACTTTTATAAAAATAAAGTAATTTTACATCCTAGATTATTTATTTAAAAAAAAAAAAAAAAAAAAAAGTTACCTTTCATTCAAACGTTAAAATAGTCAGTGAGCTAACTATAAAGTTTCTACAAATAAGGAAAGCCGAGGTTCCTCATATACGAAGAATAAAACGGCTTGAATTGTTTGGTGTTCGTACACGACAACAAAAACGAAGAGCAAACGGCTCGCGGCTTTCTTTCTTAACTAGTTACTGTATGCGCTCGTGCAAGTCTTATAAAAATACAGCTCGCCACACATAAAGAGGAATTACGGTAAAACGCGACACCGAAAGTCCTTATATCTCTGCGTCTACTCAGGATATTAGAAAGCCCGGTACTTCCTATTTTCCCTCGTTGCGGCTACTAGCTTATATGTGGCTCTTAATCAAGGCGATGTACCTGTTCTCGGTGAGTGCTAATATTTATACGAATAGAAACGTCATTGAGATTTGACGCTGAAAAGATGTTAAGTTGGAGAGAAAGAGATGAAAAGAAGAAAATAATGGAAGAATTGAAAACGGTAGAGGATGTAGAAATAAAAAAAAAAAAAAAAAGAAACATATTGCTAGATTGTATAAACTTACATTTGTGTAGGTATACGAGTATATATATATATATATATATATATATATATATATATATATATATATATATATATATATATCAGAGGAATATTTTTAAAACTATTGAACATAGCGAATATCCTTATCTATTTTATAAAAGATTCTTTTGCCGATATATAGATGAGGAATATTTCAAATAAAGTCGATTCAATACGAAAAAAAAAAATTCGAATAAAATAAAAATTCATTAATTAAAACGAAAGCGATAAAAACATGGAACTACACCTTGGCGATTACCATTTATTTTACGGATCAAGATACGTAGATCATGCATCTTAATGCACGCACGAGACGACGCAGCGATGATCAATATGAATATGACGAAAAAGCGGATAAAAAAGCGAAAGAGTTGCAGTAATGACGGAAATGAAAACGAAGAGCGAGACGAAGAGCGTTATCGCTTTTGAAATATTCGCGCGAGTGGTATAACGCTTCGAATAAAAAAAAGTAAAAGAAAGAGAGAAAGAGAGAGAGAGAGAGAGAGAGAAAGAGTGCGAGAGAGAAAGATGGAGGGGGAGGAAAAAAGTGCATACAATGGTCCAATACATGTCGACGGACCCTGTTTGTAGTTCTGTCGTCAAAGGGCGACGCGAATCGCTGAATTAAACCCATGGATAGGGTATGCAAACAGCCTGCGAGCTACGTACTTCATATTGGTGCACGATATATTCCCCTTTTTCTCTCTCCTTCTTACCTTTCCCCCCCCCCCTCCATGCATCTGCCCTTTGGCTTTTTACTTTTCCGTCTCTCTTTCTCTTAATCTCTTAATAAAGGTTAGTTTGATTTGATTGGCGAAACATTTCAATATATGCGAAACAAGCGAGTTAGAGGAAGAGAGAGAGAGAGAGAGAGAGAGAGAGAAAATGAGAGGAGAATGCTGATAGACTCCAAGCGAATCCCTCGTGTTTAGCATGTAAATTCGTGTAATTTTGGTTTTCCCTTCAATCCCCTTTGACACGGTGATTATGGATTACGCGTATATTGGTGTAGATCAATGTACAAACTCGTGCGTCAACATATCGAAACATATGTTAGCTTATTATTATGTCGGAGTCCAAACGCCGTTAAGAGATGAGTCTCTGAATGCTACAGATTTATGATTAATTGCTTTTAAAAGTACTCTCTATATGATAAACCTATGCCGTACCGCTTTGATGCTTTCATTATTGGTTTCGATCGCATTAATGTTTATCCTTGCTTTTTTTTTCTTCTATTTGATGAAGCTGTTATCTCCGAAAGGCAAGCATCGATAGCGCAATATAATCGGACATATCGTCTAGTAGTTCATTAATTCGTTCAAAATAAACGATATTTTTTATAATGTCGGACAAGAAATTTTCATTAAAATCTTTGTCGGATTTTTTTTTTTTTTTTTTTTATTATATATTAAAAATTAAAAATTAAAATAAAATCGATATATCTAAAATTAACGACAAAAATTCATTAATCTCTCATTAATAAAATGTAACAAAGAAGATAATTTTCAAAGCTATTACTTGTTAAAAGCCACATTCTAAAATCATTTACATAACTACACCGACGAAAGGCCGATATAAAGCGAATAAAATCTTAAAAACATTCCCATTCATCGGTTTATAATTGCTTTTTGGTTACAAAAGAAGAGAAAGGGATTTTTTTTTTTTTTTAAATTCCAGCAGTGATTTTTGAGATAAGAAAAAATAAAGAAAAATGAATGGCACGCGTAGAGCCTTGTCATGACATCGTTGATGGTAACATATATAAAAATGAAGTCTACAGCGATACAACAACGAGATATTCATCTCGGGGGAAATACTTTTGCGATACTTATCGATTATATATAGAATAGAAAGAAATCAGCATCCGCAAATCGCTGCGGAAATCCTCTTCGCTCGTACGGAAATCTAAGGCGCGCACGCATCTTTTATTCGCGACATGCGAGACACGCCGGAAAGTAGGTTATCGTCGGTGGAGATGCGTTAAAGGAAAAAATGCTAATTTTTCCGATCATTTCGCGGTAAAGCCCGTGAAAATACAATATTGGTCGCGCAAGCAGCAAAATAAAGAAAAAATACATCGAAGCACCAACTTTTTACTCGAGATCATCGCGTTTTTCACGCGGGGTTCAAAAAAATTTCGTACCACGAGTGACAAAATTTAAGAAGAAAATCAACTTTTAATATTTCATCAATGAACATCATCCGGAAAATACTCGAAAACCCAAATTCCGTGTGAAATTTGTGGAATTCTCAGGAGCGTGTTCGCGGCAAGCATCGCAAATCGCTTGCGACCGCAGCGTATCGCGCGGACTTTACGGATCCAAAACTTGAAGTAGCGGCAAATCAGTAAAAAATAAGAAAAAAAATAAAACTTTTTTAAAAAGACCATCTTTACTCTCTCTCTCTCTCTCTCTCTCTCTCTCTCCCTCTCTCTCGCCGTCTTTCTACTTTCTCGCACTCTTTCTTTCTTTCTCTTTTCTTGGATCGTCGAAAACTCAGTTAGTCGACGCGTCGCTCTCGCGGAAGTTTCAATGGCATCTCGGGAAGTAATCTTCCGGTAGTGTTCGTGCGATTTCGCTCAATATAGTTCGCACCCCAGTTTTGAATTTAGCCGAAATAGTTTTGCTTTTGCTCTCTCTCTCTCTCTCTCTCTCTCTTTTTCTATTCTTTTATATAGATATAGATATATATGTTTATATCTAGGCTCGTTACCTTGGCGGAAAAGAAAGAAGCTCTATCGCCAACGTCTAACGTAATGTGAACAAAGAGAGAGAGAGAGAGAGAGAGAGAGAGAGAGAGAGAGAGAGAGAGAGAGATTAGGAAAGAAGGTGGCGACTTCAGACAAATTTCTATTTTCATCGTTTAATTACTTATAATTAGAATAACGGGAAACCCATTGATTTTATTTGGCTCATTTCTTATATGAAAGTCCTAAGACTGTATACACACATTACTTTTTTTCGTTAATTCATAATTTTCCATTTTAATAAGATAAATTTTAAATGCACCATGTTCCGAAAGATCAAAGGTAGCTGGAATATATTTTTAAAATCACATATAGATATATATTTCATTAATAGCTAAATCTTTCATCAAAAAAGAAAAAACATATATAAAATTTAAAACCACGGAAGCTTCGACTCACTTGATTCCTTTTAGTCTTTATAAAAGAACTTTTATTTAATTCATGGTCCGTTGACCGATCGGGCAGACTACGTTTTCTTCCACACGCTAATTAATATTAAGTCGCAGTAATTGGATTAAATCGAGTCTGTGACTTTTTGTACATATATATACATGTATATATATATATATATATATATATGTACATGAGAGCTTCGCCGCCCAAAGTCAAATAGCTCGTTACACAACGCACTTGTACGACTTGCCGCCGCGACTCGAACCAAGACAGAGAGAAGAGAGAAGAGAGAAAGAGAGAAAAGGACACGTTGAGAGCACTTCCAGATTCTCGAGATTCGCAAAGGTAATTTCAACACGACGCGTACGCTTTGGAAAAAGAGAAATAGATACGGAAAGTCAAGAAAAAAAGGAGGTCGAAGGAAGGAAGAGAAAGAGAAGAAAAGAGTGAGAGAGAGAGAGGGGGGTGGGGGAAGGAAGCACGCGTAATTAAGATTAATGAATGGTGTTCTTTAAACGGAGAAAGATGAAAAATAACCCTTGTAGAAATGAAATAGGTTTGAAGACGGGGAAGAGTAACGTTGCAACTACTAGCTGTACGATTTCTCTATGAGACTAGTTAACGCTTTATTAGGATTCTCCTCCCCTCTCTCTCTTTTTTTCTCTCTCTAGTTTTTTTTTTTTCTTTTTTTTTTTTTTTTTCTTTTTTGCTCTATTTTCCGTGGCGCTCTCTTGGCATAAATTATTTCTTCTTCACTTTTGCTCTTTATTTTCTCAAAGGTAAAGAAGTTTCTTTATGAGATTCAGCCTTTAATTTCCATGAATTTTGAAAAAAACAAGGGATTTCTTCTTGGTAATTTTAAATAAAAAGTGACAAATTGGTTTTAAACTCTTCATGAATACTATTTATTATACAATTTTGTTCAAAATTTGATGACAAGTCGAAAAAAAAAGAATAAATAATTTTGAAGAAAAATTAAACTTGTTTAAACTTTACTTCATTTGCAAGCGTTAAAGAATTTCTTTAACAAAATTATATTACAATTCGTAAACAGATTTAAAAATTTTCTTAAAGAATTATTTTTCTTTATTTATAATATTATAATTGAATTCCAAATGCGATATCAAAAATAATCAAACGTCATTTAAAAGTTTTCTCGTCATCTTAAATAATTAATCCATTGCATATTACCAATCGGATGGAATGAAAGTGATGTAAATAAAAATATATTTTTAACAAAGCCGTCGTGTTAAAAAATTAAAGAACATTAAGCAACAATGAACCTTTGATTCAAATGGTATTACGTTTTCCGTAAGAACTCGAGCGTTGAGCCACTCTAATCAGGGCTCCTCGAAACGCGCGAAGCAAGCGAGAGAGCCAAGGGCTGCTTACGTTTACTTACACGTTACACATATACATACGTACGTATGTATGTATGTATACATGCAGCGATCGCGCAAGGTACAAAGTAAGTGGAGAGATAGAGAGAGAGAGAGAGAGAGAGACTCTGAGAGAGAAAGAGAGAGAATAACTGCGGAGAAGCTAAGGGAGGAGAATAATCCGGTTCCGGTTTTAGAAGAGAGGGCATCGTTCGACATACACGAGCGCCTGGCTTCGATACAAATGGGAAGGAAAGCGAAACGGCCCCGACGCTGCTGCACGGAGCCATGAATCGGCCATGAATCGGCTTCCCGTTCCCTCACTCTCTCTCTTTCTTTCTCTCTCTAGCTTACTCTTGGTTCGCGCACGGAAAGCTAAGGTTTTCAATCAATACACAGGGCAGGCGCCGGAGTCTTATCGCCGGCGTTTCGCGTACGTGCACCGTCGTCCCCTATCGCCGCACATTATCGGGCCCAGACCCACCCTCACACACACTCACACTCAAACACAGACAGAAAAGAGAAAGAGAGAGAGAGAGAGCGAGAGAGAGAGAGACAGACAGAGAGAAGCGGCGACATCGAAGCTCTGACATATATTTACGCAAGAGTGAACGAATATGCGCGGTGCTTCATCGGTATATTCTCTTCCCCGTCCTCCTCTTCCTTCTCATATACACGTGTACGTGTATCGGCATACGCGTTACGCCTCTTCCTCTGAAACTTCTCTCTCTCTCTCTCTCTCTCTCTCTCTCTCTCTCTTTCTCTTTCTCTCTCTTTTGGTGTTCGATCTAATATATATGCATTGGAAGCGAAAATTTAAAAACGAAATATCGCGCATGCTTGCATATGTATCGACATGAAAATAGAGAGAGAGAGAGAGAGAGAGAGAGAGAGAACAAGAGAATGAGCCTCAATAAAAGACCTCCCACGGAGTCTCTCTTCTTCTCAGGTAAAGGGTAACGTGACGGGAGTTATAGCATTTCCGCAGCACGATTTATTATCGAAGAGTATACTTTTCCCCTTTATTCGAGAGTAAAGAGAAAGATGGAAAAAAGCTAGATTCGCTACCTGCGATACGCTTCGGTCATATCCCATGGATGTTGCATGTTGCCTGGCCGCCTGTTGATGTCGGTGTATAAACAGAGCTTTTTTTACGTAGACATATGTATAAATAGTTACAAAAATCGTGCATGTACTTTTTACGCAAGCGGTTGACGTTTTCGTGATTGTTATTGAATGTAATGCCGTTGCGTTATTATTATTTTTCTTTTCTTTGAGTTTCTTTCTTTTGATAGGAAGAAATATTGCATTACTATAAAAAGTTTAAACTTTACCGTGAAACGCGTATAATTTAAATAATTGTTATCAATACTTAGGTTTTGTGGCGATGAGTCGTTTATTAAATAATAAAATTTTATTAGAATAACACAATTCATTTCTGCGTTTTTTTCTTTTAACAATAATAACGTATGTATTGTTGTAAGTTAAATGCAATAAGAGATAACAAAAATATTTTCCTTTAAATAAAAAATCAATATGTAAAAGACGACGGTAGCGAAACATCAGAGAAGTTAAACAACGCTTATTGTTCGGTATAAATTAGTTCATCCTCGTAGATATAGTACTCAGCCTCAGTCGGAATATTAAATGCCGAAGTAAACTCATGAAATTTCGTGTTGGTGAAATACTTTTGACCCGCAGTATACGATGACGTCTCTCCGCTAAACTCGATCCCTGCGACAACGAGTTTCTCTGCATATATGAACCGCAACTCGGACTCGTATCTTTGGAGAAGAGAAACGCACGGAGGAAGAGGCGAAGAGAGAGAGAGAGAGAGAGAGAGAGAGAGAGAGAGAGAGAGAGACATCCTACACACTGTAGTATTCTGATAGTAATATTAAACTTGGCCATCGCCAAGAGCTCGAGGCAATCGGCAAATAGCGAGAGAAACGCCCGCGCGGAGTTACTTTGACGCGCGTGCCACACTTGCGGCTTTGAACTTATGAGCGTACACCACTTACCCCTTTTCCCCCCCCCTTTCCTTTCCATTTCACTCGCTCCCTTTCTCTCTCTCTCTCTCTCTCTCTCTCTCTCTCTCTCTCTCTCTCTCCCTTTCTATGAGAGTGCACACATTGATATAAGGCATGTGAATATAAGATATGCCACCCAAGAAAAAAGAGTTATGAAAAACCATGAGAGGTTTATTAGCGTTAATTTTATCTTGTTTAACTCTGTCGTTTGCGTAAGTTGAGGAAATTGTTTGTCACTTGAATGTCATTTTGTTATTCGTCAAATTATTGTATTAGAATCATAAACATGTTTTTTAATATAAAACAAAAAAAAAAAAAATAAATTAATATTGATATTATGCATATATTGTTAAAAATAAAAGTTTTCTAGATCCAAAGAAAAAATGCCCTGTCATAAATCAAATTAAATAATATCAATATAAATAATCGAAAAAACATTTTTTTTAAAATATAAAAAAAAAAAATAAATAAATAAAACAAAAAATAATAAGTCAACAAATAACTTTATTAACGAAGTGATAAAAAAGTAACTAATAATAAAAATTTAAAAAAGTGAGAAAAATCGCTCACTTCATCTATTGCCTCCTTAAACGATTTTCCCTTTCCTCTGCATTATTATATTTCTCGACATCGAAAAATCCTTTACCCAGCTCGAGAAGAAGAACCTTTCAAGTCCTCGTAGCAACGAGGAAAGTACGCAGTCGACGGGGTTTGCTTCGGTGGCATAACCGTACTTACACGCATGCATGGAAAAAGAAAGAGAGACGGCGAGATAGAGAGCGAAGCCACCGAGGACGGCGCCACGAACCCAATTACCGCTGATAGCATTTTCGCGCGTTACCTCGCGCCCGTCCGCGCGCGCAACCCCAAGAGAGAAAATTAGAGAGAAAGAGAGAGAAAGAGAGAGAGAGAGAGAGAGAGAGAGAGAGTAAGAGTAAGTGAGGTAAGAACGTAAAAAAAACAAAAAAGAAAATGTACACGCGAAGGTCTGTACATTTATATAGTCGTTGTCGTTACAATAGTCGACCAACATCGAATCGTCGGTGTATACGAACTTCGACTTTTTAAATTTTTCCACGACGCTTTTAATCCTCTTTTTTCCTCTTACTTTGATTTTTTTTCTTTTGCTTTTTTTTCGCTATTTTTAACCAAACAAAGAATGAAAATAAAGTAACCGCCGCGAGTTAAAAAGAGACGGTGAATCGCATTATTCTCTATAGTTTCCTATAGTGGTCGATACATATAGCTTTTAAGTAATCTCGTATAGCAAAGAGAAGTTCGCGAACACCTCGACGAGAGATGCTGCTTCTGCTTTTGCTGCCGCCGCGCCACTCTCTTTCTTCCAAACAGAGAGAGAGAGAGAGATAGAGAGAGACCAGTATTTGTTTTATCCGAGGGTTGGGATGGGACGGGGAAGAAGAGGAAAGAAAGAGAGAAGAGAGACGGTGGAACGAAGTCATCGACTCGTTCCTCTTCATTCACTTAGCGTCCGCCTCACTTATACACTTTTCCCCGTTGCTCGAAGCACATCTTTATCTTCCTCTTTCCTTCCTACTCTCGTCTCAATTTTCACTGGATATTGGCAAACAATTCGAGGCCAAGTCAACGGATAGCTGCCCTCCGGTGGAATATATGTCTCCCAAGATTTCTCTCTTCCTCCCCCCTTTCCTCTTTCCCCGTCGATCTTTCTCTCTATTTCTTCCTCTTCTCTTTCTTTGTATATGTAGTCGGTGTGGATAAAGAGAAAGAGAAAAAAGATGACACCGAGTCAATCTTGGCTCTGAGAGTTTCGTTGACTTTACACTTGTCGCAGGAACTGTAAATTTTGTCCTCAAAATGATTACACGATGACAATCTTATAATGACAATTTTTATTCCAGAAGGGTTTTATGTAAATATTTGAGATTTTACGTTTATGCGAAAAAAAAATAATTGAATTTTTAACTCACGCTATTTTTTAAAAGTTTGTACAAAAATCTTAGACTTATATAAATTTATTTGACTGCCATAATTTAAAAAAATTTAATTTTATTATACTTTCATAAAATATGAAATGAATTTGATTTTTTCTTGCTACTTCATATTTAATTAAGAAAATATTTTTCATAAAATACATTATGTTAAATTCTTACTACATTTATTTTAAGAAATTACTATTCATTTCCTCAATTTTAAATGATGAAAGTTTTAATTCATTTTTCCCGCCGATCTAAACAATAAATCATTTAACTCCAACTGAATAATGAAATATAAAAACTAAAATTGTAATTATAAATAATTCAAGACATTAATAGAATAGAGAAAAAGCAATTTACTATAAAAAATATAAAATAACTATGAATAAAATTTCTACCTTTTTATGCTCGACATGAAATACATTAATTATGGATTTTTAAAGTTAATACCATTCCATAAATGAAAAATAAATTATTAATAATTTACAGATAAAATCTTTTTTTTCCTTTTTAGAATTTCTCCTCCATAAACTACTTCTTATTTACTTTTACGATCAATTTTTGTAAAAAAAGGTTACACGAAATTTAACTTAAAAATAGAAATGTTTATGCTTATGTAAGATTAAAAAAAATGAGAGGCACAAATGCGGACACATTAATAATGCAAAAAACTCGATAAAGTGAGCGATTTTCCACCGATAAAAGCGAACGCAATCCACGAAAATGTCCAAGTCTCTCTCTCTCTCTCTCTCTCTCTCTCTTTCTCTGTCTGTCATTCTCGTGGCATTGTTCAATAATAGAGAAAACGCGCTCAGTTTATGATTTGCAAAATGCAGCTGAGCAAGGCTTCCCCTTCTGTTGGTACACCTGCGTATGTAGAGCACGCGAAGAACTAGAAAAGTAGAGACAAAATACGCGTACACAATTGCACGAGGAGTATCAGCAGCAGCAGCAGCAGAAGAAGCGAGAAAGCGAGAAGTCGGTTGCGCTCGCATCATCGTATTCGTACGGGTACGTTTAGCGTACATTTGGAAGAGTCGGAGCAAGAGATATTTTCTTCTACTTTCCGGCACAACGCGATGAAAACTTACACTTTCCATCTCTCTCTCCTCTCTCTCTCTCTTAGCGTTTCAGCGTCTTGCTTTTTCCTCTCGTGCTTTTGACGCCTCTTGCGTCGAGGAGCTTCTCCCGTCCTTCCTCTCTTTCCTTTATCCTCGTTTTCATCCTTCTTTTATTTCCCTTTTTTATTTTTTTTTTTGTTTCATTTTCTCGGCTTTTATTTTCGCGCACTAAAAGCCGACGAGCGCCGGTAACAGCGGCAGCGGCAGCAGCAGCAGTAGCAACGACGACGACGACGACGGCAGCGAATTTCTTAAGAAAGAAGGTTGAGAGTGCGGAAAATGCGAGGGAAAATAAATTTCACCGGTGAGCCATGAATGTCTTGTTAAAGCTCAACGATTGTTTAAGTGAAATTTTTCGCAATCATTTGAGCGAGAGCCCAAACTGTACCGACGAGCTTTTAAGTGGGCTTAACGCTGCCGTTGAGATTAAGCCTTTAATGGTAATGGATTTTAATATATCCAAGCATTTTCAGATGTATATATTTTAAATTTTTTTCATTTCCGTAAAAATTATTTATTTATTTATTTATTTATTTATTTTTTTTTTTTTTTTGTCATATAAATAAAGGATATCGAACGATTATCGTACGTTCCATAATTCATTATTAAAAATATTCGAAAAAATTTTCGAAAAAATACTTCAATCATTATATTTATTTTTTATTTTTTTTTTTAAATGTGCATCGATCTCGCAACATTTTCCGTATATTAATCGTCGTAAAAATTTCAATGGATTATTTAACACGATCAAAGCGCACGAGCAAAAAAATAAAAAAAAATAAATAAGCCAAGCCGAATTAAGCATCTTCTCCACGCGTCGCGTCAATCGAACGAGTTGCGCAACATGCGCGACGTACTATTAGGAAGGATTACAACTTTACTTTGAAACTCTCCGTCTTTATTCATAAGCCACTTGCCTTGATATTCCATCAAGGTCAGAGTTATCGCAAAGCGCGAATATATACATGTACACCGCGCGGTAGCGCTTCGTTGCGTTCATTATTTATGGCTTCCTGAAATATGTGCTCACCTACCGAGCGATCGTACGCAAAGATTACTTTCAATTTTGGTCTTGCGCGCCTTGGGATTAAATCGCGCGCAATCGTATACACAGCCGACACGTTTTGCTTTTATTTGCGTAACGAACGTATCTCCGCCTGTGCGTTTTACTCCATTCTATATGTACGTGTATATATATACATATATTTGTACTTAATTGCCAGCTATTTCGCGTCTAAAAGAAAAGCTCAATTTTTCTCATCGTTTTCGATTCTCGTTCCTTTTTTTTTTTTTTATTTTATATTCGCGATCGCTTACAAATTATCTTCCGCGCGAAAAATAAAACGCTACATGCATTCGTACGATAGAAAAATAAAAAGAAGAAAAGGAAAAATCTTTCGGTTTTTATCCACTTGGAGTAATGAAATATCAAGGACGAATTTACAAAGAATAAAAAGTAAAAGGGGGAAACATTGTAGGTCGGGGAAAAAGAGCGAGGAAGCTTTTGAAAAGGGCTGCAACGGGCGCGAGAGATAAAAAGAGATAAAGGAAGAAGAAAGAGAGATATATATATAGAGAGAGAGAGAGAGAGAGAGAGAGAGAGAGAGGAGGGAAAGCAAAAGTTCGCTGCACGAAGAGAGATGGAGAAGGAGCGAGGAAAAACGCGGTTAGAAAATGCGAAGCCACACGCGAACGTTAAAAAGCGAGCAAAAGTGAGCAAAAAGGATAGAGAGTTGAAGGAAGGTTGTAATTGATTGACGCCAGCGTCACTTTGCGTCAATCATAAAACGTTCGCTCAAAAAGCGTCGGTATATACGCGTTACATATATCGTCGAGTTAAATTTTCAGTGAGTAAAACGGTATTCTGCATTCTTAGACGCTTATGTATAAGTGTGAGTGCGTGCAGCTACGAGTATTGCTTGCACGGAAAGATGGTAAAAATTTCTTGACGAAAGAGAATTTGTACATCGCTTCCTTTTCTATTATAGTAATTCACTTGGTAAACTGATAAAATAGCGATTGTTTCGAAAAGTCAAATAATGAACAGAAATAGGGGGGAAACCTCTTTGGCAAACCAGGACAATTTCTTTCGAAGGCTTTTTGAAGGCTCGCATAAAAGGGAGAATAGAACGCTTAAGAGTTGCGCGGAAGCCCCCTGCAATAATTGTCTGCAGAAAAAAATAAAATAAACGAAAAAAAAAGGAAAAAGATAAATCTATCAGTAGCAATAACGTTGCACCCTAACTCACTACGTTGCACCCTCCCCTCTTCGTTTATCCAGTAAAAGTCATCGAAGTAGCTTCTCGGCCGATATTTTGCCGCGGGTCATAAGAGAAAAATACATCGGGAATGGAAAAATAAATGGAAGAAATCTACACACCTTTGAAAAATAAGAAAACAAAGACGAGAGAGAAAGGGAGAAAGAGAAAAAGAGAAAGAGAAAGAGATATCTTCTTTGAACTCTTTTATTTTCGTCGATGTAGCTTTCCGTCTCTCTTTCCGCCGCTCGTTCGATCGAAAGGAATAAATGCAAAAAGCGCGAGATATAAGGATAGACTCGCGGAAGGAAAAGCGACTACGAGAGCGAGCTCGGAAAACAGAAGCGAAAGAAAGAGAAATGGCGAGAAAGGGAGAAAAGGATCGAGGGGTGTAATCGTCGAAGACGCACAAAAGGCGAGAGAATTCTCGTGGACGTTTTTTTTCGTCAATGCTTTTACTTTTTCATTTATTTACTTTTATACCAATCGTTTGGCCTTTATTGCTTATCCTTTTGATAACGAATTTATTGACGAATTATTATGTTACTTTTATTATTTTATTTTATTCTTTCGCTTTTCTTTTTATTCAAGGATACAATTAATAATTATTTTAATATTTTTTTTGCTCGCATCAGAGTTTAATTTTTTTCTTCATAATAAGATTTTGTTTTTACTTTCAGTAAAATAATCATGAATCTATTGTTATTTTTATTAATATAATCTCATATAATAGAAGAACTGTTAAATTTCATCAAAATATTCGACTAAAAATTTACAATAATTGTTTCGAGCAAATAAGTAAGTTTATATGTAAATTAAAAAATATAATAATAATATAATAACCGATTATCGATAAACATATATTTAAATTTTATGATTAAACAGTTAATAGGATAACACATGTCTCGGCTCAAATCGTCGAATCACAAAAATGTAAATAAAGTCGAACGACGCGAATAAATTTTCAAAACAATCAAAATTCCTTGCTTTAATACGAAGAAAATAAAACGAATAAATTAAGACCAGTTTAATAAATTATGTACGGTTATTAAAAATCTAAATGTTTTATGAAACGCGTGCGACGTAATTTACTTATGAGCGACACGCATTGGAAAAGTAAGACTGGCAGAAGAGGATCACAAGGTGAACAATAACAACAATAATTTTGAATTTTATTTTTCGTTGTTAATTAAGATGACTTTTTAAAATAAATATTAGTTTCGTACGTGAGAAAGTAATGGCGTGGCGCGATAAACATTTAAGAAAACAAACGCGCTAAGAGCTCTTGTAACTGCACAAGCGCAACAATGTATTAAATTTCTTCAATTTGTCTTTACAGAATTACTTCCAATTTTATGCGATATCCCCTCCGCGCAAACTAACGGACAAAAAGAAAAAGAAAGATTCGAAATTAATCGACGGCCACTCGTTATCGTCCGCAAATCGGTCTAGTTTCGCAAAGCAATATATCCCCTCTTTAACCGTAAATACACTCCTCGATCTTTCGTCGACACAAACAATCGCCGTTTATTCTTCTCTCTCTCTTTTTCTCTCTCGCTCTCTCTCTCTCTCTCTCTCTCTCTCACTTTCATTCGCAACGAGCAAGTACACATCTCCAGCGGAGTCAATCTAAAATAATAAATGTAAAAATTGGGCTCGAAGAAACCGTGCCCTTACTCCCCGGCTGTGTGTGCCTCGAGCGCCTCCCTCGTGACTCGGGAGTACGGGAGCGAGAAAGGATGACTCAGAATCGGTACCTCCGGTGGTGGGAGTCCTCGATTTAGTGGAGGGGAAGCCAGTCGGCGTGAGCCCGAGCGAGACGGAGCGACGGCTCGGGGGAGGACTCTCTTTCTCTCTCTCGCTCCTCGTGCGTGGAGACAAGGGAGGGGGCGGCGTACCGTAGTACCGCGAACGCCAAAACGGCCGGCCGACTCGCGGCGGTGCAGCGACGCGCGCGCGCGCACGCGAGCGAGCGAGCGAGCGAACGAGGAAGGCGCGCGTCGCCGGTGGGTATACGTACGCGAGATAGGCAGCCGGCGAGCCGCGGGAGGACGAAACGAGCGCGCTCCGCGCACACACACACACACGACCCGTAAGAGAAAGAGAGAGAGAGAGAGAGAGAGAGAGAGCGGAGAAGAGCGCGGGACAAAGACGAGAGGCGCCGCCGCGCGAGAGAGCGATTGTGTGCTGTGCTACAGTCGCACCGCGACACCCCCGCAGAGTGAAACCGCGCGCGCGAGAGACACACAGAGAGCAGGAGACGAGAGCGCTCTTTATCTTTCTCTCTTGCCATTTTCGCGCTCGGCAGTTTGACACGCGCGCACGGCGCGGATATCTAGCGCGGACGCTTTATACGCTTTTCCGCTTCTTTCTCTCTTTTCTCTCCCTTCTTATTTTTCTTACATTTGTTTTCATCTACGATCGTGGTTTTTTTTTTTTCGATCGCCACAAAGGCAAGTAAAGCCAGTTTTTCAAAAGTCATCGGTGAAGATTTTCGCCGCAATCGAGGCGCGTTTTATTCGTTTATCTCGTATTTCAGACGTGCGATTAAAAATAATTTCGTAAGCGTAAGCAGATTGAAATTCGAAGAGGACGAGGAAAACAAAAGTGAACGAAATACGCTGGAGAACAAGTATAAATAATATAAAGTTATCCATCGGACAGTGACAGTTTTTCGGTAAGTAACTCTTGTTTATTTCAAAATTGTCGGTTGAATTGCGGTACGGTACGGATTTCGCGCGTTTCTATCTGGTGACACGTGTCTATCGAACGCCGCTTAATCGTCGAATGTCGGAATTTAAAAAAGAAAGAACCGATAATTGATACAATGTTTAATTTTCTTTTTCCGCGCCTGCAATTGACTCGAGATTAATTCCCTTTCTATTAGATAAAAAAAAGGTTTTTTTCCCTCTCGAAAGAATTTTTAAATTATCTTGCGATTTTTCTTCAAACAAAATTCATCGTGCACTTAAAAAAGGAAAAAAGGTTTATTACGTATTTTAAGTAATTAAAATGTAATTTTACATCCAACCCATAATTATATTAACTATTTTTTCACATCAACGTGCACTTATTCCCCTTTAAAATTACAAGTTCACCGATTTAACATTTATTTATCCGTCAAATGAAAACAAGAAGAACATCGCGACTCGTGAGAAAAGTGGGCAAGGCGAAGCGAGGGCTGGAAAAAGCTCCGCGGTGATCTCGCTCGTCGTGTCTTTATCTTTAAGAACAAAGAGTTACGAGGCGAAAGACGAGTTTTGATGTGTTCAGAGGTTGCTGCATACGTCTCTCTCTCTCTCTCTCTCTCTCTCTCTCTCTCTCGAGGAGAGGCTGAGTGTAAGCGAGCGGCGCGAACCTGTTGATGAAGGAGTCATCGCGGCGAGAGAGACTCTTTGAGGAGTTGTGGACTACCTACGCTCTAGTACTACTCGACCGCCCGTCGAACCTCTCTGTCTGTCTCTCTCTCTCTCTCTCTCTCTCTCTCTTTCTTTCTTTTATACGCATACTCGAGTTTTCACGAGGAATTTGCGCCCGTTGAGTGTCTCTTTAAACCTGTGTGAGCGTATGCGTATGTGTGTATGAACCAACCTCGACGTCATAATTAATAAAATCTCGGAAAGAAGCAGAGGTGGGAAAGAAGAGAGGCGTGCGTAACGATAAGAGCCGGAAAAATTGAAGAACGCAACGGAGCGCAAACTCGCCTCGGGAGTTGATTATAAACGCCGCTACCGTACTCTCTCACTCTCTCTCTCTCTCTCTCTTCTTGCTTTTCTGCATTTCTCAGCTCGAAAGACTATTTTTCACGGCTCGCTCGCTTGGTAGCGATCTCATTTGCAGTCGGTTTTCGGCTTCCATAGTTGCTCACTTCGTTAACGCGAACCGAGCTCGCGTTCGCGTTCTCTTCGCTCCTTATTTATGGCTAAGCATTCTTCTTTCTCCCTAGCTAAATCGCGAACGGACTCAAAGTGACGACTGCTTTGTTTTTCCTTTTTATACACCTAAGTTTGTGGTCGAATATATCTTTGTGAGTAATATACATATATATATGTAATCTTCTCTGGTATCGTTGAAAATTGTAAAATTTCTCGCAAACTATCGGACAAGTAATATTGACAAGAATATACATTTATTTATGATTTTCCGTAGTTTTAAAATACATCGAAACGCTGAATTGACGTTTCTGCTTTGCGTATTTTATTTATTTATTGTCAATGTCTACATTTTTATTTTACTTACATTCTAAAATTTTTATCGAATATTCAAAAATATATTGTGTCAATCATAGTTATAATAAGTGATAATACTTTATTAATCCTAAACTCGTTTAAATTTAATTATTTCCAACAATTTTTTTTTATCGAATTAAAGTTATTTAATATAAAAATCGTAAGTAATAATTATCGATTATTTAATAAATTTACATCCAGAAATATAGATAATTTTGATTCTTTAATAATTATGTAATTATAATATTGAGTAATAATTTAATTTAATAAATTATTTAAAAATTCTTGTATGAATACGTTGAAAATGTATTAAAATTTTTTAAAACACATTTCACTAATTTATAATAATAATTTATAATAAAAAAAGTAGTTTAGTTTGGCGAATTTCGCATCTATAATATATTATGAAGAAAAATAAATTGAAAATTATCCATTATAAATTCTAAAAGAATTGTAAAAGAATGGTGGTAAATTATTATAAATTTACTTTTTTCTTTTTTTGCAAGTTAATTATTGATTACAATTTTATGTTAATACATATATAAAAAAAACATTCATTATTTTGTATCTGTAATAAGCAATTTGTTAAAAAGCAAAATACTTATATTTAACATAATACATATCGAGTTAATATCACGACAACATTAATTAAAAAAGTTTTAATAAATTTTAATGAAAAATAATATGTACTGAAAATATTTAGAGAAAATTATTTTGCTTAAAAATTTTATCATTAACTATTTTTTATGTTAATAAATTTTATATTAAGAACTAATATATTTCATTCGTAAATAATGAACATATTTAATCGAAAAAAATTGAGAATTAATTAATATTAGGTAAGAAGAAATAAAATATTCTTAACGCTTACTTTATTTATTCTCCGATAACCGATATAATATTAGTTGCCTTCGCGTCTACAAAATCTTGTACATAATACATTATATATATATATATATATATATATAGATATTGTGTAATAAAAAAACTTGGAGAGAGTTTAAAAGAAAATAAGGAGAAAATGAAAAAAATTTTAATTTCAACGTTAAATTTAAACGATTTTAAACTTAAAAATAAGTAGATAAAAGTTGTTCTCGTTTAATATTTAAATTTCGCCGTTCGCTCCGAGGGCATATAATCTGATCCAATATTTTTCATCGCGGTTAACCGACTGCGTGTTAGTAAACGGGCCGCACGGTGGACAATTAATATTCCGCAAAAGGTCGGAAAACCGCGCGGTAAGCCTTTCATTGCGAGCCGGATGGAGAAGCAATCTCGCGCGTTTTGTACAAACGTATACCCATTTATACGAGTACGTATATGTATATATATATATATATACATACATTTCGCGCGACTTTTCACTTTCCAAAAATCCTTTCGCAAATTTGCGAACTGTCGCTCGCTCGCCTAGTAAAGCAGCTGCAGACTGTCGATAAACTCGCAACAGGTATATGATCCTTTTTCCCTATGTAAACGCGAGAATTCCAATTCTCTCTCTCTCTCACTCTTGGGCGAGAATCGAAAAGTAGTAGCAGCAGCAGCGGCGGTGCATGTACTTACACACGCCTCTGCCTTTTCGTCGAAGTGATATATAGAGAGAATGTCAGCTGACAGGGGATTAATCGCCCGACTAGAAGAGCAGCTCCCCCCCCCCCACCTCTGTGATCGATTCTCGCTATACGAGAAAAGAAGATTTCCTCGGCCACTTTTTCATTGAACCTCTTCTCCCTCCTTCTCTCTATCTCTCTCTTTCATCTTTTTTTTTTTACACCGCCCGAGGCAATTTTCGCGTTATTGAAGCGCTTGTACAACGGAATTTTTTTATAACCTCCGTCTCCGTTCTTTCTTTTCTTTTCGCTCTCTCTCTCTCTCTCTCTCTCTCTCTCTTTCTATCTCTCAGTCTCGCGTACTCGTCGTTTTTCCCATCGTGTACGTCCGCTCTCGCGCGCGCACGCGTGCAGTTCATTTTATTGGGCATAATTTTGAACGGCGAGAGTATACTATATAAGCTATATTCGAATATTTCTAGATCGATAATGAAATATTTGCTAATGCGATGTATGTGCATAGAATTTGCCTACGGGACGACATGTATTAGGTATCAGTGGGAATTGAAATATAATCTTTTCCGTGATTCCTTTTTTTCCGTCGCGTACTGATTATTCGATTTTTATTAATAGTTGCTTATGCATCCACGTTGCTTTTTATTAACTAATTCATTATCTGCATTTGTATATGCATACCTTTTACACATTTTTGTTCTTTGAAAGTACAATATGACGGTAAATGAAAGATTTCAAAAATTTAATTTTGTTAAGGGGATAAATTTGTTAAAAGATTTAATATGTAAAATATGTACTGTTCTTATGGTTTGAACTTATTTCAAAAACAATTTTATTTAATTAGCTTTTCATATTATTACCATAACACATGCAGTTAAAATTTGAATAAATGTTAATACAAGCATGAAATCATACAGTGAACAAAATTTTCCTGGTCGCATGAGAATTTAATCTAAAAAGTATTTCAAGACATTCTTACAACAATGAAAGAATGTTTTTTCTCGCTTTTAATGTAATAATTAATAAATTTTAATTGAATAAAGTTTATTAAAAAAGAAAAAAAATCTTTTAAATTAAATGGAAATTTTATTTTACAGTAAATATGACTTTATATATTCAATTTATGTTTTTTTTTATTTTAAATTTATCAGAACTATTTTGTTTTTTTTTTTTTTATAAACTTATGCAAAAAAATTTGATTGTAATAGAAATTATATTCGCTTGTTTTACCATCGTAATCGAATAAAATACGCATATCGGAAATATAATTTTTTTTTTTTTTTTTCAAAATAAATTTAAATTCATCATTTTATCTCGAAAATTGTTTGACAAGCAAATTTGTAAAAATTAATCTCCTACACAAAATTAACTTATCCATCGTTTATAAAACCAAGACAAAAAAAAATGAAAAATCATCTCCGTCGAACACTCATAATATATTTACGAATTCTTGACAAGACGCGTGACAAGACACACGATTTTTGACATATTTCAACCGCGTATATCGGTTATAATCAAAGAATACGGGTTAAACGAAAACAAAAGAAGCAAGAATCGCGATCGAAAATTTACCGGCTCAATCTTGCGAGCGACGGTTCGACCGCTCTCTCTCTCTCTCTCTCGAGCCAATTTTCGCAACGACGGCGGCATAATACATACGAAATCGTATAGCCACCACCGCTTGGATTTAGTTTGCTGCCGGACGGCAAGTTTACGAGGGCCATCGGTGACGCGTCTGGGACGTATACAGAACAGAGTTGGGAGTAGCGCGGAAGTAAAGGGAAGAGGAGGAAGAGGTGAGAGAGAGAGAGAGAGAACCTCTGGGATTTCCAGGAGTGAGCGTGTCGGATCGAGAACCGCAGAGCTGGGATAATTGTTTCGTGTAAATGGAACGTTTAGCGGGGGAGAACTGGACGCTTTCTCTTTCGGTCTCGCTCTGTATCTTTCTGTATAGTTATTCCACTCGCTTTTGGCACCCGTTTACGCGTACGTTATACAGAGAGAAAATGAACGCGCTTGTGCCGATCGACGCATCTATGCGGTACATATACGCACACATACACACACACACACATATATATATACATATATATTTATATATACACATCCACTCGGTTAATAACGGCTATCGGGATGATTTAGCAAACGTTGTATGCAAGTATTTTGTGCGAGCTCGTTTGACATGATTTTTTCGCTCGTAAGATTTTATGCTGGAACGTTGGCTTTTTGAAAATTTTGAGATTTTATAACCGCGCGAGGAGAAAAATTAAAATTGTTATATTTTTTCATAATTTTTTTATTGTACTATAAAAAACGATATCGTTGAGCCTTCGAAAAACTTTAACGATAATATTTGCGTTCAGTTGTTGTTTGAAATGGAAATACAAATTAGAAATTACATACACCTCGTAAACCTCGTGAATACAATGACACTTAAAACCCGCAAAAACTTGCATAATGAAAAATCGACGTCTCGAAAGGAGCCGCACGCGAGCAACTGGTTACTTCTGTGTTCAAATCGTGGACTGCGGAAAGTCATTTACTGTATATCGCATGAGAGAGAGAGAGAGAGAGAGAGAGAGAGAGAAACGGGGAAGGGGAGAGAAAATGCGAGAGCGAGAGAAAGAGGAAGAAAGAATAATGCGTTAGCGGAAACGGCCAATTTTCTTTCAAAACCCTCTTCATCTCCATCATCGCGTATATACACTCACGTGTGGTACTGAAAATTTATTCATTCCCTCGCAGGCCGCAAAATTTAGGGCGGACGGCGTAATTAAGAAGCGTTAAAGCGCCCCATTCTCTCTCTCTCTCTCTCTCTCTCTTTGCCCCTCACACTCTTTTTCCTATTTTTCGCATTCGCACGTATAACGATAAAAAAACAAAAAAAAAAAGTACGGAAACGAAAAAAAAAAAAAGAGAGCGAGGTAGATGAAGAAGAAGGAAAAAACAAGGAACGCTAATTTCCATATTCATTTGCGGGTGTGCATCGCACAGCGCGGATATATATTTGCATATTCGAGCGAGTGCGAACTATGGAGAATCGGGCTCTCGCGCACCATTCATAGTTCAGTAGGCTTTGCAAAATAATAAGGAGATAGAGCAGCGCTCTCGAAAAACGGAGAGAAGTCTGTGTGCATCGTATCGTAGAAAGACGAAAAAGAATGGAGAAGGAGAGCGGAGGAAGTGGACGGTTAACAAACTTACTCACTTATTTCTTATTCCGGGCTCTTCTCCGTCCTCCGCTTCTTCCTTATCCTTTCGCTCTCTTTCCGTGGGTTCATCTCAAGAGAAAGAGAGAGGATGAGGGGGAGTTTCTCAAATCCTTCTCTGGATGATTGCCAATGAATGGTTAAACGCTCGACGCTGTACTCCTTCTCTTTTACTCTTTCACTCTCTCTCTCTCTCTATTACCGAGAGTTGAGAGTATATAAGGCGACCTGTTGATGGGGGAGAGTTGTATAGTTGCATCGCGCGCATGATTCACAAAGGGCAAGCGACGCACACCTACCTGTGTGCCCTCGCTTCCGTGAGCGCGCGATCTTCGCGCGAGTAATCGAGTGAAGAGCAACCGAGAGGGAAAGGTAAAGAGGAAGTAAGGGAAAACGGTGGCAATAGGCAAATATAGGAAAGGAGGTTCGGGGTGTGTGTATGTGTGCGCCTTATCGAACGATGCTCGACTGCATCTTAACGGCGATTGAATTTTCGTTTATCTATATATTTATATATGTATGCAGATACATGTATATGTGTATATATAAGTATGTTTGTGTAAATGTATACGTCAGTACGAGTATAGATCGTCGCTTAACTTCGAAGAGTACATATATAGGTTGCCGTCGGCGCATCCGAGGCCTTTTTGCCGATGAGAGGGGAAGCTCGTTATTCGGCTTTTGTGAGAAACGTATTACCGAGGATAATGCGGTATAAAAGCTTTTTGTATAGCTCCAGCAGCATCCACCGGAGGAAAGTGAAAGAGAAAGAGAAAGAGAGAGAGAGAGAGAGAGAGAGAGAGAGAGAGAGAGAGAGAGAGAGAGAGTATATTTAATTTTTGTAAGAGCCTCGCGCTATGCGCGGACGATTATTTTTAGCGAGATTAGACGATGCGCGCGTTACTTGTTTTAAAATGTATATTTCTCTCTCGAAATATTTCATTCGAAAAACAATGTCACCCGTATATGCGTTTTTATTCTTGTAACTGTTTATTGTTTGGAAAATATTTTCTGCTCCTCACCGAAGCTACAGCGTGAAAATGTGCGCGCACTAAAAAGTGCTTTTTAACTTTAAATTTTTTTTCTCTTCCTTTTCTTTCTTTTTTTTTTTTTTTTTTTTTTTTTTTCTTCTTTTTTATAATTATGAGACGGTGTAAACGAAAATATAAAATTTCTCGTTAAATTTTTTTAAAATTCAAATCGTGAGAAAACGATGTAGTTACATAATTGCCGCGATAAATTTCATAAATTATACAAACGAAATTATAGTTTAAAATTATTACGATGAAATATAAAGTACGACTGATTTTCATCGAGTCTTATGAACTTGGATAAAACGTTTCTTTTTTTCTTTCTCATAGTCTTAGACAATCTTTATAAATAATGGAAACCTCGTCTGAGTAATCCAAATGATAATTTTATTGGGACAAGAAATACATTTGACGATCGTTTTTCTCGCCGGCAAAGTTCATACGTCTATGCACACGTGTACTTGAATTCTTTTTTTTGCTACTCGAACTTTATTCGCTATGTCATTTGTCGCAAAAAAATATACAGATCCAACGCTTGAAATGCATTTTGTGATAAAAATTTCAAACGGTTTTTGTAGATTATCTCGCGTCGACAAAAAAAGAAAGATCGCAAAACGATTTTATTATACCTTACAACCATTTTATTTGACGTGTCGAAATTTTCGAGGTAATTTAACGTATTGCTTTTCTTTTTTATGACATTCTTATTATAAAACTAGAATCGAAATTTTCTTGTATATAAAAAATTTGGTTAGTAAAATAATATTTTATATCAAAAACTTTTCCGGCAAAAACGATTCGACGTTAGATCAGATTGAAACGATAATTAATAGTCGTCTCAAATTTGATTATTTTTTTCACCGCTCGTTGAAAGGAAAATTATTTCGTTCAAAGATTTCATTGTTTTAAGGATTAAGCGAAAAACGTACAATATTCAACCGCGTTATTTGCATTTCAGTTGTTGCGCGAATGGTACAGGTAGAAAAGAGAGAAAGAGAGAAACAAACACGAGATCGAAGTACACGACGACGGGAAATAACGATCACTTCGTCGAATACCGCTATCGAATCTCTCTTCCAGCACTTGTCATTTCCTTTCGAGCGAGTCGTAAGAATGCTATAAATCGCTTCGCGCGCGCGACAAAACCACTCAGATGCCAATCTGTGATAACGACTCGTAGCAATCGAACAAGTATCGAGGCGCTTACTTTAGACGTTGGATCGCATTTTAAAATCGTTGACGACTACTCCTTCCCTCCTCGTGCGCTTTTCATCGAGATATCGGCACTTTAGCAACGATTTGCTGCTCCCGTCCATTATCTTGTGTTCCGTTTGCAATTTAACTGCTCGTCTTTTCGAATCGTTTTAATTCTTTGTTGTATTTCAATCATGAATCCGAGAGACAAACGGCTGTTCGTTATTGCGCGGTACATTGTTTGAATTTCCAAACTTTCATCGAGCCTTTATGGTGATACGATTGATTGTTTAGGAGTTTGACAGATTTTATTGTATTTTTTTTTTTTTTTTTTTTTTTTTTTTTTAGATTAAATTATTTTGCATTGAAGTCGATTTACAAAGAAACATTTGTGGAAATTTAATTAAAAATAAAAAAAAAAACCATCGTTTTTATTAAAATTTTAACATTGTATCACTTTAAAAGAAGTAATAAAGCATTGTGGTTGTGAATTAAAAAATTTTTATATTTAATAAAATTTCGAAAAAAAACGATATATCGAATATCATCTGACATCACCTGACGCTATTTATTGAAAAAAAAAAAAAAAAAAAAAAAATTATTACTATTTCCGATGAATTTTAAAGATAAACTCATTCAACCCTTTACCGCAATAAAACTCATCGCTACTACCAACAACTTCTACGCTCTATTAAACCAAATACAAAATCATAATAACTACCGTCACTAAAATGAAAAAAAAAAAAAAACAAAAAAAAAAAACGATATTAAAAAAAAGATTAACAAAATGAAAAAAGTCGCCCAAGAGCAGCAGTGTGTACAACCCATAGAGCCAAGAGCGACATCGGCGCGATAGACGAAAAGTTGAGAGGGCATTCTGGGGTAGAAAGGGAGGGGTGGGATCAGGATCACCGGGCGGTTTATCGTCCGATAAACGCACTCGCGGTGAAAAAGGTAGCGCGCGGTGCCCCGGCGGTCGGCGCGGGGTTTTGCCTGGACTTTTCAGGAAAAGTTTATCCGGAAAAGCTTTAGCCAGCTCGTTTATAAGGCGTGTGTGTGCGTATATGGAGAATGCGTTATAAATTGTTCCATATGCGGACTGCATTAGAGTATAACAGCGTCCAGCTCGGCCTATGCGCGCGAGCCCGCCAGGATGCTTCCTCTCTCTCTCTCTCTCTCTCTCTCTCTCTTTCTCTCTCTCTCTCTCTCTCTCTTTCTCTACCTACTGCGTGTATTTATTGCGATAGGTTTCGCGTAGAATGCACCGCCGGCAAATTTATTGTCGGCTACTCGCCGGTGTAAAAACTGAGAGAGAAAGAGAGAGAGAGAGAGAAGCAGACCGAGTAAGCGACCGGCTGCTGGCAGAGTTTTTCGCGCCCGGTAAATCCCGACGCCAAATTTCTATCGTCCTGTTGTTGTTGTCGTCGTTGTCGTCGTCGTCGTCTCTCTCTCTCTTTCTCTCTCTCTCTCTCTCTCTCTCTTTCACTCTCTCTCTCTTTTTCCTCCCCTCCAGTTCTTTGCACGAATAGCTTCGTTCTTCTTTTTTTTTTTCTATTTGCTGTGTATGTGGCTGTGCTTTTTTGTAAGTACCGAGCTGTCGGTCGGGCGAACGATTTTTTTTTTTTTTTTTTTTTTTCGCCGAGTGTGCGAGCTTTGTCCGCGCGCAAGTGTGAATGTGTATGTATGGCCCGTGTGTCACGTGCGCGCATAGATAGGAGTTGAGGTTTAGAGCTGTTATAGCCGCGGGATAATCCTCGCGCTGCACATTTTGTAAAGCGCGCTATCTGTGCTGCTGCGCGGTATTTCTTGAAAAATGAGAGATTTGACGTCGGTGATGTACGCACTAGTTTGCTTCGGGTCACGATCGATGCTTCGTTTCGTTTGTCGTGAAAACGAGATTTTATGGATTGCTTTATAGTCGGCCGAAGAGAGCAAATTCGTGGCTTTATGCGTGCACAAGTTATTGTTAAGAGTTAAACGCCAAATTTATGCCGCTGCAAAAAATCGCTGGTGCGCAACTTGTCATGGGATGAAAAAAGAGAGAGAGAGAGAGAGAAATAAATGATTGTGCAATTTTTCAATTACAACATTATTTTAAATAAACTTACGATTGTAAATAAACATAATTGTTTAAAGAAGAAAACCGTGGTAAAATCAGCAATTTTTATAAATATAAGTAAATGAAATAAAATTTGTAACGCTTGTGATAAGCGTGATTTTTGACGATTATCTTTAATAATTTTTACAAATTTCATAGTGGCTGCAATAATTTGTATCTTTTATAAAATAATTGAGAAATCACTCATACTTATTTTTTATCTAAATATATCAATTTCTTCTCCAAACTTATATTGTATAAATAATTTGTACGATAATTAATTCAAATTAAATAATATCACGATATTCTATTAAAAAACAAAGTATGAAAATTTAATTAAACTGATAAATTACAAATTAAACATCCGATGAAAATAAAATTCGCTCGAAGCTATGTAAATTTTCACCGTGTACCGAAAGCAACGAGCACGTAATTATAATAAATTCATTGAGCATCAAAAGAAAATTAAACGAATAACCCAATGAACGAATTATCATCCAATAATCGGAAGAAGCGTCGCGCGTCCTGTTCAAAGCAGCGCTCCAACGTTTTAAAATTAAATCTCGCACGGCATCTCGTTTCGTCGTAGCGACGGTTCACAAAGAGTGTGCGCGAGCCTAAAAAAACCAAATAAAAATAAAAAAAAAATAAAAAAAAAAAAAAAGAAGAAAAAAAAACGGGGCTAATTCGAGAAATTATGGGAGCGAGAAATTTCTCGATGCACGTGCATGCGACTCGATATACGCGCGTGCACGTTCGTGTGTGCGTGCGTGCGCGCGCGTGTACGTACGAATATCGTACGTAGCTATACATCCGCGTCCGTCTGTTTCTCTCGGAAAGCCGCTGTCGATTTGCGCGAGCGTATCGCTCGGCTGTAATTAATGAGCGGTAAGATACGAGGGTAATAAGTCATTAGACGCGCGCTCTCGCGATACCGAAACATATCTTTCTCTCGACTAGATATTATTCTGCAAGACCGCACGAGTTGACTTATATACGGTAAACATATGTTGCTGTTGATGCGGTTGAAATTATATCGTTTTTGGGAAAGAGTTTATGCTTCCTTTTTTTTTTTTTTTTTTTCTTACTATTATATTTTTACAGGTGGTTCGCACCCAAATGTTTGCTTGGACAAAAAAAGGAAGAAGTAAAAAAAAAAAAAAGGAAAAAAACGATAAAAGAACGGTTCGCGCGGGTGTGAGATGTCTGGTGAAGTGAAAAGACCGTGGTATTTTTATGTTTGTTTTGACAATAAAGAAGACGAAAAAAAAGAGAGGGAGGGAAAGAGAAAATAAAGAAAAAGAAAAAAAAAAAAAAATAAAGAGGTCGAGGGAAAATATAAACGTCAGTTGGATAACGTTGTCAGAGAAATATTTCATTAAAAAACGTCTTTTATTCAAAAAAATGGAAAAGTTTGGGCGAGTAAGATTTATACTTTTGTTCGCATTTTTTTTTCGAAAGTAGTTTCTATAAAAATTTTAAATTGGTTTTTTTTAAAAATTAACTATATGCGTTAATTTTCATTGTTAAATTATCGATGTAATTACTATTTAACATTACAATAAGCTTACAAAGCGAAATAAATTATAAGTCTGATGAAAATTTTGATTGGCAATATTTTTAATCGACTTTACATTGTAGCTCAATGAATACTAATATCTCCATAAATATTATTTGTCCACTCTAACGACGATCTCATTCATTTTTTATTCCTCGGCAATCATCCTTTTATCTCGCAACGTGAAATCGTTACAAAAGCACAAAAAAATTAAGCTCAAGAATCGCTGTAAACAAAGCGCGGTAAAAAGCGCAAAGGGAAGCAAAAAATCTCATCCAAAGGGAGCAATAAACGCGCCAACACCGCGCCGAGGAACGAAAGAAAAAAAAAAAAAGAAAAGAAAACGAATTGCTTGTAATACACACAAAGTAAAAGGGAGATAGAGTCGATTTAAAATTTTCCTCTAACGCCCGAGGCGCTTCACTTACGGGCCGAGTCCGCGGAAAAGATCATCGCGTGGCTCGCGCCTCAAACGCAGTCTCCGCATATCAAAAGGGCTCTTTCGCGTTCATCTGTGCGGCTGCTACATGTACGCAGACGTACATAAGCGTGCGGGCGCCAAGTGCGTTTTCGGAAGTGCGAAGTGGCCGCGCCGGTCTGGGCAACGAGTACGCACACACTCTGCGCTCGAGTGCTTTTTATGTGTGCTCGCGCGTTTTCTCTTCTTTTTTTTTTGTCCTTCTCTCTTTCTCTCTCTCTCTCTCTCTCTTTCTCTCTTTCTCTCTCTCTCTCTCTCTCTCTCTCTCTCTCTCTCTCTCTTTCTCTCTCTTCCTCTTTGCTGCTCGATGAGCCGAGACAATAGTCTCGAGTATGCTCGCAGCATTCTCCCTTTTTTTTCATTCTCTCTCTCTCTGTCTCTACCTTCCCAAGTGGAGAACAGAGAAAGAGAAAAGATAGAGAAGCGAAAGAAAGAAAACGGCGACACACGGCATCCCTTCGGGCGTTCGTCCCAATCGATTTTTACATCTGGCTATTATTGTGACTTCGACGCCCCTGTTCTCTCTCTCTCTCTCTCACTCTCTCTCTTCTCTTATTTGCTCTCTTTCTACTGGAGTCTTTGTATGGTAGCCGGGCTTCCGTCGCGCGCTCTCTTTTTGCTCCCGCGCGAAGGACCGACGCGTGAACAGCGCGGGATTCAGTTCTGTATATGTGTATGGGTGAAAAAAGGGCGGGATAGAGAAACAGAGAGAAGGAGCAAATTTTGAAATCGACACCGTGTGTGTGTGTGTGTGTGTGTGTGTGTGTGTGTGTGTGTGTGTGTGTGTGTGTGTGTGTGTATGTGTGTGCAATGCAAGAGGAAGGTAAAGAAAGAACGAATGTTTCTCTGCACTTCCGAGGGTCTTAAGAGCGAAATTGTCACTATTAAGCATTCACGTAATGTAACGACAATTGTCGTATATCGAACTTGGGGGGAAAGTAGATTTCATATAGAACTATTCCTTTTTTCCGCGCATACGACCGCATTACACGAACATTTGCGGTACGAAAAATGTGCCCGGTTATTTTGATAAATTTTATCGTTTTATTTATTAAAATTATTTCATAATATTTTATAAATTATTAATTAAAGTAGTGAATTTTTTCGTTTTATTCGTGATGATTAATTCGATCGTGCAAATAAATCGAGCGATTTATCGGTCAATTCCTCTGATTAACCTACATTCTATGACAACGATTCAATTTTAATAACCCAAAATTATCCTTTATAAAGCATTTTTTTGCAATTTTAAATTGGTAAAAAAAAAAAAAAAAAAAGAATGAAACCAAAAAAAGGAAAAATCGGTAGAACGAAAAACGTTCGGTTCAGAAAATAGACACAGTCGCTCGAGACCATAACCCTAAAGTACGCCGAGTGCAGTGCGATAGTTCGGTCACGATCGGCCAATAAACAAACGAATTAAATAGAGACGTTAAAGCGTTCAGGTGAGCGTGGCACGCACGCTGCGCGCGGTTATTAAACGAGTTGCCGGTTAGCGCGCTTGATTGAAAAGGAAAAAAAACGTCGATACCACCGAATGCTGCTTCTTTAACCCTTCGCTCGCGTTCGTTCCGTCCCTTCTCGTCTCACTCTCTCACTCTCCTCTCTCTTTCTTCTTTTTCCGACTATATCGTCTTTCTCACCGAGAGAGCTCGAGTGGCCTTACTTCTCTTCGCCTCTTCTTCGTCCCTTCTCCGTTCCCGGGACTAAATGAGAGCTCTCCGTTACGGAGATTACATCGGCCGCTGCGGCGGCAGCGCCGGGGAAATGATTACAGTCGAGCCACTTTTGAGAGGAAGGGCGCAGAAAAAAAAGTACCTCAGTCTCTCTGTCTCTGAACTTAGTGGAAGGAAAATGCTCGGGATTTTTCTCGGCTTTACTTGTATGAAGATCTTTAGTCTGTTCTTTTTCCCTCTTCTGCTTCTTACCTCGCCTTCACCCTCTCCCCCGCCCCCTCCTTCGCTTCGCCGCTGTCCTTTTTACTTTTGCTGCTGTTTTGTTATAAAGAGAAAATAGAAGGAGGGGGGAAGTAGAGAGAGAGAGAGAGAGAACGACGCGATAATTATTTTAGGCAAGGTAATTATACGCATGCGTGGACAGCGAAAAGCTGCAGGAGTCGCGCTTGGAATTTTTCCCAAAATCTCTTTTTTTTTTTTCAACGTTAAATTAGCTCGAAATACTAAATTTTCTTTATTTTGCATTTGATGCTTTTTATTTTTATTTCAACGCTGGGATTAACCTTTGCCTTGCAGTTTAATTTTGCTATATTCCTTTTTTTTTCCTTTTTTTTCTTTTTTTCACGTGACAGGAGAAAAAACTTCGAAACTAAAATAGTACCACGTTAAGTGCAACGTTTTTCTTTATTTTAATTTAACGCTTTTGGGAAAAAAATATACTATCGTATTTAAAATAAATTTAAACAAAAATGTATAAAACTTGAAAAAACGACGGAATAATTTATTTAATTTTTAATATAAAAAATAACGTCATTTTATTATTTATCGAGCACAACATCGAATTATAATTTTAATATAATAATAAATACGCGTAACTTATAATGATAAATATTTTACGAAATATTCGAAAGTAAATAATTTTAAAATAATATTTCGCCGTAACTTTACCGCTCGCGAAATTTTGATAAATTTTATAAATTTTATAACGCAAGGTATTTCGCTCGTCGTAAAAATTCTTTATTTTTAATAAATATTTTAGAAACCATGAGAAAAATGTAAGGACGAAGTAAATTGCTGAGGCAAAAAAGAGTATAGAAAAGAACGCGCTTGGAATTCCCCTTCATGTAGACAGTAACCACTCTTAAATTCTACCGATAATTTCCTTTTGTTCTGTAACTTTGTACAGAATAGTATATTCTTTTATTTTTTTTATTTTTTTTTTTTTTTTTTTTTTTTTTTTACTTCTTTCTTTCTTTCTTTTTTTTTCTTCAAAATATAATAAACTTTTCTATAAATTCACGAAGTAATTTTTTGTATTTTCAATCACTTCAAAACATAATTTTTGTTAAATTTTTGGTTGATTTATAAAAAAAAAAAAAAAAATAAATAAATAAATAAATAAACTTAAAATATCACGGCAAAACAAAGTCGCGCGTAAAGTTCGAGAAAATTGAAAGTTTATCGGACAGAAGGAGAAAAGAAAGCGAATGTTATAAATTTTTTTTTACGATTTGGTTGGCTTCCTTTTTTTAACTTTTTATTCGAGAGCAGTAAAAAGAAGGTCATCGCGCTAAGAGTATAAAATCGGTCGATCAAGCACTCGGGTCGAAACGATATCCCGGTTTAAATCCCGAACTCATCGAAACTTTTCCATCGACATGTTTATAATCCACTAATCGCCCTCGCTTACCTTTCCGCGGCACAATTTAAAACTTTCCATGACGCCATTATCCCCTCGGTGCATTGTCTTTGCTGCTCTTGCTGCTGCTGCTAGTGCTGCTGCTGCTACTGCTGCTGCTACCTTAAAATCGTTTACCCCTTAGACAATCTCCGCACCCTTCCCATCCCCCCCTACCTCCTTTTCCTCATTTTGCGCCTCATAGATCTTCGAATTTCAAGGAGTTTTAGCGTTCTCAACTTTGTAATCGCTTTATAAATTATGCGCGCACTAACACCGAGAGAGCCTCCGTAGAGCCGAGACGATCTACGGAAGAAGGAGCGAGACTTGGAAATCGAGGCGACGACGTCGCTCTGACCGACTATTCAATCTTTGCTCGCTCTCTCTCTCTCCCTCTCACTTTCTCTCTCACTCCACTCTTATATATTATCCCTTCGTTGACTAGAAAATGAGAATTACAAGGTATGATAATCATTAGTTAAATAACTACGGATTCGGATAAAAGGAACGTCGAGATTTAAGATTGATCGTCGTACATTTTAACGATCTTTTTACTGAAATTATATATATGTATATTTATTTATTTTCTTTTCTTTTCTTTTCTTCTTATTTAGATTATACAAATTATTGATTCAATTTTATAACAATTATTTCAATTAAATTTCTATAGAAATAATAAGCAGGGAGCTTAAAATTGGAAGCAGTGTAATTGGAATGGAATTCTATCTATAGAATGGAAATCACTCAATGCAACACAATTGAACAAACTAGCTTTAACTATCGTTGTTTAATTTATCGTAATAATAAGTTTTATCGTCGTTAAAAATTTATTACAATAGAAACGTGTATTTATTTCATTTTCGAAAAGGAGAAATGATTGTAAACTGGTAAAAAAAAAAAAAAAATGAACACATGGAGGTACGAGGATAATGAATAAATATAATAATTTGTATAGATAGCTCGTAAACATTGAATCTTCTAAAAACGTACTCGTAATGAAAATTCAAAAAGCACGCGTTCATCCCACTTGAACTGTAAGCTTTTCGAGTGTTCGAATTTCTCCGCTTGAGCAACTTTTTCCAAAACTCCCTTTAACTCCACATAATGAACGGTTCTGTAACGAATACCTACGAAAATTCCGACTAACAACTCCATCCGGTTTCGCTATTTTTCGAATAATCTCTCATTAAAATAAAACTAATTTCGCCAGCCAGCTCCCAATCCCGATGTTTCCATTTTTACGATACACACGCTTACGCGCATGTACACATAACGTAATATAATATATTCACGGCACGTATAGAGTTCCAAAGCCGAAAAGGAAATAATCGCGAGGAAAAGATCTTCGTCGGCAAACACAAATCACATCGAGAGTGCGCCGCGGAGTCCGGTGACTTCTTTCTCCTCTCTCTCTCTCTCTCTCTCTTCTGACGAGCTTATACGCTCGCGAGTTCTTTCCTCTTCGGTATCTCTTGCTGAACGAGCACGTGCGCAAACTACTCGTGCAACGGGAAGAGAGGGAGAGAGAGAGAGAGGCACACGATGAAGAAGAAGAAGAAGAAAAAGAAGAAAAAGAAGAAGCCGGAGGCGAGGACGAAATCAGTTTAGTTGTACTCGAAGAGCGACTCGAAAATTGCATTGCTCCTTCTTCTTTCTCCCATATACATATATATACGTCCCTCTCGTCATCATCGTTCCCTCCGTATGTGGCGCGGTACGCGAATGAGAAAAGGACGCGCGCCGAAAAAAGTGCAACGACGACGACGACGACGACGACTAGTGCCGAAGTAGACGACTCGCGTGTATACCCTCGTATACATCCATACGAGCACCGAGATATCCGTGAGCTGCCGCGTAAGTCTCTCTAACTAAGGAAAAGAAATTCGAGAGCGCGAGCACGAGAAGGAAAAGACGAGATGTATATTAGAAACGAAATTAAATGAGGATTCTTTGGAGAAACGCGGAAAATTTTCCGTCTTGGATATATTTTGAGCGCCCGAGCGAGCATTAAAGCGAACCCAAAATTATTTTCCGACCGTTGATTAAATACGTTCCCTTCTTCATTGTAAAATATTGCTTATATATATATATATATATATATATGTATATATATATATATATTGCTATAACTTCAATATTTACTTTTAATTATTTTTATTTTTTTTAACACTATATTACTAGAATTCTTTACGATAATGTTTAATGAAACCGTATCGGGATGTGTATGGAATTTTATTTAGTTTTATTCTCGTGAAAGTAAATGAAATCAATTAAAAATTGTACTTTTATCTCTTTTATTCCCTTATTAATTTCAGACTCGATAATATTGACCATACAAAGCGTTCTTTAAATATTAAGCTCGATCGACCGTAAAAAGCTTGAAATTTAATTACCGTTACGAAAAATCGTTGAAATACTTATACCCATTATTATTTTGTTCCGTAAAAATAAGATGAAAAAAAAAAAAAAATTAAATAAAAGTAAAAGGCAAAGAAAGATCCAAGAAGACATAACGAAAAAATTGAAAGAAAAGAAAAAAATAAAGAAAGGAAAAAAAAAACAGATAAGCGAGACAAATAGCGTTCGACGACGAGAAAAAGAGACAAAGGCGGTCAACGTGCATCAACCCAAACACGCACGCACACACACACATACAGACACGCGTTTCGTAAAATAAATCATTTTATTTCACGAAAGAGCGCACCCGTCGCTCACAGAAAAATCAAGCGCGTACGTTTACATGTAGGCGCTCCCGTTCGAAGAGCTACGAGTCAAGCACGCGAGACTAAAGTTACTTCCCCCTCCCTTTCTCTTAGAACATCTATAAGAAAATGAAAAAAAAAAAAAAAAAAAAAAAAAAGAACGCGTGTCTTGTGTATACAAGCCAATGGCCCGCCCGCCGGCTATTCTATCTCGCACCGATGGTATCCGAAATGTCCACGAAGGGCCGAGATGGAACGACGAGGGAGTGTGGACAATCTTCCGAGGATGAACCAAGAGAAAGAATGAGTGAAAGAGGAAGAGAGAGAGAACGTCAACTCGATTCTGAAATTGTTTCGCATCCACGAAACGTATGGGGAAGCCCAAGCGGTCGCGATAAAAAATCTGGTAAATTTCTCACCAACCTCTCTCTCTCTCTCTCATTCTAAACATCCTCTTTTCTTGTTTCACCCCTCGCTCTCTTTGTACCGCGTTCAAATTCGCTATTTAAAAGCACTCGGGACGTAAGCTTTCGGCTTCGCTTCCCTTGAAACGACACGTTTGGCTTTAATTTTACGCGAGCAAGGCCCGAGTTGTAAATGGAGAGCTTGTAAAGTCTTTCGGGGATAACGGAATTGTTTTCCATTTAATTATTTTGTTTGAGCGCTTTTAATTTTCGCTCCTTGTTTGTTTGTTTATTTTGTTTATTTATTTATTTATTTATTTTTTTTTTTTGTTCTTTTTTTTTCGTCATCCCCCTTATTTTTATCGAGATTATCGATACAAGTTCAAAGATTTTTCAAGAGTTAATTTGGATCAATTTTAGATATTTTAAAACTGAATAAAAATTGGATAAAATATACTGCATTGTTTTACCAATTGGAAAATTCAATTAACTGTACAAAGTTAATAATCGATCGAAATAAAAAATCTATCTTATTTTTATTTATTCTTGATCGAATCATACGATGAATAATACATTAAATTGACAAAAATGAACAAACAGTTTATTTTGAACGTAAATATTCAAAATTTAACATTAAAATCATAATGTCAATTGGTTATTTGAACGGAACAATGTAATTAACGATAGAAAGTCTGAAAAATATTATCGCACTTTCAACACTTTCATGAAATCCGAGAAAATTTGTCTTTTTACTTCTGCAGGAAGCTAAATTCCCTAAGTTCACTCGAATAAATCATCACATTCCGATTCACCGGACTCAGCAAGAAAAGTTGACGTACAAGCGAAAATCCTATGTACTTACAACTTTCCACGGCGAACTAGCCAGCAATTCTCCGGCTTCAAAACTTTTATCATCCCGTTTCTCTTTCTATCTCTGTCTCTTTGTCTCTTCTTTTCTCTCTGTCATTAAGAACGAGAAAAAGTCCTTAATTAGCCTTTCATTATTTACAAAAAAAAAAAGCTAACAAAAAAATTCGCTCCCCCCCCCCCACACTCTCTCTTTTTCTTTACGAAAACATTCGCATCGATGTACATCAGGCGCTAACAAAAATAAAAACTCAAGCAGTAATAGTTTCAGCCGACCCATCGAGTGTTTCTGCACGTAACTTTAGAGAGGAAAGAGAAAAAGAAGAAAAAAATAGAGAAAGAGAGAAGGGAGAAAAGAAAGAGAGAGCCAAAAAAAAGTAAAGCCGATAATCCCTCGGGGCTAAAGCGGCAGCGAACTCCATTCGGCGTATAATTAGATAATGCCGATAAAGGCGAATGGTCCACCGGAGACAGAGAAGATAGAGAGAATAAGAGAGAGATAGAGAGAGAAAAAGAGAGAGAGAGAGAGAGAGAGAGAGAGAGAGAGAGAAAGGTATGAAAAGCAGGCTCGCGCGCGCGTCAGTGAAGTATAATCGCGAAGAGAGAAATTTTGACGGCGATAACGAAGGGAGTTATAACGATCAGAGAGAAAAAGTAATAACGAATAAGAGAGAGAGAGAGAGAGAGAGAGAGAGAAAAGGGGAATGAAATTTCGTGTCATTTCTCGACTAATACCTGCGAAGCCTTGCCGGGTCGCTTTCTTTTTCTCTTTCTCTCTCTTTCTCTTTCTCTTCCTCTTTCTCTTTCGGTATCTTTTTCACCACCGTGAAAGTTTGAACGTTTTATCACAATGATCTGCGCTCGTCGAATTCTTCAAACGATCAACTTGGATTAATTTCAATTACACTATCCGTAAGAGAGCGAACAGCGAATATTAATTTGGGTTTTGAAAATCCGATAATTTTTTTTTTTCCGATAGTTTTATTACAAGATTAAGTATAAGCGTAGGCATGCATTACGATAAAAAGCGATTATGCAGATTCGTTTTTAAAATTGACGATGTGTATCCAAATTAATCACAATATTATTTTTATAATTACTATTATCTCACTTGATAATTACGTCAAGAATAAAGTCCCCTTTGAAAGTCGTAACATTTGCTTTGTAAAAAATTTTTTTGGTAAGTTGTTAAATAGTTTAAAAAGCTTTTTAAATTACTTTAATTATATATCTGTGCCTTAAATCACTTACAAAATCTACTTTAAAATCTGTCAACGTTCAAAGCATATAAAAGAACAAATATATATATTTTTTTTGTTAAAATTAATTTTAAAAGTGAATTTTTTATTTAAATAACGAATTATATATATTCGCAAATAATTTTATTTGAATATTTAAATTTTATGCTTTCGTAGTTACATTCATATGTTATTAAAATTAATTAAATATATATGTGACTTATTTTAAATTTTAATATGAAATTATTTACATCTACTATTAATAATATTTCAAATAATAATGTCTATAAAATTTCAAAATAAAACAAAATAAATAAAACGTAAACGAAGTACTTATTAGATACCACGATTTCAAAAATATTATGGTACGAAACTCAATTACGAACCGTAACAAAGTCAGCGCGAAAGGAGTTTATTGGTTAGCCCGGGCTCGAGAGACTCGAGGAGTTAAAGCAAATTATCCATCTGGCAAAGCTAAAAGTAGGAGGCAGTATTAGATAGGTACTAAGTTCTCTCTCTCTCTCTCTCTCTCTCTCTCTCTCTCTCTTCCTTTCTTCCCTCATTCTCTTACAGCAACTGGAGAGTCGCATTACATTTTATACGAGCGCTTCCGCATATACGAGATCTTCCTGTGACGAGCTTTTATTGCACTCCTCGAATTTATGCAGCGGCGCGCGCAATTACGTCGATTCGAAATAGCAAAGGTTCTCTCTCTCTCTCTCTCTCTCTGTCTAGCTCTTTTTTCTCGCTGGTTAGATCTTTGCACACTCGTGGCTTAGAGCGAGTATATTAAAGAGAGAAAGAGAGATGTGATATCGTTAATTGTGAAAAATAAAAAATAAAAGATATCTCTTCGGTAACGTTCGATCGAGTAAACTAGAAAATTTGCGAATTGCAATACGCATTGATACGCGTACATTGATAAGATTTAAATGTTTGAAATCAGATAGAAAGATAGAACGTGATATTCTTTTTTTTTTGTTTTGTTTTTATTGTTTTTTTTTTTTTTTTTTTTTTTTGTTTTTGTTTTGTACCGATGAATTTAAAGAAGCTCCAGTACTGTACAGAAGGTCTTGAATGCGAAAAAAAGGAAAGAAGAAAGTTGCTCGTAAAACAACACCGACGATTTTTTTTCTCGCTGGATATGAAAGGATAAAAGTTGGAGAACGTTTTCAAAATTAGTTTCGCCAAGTTTATGCTCTTTCCTTATTTTCTCTCCCACTGATCGTTCTTACGGCTCTTACCGCGTTGCTCTCTTTCTTTTTCCGCGAATATGGCGTTGAAATACTGCGGAACGCAATTACTTGAGTTTTTATCATTTTCCTTAAAGGCGCTGGAAAGATGCATGAAAAATTTGTCGTTATAAGCGAACAGATAGAATCTTTGATTGTTTTGTTCAACTTTATAAAAAACGAAGAAATTCGGAAAATATTTTTTATAATCGCTGCCACTGATTAACCAATCTTTTGTTCCGTAAAGATTATTTATACAACACAGATTGCTACATTTCAATCGAATAAATAAATATCCGTCAACATTTCTTTTGTTTTTTTATTTTATTTATTTTTTTTTGTTTTTTTTTGTTTTTTTTATCATCAAACCTCGCACAGATATTTTACAAAAATTCAGGTTAGCTCGCAAAAAGGTCTAAAAAAAAAAAAAAAAAAAATTTTTTTTTCCAATCGCGAGATATACAATACATATATCATCAATATCAGCATACCTCGCTCGCGATAAAAGAGAAGCCGTGCATCACTAACCGACGGGAAAATCGTACGCGGCAGCTGCACCGAAAGGTGAACACCGCGAGAAAAGTTAACCGTCACGAGCCAGCAGCTCATGGGGAGAAACCTCGACTGCGGATACTACAGATACAGACATTGAGAACCAGACGACGTTCAGAGAGAGAGAGAGAGAGAAAGGGGTGGAGGGGAGAGGAGGGGAGAGGAGGGGAGAAGGATCGAGTAGAGGTTAGAGGTAAGAGGTCGGATGTCCGGCAGTCCGTCACCGGCTATCCCCTCGTATCTCCGGGCCGCTCGCTCGCGCGCTACAACTCCTGAATATGCATATATCCCCTTTAGTAATATGGGGCCGGGTGTACAGGGAATGTCTCGAGGCTGTCCGGCCGTCTTCTCTCCTTTCCACCCCTTGAGCTTATACGTATACATTAGCCATCTCTCTCTCTCTCTCTCGCGCTCTCTAGAACCGTCGCTTTCCTTCGCGGCCCTCGAAACGATGAATATACATACGTACGAACGTGATTTCTGCTCTCTTGGAGAGTTGACTCTCTCTCTCTCTTTCTGTGTCCGCGTAGTAGTTCTCAGAGCTCTGATCGCATTGGAATTTGGCCGGGATATGTATATAATAACGGGACCTGACTGGATTTTCTTATTGAGGGTAGCCGGCAAGTTATGTATGAACGGATATTAACGGTTCTGACGAGGTTCGCGAAATCGCGACGCAATTATTCATTTTGAAAAATGAACGAGCTTGCAGCGCGTTCAACGCAAATCGTATCTTATCGTAGAATATGCGACTTTTATTTTATCCCGATGGAAATTAATTTTTACCACGAGATTGATAGTTATGTTGATTAGATAGCAGAAAAGTGGAAATGTAACGTACGCATAATATCGATTCCGAATATTTTCGATTACGTTTTATTATGGATTATGTACGCGCGATAATTTGATTTATCAAAATAACTCGAAAATATTTCATTTTATTCAAGTTTCTACACGTAGAAATATTTTCACGACAATTCGTTTTACATAATTGATTTTTATTGAATTACGAGAAATTATAATGAACCATACCAGTTAGCGCGAACTTTGCAGTGAGACTCGAAAAAAAATTAGAAAAAATAAAACAAAAAAGATGAATAAATTAATCCGAACGAATAAATTTCAAATGTGTCGAAAGTATGTTCGCGTTATTATTTTCATTACACAAATAATACTTTATTTGATAACCACTGCGTCGAAGCACTGATAATACGCTGAATCAGGATATTCAAGTTCACTTTATTCCGAAACATTTCGTAATCGAAAATTAAAACAAGCTCTACTGCAAATTTCAATCCTCGTAATTAAGATCTTTTACATTACGGGTATATTTTTTTGTAATTTTCAACCGATAAACCTAACACAATTCTTTTATCTTCGTGTTTACATAATGAAATGTAAATCGAAATTTAAAATCAAAAATAAAAAAAAGGTAAAAGTACGGGCACTTGAGTGATAAACAACCTCTCAAAAAGGTACCGGCGGCGCTCACTTTAAGACCGATAAAGCGCATCGATGAATTATTTTACAAGCCCGTACGCAATCGTTCAAGCCATCGAAAATTTTCCGACCAGATCCTCGTGGTTTTTCTCTTTCTCTCTCTCTCTCTCTCTCGAGGTTCTATAGCAGCGCTGCTACGCAAACCGGAGATAATGCTGCACTTGAATCTCCCCTCCATCGCATTCGTCTCCCTTTATCCCAGCGGTCAGCGGTACGTGTTGTACCCTCCGACGCCTCCAGTATAGTGGTACGAGTCGCGGTACGGTCCGCCGGCCAGTCCGAGCACGATGGGGAAGGGGACGTTGGAAAAGCGCGCGCGTGTCGAACCTCCCCCCCTCGCTCCTCATTCCTTCCACCGGTGGATGAGAAGAGAGAGACAGAGAGGAAGAGAGAGAGAGAGAGTATCCGTGCGCTCGTTCGCTCTCTAATCTTCCTCTCTCTTTCCCCTCGTACTACTCCTCTTCTCCTCTCTTGCAAATTTCTCTCTCTCTCTCTTTCTCTCTCGCGCGCGCGCTTCTGCTCATCGTCGAAGCACTATTCACGCCAGTTCACTGCCAGACCTCGCAGATTTATGGTTGTGTACATTCGCACAACTGACCGGCTGTATTTCCCTCTTTCTGTCTCTCTCTCTCTCTCTCTCTCTCTCTCACACACTCGTACTCCAACTCTGTGGGCGCAGCGTATCTCTGCAGGGGAGGTGGAGAAGGTTATTCATAGCGCACGTTTCGACATAAAGCGCATCGAGAGGTGCACTGTGTGTACATGTATGGGTAGGTGTATGTGTGGGTGGAGAAGAGAAAGGAAGAGAGAAGAGGGAGAAGGATTCTAATTACCCGGCGAATGTCAGACAGTGCGCTTCCTGGTCACGGCCTCGTCATTTCCTCTTGAAGTAAAATGAGTTTTACGTCCTCCTTATGTACGTGTATATGTAGATGTATATGTATATATACACACGTACTCGTACATACATAAATAATAATAATGCCGAGATGTTGTAACTCAACCACGAGTTTATATTTATTACGCGATTTATGCTATCTTAACGGTCCGTTGTAGAATTTGAATTTGATGTCCCATGAATTTTTTATTTTTTCTTAATTATTTACATTGTTTATCTCTTATCTATCTCGTTTTGCATAAAAGCAACGTTAGATGCGATTAATTCGTTAAGTAAAAGTTGACAAACAGCCGATGAAGTTTTAAAGTGCCGAATTTTTATTTTGTTTGGTTTATCGATTTAAAATAAAAATATTTATATATGTATGTCATAATCTATAGGTATTACATTATACGCAAGAACCTTTGAATATGCAAAAATTTAAGAGGAGAAAATTTTATTTAACGCGCAGAGCGCGAATATTTTATCGCGACACTCGAAAGTCTTGCTTTGCATACAAAATCGCAGTATATTAAAAAGTGGGCTACGAACGCGTACTTCTGCATATTTGTTAAAAATTTTCAAGTTAATTAATGTCAAAGTTTTTAATATCTTGTTGTGTAATTCTCGCTGATTTTTTAATTTTCCAGTTGTTCGATTATTTTATTTACATTTTTTTTTTTTTTTTTTTTTCCATAACGAGAATACGAGAATACTCGTACGTCAAAGAGTATCTATGACATTTTTTACGCGAAATTAGCTTATAAATTATGCTTTGAATTAGCTATTTTAAAATAAGAATTGTTAAAATTCAAAATGATTATTAGAAAGATATAGAAGCAATTGCTGTTCAATAATGTAAATTATTATATTGTGTATTTTATTAATGAAAAAAGAATAAGACTTAAACAATCTAAATATAACAATATTTGCAGTCGAAATAACGTGCGAACCACGAACGACAATCAGTAACATAAACACACTTTCTCTCCGTCTAATTCAGGCTCGAACAGATATCTGCTCGTAAATGGAATAGAGGGCTTAATAAATAGCACATTCCCTTTGCGCACACACGCGCACACACGCTGTTTCAATCCCTCAATCTCTTTCTCTCACTTTCTCTCTTGAGACTATCAATTTTATGGTTAACTGCGCCCGCTCAAAACGTCATTGTCTTTACACCGCGACTCTCTCTCTCTCTCTCTTAACTCGTGCATTCGATCCTCTCGGAGCGTGAACAATCTCACCCACTCGAATCTACGCTCGCGCCTTGATGTATCGCGCTCGCTTTGACTTTGACGGAAGGTCAATGCGATAACGTTTAAGGGCCTCTCTTCTATGTACGCGTATGTACGTCTGTCCTTGTCGAGTCTTACGTATTTTAGAAAGGACTTAAACGATGTCGTTGTTTTTTCTTTTGTCTGATTGCTTTTATTTTACGTACGTACTTCTTTGTTTCTTGAGTTTTATGGTAACATTTTCGTTCTTTATCTTTTTATTTGTTTTTTTTATTTTTTTTATTTTTTTATTTTTCAACAAAAATACTAAATTTGAAAAGCTGTGAAATAACATTGATAAAAGTTGATATAGAGCGTGCGTTTAGATAAGGTCATATCTATACTGTTTAACATAAAGCGTACACACTATATTGATTCAAAAAATGCATCTCTATTATTTAAGATATAATACATAGTACAAATGTTTGAATAAAATATCACTAAATACGTTGACTACAATAATATAATTGTGTATGTTGTTTAAGTATTTAAAATTAAAAAATGCTCTTTTTATTATACTTTTTTTCAAAAAAGATTAAATTTTTTTTTTTTTTTTTTTTTTATAAAGCAAATTGTAGCAGAATGTAATAATAACGAAGAAAAAAATCATTAAAATATTTGTATTACGCGTAAATAAATTCATTTTAAAATACTTTTCTTCTTTTCTTTCGAAAAAAAAAAAAAAAATCGATAAAGTTTTCAATATGGATTTCTCAAATCTAAAAGAACTAATATACCTTAAACCCGATATCCCGAGGAGTGGCAAAATGGTTACTTTATCGTGCAAAAGCATAAGGTTGATTCGAGTCGCGTACCACCGCTGCAAATTTCCGCTGAAAAATTCAGCGTCGTCGAGTCTTTCCGGCGTGTAATCAATGCCCCCTTGTCGTCTAAAAAATTGAAAAGGGAAAATGCTTCTCTACCCACTTTCCTTTCTTTTTTTTTTTTGATACATGTACATATATACGCCTGTAGATATGGAACGATTCAAATGTGCATATATATGATTGTATATATAGATTACAGGTACACGGAGAAATGTTCTTTTCGAACAGCACTAGCGCTCGATTCGATTTACCGACTCGTTTAGCTGATTGGCTGATTTGGGGTTCGGGAGTTGACTTTGTTAGACAAGTCGAAGATTTCATTAGAGAAAAGCCGCTTTGCGTCGGCTTCTCTTTTGCCGCAAGTTCTTTTTTTTTTCGCTTCTTTTATCTTTCCGCTGCTTCTTTTTTTTTTTTGCAACTGCGCGCGTGTATTGTTTCACAGTTAGTTCGTTTTTGTACTCGAAAAATTTTGATGGTCACGTTTACTCTTGATGAATTTGTGAAGTATTCCGGAAAACATTTTTTCTTTTTTTTTTTCACGATTCTTTCTACATAACGTTCTACAAAAATAAACATGTAGGCGTGTAGTCGATCCGAGTTTGATTCAGCGCGTCTATAACTTACGATACTGTATTTACATTATTTGTTGAAAAAACATTTGATTTGTGAATTTGAAAAAAAAAAAAAAAAAAAGGAAACAAAAAACAAAGAATACATAAAATTTGTTCAATTTTTGTTTCAAAGATCAATAGACAATTTCAAAGGCAATATTTTTTTTTCCGCGACAATGAAAAGATAAAAAGAAAATGAACAAAACTATCATATAAATAACACAAGTAATATAAAAGAGTATTCAGTCCAATCTATCATAACACCACTTATGCAAACTCGCGCGCGCACGCGCGTGTGTCTGGCAAAGAGTTTACCGCGACCACGAATAAAATTCCCAGATCGTTGGTAATGCACTGGTCAAGACGTTCGCTCGTGCTTATGTGCGAGTTATCGGAAATTCGAGGGCATTTTGCATTCAATGGGCATCGATCATCGGGATCAAATTCACATTCGATTCGATTCGTAATCCTCGTCGAAAGGACGACGGGAACTCGTCGTCGTCGTGTCGAAAGCTCTTTAAATCATGAACGTCATGCGCTTCGGGAATTCCTGATGCTCCGAATACGTGAATGACAATCGACGTATTGTTTTAAAAATTTAACTTATATTTTTATTGCTAATCTATGCTATTATACGCGGCTATATTCGTTTATTTTGATTTATTTACTATAGATTTCGATTAATTTTTATAAGATTAATACAATTAACGCGCTATTTAAGCTTCAACGCGATATTTTATCGTTTCTATAAACGTTAATAAATATTGTGGAATAATAATTCGTAGCGGAAATCATTCGCAAAGTGCTATATACTCGATATCGCGAACAATTACAGGATAAAGAGATCGTACACAAGCGATGGTCAACGAGTTAGTGGATAAAAGTTGCCGCAGGCGTGGCCAATTCGTTCCGTGCGTGAAACTTTAATTGGAAGATTAAAATGCTCTGCTCTCTTTCTCTCTTTTCTCTTATAAACTCCTACACACATACGCATACCTATACACGCAAGCGTAAAGAAAGCTTCTCTCGAAGCGGAAGACAAAACGACTCGATTTTCTCTAGCTTTGCTCTCGGAACTATAGCTCGTCCTTTTTGTTCATTCTCTTTATAACCGCTCTTTATTGGTACTTTACGCGATCGCCGAAAAGAGAATTCACTCTGAGAATCGAAATAGAAAAAAGGTAAAAATGAAATTCGCGCGACTTGTTAAAACGATAGTCGTTAAGAGACGTTACAATACAAGCACTTTGCTTACGTGTAACATTCGAATGGAAAACCGAATCGATCGTTATGCAAATTGAAATTATCGATTCATTTAAATAAATCATAATAAATTAAATAATTTAACAAAATGAATGCTTTTTAAAGTTATCAATAATTTGATTAATTTTTTTTTTTTTTTTTTTTTTTTTAGACGACGACGTATTCTTGAATTTTTCACGCAGATGTCTTTAATATCGTGTATGTAAAATTATAAAATCGTAATAGCTTAACATTTAACGAGGCAGGTACTGCGATAAAATAAAAAACGAATTTATTTTAAGATAAAGGATCAAACGATTGTTTACAAATACAAACACGCTTCACGTCGAAATTCTAATCGTTCTCAGTAACCCAATGACTAAGCTCACGTAAAACGAAATACATGTATATTTATGTAAACGATTTCGATGCCAAAGCTAGCAATTATCGTACGAAATCGTATTAAGAGAGATTAATCCCAAACGTAGAGAATAAGGCCCTACACGCGAATAAGAAGACGCAGTTAATCGGCGTCGAGTAATTCCTTCTCATCGATCGAGACTCGAGTACCGAATTTGTACAATCCCAACGTTTATCTCGAAACTCGTCGAGACGAATTATTTTATTAGGGTTTTGAGTACTTGCCTCGCCGTTTATTTTCCTTGATCGATGCTCGATCGAGCGATAGTTTCTTTTGATAATGCAATTTATCGATACTCGATTTAACACCGAAAACCGAATTTCGATTGCCTTGGTTGAGTAAATGTACGATTCGTTTTTGTTTCGATCGAACCTTTTTGATGCAATGTGTTCTTTAATTTTTTTTAGATAAAACTGTTGACAATCTGTAATATTTTATTTGATTGATTTATTGTAAATCGTGTAAATTTTCTTTTTTTTTTTTTTTTCTCACGAGAGTATACATAATTTTTAACAAATTTATCTATTGAGATTTTCTGGAACGATCGTTTAATAACTTTGTAAATCGTTAACGCGAGTGAAAATTTTTCGATGCTAATTATTTTGAAAATTACAGGACCATCTTGTATCTAGTTGTTAAAACATTTTAATCAAAGCTTGCAGCCGCTAGGTTTTAGGTAAATGTTCAATCAATTTAATTGCAAAGTTATATACTTTTCTCACATTCGACTGCACACGTAAAATTAACCGTATATTTGAGCACCCGTTTTAAATGCTATTTTAATTAAAACAATTATTTAAAGAGAGCGAAACTTGAGACTTTAACGAAAAACAAAGTACAAAAAAGAATAAAAAACGATAAAATAAAATGCTTTGAATTTATCCAATTTTCAATGACATATAATTTATCATTGTTGTAAAAAAAAAACTGGAACTCTATATAAATTTCGAATTCCGAAATCTCCAGCATATTAAGACAAATAAGTCGGACTTTGTTAAATTTCGCCGTGTTCAGCTCTATCCTTTTCTCGCAAGCTCTCTCTCTCTCTCTCTCTCTCTCTCTCTCTCTCGCGAGTCGTCGTGGGAGTAATACCCCGAGCGATATTTTTCTCGAAGGGCTGGAGGCAACGGTAGATTACCGAAATAATATTCAAGGGAGCGGAGGATTTCATCCGCGTGAAACACGATGGCAGCCAAGGATTAGCCGCCTTTGCCGCCGGCACAATGAGATTTCGCGAGATTCAAGTGCGCGCTTGAATCTACCCACTTTCTCCTTCCCTCCGCTTTGTACACCGATACCAAAGTATGCATACCTATGGCTGTATACGTATATATACTTATATACTCGTACTTTTTTTTCTTTTCTCGTACATTTTAATTGTCTTCCTCTGTATCTTTCACGCTCCCTCTCGACTTGCCTCTCCTTCTCTTTATTTCTCCCTCGCTCTCTCTCTCACTCTCTCTCACTCTTGATTCGCGCCCAACTGACTGTTTGTTTCCAAGTGCTTATGGTGTATTATATGTATGTGTATATAAATGAATGCAATGTAACGTCGTAGAGTAATTTTCTCATTTTGTTTTCATGTACCGTTGGAAGCGGTAATCGTTTTCCTGGTTTTACAGTCAAGATTAAGTATGAGCAACTTATAAAACGATTCATTTTGATTTTATTCGCTTCCGCTATGGTTAAACTTTAATTACGCTAATAACTGTCTATCGTTTATTTTTCTTTTAATTTATCGCATAAATATATAATAATTTATTCATAATTAAAATTTAATATTCGACGATTAAAAATAAACAAATATTTGTAGAAAATGACGCGCGCTTATTTTTCTAATAATAAATTATTACGAAATATTATTGCTTGAAAAATAATACATAAAAATCGATAGACGTAAATTGCGATGAAAAGTATACGAGCAAACAAAAGAGAAAATAGAACGTTATATCGAAAAAGAGGCAAAGTGTATTAACTTGCTACTTGTAAACTGGCCGTCCACCACGAGATCTCGTAACTTTTCAATAAGGCCAAGCGTTTTCTCCTTTTCCTCTATCTCTCTCTTTCTTGCTCTCCATTTCCCTCTCTCCCTCTCTCTCTCTCTTTCTCATTGGCAAAGATTTATCTTACGTAGCGTTCAACACTGCAGATTTTACGTCGTATTTCGAAGAGAGGCGGTACACGATCGAGTTCGCTCACAATGAGCCCAAATAATGCTAGGGCGGAAGAGAATTTTTCGTTCATTCCGTTCGATATCAAAGGAAGGAAAAAGAAAGAGAGACGGAGAGACGCTTTGTGAGAGATGAAGCTTATATCGATATGATATTCCAGCCGACAAAAAGATTCCATGCTACGACGACGCATGGTTCCCAACTCGATAGCCAACGAGCATCGAACAATAATGTCACAAAGAACCGGCAAATTACGATAGTTTGAGAGCCCTTAGAACTTTTAGTAAAAGATTCACTCGCTCGCTTCTTCCTTCGATTCTTTCTTTGTGGGTTAAAGTAACGTTTGCAAGCTCACCTTGTAACGCTGGATGACTTTAACGAAAAATTTATGTACTTTGTTATTATGAATTTTTTGAAAAATTTTTTACCTCGGTACGTTCTTCTATTTTTAATATTACTCTGCGCATCGATTATTATAATTATTTTCATTAACAACGAAATTGATACAGAGGTAGAGAATTTTGTTACCACGAATGAAAATTTACAAAGATAAACGCAGTCATGTTAATTGATTTTCTCCTCTCGCGGAGTTTTAAATATTTACAGTAATTGCATATCTTCCTGTGAGGTTAATGAATTCAAATGTTTAATTAAATTTATTTAGGGACCGCAAGTATTTAATTAAATGAATTAAAACTTTAATAAAATAAAGAATCTCTCTGTAAGTAGTTTAAATATTTTTTAAAAGTATGCCCCGCCGTGCAATAAATAAATTCTATAACTAAAATTACCCTTAAAACGTAACAAATGAAACATTATGCTTATAAATCTAACGTAATATTAACTGAGATGAAAAAACAAAATTTTTTTTCTGATTTAATTCGGGAAAAAATTTATTACGAAGGATTCCGATCGTTTAGATTTTTAAATTAACGTTTCGAGATACTGAAGAGTATATCAAATTTCGCATAAAAGTATTGAGGAAAAAAAAATTGATAAATAATCCTTTTTGTATGCTAAAATAAGAATAACGAAATAAAGGTAATTCAATTAATAAGATCGTTATTGAATAAAATTTCTTGCCAATAATTGCATTAAAAATTTGTCAAAAAGAAAAAAAAAAAGAAAAAAAACCCTTAATACGTTTCCTTCGTAAAATCGATATCAATATTCTCTGGATTGCGATTCCGTAGCTCCGGTAAAAAATCTCGGAAAATAATTCCGATGAAAAAAAATCTCTTTTCTTTTCAATAATAATCTAAGCGCATTATCACACCGCACGTTTCATAATTCTCACGAATTAAGCGCAATCAGTCTTTCCCTTGTACCCAACCAATCCCCTCTTCGTCCTCTCCTTTCCCTTATTCTCCGTTACCTCAATACCGCGAAAACAGAATATAAGAGAGGACTAGGCGACCGAACACGTATAGAATTCATAAGAGAGGAGAGAAAGCAGATTCTCACACTCGACACTCGACCGACTCCAACTTCGCTTCTTGAAAGTGAAAGAGAAAGGAAAGAGAGGGAGAGAGAGAGAGAAGGGTGAGTGGGAGCCTGGTAAGAGAAGAGTGGGAGGGACAAATCTCGCTCAGTAAGAGAGAGAGAGAGAGAGAGAGAGAGAGAGAGAGAGAGGTTGCGCGCACGCAAGCTATTAGAACGGAGAGTTCGAAAGCACGTGCTTTTCCAGTAGAAACCGAATGCTGTAGCGGTGGTAGGTGCACGGTTGCAAACTTGCGATAGAACCAGCGCGGGCTCTGGCGCATTGTAAGTACTGCGCCTCTTCCCCTACATACCTCCTTCTTATACCCTCGCGCTCCAATGTGCGACTTATCTACTGTGTACGTTTATATATATATATATAAATACACAGGCACACGCGTGCGTATATATATACACATACTTGACGAAGGCGCACGTGAGAGAGCAGACGGTGAGCCAATCATTCCGGCATTGTTACTCTTACTCGTCTGTCGACGCTGTGCACTTCCTGTATACATGTACATACAAATATGTATATATACATGAATGTATATAAGTATATGTATAGATATAGAAGAGATTCGAGTATAAGAGGGATACTACGAACGCAAAGCGCTCCTCCGTTTATGGAGGAGCTATATAAGTCGTCTATACTTATCGACAGATAATCCCCTAAGCTTACTAAGAGAGACAGTAAAAGAGAGAGAGAGAGAGAGAGAGAGTGAGAGAGAGTGAGGGTAAGTTCTTCGACGTTCCCGAGGAATTCGGATATGGCTTTATGTACCGCACGAGCACGCCAGAGCTGAGCCGATCGCTATGTGCTTCTCTCTGCTCTCTTGCGCTGCTCTCCCTGCTACTTTCGTGTCCCTACCGATCATGTTATTCATCTTTGGCAAGAAATCTATCTATCTATCTAACTCTCTCTCTCTCTCTCTCTCTTTTAAGAGAACCGTTTGCTTAAGTAGATTATTTAATAGAAAAGTATTCGTAAATTATTTGTCGAAACGCTAATCGACAATCGAATTGCTTTACTTTGCCATTTTTTTTTTTTTAATAAGTTTTGATATAAAAAATAAATTTTTAATATTAAATAAATCTAATTATTACTAAATAAGTTACAGTATAAAATTATTATTCAATCTAAGCTACAACATTTTTAGATAACAAGAAATTTTTATAAAATAAGTAGTAAAACATTGATTTAGTCAGACGAAAAATATTATAATTGTATCTGTTTTACTTTTATTTTAAATTTAAATGTAATTCATTATTAAACTGCCAAATAATGTACATAATATAGTTTCGTTCATAACAAAAGAGACTTCATAAAGATATTAAATTTTTTCGCTGCAACAATAAGCTCGAATAAAAAGTTTCTCATAAAATGATATAACTTTATCAAATGTCTGTATTAAACTTCGTATACAAGTAATACCGGTATTATTTTTGCAATATCGCGTATGGACTTCATTTTTTTCGTATATGCAGAGAGAGAGAGAGAGAGATAGAGTGTGTGAAATATAAAGAATGCAGAGAAAGAGAGCAAGTCTTGAAAAACGAATGTAACTCACTCGAAAACCGCACGCGCGCTTGCACGCGTTAACGTTAAGAATCACTCGGTTGTCGTGGGTAATTCCCGCGGGTGCGTTTCGTACGAGCTCTCCCTCGTGACGAGTCGAGGTGAAATGAACATTGAAAGTGAAAAAGATACGATATTTTACAAAGCCACGAGCTCTCCGATGCACAGGGACTCTATATATATATGTCGTTTCTGATTAATAGATTCAAACGATTGATCCGAGAAATTAAGAATTACATTGCAAAGAACCTTATATATCTATTTCTTTTTCTTTTTTTCTTTTTTTTTTTTTTTTTTAATAAATTTTAGATAGAGCTAAATAAAAAGGAGTTTTCTTTGCAACGTTTTAATAACATATGAAATTTATTTTATTCAAGCTTTATAAAAAATTAAACAATAAAAATGTCTATCGTTCATGAATGTTTTATAAATGAATAATAGCATGTGATGCTGTATGAAGCAATAATCTCAACAATAGCCACAATATACTACAAAAAAAAAATTCTCATCCAACGAACCGCTAACTTTGCCGTAACGTTTAAAAACGTTGACTCGCCCACGCGCGCGCGCGCGTTACAACTTTATACCTCGCTCTAAGTACTGCGACATGTCTTTGCAATCTCGCGTTTTCTCTCTCTCTCTCTTTTTTTTTACGAGGTAACTCTGTTCTTTGAGCATTTAGTCTCTTTGGCTGTTTACAGTCTCGAAATAAAAAAAAAAAAGAAAAAAAGAAAGCTCGCCGATAAAGAACAGCAGAAGACGAAGAAGAAGCAGGAGAGAAGCGACGAGATGAGTCGCTAACACCTCTCGAAGGAGTTTGCCGGGCTATCGCTTAGAATTGTTATCGGCGACATAAATATTTGATTGAAAACCCGCGCAGTCGCGCGTCTTCCCGCGATTTACGATCGCTCGACGTTAATCGATTCGAGGTAAAGGGAAAAAAAAACGAGCGACGAAACTTGATGCACGAGTGGCTTGACTTTTTAAGATTCACCGTACATAAATTAGATTAGAAATAGTTTGCTTAATCTAATATTTACTCTTATAAATTATCTATTATATCAACGATACCTTTTTCTTGTTTCTTTAAAAAAAATTATTAATATATTTTTTATTTTTAACGTACAACGTCAAAAGATTTGTTAGATTTTTTTTTACTACAATTTAATCTTTCGTTGCAACTAATATTTTACTATAGATTCTCTCTCTCAATTTTTTTTTTTTTTTTAATTTTCATTAGCTTTATAAATCGTTGATAGCAATTCAGATAGAAATATTTTTTTCCAATATATTTTTAAAACTAAATACGATTATAACTAATATTGTAAATAATTTTCATTGTTTGATTTATTTATTTATTTATTTATTTTTTTTTTTTCCTCATGCAATAGAATTTTACACCGGTATAAAGGAAAAAACGTTTAAAAAACGATGTAACAGTTTTGACACGTACGCATAACCGAACGTAAAAAAAGTGAACAAATATCAATTATATACTATGCGCTTTACGGGTTAGTTATTACTTTTTTTTCTCTTTTCTTGTTTTGCTGAATATTCGAAAATTGAATTAATTTATATCAATTTTTTTATATAATAAATTACTTATTTTTAAACGACCTTTGCAATGTTTGTTTAATATCGATACGGTAAAAATATGAAATTCACGTATCGCTAATCTATATTTTATAAGTTTTAGTAAATTAAAAATTTTGATACCCTAATATAACCTTTTACTTTTATCGCCGCAATTGCTTTAATCAGCATTCTTCTTTATCTCGCTCCTATGTTTTTCCTTTATCATAAAACTCTTTTTTCTCCTCTTTTTTTTTTTTTTTCTTTCTCTCTCTCTCTCTCTCTCTCTCTCTTTTCTCATTGCATTTCTTTCGCTCTTCCTATTACCTACATATTTCACTTACGTGCCCTCGACTTTTCTCACTTTTCCTTTTATCGCTCGAACCATTATTCCTTTTTTCTTCGTCGAATTGTCCCATTGTGGTCTGTTTTTCACTCATCTTCATTTCACTTTATTCCGTGTTTTTTCATTTCCTCTCCCAATTTCTTTCCGTTTTCCCTCTCTTTCTCTCTTTCTCTCTTTTTTTCGCACGTGTACTTTTCTCCTCTCTATATCTGCAGAGACACGCGCATGTAAATACACACGCGCGAACGGGTAAGCCCGAATAAGGAACTTGCGGCAATTTCTACGAGCTGATTCTTCCGATATCCCCGTAGCTCTCTCTCTCTCTCTCTCTCTCTCTCTCTCTCTCGCTGAGCGAGGCACTCGTACTCTCAGTACCCTTGACTAGAGTGCGCTAGATATACCCGTACAAACCTTTCCCTCTCGCCCGTTTCTCTCTAGCTAAATCTTTTTTTTTTTTTTTTTTTTTTTTTTCAGGGACTGACTCCTTTCACTCGTACGTTTCCTTTTTTCGCTCGCTTGCTCGATCGAGCTAGCTCGCTTCTTTCTCCTCTCTCGTTCGTTCTCGCTGTTTTTCCACTAGCTTTTTCTCTATCGCATTTTGTGGCCGAACGCGCTTAAACATTGTTCCCTTTTATCGGTTCGTGCCGAGGAAAACACATACACACACACACACACACACACAAACAAATATACACACACGGAACAGTAGAACGTTGGGCGAGGAACGTGCGAATCTCAAACATCGCTCTGCATTATTCTGGTCGTTTTGAAAATTCATTGTGCGTTCTTTTGCTCGAAATCGGGCTACCTAGCCTTACGTACAGCTCGCGCGCGAGACGAGCATTTTAATTTATTTTTGTTTTCTTTTTTTTCCCCTCCTTCTCTTTCTCTCTTCCTCTGGCTCTACATCTCCCTTTCGATTACATAGCGAAGAAAAGCTTTTCGGATAGAAGAGCGCATAGGAAATTTATTAAGGTTTTGATGAAGTAAGCGTCGGAGAGTCTTTAATGGTTAACTTTGAAAATTTAAATAGGTAAAGATCTCTGTCTGTCTCTCTTTCTCCCTCCCTTTCACTAAACTTTTTATTGTTCTCTTTTATAATCTCGTGAAAATGTTTCAATTTACATTGACTTTATTAAGTTGAATTCTTTATTGTTTCAGAGGAAATTAAAAACGCAAAGTTATTTGCTAGAAAAATAATCACTCGGTATTATTCGACATGCAATAGATTTATTGAAAGTGTTTATTTTAAAAAAGAATTACATTTTTCCACTAAATATTATTTTAATGATTTGTTAATAAAAAAAAAAAAAAAAAAAAAGTAAAATACTTATCAGATTATTTTTTATATTTTTTTATGTATGAAAATAATTCAAACGCATCAGTATTTTAATTATCAATTGTCCAGCAATATTTACAACAAAGATATGATGTAATTTTTTATCATAATGCAAACGTTAAAATTTTATTTTATTTTATTCGAATTAATTTTCTATTACGCATTTTTTAAATGTTTAGTATAGTAAAAATCTAAAGTAGATATAAAAAGAATTTATAAAAATTTTTATCGGAAAAAATAATATTAGCATTGCAAAAATATATTGTATAGAAACCTTTTAAATCCACTCACGTAATGTAATTTAAATCAATCCACCCGAGAAATGCAAATATTTACGCATGCAAGTCAACAAAAAAAAAAAAAAAAAAAAAAAAAAAAAAAAAAAAAAAAAAAAATAGCAAGCGAAAAGGAAGAATCCTAGCGAAAGAACGCAACCTTCCCGCCGCGCATAAATCGGGTCAATGCCACAATAAGACCTACACGTATACACGCGAATCCCAAAAAAAGAAGGAAAGAGAAAAGCTCGTAACCGGGCACTTTTAATTTCCTGCTTACACATATCCTCTATCCGGTAAAAGAGCTCGGTATCACCATTAAACGCTGGCTAAGATCCACCAGAATCCGAGCTTATTCTCTCTCTCTCTCTCTCTCTTTCCCTTTCTCTTTCGACAAAGACGGACAGTTACGCCAAACCTTTGCGTACAGGGAAGGGGAAATGTACAAAAATAAAAGAAAGAGACAGAGAGAAAGAGTAAGAAAAGCCCGCTGTTCGTTAGAATGTTAAAAGTGACGTAAAAAGGCTAAGACAGGACGAATGAAGGAGCGGGAAAATAAAAAGGAGAAGACAACGTCCGAGCGATATAGCGAAAAGAGTAGAGAGTGAGAAAGAGAGAGAGAGAGAGAGAGAGAGAGAGAGAGAGAGAGAGAGAAGCAGAAGGTAAACCGGTAAAGGTTGACTGCGCCGACGTCGCGGAAGTGAGGCAGGCGGTAGCACCGGCAGCTGGAAAATGCTAAGCCACATTCCTGGAACGCCTGGTATGCCGAGGGTATTGCACGAAATTGCCGCACTCTGTCCGTGTCATTCCTGGGATACCCCTCGCTTCTTCCTTTCCTTCCTTTACTCGTCTTTCTCTCTCTCTCTCTCTCTCTCTCTCTCTATCTCTCTCCCTCTCACTCACTCGCTCTATCTCTTTGCTTTTCGCTCGCTCCGACCGACCTCGAGCTTGATACTCGCCGTTGCCTACATCCTCGCGAAGGAGGCCTTTTCTCCTCCTCTCTATATTTCTCCCTAGGTCCCTCTTTCTCTCCCCCTTTCTTTCCCTCTTTCTCGCTCTTATTCTCCTTCTCTTTAGAAATGCGTGCGACAGCGTCGGTTTTTGGGGTTTTGCGACGCGAGCTTTTCAACGATATATACATACATATATATATATATATTGCGAGAAATGAGAAATCTGTAATTTATGCTTAAATAACGTCGATAAATTGTCGAGATAATTTATTAAAAATTTAAGATATCCCGTTAAATAACTTATTTTTTAAAGAAGAAAATTTTTGAAAAATAACTTATTTTTAATTTATAAAAAGAACGAATTCAGAGCTCGATTTTCTAAAATTATCGAATCCAATGTAATTACTTGTTCGCGAAAGCAGTATATACAACTAATAATCTATTTTAAGCTTAAAATTCAAAGTATTTTCGGTAAAGAATGAGATCTAATTTTAAATTTCGTTGAAAACAATAGCCATCCAACACTCGGCCACAAAAAGCAAAAATCGAAGCTTTCAATTCTCGTTTGGCAAAAACTACTCTCTCTCTCTCTCTCTCTCTCTCTCTCTTCCCCATCGAGAAATCCATTTTCCTCCCGTAACTTACACGGCAACTATTGCATCCTAAAGTAAGACACCGTATCGGTAACGCGCGCGACAGAAGCGACCAATTTTTTTTTGTTCTCGTGGAATAAAATTACAATGCCCGGAGAAAAAGGTTGAGAAAAAGGGGTAAGAGAGAGAGTGAGAGAGAGAGAGAAAGAGAGAGAACTGTGTAGCGTGTAAGTTGTCGCCCGATGTAAACTGTCTCGTACCGCGCCTCAATGCTCCATTTTCCTTTTCTATATCTCTCTATCTCTGTCCCTCTTTTTCCTCTTTGCTTTCTTGTGTTTCTATCTGTTATCTTACGACGCGGGACGCTTTTCTTTCGGCTTTTGTCAAAGCGATGCGCCGCTTCCTTCTTTTCTCTCCCTCGACACCGAAGTCGACCTAGTCGTTCCATCTTTGGCGTGAATGGAGAATGACCGCTTGCTTGGGACTCGGTGTAAGGTGTCTTTTGTTCACCAGTCGAATGCCGATGTTATTCGGAAAAATTGTTGTCGCGCTATATAAGACAGCAGTCCTGAAAAAATTCTCGTTTTTTTATTTTGCCTGTAGCTGTTGAAAAATTATTTCATTTAAAATAATAATACAAAAATTATTATCGTGACAATTTCGAAAATTGTTTTTATAATTTCGTGACTCATCTTTTTCTTTTTTTTTATTAAAATAAGATAAAATTTCAAATAAACTATTACATGAAATATTGTGCTATCCCCGCGTCTGGCTAAACACTGATTATATCACTTAAACAAATTTTTTACGAACCTAATAGATTTAAGAATATTTTCTTTAATGGTTAAACGGTAAGTGTTTTCGTAACTTGCAGCACATTCTTGCACTTTATGGAAATCTCTTCTTTCCATTTTCTCTAAATATCTCGGAAACGGTTGAAAATACGCGAAAACGAATAAAGTTTAGAAATATACTGTAGCGCAGCAATGTGTTCAGAATTTTCTGGCACTAAATCCTTAAATCTTCGTGAAATTTACGAAAATTTCACGTACCAAAAAGAAGAGGGAAACAAAATTCTTTTAGTGTACATAAGATTTTTTCTTTCTTTTTTTTTATTTTTTTATTTTTTTTTTTGCAAAATAATTTCCAAAGTTTTTTTACGGTTTTTTTTTAAACTTTAAACTTGATTTCATTTTATTCATTACCGTTGAATAAATTCGTTCCATTCTTTAAATTTACCTCAAACTATGCGCTTAATTGAATTTCATAGCCAATATTAGTACAATTTATAAAAATTTTTCTAACCTTTATTAAAAATTTTAATAAAACGTACTAAGATATTATTTTAATTTGGGCGTCTTTGCATAATTTTCCAACAAGTTTTAAATGAGAAAAAATTAAAAATTTTCAACGAAAAAAATATTATTTACGATCAATCGTAACTAATACAATATTACTTTACGTAATAATAAAACCTTTTTACCAAATACATCGTGCATTTTTAAAAATCGTCATGCTTTTTCTAATACAACGTAAAAATTTAAAACCGAATTATCTTCACGTAATTTACGATGAAATCAAAAGCAAAACTAATAAAAAAAAAAAAAAAAAAAATGAAAAATAAAACGCTTCGCAACGTCGTACATATGCCCATAAATAAAATTAATCTTGTACAACATTTCATTCTTGGAAAATGAATGTATAGCGCATTGAACTCGGCGCGCTCGCGGGTGCGCGAGAAAAGCCGTGCATCACTTTTCCCTTATAAGCGCCTCGATGATAACCACCGCGCGTGCAATACGAATGATGAAAGGTTCTCAACGCGAGTTTGCGCACTGTAAGTGCAGTCGACGTAATACGCGAAAAAAGACTCTTGTGCCATTCTCCCTTTTATTCTTCAGTCCTCTCTTCCTCTCATTTTCTCTTGTAACCTTTTTTTTTACCAAAGATATTCCATCGCGTAAAAATAATGCTATACGCGTACTTATATGTACGAATGTTCACGTATATAGTATGTAAAGAAATCGACGATTCCGCGTTCGGCTGTCTATTTTATACGGACAATCTATCCGTGGCAGACATCTGGAATCCATCGAGCTTCGAATTCGATTTGCTCGTTGGTGTATACAGTCGCTCTCGGCGTCTTTTCTCTCTCTATCTCTCTCTCTCTCTCTCTCTCTCTTTCTTAGCCTTTTCACCTCCGTCCACCCGACCTGCTTTCTTCTCTCTTTCGTCTTCGCCTTTGGAAAAACGTACAAGCTCGCTAACGCGCGAGCGCGAAACAATCGCGCCAGATTGAACCTAAAATTTACGTTCGGTTCGCCCGAGTATTTTCTATCCGGAATCTTTCTACCATCTTTTGCTCCATTCTCCGTTCCCTTTCTCTCTCTCTCTCTTTCTCTCTTTCACTCTCCTTCGTTTTCTCCAAGCGCGCGTTACTTTTTTCTCCTCTTCTTCCGAGCATCAATTCTACTTGTTTCGCGAGACTGTCCTTGTGTTTCTAGGTTGTATTCCTCTAGGCGCACTTTTTTCCTCTCTTTTTCCATTTCCCGCAAATATGGAATAATATTTTTGTGAATAAAAAAAAAAAAGAAGAAAAAAAATCATGCGAGATATGTCGAAATATTTTTTCTTCTTTCATAAAAATACTTTTTGTGTATTAAAAAAATAAACAAATAAATGAAAAAAAAAAAAAAAATTAATAAATAAATAAATAAACATATCGCGAGTTTTATAAATATTTTAATTAAATCTATTGATAAAAAAAACTTTATTTTCATTGAATTGAAATTTAAAACTAAATTTTTTTTTAACATTTTAATATAACCAGTCGTCGTTAAAACATTGCCCATTTTAATTAATTTATTACCACGTGTTTTAAAGCGGATGTTCAATATTTTTTAAATAAAATAAATGGATGCATGTTGATTGCTTTCACTTTCTTTTGTTTAAGTCTATAAATTTTAAAAAAGTCAAATCGGCTTAATTGTAACATTCTTAGATCATATCATATTGTTGTCGATTAAAATTTAATTAAAAAAGTTAAATTAACGTTAAATTGTTTATCCTTAAAAAAAAAAAAAAAAAAAAAAGAAAAAGAAAAGAAAAAAAAAATTAAAAAATTAAACAATAATATTTAAACAACCAAAATCGTCCAATGTTTTAACGAAAAACTATAGGATCCAATATAAATACCTGCATATACTCACTCATATACCCAAGGGTTTTAGTAACGGTTTTAGTGGACAGAAGTAGACAGAGGTAAAGTCGGAAGGGGGGGTGGTAGGGTCAAAAAGTAGAATAAACAAACGGCGCGACGGTGGCTTTTGAAGCGCGGGTAAAACGCGCTCGTCGTCCCGTGGCGGGAACGAGCGTCGCTTCTCCGCTCAAAGCTTTCTTCGCTTCCTTACCTCGTCATCGTTGCCGTATAGTCAAAAGATAACACTTTCGTCTCTCTCTCTCTCTCTCTCTCTCTCTCTTTCTCTCTTACCGCGCAATGCGCACGTTCTCCAACGTCGAAATGACATTTTGCCGAGAGCGAGTAAAGAGGAAGAGAGAGGATACGGAGACACGGCGCGCCTAGTGCGTTGCCAAGATTTATCTTTGAAAGTGGGCGATGTACTCGAGCCCTCGCGATAATAATGAGGCTTTGAAGTAGTGTGCCCGTAGGAGAGAACGATATGGGACAAGTGAGAGGAAGGGTAAAATCATCATTAAATCAGAGTTTATTATTAATTAAGTCGCTGGAGCGATCCCCGTGACTTTGTGGAAAGACGCGTTAAAGATACATAAGCGCGCATGCGTGTCGCGTTCGCGAGTCGTATAATGCATAGAAAGACGTCGACGAGGAAGGGCAGGGGATGACTCGACGAGTGTCGTTAAAGCGTATTAACATGCGCACGCGGCAATTCGTTTTATCGCGCGGATACGTCGAGACACCCACAAATACCGTAGAGATGGATGGATAAGATTTGAATAACTTTGAGACAGAAAGAGACAGAGAGAGAGAGAGAGAGAGAGAGAGAGGAGATAGAGAGAACTTATGGAAACTTTGATTGAGCAAACAAAATTTCAAAATCAAGCAAGATGTGCCTCGACGTGCATCGATAGATATTTCGCTTCAATTAATCAAGCTATCATGAGAAATACGCGAGTTACACTGATTGCGTATGTTATTTTTGATAAATAATCATCTCTATATTAATTTTTGACCAATCTTGTACATGTCATATTTTTCATTTTAATCGTACTTGAAGAAAAAACTAATATGGACATCTCTATCGTTATTTAATATACATAAATATTCTTTTAAATATTTAAAATTATACATATAAGTGACGCGATATTATTATTTTGCGAAAAAATACTGCACACAAACGTAAATTCACCGAAAAGCCAATTTAATCACTGGACGACACAAGCACAATCGCGTCAATATAAAGTTGACAAAAAAAATAAATAAATAAATAAATAAACCGTCAACTATTCATTTTTAAATCCAAACCTTCTCCTAATGGTTGAAAGACTAACACAATGGATGACTCTCGGAAATGGAAAAGCGAGACTAAGTGAAACGAGATCGATCGGCGGCCAAAGCTTTCTTTTCGAGCATACACCAGCTGACATAAGGAAAAGGATAGAAAAGAGAAGTAAAGAAAATACAAGGCGCAGCGCACGAGCGGACGTAAACAGACGGGAGAAAAGATACAGGAACATAGGAAGGACTTTGATGCCGAAGCTCGCGGGATTATCCGATATCAAAGGGGACGACCGTGAGCTCCTCGGGGAGGCCGGCTACGTCCGGTGTGCCGACGCTCGACTAGCCTTTTTTACCGGACAAATAATGATAATATATAAAATTCGCTAAGGTATATATATATATATATATATATATATATATGTACCCAGAACACATAAGCGGGGAAAGGTTTCTTCTTCGCTCTCTCTCTCTCTCTCGCTTGTACCACCTTATTTATCCTCGTCTATTTTAACCTCAGAGATGCTTCCTCTCTTAGCTACTGCACCAGGATTTAACTCGCTCTCTCCCTCTCTTCTTCTCCTTCTTCTTCCGAGAGAAAGAGAGAAAAAGCCGGTCTTATCGGTTATCTCTCTACGTCTTTTCTCTGCCTCTTCTCCCGTTAAAACGCGTGCCGCCAGAGCTTCACGTTATAGATAGTCCGTACTCCGCGGCTTTATGTACCACGAGCCTCCAGCCTGGGAATATAATGTGTTGAATTTAAGAATATTAAACGGTTATCTGAAAAATATAAACTTGGAGGTGTGTATGTGTATAAATATATATATATATATATATATATATATATATATATATATATATATATATATATATATATATATATATGTATACATATAGACGTGCGCGCGAACGTTGATTTATCTAGGACGATGCGCGAGTACGTTAACTTTATTCGCGATATAGGCAAAGCGGTTATTACTTCACGACAAAAATTTTAGCGAAAAATGCGTTTGAGGTAATGTTATCGATCACCTTTTTATTTATTTTTTTTTTTTTTTTTTTTTTTGTAATTACTCGATTTTATAATAAAAAAAAAAGGTACAATTTTTCTTTTTTTTTTTTTTTTTCTTTTTATCGAATAATAAACGATAAGTTTAACACAGCTAGAAAGGTGGAGGCATTCATGCGTCAAAAGACCTATCATTAGTTTTACATTGGCCGATTATATTGGCACTTGAACCATTATTCAAATTAACACGGAAATTGGAGAAAGCATCTGGAAAATTTTTTAATCGACATCTTTTGAACTTTTATGTCGAAAATGAACGTCGCTTGTCGCTAAATATTTATTATTCGTTAAAATTTTGTATTTTATAACGATTCGATAAAAGAATATATATATATATATATATATATTTTTTTTTTAACATTAAATTAGAACGATTTATTACTACTTTATTTTAAATACGTATATAAAATATTCCCAATGAATAAAATAAAAAAAGTTAACCTATATTTAGTTTGAAATGAAAATAAAAAAGTTATCTATTTTCGTGTATACATAATGCACAGAATATTTTTTTTTTTTTTTTTTGTAGGAGACAAAATAAAAGTTAGAAAAAATGTATAAATAAATAAAAATAAAAATCTGGGAAAATTCGAAAAAAAAATTCTTTAAATACTACAATGTGATAAATAGGCCATCAAATTTTCAATAAATTAGTTAGAAACTAACTTTGCGAGCATATCGAGGCCGACATATTGAATTTTACAATTTCAACTTGGTATTCAAATCGACTCCGAAAACTATCCAGACCAACTTTCATAAAAATGACTCCTGTAGCTTTGAAATTTGAATTAGTTATTAAAAATAAATTTTCCGCGCCGCCAACGCGACATCTGCGACCAACGGTTTTATATTGAAAAACTATGAATTTTATATGTACAACTTTTATAAATTATTAGATATTTCGAAATACGAATAAATGTTAATAATTGTAAAATTTTTCAAAATTTATAATCAAAGCAACAGAAAGAAAAAATTACCAATATTTCGGATAAATGATTTATAAAACAACGAAAAAGTACTCGCAAAATAATTAACTCGATCGCGCCGCATTAAAAAAATAACAAAGGAAGAGAGCTTCTCTTAGCCAGAAGAGAATTAGAAATGGTCGCGCATGACGTATCATATGTTGACAATCATTATGTACCGCGTGTATCTCTCTCTCTCTCTGTTTGTATCTCTCTCTCTCTCTCTCTCTCTGCATTTTCTCCCTAACTGCTCTAGCGAACAAAAACGGAATGGCAAATTAGTCCGCGTGTAGCCGCAAAGTTAATGAACGTCGACCGCTGATACACGTCGCGAGAGTTTAATGCAGCGTCGCCTCTCTCGATGTCTTTGCAATATCTAAAGCGTAAGCTTCAGATATTCTCTCTCCTTCTTTATTCATCGGACTTAAAACTACGAGCGCTTTGTGCCGATAGGTAAACACGCTTTAAAAATTCACGACGTCGAACTATTTTGAAAAAGAAAATTTTACAATGATTCCGTAGCTCTCGAGATTTATCGTCGGATGTACATATATAGCTTGTTAATCATTGTTACCTTCGACGTCGTATTTTAAAATATTGAAAAACCGTAATATCGAATATTTCAAATTGCGAAGTAAATATCAATATTAACTCGGCTGTGCGCTTTCTTTTTTACCCATTTTTACGTAACAATTTCATCGCGTTATTATTTCGCGTCCGGAATTCGTACGCGTTGTAATTTTCTCTCGCATATTTCGTAACAAATTGTATTTTGCGATTTCGCATTTTAACAACGTATTGAATTTGTTAAAATTAACATAGAAAGCCAGTAAATAATTTAATTTTACAAAGAGAGATCAAAGATTTATGTAACTATAATTTGAATAATTTTTGCACAAGCGGTAAATTATTTTTATTCTTTAACGATTAATTTTGACAGTGACGCGTGAATAAACAGAAATTCGAAGCTTCAAAATTATTGCAATTTAAAGCCAATAGCGTTCAAAGTTGAAAAAGATACGGTATAAGAGATAATGGCGTCAACTGTTTTTAATCCAACGCATGCATTTGTTATTGTATCGAATTATTTTTAAATAATTACTTTTTAGTTAAGTATATATTTTCATTTGAATTTAATCACAATCTATCTTCGAACGTACTCCTCGCGCAACCAGATAATATTTTGTACATATTACCACGAAATGTAGATTTTATTGCACGCAAAAATTGCGACATTTTTTTCTCTTATGTATATAAAAGTTTCAAAGTATCAGGTTAGGCATTCGATCCTCTTAAATAATCTTGGAAGCACATTGAAAAAGCAATGCAAGCACGAAGCACAAAGTACTGTTTAATACAGGAAGAAGCCGAAAGTAAATCGAGTCGCGGCCTCGAGCGGAACAGCGATAACGCACTTTAACGACGATCGTGCGGTGAAAGAAAGACAAAATCGAAGAGAGAATAGTAGTAAGTCGAAAGATAGAGAGAGAGTGAGAGAGAGAAAGTGAAAGAAAGAGATTGTTGAGGATCCACGGCGTATTTCGCGCGCAGCTGTTGGCTGAAGCGATCGCTTCGCGATAGATGTACGAGTATATGTAGGTTGGGAGGGTAAAACTGTAGGCGCGCGCAACTATGTTTAAACGGTATCTGCCTGAGCCCGAGTATAAGTAATGAAATGTGCATACACATCTGTGTGTGTGTGTGTGTGTGTATGTGTGCGCGCGTGCGTGTGTCTGTGTCTGTGTGTACGAAAATTTGCCGGATGCTGCCTGCGTACAGCTGGATGAGTCGCTGGTATTTTCCGTGGAGCGAGAACCGGCAGTACCCGGAATTCTATTGGCCGCGAGTATTTCGCTTATATATATATATATATATATATATATATATATATACATGTATATATGTACGTATATATACATCGAGAGATTGCAAAGTCGTCGAAAATTTTCGACGCGTTCTATAAATTTCATATTCAAGCTCGAGAGCCGTATGACAAAGGCCTAACTTCCGAGCTTTCTCGCGTTGTCCTCTTCCCCTCCCACTCTTGCGATTTAAGGGGGAGGGCAGAGGCTGGAAACTTCAAGCGGAGAAACTGTTTTGCGCCCGGGAGCTAAGTTTGGCCCTACGTCTGAATTATGAATGGCATTGTTTTGTTTATTCAGTTTCGTCGTGGATATAACATTTCATTGTTTTATAAGGCTGCGACTCGCGGTAAAACCGATATATGTATTTTTTATGCACTTTTAAATGCATTTGTTTTATTAAAACAATCGCAATATTGTAAATATGATTATACGCGATAAAAAAAAATTTAACTCTGTTTAAATTTTTCGTCATATTTAAAAAACAATATATATTATTCACAAATTTTTTTAATATCCATTGAAATTTATCAAACGAATGAATTTCATATTTCCAATATTTAACGATATGCGATCGCATTTTTGAAAATTAATTGAAATATAATTTAATTAAAATTTATATTATTATTTTTTATTTATTATTGTGATAAAATGCGCCTACGAAAATGAAACATTTCTATGAAGAATTCGTGCACTGTTTTTTTTTTTTTTTTTTTTTAATGTATATCTAAGATTAAAATTAAAATTTTAATATTTTTAGGATATTATCCAAATATTTAGGGTTATTGGTTTAATTCAAACATAGCTTGGGCTTGTGCACAGCAATGTATATTAACAAGCTCAAATTCATGAGATCATAATTTCATAAAGTTAAACTGATTATACACTATTATATTATACACCGTTACACAATAATTCATCTTGTCTAAATTTTATTATAAAATTATAATACAGCAAATATTTAAATAAATAATAAACCAATCCATTTTCAATATATGTACACATATATACATTATCTTACCAGCCAAAATTTAATGAAAACAGAAGTAAATAATTTATTATCTCTAGCAATGTGCGTTAGTTTACCGATTGTAAACATAAATTTTCACGCTGTGATAGGAAAATAATACCCCTTTGGTAATTTTTTATTCACATCTGTCGAAAATTTTCTTTTTTCTATTTTTTTTTTGTATCAATTTTATCGAGATAAAATTTATATTTTCATCATTAAAATTTATCAACTATCGTATGAAATATTAACATATCTTCCCTCTGAAAGAAAAAAAAAAATTAAATAAATATATAAATAAATAAACATAAATAAAACAATTAATCTTTTATCGTTTCTAACAAATGTACGTATAAATGTATTGAAAATTACCTTCAAAGAAAATCTACTTAAAATTCAAGAAACGCTGCTTTATTTTTATCCATCTCGTACCGTGAAAGATACGTACGTATCGAAATTGCAACAATATTCAACTTGCTCGATATTATAGGTACACATCTATATTTATGCGACTAAGCGAAAAGAAGAAGTCGCAAGAAGAAGAATCGTCAATCTCTCGTCTGATTGATACGGCTCTCGATAGTTTTGACGCAATTACGTTTTCTAAATTGGAATCACTTTTCATAGCGCGAGACTCTCGCGAGCGCATCTCCCGACGTTCGCTCCGCAGCGATATCGCGATAGCGGAGCGTTCTCGCGTTCTCCCGCAAACGAAGGAGAGAGAAAGAGAAAGAGAGAGAGAGAGAGAGAGAGAGAAAGGAGTCGGGGAGCAACGAAGAGATGCAATCGTGTCTCTCCCTTTCCCTACGACGGGATGTTCGTTAGCGGGATTTTCCCACTCTTCTATACCCCCCCCCCCCTCTCTCTCTCTCTCTCTCTGTCGGATCTTTTCTCTTCGCTCCGCGCGTCGACTTCCCGGCGCCGCGAGCGCAACGCCGAGTCTAAAGAATACTCCGCTCATTGAGAAATTTCCCATTGTCGGCTGAGAGCGTGAGTTAGAGAGAGAGAGAGAGAGAGAAAGAGAAAAAGAGGGGGAGAGGGAGAAAAACAGAAAGAAAAGTAGTAGAGAAGGGAAAGGAGAAGAGTGGCGTTTATTTGGACGAGAACTCATTAGTATCGCTGGGCGATAATCTTGAAAATTCTTTTGTAAAGCCATGAGAGAGAATCTCTCTCTCTCTCTCTCTTGCGCGCGCGCTCTTTCTTCCTCTCCTACCTCTTTTTCTCTTGCTAGACCCCCTTTGCGCAAATACCTTTCATTTTCCTTTATTTTGTCTTTTTCCTCTATTTTTCTTTTTTCCTTTTTTTTTCTTTTTTTATTATTTATTATTTTTTTTTTTTTTTTTAATTTTCTTCTTAACTTTTCTTTTCTCCGTCAAAAGACACCCGAATATTTCACCGGCGTGCAATTCTATCTTGACGCTTTTAAATTGTCGCTGATTATTTGGGTGAATGTGACTAGTGGAATATAACTTGAATATCTTGCATATATCACTTTTAAAGCAAATGTATAGGGTGCGCTGAGTTATTGCACGCGATAAAAAGCACTCAAAATCTTTTGCGGTTAATGTGCCGTAAGAATACTGTGGTAGAATATTAAGTGATTAGTGAAACAAAAAAGAAAATATATGTAATATTTTTATTGAATTGTGTATTATAAAAATAGATAAACATTCACGTTAATATATGTATATTTATATATATATTTATATTTTTTTTTTACAGATAATACGAATCATAATTAATCGATGATATCAAGCAATCTAGTTTTTGGTAAGTGACTTTCTTATGAACACATATATATTATTATTAACATCAAAACTATTTCCATATTATACTCGATTATCGTAACGCAGATAAGCAGCATAATATTTTTGAAAAGAAAAACAAATGAAAATTAAGAAAAAACGAATATTAAACGTTATTAAAAACTGTTCTCGAAACTTTATATCTCGGAAGGAGTAGGTGCATAACGACGTTATGAATATTTCTAACAAAATAAAGTTACCGTTCAGTCACGCGTATACATGCATATACTCAAGAGGCGAGCCACGCATTTCGCTTGTACTCGTCAAAGTCAGTTTATAATTTCTCGCGAGTTCCCGTGATTTTCTCTCTCTCTCTCTCTCTCTCTATCTAAAGAGGGAACATTTTGCGCTACGATTAAAATACTTGCGCGAGAAAATTACGATTACGGAAAAAGGTTAAACGTAAACTATTTTAATTACCGCCGCCGCCGCCGCCACCGACGCTGACGGATAATTTCATTTGCGAATATACTTGAATGTCAAACTTGGCCGGGACCTCTCGTAATTTATAAAATAAAACTGTATGACAATCAATTGTTTTATACATTTTTTTTTTTTTTTCATAAAATATTATGATAATCATTAGGATATATATATATATATATATATATATATATATATATCTATCTTTTTACTTCTTTTGAATACATAAAAAAGCTACGTTTAACTTTAACAGTTTAATTATTCGTTCTACCTCCGGTTGCAGCATTGGCTTCAACGTACAAGATATGCGCTTCTGGAACGCTATATTTTTCATTAAACCTTGAAAGCTCGAAATTATTCCTAAATACAAATTATTCGAAGTGCTTACCGGAGGAGCTTCTTTGAATTGCGCAATTTTATTGCCCAGATCTTCTTACGTGTTCTTAATAATTGCGCGTTGGAAGTATTTTAATAAGCTAACGATTGTTAATAATCGCTAATTGGAAGCTATAAATCTACCGTTTGCTATTATTTAGTAGGGTTCCATGAATATTCGCCGATTCTCGTAAATAATTTTCCTAATTCCACTTTGAATAGGGTTGTTTTGTCGTTTAAAAAATTATACGAGATTAAATGAGAAAATTAATGGTTTTAATTGTTTAATATATCGGAATAAAATGAAACGTTATAACGGTAAATAATAACACAAATAATTTCCCTACTCCACTCACGCATATCTCTCTTTCTGTTTGGGTTACTCCTAAACTCGGGTAGCGAGATGTTTCCTTCCAAGACGGCGGTAGAAACTTGTTCGCCGATGAGAATTCACCGGTGCGCGCAAATCCTCTGAAGAAGGTGAAGCGGGAGGAGCCGTGAAGGGAAAAGCCACCGCGCGGACTAATGCGGCACGCGTTTATACCCTCTAACTTTATCCGCTAATATGGCCGAACGATAAACATATCTATATGTAGATGCATGGGTGTGGCCGCGTGTGTGTATGTGTAAGTATGTGTGTTTGGTAGTAAGTAGCAGCAATGTATGCCGAAACTTGGATGTAATAGATTAGCGTTTCTCAGTCGATGAGAAGAGAGAGAGAGAGAGGAGGGCGAGGAGGAGAGCGATAAGTAAGCGCTGACTCCGCATCGATACGGCCCTATTGTATCGCAAAACGGTCACGTTTGATATTTGATAAAATCTCGGTAAGATAATTGACTTTCTATTGCTTCGCTCGCTTTTTCTTCGCTTTCGCGTTTATTTATTATTTACCGATTTTATCCGATTTGTGAACGAAGCGAAAAAATATAATAACGAGGGAGGTAGTGCGTAGGATGAATGAAGCTGCATTCTTGAAAATTCGGCACGTTTCTCGTTAAAGTAAGCGCTATGTGTGTGCATGTTTTTTTTTTTTCTTTTTAACCCCCTTACGCAAAAAGATCGAGAAAGCAAACTAATAACGTTATTTTTGTACGTAACGAGAAAGTAAAGTAGTTCGACAGCGTTGTGAGTTATTAAATGGTATAACGTTTTACTCGCCGATTATCTTATTACGTTGGACAATTATTGATTATACCTTGAGAATTTACTCGATTATGAAAAATTCCTAAGAGAGAGAGAGAGAGAGAGAGAGAATCCGCACAATATTTTATGAAATTTTCTTTGAAACTCGATAAACGGAAAACTTTATTTACTCGATTTATTCTACGATCGTCCCGCCCTTCTCTCTCTCTCTCTCTCTCTCTCTCTCTCTCTCTCTATCTATCTATCTATCTATCTCTCTCTCTTCCTCTTAACAAAATAACAATAAAAATCAAGATAACATACTTTAACGCTTTATCGTCGAGAAAGTAAATTTCAACTCGGAGAATTTCAATAAAGAATCGATTACGTCTAAAAGTAGCCGATGCGTATAATAATATAAAGGAGGCCAGGGAGCAGGTTCAACGATAACGCGAGTGCACACGGTGAAAACGCTTAACAATAGGGTAAACGCACCGAGAGTGAGAGAGAGAAGACAAGCACAAGCCACCGGCTGCAGGGCATCGTAAAGCCGCGTAATTTTATGCGCGCGAGCGATGCAAGAGAGAAGTGAGAGATAGAGAGAGAGAGAGAGAGAGAGAGAGAGAGAAAGAGAGAGATAAAGAGAAAGAGAGATAGAGAGAGATAGAGAGAAAGAGAACCGGAACGACAACGCAACCCGTTAAGATTCGCGCGCGCCTCGGGTCATGAGTTAACCAGTGTCGGCATAATTTTATGCCAACCCTCCACCCGTCGTCCGGCTCGCTTTTACTAGCCACAACGAGTGGACGACAAGCCACGCACTTCTTCTGTTCCCTTTGACCCCTCACCCACACACTCTTTCTCTCTCTCTCTCTCTCTCTCTCTCTCTCTCTCTTCTCTTTCTCTTTTTCTCGCTTCAACTATCCAACTCGGTTCTCCCTCATCTTCCTGCTTTATTGTTCTCTAAACTGTGCAGATGCGATTAATTTAACGGGGAGCGCTTATGCGCGCTTTACATGTTTTAAGCGCCCTGTTTTAGGAGAAATTTAAGCTCTTCATTATATATTGCTCCTTGTATTTTTTCCCACCTTCCAACCCCTGTTTGTTATTATTTATTTTAGAGGTGCAAAATGGAATACGTCCAGCGAAAACAATATTTGCTACTCGATTTATTTCAAACAAAGAAAAATATTGAACGAAAATAATAAACGAGACTGGGAAACGAAATAACGATTATTAAATTGAAAATTAAAACGTAGATATTATTAGATGGTCCATTAATATAACCATAATAAATAAGCCTTTAAAAAAAAGACATTATAAAATTTAATGCGTTAATATTCAAAACCGATTTGATATAATATATACTTTACTATTTCTTCTTCAATATCGTCCTTGATCAATTGTTACCAGATTTTACAGATTTCGCGTGTGTTCGAGGATAAGCGCACGTCTGCGAAGGAGAAAGAAAGACGAAACGATAGAAGGCAAACAAGAGCCGACTCGCCGGGATTTATCTTAAGAGCCATATATACATATATATAATATAATATATACATATCCAAAGAACGTCGCGCACACCCTGAAAATTTATTCTTGGTCTCTTGATAAAAATGAGAGAGGAAGAGAGAGTCGCGCGCTCGCGTGCGCTTGCGATTCTTTTCGCTTTTTTCCGCTCTTACTGTACGAGCGAATAAAAAATTGCGAATGGCCAAAAAGCAACGAGTCAGCATATCGCTTACCGAGAGATCTTTTCTTTTCGCTCTTTCTCGCTCTGACGGACTTTTATACGCGAGGACGAAGTCGGTCACAGCTTGCCCGAACGATTCAATTTTTTTCACGCCTCCCTACTGCCGGAAAATTCACCGACCGGTCAGCGCGCGAGCGTCTTGCAGACTTTTCCTGTCTCTGCTCGCCCCCCCCCCCATCCTCCCTTCTCTCTCTCTCTCTATCTCTCTATCTCTTTCTTGACCTATGTAACCATTGCTATCTTTAGCAATAGCTACTACTGACGCCAGAATTGAAAGCGCTTATTACGGTGTGTACTCGTACGTAAGGACGTTATCCCGCTTATGTACATCGACCAGCTTCGTAGCTGTACAGGAGTTAAGAGATTTGATCGATCTAGCTGCCCGTTCAAATTGCACACTTGAACGAAATGCTAATAAAAATAACAATGAACTATTAACGTCTAAAAATACAAGTTATGTAAGGTCGGATGGAAACAAGAAATAATTCGAAAGAAATTCACCGTCCGAATTCTTAAAGAAAGAAAAGAAATTCATATTTTAATAAAACAAACTTACATAAAATATTAGCTTCTATTATAATTGCTGTTCAAACATACATTTAGAGTAGCAGCAACCTGCCACTTTCATTTACAAAAGCTCTCCGTACCTTCCGTGTTCCGTGTGCGTTTTCTCTCATCCCTTCCCTCTCCTCACCCTCTTACTCTTCTTCCTCGTCTCTTTGGAATTCCGCAATATGCATACTTCTCGCTCACGCATTCCCGGCATCTTTGCGACTGCTCTTCTCTCGGCTGAGATTCTAGATTTCCTCTCCAGATCTTTCTCTTCCTGTTTCTCTCTCTCTCTCTCTCTCTTTCTCTCACGACATGTATACGTACCTTCATACGGGTATATATCGACGTGCATGCATATATGAACCCGTGTGTTCTAGACGAAATGTCGCTTCTCTCAAATATACCCGAGAAAAATTCTCGCGGTGGCAAAAAGAAAGAAAGGAAAGGAAAAAAAACAGTCGGTACTCGGGCGAAAAAGAATAGAAAGAGAAAGAGAGATTGAGAGAGATAGAGGGAGAGAGGGAGGGAAAGAAACAAAAATGAGCGAGAAAGAGGACAAAAATAAGCAAGAGGGACAAGGGATAGAGAGTCAGAGCGAGAGAAAGAGAGAGAGAGAGAGAGAGAGAGAGAGAGAGAGAGAGAGAGAGAGAGAGAGAGGAGGAGAAGAGAGGGAAAGAGTAGTTTGGGCCATGCCTAATGAGCTTCCTGAAGCAACGGAGCGAGCTCGGTTCGCGGCTCGGCACGGCAGCGGCAACGGCGGCTCGTCGGTTACGCCAGCCCCGGCCCGTGGAGTGCATTCACGATTATTCAAATCCTGAGCGCGTTCGCGGAAGCCAGATAAAAAGGAGCTGCTGCGCGACTACGCCGTGAGCTAAACACAGACACGGGCGCAAACGCCAAGAGCGAGAAATTCAGAGAGTGAGAGAGTGAGAGAGAGAGAGAGAGACAGAGGGAAAGAGACACGACGTCGACGACGATGACGACGACGACGATGACGACGACGACTCGGTAAATGCAGGTGGTTAGGAGTGAAGCTCGCAAGAAGAACTTCGCCGTTCAACAATCGGCCGCGCATTGTCTCCGGCATAGCAGGCCTCGCTAGCTACTGCTCGAGCACACTTCTAAGAGAGATAGAGATAGAAAGAGAGAAATAGAGAGAGAGAGAGAGAGAGAGAGAGAGAGAGAGAAAGAAAGAGAGAGAGATGGTTTGCTGCCTTTTTTTCCTGCAGCCCTCGTTTTTTTTCCTTCTATTTTTTCAACGACTCTCCTTCTCTTTCTCTCACTGTAGGAATGCGCGACTGTTTTAATAACGCGACCCGTTTTTCTCACTCTCTCTTTCTTCCTCTCTTTCTCTTTCGCTCTTCTTTTCTGTCTCGCGGACGACAATTCAACTTTCTGGGCAAGACAACGGAGAGAGCGCGATGAAGAAGAGAGCGGGAGGGGAGAGAAAGTCAGAAAACACAGCGAGAGTGTAAAAAAAAAATGAAATGAGGTAGAGATAGAGAAAGAGAGAGAGAGAGAGAGAGAGAGAAAGAAAGAGAGGTGGAAGATGGAACGGATGGAAAAGAGCAGGCACGAGCGCAAGGGATCTTGGATGCGTATAATCTACGCCCCGGGCTATACGTCTACCCCGTTTCGCATCGTTATTCTCTGGCCAGGAGAGAAAGAGAGACAGAGAAAGAGGGAGAGAGTAAGAGAGAGAAAGCTTATCGTTTCGAGAAAAAAAAGTAGCGCGCTTGTGGTGTGCTGCTCGATTGAAGCCGTGCACTACACACATACCCACATATTCATACATATATATATAAAAATAAAGTAGATGAAGCTTGTTCTCTGCTCTTCTTTTTCTTCATTCTCTCCTCCCGTTCTCTCGTCTCACCTACGCCTACCTATTTTTTTTTTCTCGTGTCCTGTTTTTTTTTTTTTCTTTTGCAGCACGAAAGGCGTGGAAAAATTTTCTTTTTTAACTGTGTTCAAATTCTTTTTTTCTTCCCACCAGACTACCGCACCATCCTGCGCGCATATACGTACTATATATATATATATATATATATATGTATATAAAGATTTAGCGCACGAGGAACTTTGTTGCTTGGTGTTTAGTCGCGTGCTGAATGTGTGCGCCTTTAATAATAACGGGCGACGTCGTGTGTCGAAATAGCTGACTTGGACAAAAATTCATAATGCAATTTAGCTTGAATATAATTACTTTGTTTTATTTATGTGTTTATTCAACCTTAATAATAATGAGCTTGCTTAATCCAGATGCATAAATTTCTATGAATTAGATTATAAATATGAAAATAAAAACGATCGATCGGTAAAATTTTTATGAATATGTGAATACCCGTAAAATGAGTTATAGGAGAAGGAGAAATTTAAAGATTGCAACGGAATAACGATCGCCGTTTTAAATAAACCATTTTTGGATAATATAATTTATTACCGTCGAATACCGCGAGGCAAAAATTTTTCAAAGCCGCGCCAGTAAATGGGCATACGAATATACATGATTTCGAGAAACTCAAAGCGTGCGTCAAAAATCAAAACTCACACGCATATACATACACACGGAGACTGCCAAAAGCCCGACTGCGGTGTAGTCTCTTTTTATTTCTATATACACGAGAGCGCTCGCTCGGAATGCGCGCAGCTGTCGTTTTATTGTCCGCGCTGTTACAGATCGGCGCGTCCGCGTTTGCCCCGATTATTTCTGCCAACTCTCTCCTCACTCTGTCTCTCTCTCTCTCTCTCTCTCTTCCTCTTTCTCTCTCTCTCTCTCTCTCTCTCTCTCTGGCAGCAATTCTGTCTCGATAATGAGAGTTTAATGAAAATACTTTGTCATACCGAGGAAAGAGAGAGGGGGAGGAAGTGAGGGAGTGATAGAGGACGCGGCGAGGACACAGAGTTTTAAAACACGCCGATCGCCACGCGCGCGCGCGCGCGCGCACAAAGTTGCAATGCACGTCGAGGCTTCACCGATCAAAGCGAATGAAGCGATCCGTGCAAATTTGTTCAAGAGTACAGCATCGCGAACGAGACAGAGAGAGAGCCAATAATTTCAGAAATTGGGCAAAAATTCCATTCGCCTCCGGCGATCGATAAAAAGCAAGCGTCGTAAAGAGAGAGAGAGAAAAAGAGAGAGATTATTCACGGAAAAAAAACGAGAGACACAGAGAGAGAGAGAGAGAAAGAGAGAGAGAGAGGGAAATAGTTTGGTCGATGCGGTGATTCAGTTATTCGAGGCTAACGGAGCACAGCTAAGGCTTTCTTCTCTTACTCCTTTTCGTGCTTCCGTGTGGAATTTTTTCTTTATTGTTTTACTACTTTGATACGGTAGGCGCGATGCACATAAGCTATGGCGAGGCGGACGATAGAATTTCAAAAGCCCCGACGAGTTTACGTTTCGATGTATATAATGCAAGCCGCACTCCGTTATTAAACTCTTATTGCCTTTATTTATGTTCGGCTTTATTTTTCTTCGACGTAGTTGACTGCGGTATATCGCCATTTTTCATCGCTTATATATACATATATATGTATAAGGCAATTATTTGTAGGAAGTTATTTTAGAGATCCGATGACTTAAAACTCCTCACTCGACTAACTTTACCGTTTTCTGCTTCTGGAATTAATATCCCTTGTGAATTGAAATTAAATTGTCGATTTCGGATTTATTTTTAAACGTTTGATTGAATTTTGGAAAAATTTTAAATTTTGATGGGCAATATATTCATAAGTAAATTACGGCGGAGAAAAATTTTTCTGTTTATTCGTCTGGTTTGTTTAAAAAAAATTTCATCTAAAAATTTTCATTATTAAAAGTTATTGAATTATAAATATGAGAAAAAATTTGAATTAAAAATACGAGAAAAAATTCATTCGTCGTTATCGTTCGTATTCTAAATTAAATTACACTTCGAAATAAAAAAAAAATTTGCTTAAAAAAATTTACATTAATATATCGAGCGTGTGAAGTATATACGCGCAAAGTAAAAGTTGAAAACACAAGAACGGAGAAAAGAGCTAAAGAAAATAATAAAAGGCAAACGCTAACAGCGGCACACGTCGAGGTTCTCGACACTCAACATGCGACCCCACTTAATCCTTCAGCGCGACGCTCTTAACGCATCTCTCTCGTTTGCCCTGGCCCCTTCTACATTTTCTCTCTTTCTCTCTTCTTTTTCACTTAACGCGCTAATTATAAGGATAGAAGAGAAAGCGAACAGCGAGTTCCGAAAAGATATAGCGTAAAGAAAAGGGAAAAATAACAGCTTTGCGCTTGGATCCGTGAGTCTCGGAGCTTCGTGAAAATCCACTGGCACATACGTTCTCTCTCTCTCTCTCTCTCTCTCAAACACATATACACACACAAACACACACACACACACGTTCAGAGGTATAAAAGTAGTATAACGCAAGCGAAACCTTCCCCCGCGGGCGGCTGCGTATACGTCTCGCAATCAGCGGCGGCAGCACTCTATCCGTCCTCGCGTAGTCGTAACATAAAGCGGATTTTGCCGCTAAGCAGATGGAAATGCAAGCGATGTGAATACGCAGTAATGCTCTCTCTCTCTCTTTCACTCTCTCTCTCTCTCTCTCTCTTTCGCTCTTTCTTTCTATATCTTTATCTCTCTTCGTTGCTGTACTATCTTTCTCTACCACCGGAAAAGGAGAGAGAGAGCGAGAGAAAGAGAGTCGGTAAAAGGGATGTGGAACGCGCCCAGTGCAGAGAGATAGCGAGAAGACACGTGGAAAATGGAGAAGGGAGAAAGAGAGGATAAAAGCGAGCTCACCTCGGCATGCGTGCCAAAGTGAGTGTACGCGAAAATTTACGCCTCTCTCTCTCTCTCTATCTCTCTCTCTCTTTCGCTTTTCCATCCAGCTTTTCACTTTATCTCTCTTGGTCCTTTTCTACGCCTATTACGAGAAGAGAAAAGAGTGTGAGAGAGAGAGAGAGAGAGAGAGGGTGAGGAGAGAGATGGAAACCGACTGCGCGAGTTTCTTTCTCCATCTCTATTTCGTGCGATGTTCCGGTTAACGCGTTGCATCGAGGAAATTTCATTGGTTCGAAAGGGGAGACGAAAGAGGATGGAGAACAAGACGAGCCGAGGAGGAAAAGCACAGGGATCGTAATGACGATGTCGCTACAGAGACTAAATACGAAAAGTTTTACGTGAAAACAAAGGCATAGTTTTTAGTCTTCTCGCTTTTCTTTTTAATTTTTTTTTTATTTTTTATTTTTTTTTATTTTTTTTATTTTTTTTTGTTCGCACTTCTCGTTTACTTATTTTTATTTTTTTGCCCTTTTTGCAATGACGACGCAATGATGCACGGTAAGAGTTTTTGCTACGTGCTTCTTTTTAGCGAATGTTTTTAACTGAAGTTTTCATTATCTTAGCTTTATGCGTGTAATGCATGGATGAATGGAGAGTTTATTGTGCGTCAAGTTATTCATAAAGTTGAAACTACGTTACAGTTTGAAATTTCATTTCGTTGCTCAAGCAAAATTCGAATTTAACTGTTGATGAAAATGACTCGCGTTGAATAATTTAAAAACATAAATAAACAAAAAGAAGACAACATAAAGAATTAAAGTTAAAACGATGTGTAAATTTTTAAGTTTCGTAAATTAAGCGCTTAGGTAAAATTAATTACGCAAATGTCTCGCGATAAAATTTATCGTAATTATTCGTATAACGAAAAAACAATTTATTAAATAAAAAATTGACTCTAATAATGGTATAATGTATTCGATGCACTTGAAAAATGTATTGATTCCAAGCGTTCCCTTTATAAATTTCAAGTTAATTTATTCAACATTACTTCTGCTATTGGATGGTACGTAAATGTTAATGCCGAAATTTTCATTTTATTAGTTCAAAGAATTATGGAGTAATTAAAAGAGACAAATGGTCCCGCAAACTCTCAAAATATTTCTGAAGTAATTTATTATCGCCGTGAAAATTAGAATGGCTTCATTCAAATTCGAAGCATTTTTGTAAATTGCTAATGATTATAAAATGTTTTACGCGTTTTAAAAACAGATGTATATAAATCCCAACGTAGTTTGCGTAATAATCCAGAGTTAAAAAGATGTAATAATTTGACAAAGAGGGTATATTAATACCGATATTAACAATAATTTGATCAAACTATTAATATATTTGTGTTAAGGTGTTACTAGTTCAACGTTAAGAAGACGTTAAAAAGCGTGTATGAAGAAAAGAAAGGAAAAAAAAAAGCGGGTCGCCGGCTGATAAAAAGCGGAAGAAAAAAAGACGCTTGTCGCGAAATGCGACAGAGATTCGCCGGTGTTAAAGCCTCTTCTACTTTCTCGAGTACCGAAAGTCCTCCTATATATATATATATATACATGCGCGCGTTTGCCGCTGCCGGCGCGTCGCTGCACTACAACATCCGGCGTGTCGAGCGTAATCTCCTGATTTAATGCCACAACGTCCGACCCTTACGCGGCATCGAAATATTATCGACGCGAGCGAGAAACGGGAAAAAGTGCATTTTTTTATGATCATTCGTAAAGCGCTGAATTGATTTGTTTTCGTTCGTGATATTTTTTGTTTAAACCGTTACCGTTATTTTTTGTTTAAACCGTTATACGTATATTATTTTGTAAATTTTTTAATTATAATGGTGTTTCTTTTCTCGTCAACTTTTTTAATATTTTTATTTTTTTACGATATTTGAAATATGATAACAAACGGAAGTAAACATTATCATGAACGGAAGTTTAACGAAATTTAAAATTGAGAAAATTCGAGGAAAAGTTTTGCTTTTAACAAACGAAAAAAAATAATAATAACGTTTACTCGCAACAGTGCGATATATAAACACTTTAAATAATCTTTCTCTCTGAGGGCGCAACGTTACCGCATAAATATTTGAAATCTGCGAATAAGCTTGAAAAAAGAAAAACGGAGGACGCAAGCCGTAACTTTTAAAGCGTCAAAAAAACTTGAGCGCTAAACGACCGTAATGTCACCCTCTAAATATACACATAAATCTCCAAACTGAAAAGCAAAAGCAACAACGCGACAAGCAGTGAAGAGTTAAGTGAAGAAAAAGGGAGAGAAAGTTAAAGCTTCCCTGATTCTCTCTCTCTCTCTCTCTCTCTCTCTCTCTTTCTCTCGCAATTTCACAAGCTACTCCAATTTTTACCGCAACGCATCGACCGATCGATATTAAACCTTTGCCTTCGTTTTCGCAGACAGAGGCTTGCACGCCTACATCTTTGCAAACTTATGTATATATATATATATATATATATATATATATATATATATATATATATATATATATATGTGTATATGCCAAAAGGTATAAGCGCGAGCGCGCGTCTGCTTAACCCATACGAGTATAGCGATAATGAGTTTACCCGGGCGCGCGACAATGCGGCACAGGAGTAACCCGAATGAACCAAACCGAATGACTCGGGGCTTTCTCTAAGCCGGCATATCCGCGGCGAGGCTCCTTATTCCATCGCAGACGTTCTCCACCGTCTCTATCTAAATCATACACGGGGACGAACCGCCGAGCTCCTAACTCCTCGCCCTCTGAAGCAACGCGGAGTCTTCTCTTCGAAACGTAGACGCGAACATGTGCGGCTGCGCGCATTGATAAAGGGTTTATTGTATTTGGAATGAATATCGGCAAGAGAGTAAGAGAGAGAGAGAGAGAGAGAGAGAGAAGAGGACTTTTGTTTTGCCGATGTGTATTGTGTGCGGACTTGGGCTTATTCGTCATACCCTTTTGTTCGCGAATTAGTTGAATTTGTTTAAAGTTTACAAAGCATTTAATACGGTACATATTTGTCAAGGCAAAGTTTTCAATTATTGTAGATTTTGATAAAACAGTGTAATGTTTAATAAGTTTCAGGCAATTTTTTTTATCCATTAAAATTAGCGACTTGATTCGATCGAATATTATTATCGTAGTAATTATCGTTTTACGATTAGATAATATTATTAAATACATAATCTATTTTTCCATTAAATAATATAGATTTATTATTAGGAATACAAATTACATAGATATCGCCAATATGTTGGTATAACCGCAAACACTACTGCCATGCGTTAGCGCGAAACTCGAAATAGTCAAACGAATGAATAGTCAAAGCTTAATCAAATTTTCTCCTATATACTATCCTACAATTTAATTAGAATCTGATTAAGTTTATACGTGGAATTCCGTTAGTCGATTATTTCAATTATATTATAGTTGTATTCGTAGATTCGGCCAAAATCTATTTAATCGTTTAATCATTAAAAATTATTTTAAAACTTTGTAAAAAATTACAATTATTTCTTATTACTAAGAATGTTAATCCGAATTTAAATTCGAATGAAAAAAAATTTTGAATAAATTGCCTAGTTACATTACAATATACATTATACAGAAGTAAACTTTCAAACGAATCGACAATTTCGATTAAATTAACTACAAATAAAGAATACCATGGATAACACAGCAAGTATACCGGAAGAAACGAGAATGGATCGTGAAAAAGCGAACGGCACAAGGAAAATGGCAGACCAGAGAGTATAATGGATAGTTTGAGTGCGAGCAATCGCGCGTTCAAAGGAGCAAGTCATGTGCGGGGTGCGAGCAAGAGGAAAAGAGAAAGAGAGAGAGAGAGAGAGAGAAAGAGCAAGAGAAAAGGAGAGAGAGAGATACATGGAAAGAGAGGGTTGCTTCGTGTCAAGAAGTCGATGTTGCTACGGAATGCTTATGTATAAACTGCGAGAGAGGTAGAAGGGAGAGAGAGAGAGAGAGAGAGAGAGGATCCAATGAGTATACATCGCGGTGCACTGCAGTGGAGTTTGCGTTTGCGGGTGCGAGGTGCGGATGCATCCGAACGCGAGAGTCAACAAACGCCTCGAACAGTCAACTCTCTCTCTCTCTCTCTCTCCCCCCCCTCTCTCTCTTTTCCTTTCTCCCATCCTTCCATTCGCTTACTCGACTAAGTATTAGGCGCTCTAGCGGGCCGCGACGTTGTATATACTCGCTCACACGCAAGCATACACGTACGCGAACACACAGAGTTACTGTATGCACGAGCGAACGAACGAGCCACAATCAGGCGTACGCTGGGGTAAATTTGGAGCCGCATTCGAGGTTGTAGGTAATGGTGGGAGTGAGAGAGAGAGAGAGAAAAAGAGAGAGAGAGAGAAGGAAGGAGACGAAAGAGGACCGGCAATTCCGCGCGAACTTTGCAGACTGTTTAAAGCGCGCGAGATTGTCTGCGTGCAGTTTCGTTGGCTGGATGCGTATATAGTCTCTCTTTCTCTCGGTGGCCGTGTGTACGCCAATGCGGAAGATCTTTATAAGTAGACCAGACGAAGCTTGATGTACCACCTTTGCTTGCATCCTGACCGTTCTATGTGTGTATGTGTGTGTAAAACGAAAAAACGCGCACCAATGAATAATCGAATCAAATCGCAGAAACTCGATGTCTCCATTTTTTTTGCTTAATCCGTGTATTTCGCACTCAATAACATACGAAATTCGATCGTTTTCGCTAGCATACGATATAAAATTCCCCGCAACTAATGAAAAATCGAAAGCGTACGGCTGAACGTACTAGTTTTTAATGTCGACGTCGCTCGTCGGCGAGCTCACACCAAAAGCCGCAGCTCGGTGTATGTATATACAGAGAGAGAGAGAGAGAGAGAGAGAGAGAGAGAGAGAGAGAGAAAATGCATAATGTATATATATATATATATATACGCGCTTTGCTTTGTTGTTACCGTGCGGTCGGATGCGTGTTTTACATTTGAAAAAGTTCGGCAGCATATGGAAACTGCCGCCGTTACGCGGCAAAACTTTTACGGATTTTATGACCCGGAATAAGCGAGTCGTGCTACTCGTGGTAAGATATGGAATGCGCGAAGATGGAAATGGCTCTGCATGTATATGTATATAATACCGAAACTTTTTTTTTTTTTTTTTTTTTTTTTTCATAAAAATAAATTGTAGCCGTTGCAGCAGTTTGATACTTTTTTTAACTTCGGCACTATTTTAAGGACGGAATAAAGGTGCGAGCCACCTGAAACGGCATCGGTAAATTTTTATGATAGCTCGCTCGATGCGAAAAGTAGCGTAGCTCGGTCTCTTAAGGTTTCTTACGCTAAAATAGATTGTGAATAATTGCTTTTACCGCAATTTCAGATTATTGGATGATTGATTTATCTTTTGAAATTTTAAAATCGGCGCGTGGATATTTATTCTTTAATTTTACGATATATTTATGGATGTACGAATAAAAAATAGTATTTAATTTAAATACTTTGAATTTAAATAAAATAACGAGGTATTTTACTTATTACATTGTTGGAAAATACGCAAAAGTTTGCACGTCTCTTTCAATTACTTTAACGGCAAGGCGTTACATCGAGTACACAAGATCGGCTTTCTAATCAAATAATTACATTTTATCTCGGCCAAAAGGAATTAAGAAAAAAAAAGCAAAAACTTCGATTTTTACGTACCGGATAGCGTATATATCTGTACACACGAACGAGCTGAAAGAGAAAATGAACAACGAAAAGAGAGCCAAAGCTAAAAGCAAGAAAATTTCATTCTCTAACAACCGAAACGTAATTCCCTAACGAACTTTGAAGTTCTTTCATAGAAAGTCAGGAAGAACAGAGAGAAGCCGAGTGGCCTCCACGTCGCGAAAACAGTATCGCTAATGCCGGGGCAATCGGAACTCGCGCGACAAAGAGGAGAAAAACGAGAAAATGAAAGCGGGAGAGCTACGCCCTTCGGCTCGTTCTCCCCTCCCCCTCCCCACTCCCCCTCCTCTCTCTCTCTCTCTCTCTCTCTCTGCCTCTCTTACCCCATCCCTCCTTTTTAATAATTTACAATTACCTAGCCTCGCTGCGTAAGTGCGCATTGGGGATGCACGACGCGAATTCACGGAAAAGCGGACGGGCTAATGATAAAAACGTAAAACGTTCCCTCGAAACTCTCTCTCTCTCTCTCTCTCTCTCTTTCTTTCTTGCAAACGTAATACCGGAAAACGCGTGCAAGAGTTGTGTTGACGGTACTTGTTTATTTAAGAAAAAGAATTAGCATCTGATTAAAAAATCAGGTCAACGCGCTTGCGTTATTAATTTAACTCGGTTAGAGGAACTTTTTTGCGTTGTCAAAGAATTTTCAAAACTTTTTTATCCGGTCGTGTTAAGGAATTCATTTTCTCTTCTCTCCCTCTCCCTCTCACTTCTTCTTTTTTTTTTTTTTTACTTTTTTTTTACTTGTACATTCAGTGAACGTGAATTTAACCCGATTTAGAAACTTTTGTAAAAGTTGTTATTAAAAATTTAAATTTTATTAAATTTGATGCACAGCAAATGTTGCTTTTTTTGTAATTATTATATAATTTTACATAACGCTGATGGTATTTGATTTTTTTATAAAGAATATCGTATTTTCCGAAAAATAATATTTCACTTTAAATTATATAAGTAAAGTATACTTGTATGTATTGTGGAATGTATAAAAAAAATTGAAAATCTCTATACGATTATTTTTTTTATACATTATTACACGCGATAGAATACTCTTGAATCTCACTATTTCCAATCCCCTTTAAAAATACAAAAAAGAATGAAACAAAACAATGCGAAAAAGGCTTATTTATTTTCAATTCGAAGAAGGAAAAAAAATCACTCAATATTCATATCAAAATCAATAAGTCTATAAATCCATAAATAACTTTCCCCCTCGTATTTCCTCGCACTATAATAACGACAGAAAAATAGCCCCGCGAATGCGATTAGCCATAGTCGTAGACACGCACGACACCTTCTAACGCTGAGAAAATAATAAATAAAATAAGCAAGAGAAGAAAATAAAACAACTATGCGTGTCGACCGACAAATACAGCCCTATACACATGCGGATCAGACGAAAAAACATATATCAATCTGGAGATTCGAGAAGACTCGAAGAAGAAAAAAAAGCACACGAAGGGTCGGAATCGCGAGGGTCATTTTCGAAAGCTAGCGAGAGAAGAGGAGATTTGGTCAACGGCACAGCTTGCCGTACGAGTAATGTAGAGAGGAGTGGAGGAGAGGGGGAAGGCTAATTAATCAAGCTCCGAAAACAGTTTGACAGCGTAGCATCCCGAACTTACGAGGCAACTGCTTCTCTCTCTCTCTCTCTCTCTCTCTCTCCTTCCTTCTCATCCCTTGCACATAGCGCGCACTCGAAACTGCTATAAACGCCCTATAACCATAAATACGCGAGCGAGCGCGTATAAGTGGGCGCATATATAAACGACGAGAGAGAGAGAGAGAGAGAGAGAGAGGGAGAGTGAGAAAGAGAGAAAGCCTCTCTCTCACTGGCTTTCAAACCTGTACACGGAAGACACACACGTGGCGCGCTGGAACTCGACTCTACAACGGCCATTACCGGCCTTTTCTGTATGCGTAGATGTGGGTGTGGGTGAGTGTGGACGGGTGTCGTTCGAGCGCATCGTACCAATCTCACCCTTCTAGCTTTTCACACCGGGCCGCGTGTCACTCTGAAAATTGCGCTTCGGAAAAGAGAAGGGGAGGGGCGGAAAGGGCCACTGCTGTTGCTGCTGCTGCTGCTGCCACCGCCGTGTGACGTTCATGCGACATTTTTTTTTTTTCCGTTTGCATCCTTTCTCCCTTTCTCGCCCCTTCCCCCCGTTACCCCTTCCTCCTCACTCACTAGTTCTCCACACACACACACACACACACACACCTCTTTTCTCTCCTCTATTTTTCACCTCACCCTTTTTTTTTCAGTTGGCTTTTATTTTGTTTTGTCCGATCTTTTTTTGGTTTGTTTGTTTGTTTTTTTTTTTTTTTTTTTTTTTTTTTTTTATTTCACGAAGGCTAAACAATCGAACGACGCGAGCCGAGAGTGTCCTTTTTTCTCGGAACTTTTTTCGACGCACAAGTAATTGAATAGGGTTAATTCCACGGGACGTTACGATAAAGTTAGCAAGATTTTAATTGGTAAGAGGAGTGAATTTTTGAGGTTCACGGTAATCGTGTACACGAAAATTTTATCGACGTAGTATGTACGAAATTTTCACTCGTCTTTTATTTATATTATCTCGAATTTTAATTTTTTGAAACTTCGCTTTTACGTAATTTTGAATGCGCTTAAAAGAAAAAAGAAAATATATTTATAAACTCGACGTACCGTTTAAATTATAATTGCAACTCTTTAAATTAAGTATATATGAATATCATAAATATCCATTTAAAATTTCATCGATAAATCATATCTATCTATGGATATTTTAGCTCAACATTCCAATGTGCGGCATACAAACGAACGAACTATTCTGAAATAAAACACACCGTGCACGCCACTCGTAGACATTTGAAATTCAGGATGTATGAAAAGCAATTTATTTTAATACGCCACTTAAACACAACTGGAATATATCGCCGGTCAAATAAATAATATATCAGTACTGCAGACGTGACGAGAGATACTCGCTCCTCTATTCATATATACATATATTTATTATGTATATGAATGTATTAATATATATATATATATATATATATATATATATATATATATATATATATATATATATATATATATATATATATTATTTATTTATTTACATATACATACTGTCGGGTAAACACCCGAAACTCTCTCTCTCTCTCTCTCTCTCTCTCATTTTCCACCTTCCGTCCTCTTCTCGTCTCAATAGCCGATAAATCTAATGGCAATTCGTCCAATAATATTTGGGTCAAACATGATATACGATTTGGCGATCACTGATTTCGTAATAATCCAAAGCGTAGGTAGTGCCGCTTGTGCAAACTTGCTCGTGTGTACACGGAACAAAGCAAACACAAGAAATTGATATGGAAGAAGAAAATAGAATTAAAATAATAAGGATACTGCGAGCCTGCTAATTGTTCGCGACAAAAAATAATAACTGAAGAGGTATTAAAATAATAATAATAATAAAAACGTCTGGCTATTCGAAAGCAATCAAATCCGCTAATAATCTGCAAAGAAGTATCGCCAACCTTTACTTTGATCATTCGAACGTTACCTCAAACAAAAATGTAAACAAAGATAAGACGATGATCGAGACCGTAAAGTAACAAATGACGAATTTCTCTCGGAAAAAAAAAAAAAAAAATTGTTCCAGCCGTACCTCGCAAAATCAGCTCGCTGATCACCTTTTATATCAAAGAAAAAAATAAAGATAAAGGATCGAGCGCTGAGTTACAAGAAAAAGAGGTCGCTGATCCGGCTACTCCAAGAGCTAAAGCGTGATAAAGACAGAGTAGAGCGGGCAAAAGAAAATTCCGATGGTCCGGCGCGTCTATTTATCTCGGAGTCGTTCGCAACGTGGAAAAAAGTCTCTCGTAGACCGTAAGAGAGTGGCTGAAGGGGGTAATAGCTCCCTGGGATATAGCGAGCGGCGTAACTCAGCATCAGCCGCGCCGACCGCGAATGAGAGAAAGGCTTCGAGAGAATTGAAGAAAGGGAGGAAAAAACGCCGTTCCCTTCGCGTACTTTCGTAATCTCGAGTGGCGGGTCTCGACTTCACTCGATCCCGATGAATCTCTTGCCGCGTACAAGGCACCGATGTCTCGTTGTATATCTTGGCCTACCGAGCATCTTTCATCTTTCATCCGATTCTTTTAATTTTGAGCTTCGAGTTCTGTATTATTATCCCTCCATCTTCCTCTTTCTCTCTTTCTCTCTCTCTCTCTCTCTCTCTCTCTCTATCTATCTTTCTCTCACTCCTGAGAATTTAATAGCGTATAGTATTCCGTTGTTCTTGTTACTTTTACATTTGTTGCGTGCTCATTTTGCTCGTAAACTGGCGTGATAGCGCAAACTTACTCGTTGAATGCTTATTTTTATCTCGTACATGAGCTAGCGAGAAATTCTGCGATTTCGCTTTTTAAACTACGAACGAGCTCATTTCTCGCGATAACTTTAGTTTATTTTATTTTAGAAAGTTTATAATATGCAATCGCATACATCTTTTTGATTTTTTTTTTTTTTTTTTTTTTAAAATCTTTTAACAAATACAATTTATACTTATCTATTTAACAATTACTATTTTTACCAAAAAATTGAAGATGGATTTCGAATTTTGCGATAGGAAAATTTTAAAATTTAAATTGATTGAAAATAGATAACACATAAATATATTTAAATTATTTATTGATTCAACTGCAGGAAAAATTTAAAATGTCAAAGACGGTAACCCTTTTTTTTTATATCGTATACAAGTTCAATTTCGTTAAAAATTGACAACGCGATATCCTGTAAAACATTACGGTACCGACATCGCACATAACCTTGCAAAGGAAACGCCATTAAAGATTCCGGAGAAAAAGAGAAAAACGGAGAAAAGAAAAAAGTGGCGGAAAATAAAAGATCGTTGGAAATGGCTAACCATCGCTTTTTCAATTTACGTTCAAGACAATTCGGTCGAAAAAGAGAGCAAGAAAGAGGGAAAATACTCCCTCGGAATAACCCGTATCTCTTCTTTCTCTGTAAAATGGGATTATTTTCCGAAAGCCATAATAAGCCGCACCGTTTTTCTTGTATACATGGAAAGTCTTCATAGCGGGCAAGAATAAAATAGAAGGTCGTCGTTGGTGTCAGACAAGCCGTTAAAGGAATTACGTATAAGCATACTTCCGTACACAGACATAATGTGTGCATGTGTACACGTATACAAAAGTCATTTAAGCAAAAATTCTCTCTCCTACACCGTCGAGAAATCAGGGGATTCTCGCGGAAAATTGACTACTCGGTGAGAAAAAGAGGCGCGTTCGCGCGCCGAGTAATAGAAACGTCACTATAGAGACGAACTTTTCCTTCCTGTCTCTCTCTTTCTCTCTCTCTTTAACCCACTCACTCTCGTTTTGTTTCTCTCGAAGGGGATGCGCACGTCTGCTTACATAGAATCGCGACAAGGATTTCGTAGTTGACTCGTCGACTGCGGAGGTTGGAAGAGCACGAGTGCCTTCCACCTCCGCTAAAGTGCCAGAAACAGTGACGTCGCCTCGAAATTAAGTTTTCTCTCTTGCTATATAGTAACTCTCGGAGTTTTGTTGTATCATTTTATTTATATGTATACATATATACACACACTCATATATATATATATACACACACACACATGTACATGAAGAGAAAGAGAGAAAGAAAGATACTCGTGTTGTTATAGTCCGCACGCTCGGTTGTCTCGCGACTTACTGCTACTTTTGGTTTCTCTTGTTGTGTGTAGGTGTGCGTGCGTGTGTATGTGTGTGTGTGTGTGTATGTGCATCGCATGTCGCTATCAAGATAGACGCGACCACCTTTATATAAGACCCGTGCGACAAGACGGCGCTTTTCAAAATCCTCTAGAGAATCGTTCGCCAAGTAGGCCGAATTATAACATCTAACGATAATGACGCGCGCTTGAAAAAATTCTCAATTTCGCGTATTTACATTTTCCTGAAAATTTATCTTTTCTTATACGCGTTTTCGTTTGTTTGCATTTTCATTTAGTTTCATTTTTATTTCTTCTTTTATTTTAGTGCAGTTGTATATATTTACATTTCAAAAAGTTAATCCGACGCGATTCGGAAAAATTTCCTTTTCTTTAAAAAAAAGTATATATATATATGTTTATTCGGTCAAAATAAAAATAAATTATTGAATATAATTTTTAATCGTTAAGATTGGTATAAAAATCCATTTTATACTCGGTATATAAATGCAAGGCTGATTTCGTACGAAAAAAAGAAAATTTCAAGTTGTTTATTTAGCGTATTAACCACATAAATACCGCGTGCATTCAAGTAAATCCTTTTAATCCGGTAAGCATAATACTGTCAAATGCTTTGGATAACAAAAGTCGCGAAAATCGAATTATTTTTAAACACAAATATTTTACGATTGCGCATATACGCGTTGTATTAAAATATATAAAGTTATGTTTTTCGTTTTTAAATCAATTAACAATACGTATATATTCACGATTCTTATCCGATAAAAAATTATTTCCATTTTAAAAAGAATTTGATTCAATCTATAAAACTATACTTTTAACTCTCTTACGGTAAATAAAAAACTTACTACTTACATTTTTACGCGAAAATAATTAAAAATTCACAAAGGATCTACTCTCATAAAACTTATCGAATAAACCAGGTAAATTGCATTTAAAGTACAATCGGTATAGACTTCATTCTACGATCGCGTTAAAAACTTTCATCACAAAGTCCAGGCCGCGACTGTCGGACCCGTGACAATTGGCCAATTGCAAGTGCATGTATATACTTGGAAAAAAAAAAGGTGCGACCATCTCCATCAAGAGTTTACGAGCTTATGTACCGCACGGACATAAATTTCATTTCCGCTCTCGCTGTAACCATCAATTCGTGATAATTTGCATTAGCGTGACTATACCGCGAATTCCATTTTTTTTTTTTTTTTTTTCACTTTCTTCTTCATTCGAGTCTTCGCCCTTCTTTCTTAATGTTTTTTCTTGAAGAAAGAAAAAATAAAAAACGATAAAAAACGGAAAAAGGTAGATCGACTCATTCTGCTTTTGTTTCGACGGTGAAATTGGGTGTATCGTTCGTGATTTGTTTGTCAGATTTATTTTAGGTTTTTCTCATCCCTTTTTGTTTCATTTTACGAAAGAAGTATGCGATAAATGTAGGCGCGTCGGGTTTCCGAAAATATTTTTCGTGGTATTTCGAATCATGAACTGTATAGCGAAAAATAAAACGTAGCGTGAATTTCAATTTTTTTTTTTTTTTTATGAAGTGAAAAAGGTATCGCAAAAATGTCCGATACATTTTTTAGACTATCGAGAAATAGTCAATATTTTATTAAAAATAAAAAACAAAAAAAAAAACAAAAAATTGCTTAATTGTTGCGGAATTTTTCTTTAATAGTTTTTTTTTTTTTTTTTTTTTTATACCTCGCGAATTAACGTGCGGGTGTACATACACAGGAATGTTTTCGGCTACGTTTATCAGCCGATGCAAACGTACGTATATATTTAATAAATATAAAATGATACATAAACGTGGGAATGCAGCATTTATCGGAGAGTTATAAATCGTTAAAAATTACGCTTAAATTATTAATTTTAAAATATACGCCAGACGCGCGTATGCCCGATATAAAACTTAAGCTTGAAAATGTGCTCGATTAATAAAATTTTCCTTGAAATAAATTTTTTTATCGTCATACATCGATATTCGACGCGCTTTTATTGGATCGCTAATTTTCCTTATTTGTGCAAAGTAATAAAGCTCCGCCATAAAAAATAATCGAACTTTGTAAACTATGCTTCGAGTAGACGCTTCTGCTTTAATTAAAAGTCGCTCTCTCTCTCTCTCTCTCTCTCTCTCTCTCTCTCTCTCTCTAACTCACGGTCGCCGTGGTATTTTTACCGCGCGTATGAAAATCAAACTTAAAACACATCAAACTTTTCGACCATCTCGATCATAATCACGCGACTATATCTTTTCACGCGCACAAGAAACGCTGAAAATGTTAGAATTACGACCGTTTTATGATACCGCAAACTGCCTCTCGGCATTTCCGAGAAGTTATTCTACCGATAAATCCAATTCCACCTTTTTTTCATCGCCGATGCAAAAAAAAAAAAAAGAAAAAAAAAAGAAAAAACAGCATAAATCTTTGGAATATCGCGCGTAACGCCGGAATAACGAACGGCAACGAAGCAGCCAGTTGGTATGCGCTCGCGCTCGAGGATTAATAGCCATAAGACGACAACCCGTCGAGATACGACTCGGAAAGTGTAGAGTAAGAGAGAGAGAGAGAGAGAGAGAATGAAAAACCGAAGGAATATTATGAAATATAGCGAGAGGTGGCAAAGTAGATGTGGATGGAGGAAAAAGGTGCAGCGTTGGCTGGTCCATTTTCTCGCGCGCGGGCCGATGGTCGTCTCGTGATAGAGAAAACGTGTTACGGGACTCGTGCGCGCGGACTCGCATACAAAGTATCCGCTTCTCTCTCCCGCTCACTTTTTGAGCGCCATTCGCTTTTCCCACGCCCGGCCAAATGACGATGAAACGCATTTTCTGTACGATTGCGCCGGCGGAGTGCTTTCTCTAGCGGACGCTTAAATCAAAGGAACCCGTCGCGACGCGGTATTATTTTCTTTTCTTTTTTTTATCGAAACTAACGCTCCCGCGAGGCTGATTTACGTCGGAGTCGAGCGACAAATTTTCTCCGATGCGAGCTGTAAAGAGAAAAGGGAACGAGAGAATGAAGGAAGCGATGTATCGAACGTGCGTAGCTTCGCGGAGCGACTTCTCTCCGTTGTTACCGAGATATTCGAGAAAGGGAGCCTTTTTTTCTCTTTATTTCCTACCTGAGTTGTATTATTTTCCAAGAGAGCCGAGCAACGTTATTTGCGACAAAACGTAGGTAAGCGAGCGATAAGTTTTCATCGATCCTCGAATACATTCGATTACTATTTGCTGCTCGTTCGACAATTTTATTTCGCATTCGTATTTTGCTTATATTATATGGTAAAATAATTAATAGAGAACGACAAGAGGATGAAAAGGATAACGAATTAAAATTAAAAAAGATGGCACGAGATAAGCGAGCGCTTTAATTACAACTTCAAACAGTCGGAGAGAGACTTTTCCATTTTCACCGTGGCGTTTATTGGCCGCTTTACTCGTACATAGACGCGCACGAACATATTTATGTATATATGGTATATATACATATTTTTTTTTTGTCCTCGCCGAGTAATTCCCAATGAAAAATGCAGACAATGCATAACGAAATACTTTTCTCTTTCCAACGGTCGCGAGAAATACAGGTCGGCGTTTACGCGAGCGAGCGCATCATCCAGGAAAAAAACTTCCCAGGCGCGATAAATATCATCCGACCTGCATTTTATCGTTTACATCACTTTGCGCTTTGCTCGGGTCTCGCGCGGACCGCGCTTTGATATTTATTTCCCGACTATCATACAAAACAGCCGCAATAAAGGAGAGTTAATAAAGTCTCTACGAGAGAGCTAGCCCGCGCGAGCGAGAAACAGAGAGAGGAAAATCTTCATCGGATGAATTATTACGCCCCGCGGACGCGCACCTTACGCGTGCCTCTTTGACCGCGCATCAGGATGAGAAATAAATTTGCGAGGAATTTATTTTTTCTTCCTTTTTCTTTTTTCTCTATTTTCCTTTCGGCTTATCAAATTTTTATGGAAAAACTTTGGCTTATCAGTTCGCTCGTTTTCGCTTTTTCAAAGGAACGCGTTAAAGCGCGCGATGATAAAAGTATGAAATGTCGCGTTAAATAATAAATACGGGGAATTAAATTTACAGTGCTACAGAACTAATTGGGCTGTTGAGATATTTCCCGGATTTTGCACGAAATTTAACATTTTGTCGAACGAAAAAAAATCTATTCGAGCAAAATGTCTGACTATTTTTTGTTATTACTACTTAAAATATATTTCGTGCCCCGCGCGCTTATATAAAATTAGAATTTGTCACATTTGATCGTTTTGAAATATACTTTTGGCAGAAAGAACTTGCTATTTAATATTTGAAAACGTGTACTTTTATGCTCTATAAGCTGATGTAGTACGATATCGCAAAAATTTTCCGAAAATTCTATAAACCGTATGGGTATGCCCATGTACAACTTAAGCAAAATTGTAAGAAAATAATCGTGAAAATAAAACACTCGAGAGCATAGAACAAATCGTTTAACCATTTCGAATAGGAAAATTTTTTATTATTCCATAACATTTGACATTCGATTTAAAAGCGAAAATCCGAAAGTTTAGATATTTCATGCAAGCGTTAAAATTGCCATTCGCGCTTAAATTTTCCAAGCAGTGGGTTAAAAAGACCCTCTTTTACTCTAAATCCTTCGCTCGTTTACACTTTTCCATTAGACTGTAAATTTAAACGATGAAAAATTTAGAGAGAGAGCTGACATTTATAAGCTATACGTGACCTCGACGAGAAACGCAAAGTCATCGTGAGACTGCTTTTCTTTTTTTTTCTTTTTTTTTTTTTAAGGAAGCAAAGGGGTCGGAAAAGAGGTATAAATTGAAAATAATCTCGCGTCGAACTTATACAATTATATAAACGCAATATACCAAAACGCAGTGGGTTGGTAGAAAGTCGCAGCAACGTATATAACGATTCGCGATCAAATGATGAAATGCGCTCGGACTCTGTGAAAAGTCTCTCTTTTCCTCCAACGTGTATTGCAGTAACAGTAACGACGGCAGTAGCAGCGACAGCAGCAGCAGCAGCAGCAGCCGGCACACTCCGGCTCCTTATCGCCCGCTGCGTCCAATGCATAAAGCATAAAGTTCGTATCTCATGCATAAATTCATACGGCGGCAGTCATAACTTACGGCTGCTCTCTCTCTCTCTCTCTCTCGCTCACTCTCCCTTTCTCTCCCCCCCCCTCCCCTCTCCTCGCTCTTCTACTCTCTTTTCCTCTAACACACGCTCGTGTTCGCACGGTATCGAAATCGCCGACGGTTGACTGAAGCACGTATGACGAAAGAGAGACGTGTGCATTATACGCACGTATATACGAGTATACGTGAGTAGTTGAAGGAAAGAGAGAGCGCGAGAGAAAGAGCGTAGGATGAGGAAGAGGTACTTTCTGATAGGGCGAATGTGGAAATTCCATTTTCCCGGTTGAGAAAAAATATAAAAAAAGAAGAAAGAGAGAAAGAGAGAGAGAGAGAGAGAGAGAGAGAGAGAGAGAGAGAAAAGTGATGCCTTTGCGCAGTCATCGATGCGCGTGCCGGGCAAATCCATTTCGACGATCACGACTGCAACCACATTGAAAAATCGTCCAATTATACGAGCACCGATCGCTTTCTCTCTCCACGAAACTCTCGAGACTCTTGCTCCGCACTCCGATAATTTATATATTTTGCAATCTTTTATGTACGAGAATGAAAGAGAGAGATGAAGCTAGCCGATATATGTTCGGGTTCTCTCTATCTCTCTCTTTCTTACTCTCTCTCTCTCTCTCTCTCTCTCTCTCTCTCTCTCTTTCTCGCGTTTTAAAGATACAATTGTGCGTTACACACGCGAGAGAAGGGAAGGAAAGGGAAGGTTAGATGGTTCGCTTTCGTGCACCAGCGCCATGACGTTTATGGGCGCGCGAGTGCGTAAAGCTCGCTCGGGGCGAGCCGATCGATCGTTACTTTTGATAAATGACGAGCGGTACCAATGAATTTCTAAACAACATTAATGACGCGACCTGTTTGTCTCGTTATTTATAATTTTTTTTTCTTTCTTTATTGCTTTCTTTCTTTCTTTCTCCTCTGCCGTATCTACTTTTCTTTTTATTTCCTTTTCCTTCCAGATTTATTATTATTCGCGATCGCTCGACGTTCGGATCAAGTATTTTTCTTTTTTTTTTTTAAATGTCATTGTTGCAGTTTTCCTATTCTATTTTTTTTTTTTTTTTTTTTTTTTTGAACTTTAATTAGTTATACTATTAATGCGAAGCATTTTTTTTATTTTGCAACGAGTATTACGAGTCGTCCGCCACCGAGTGTGATTTGTTACTTTTACGAGAGATAGAGAGAGAGAGAGAGAGAGAGAGAGAGAGAGGAGGGGAAATTGGAAGTGACTTTTTCCGAGTGCATGGGATTGCTTACTAAAACAAGGTATTGTTGATGGTTATTGAGACAGCGGGACGCGTGATTTATTTCGAATTTTAATTGATGTCTGGTCAATCGTGAAAAATATTGCTTTGATTTAACGTTGCCACATTTGAACGAAGCGAACAATCAATGTTTTTAATTCAACATTATTTTCAATAATTTTATTTTATCAAAAATGTACGCCTCTTTAATTTTTAATCGGGTATTTGGTAACATATTATCGACGCTCCAATGAGTCGCGTAATCGCATACATTTACATGGAATAAAATTTATTTTGTAACGTTAAAAATTTTTCGTCGCGACCCATATTGAAGTGTATTTAATTTGAAAATGTCCAAAAATAAACATTAAAATATTAATGCGAACGATGTTTTTATATAACTAAAACTTTTATTAAAAAAAAAATTCAAAATGTAATATTAATTTTTTAATTTTAAAACTTTTTTAAAAAATAATCTTATAATTTGTAAAATAAAAGATAAAAAATGACTAGTTTTCTCAATCTATTTTATAAGAATTTTTAAAATTGAATTTTTCATAATACTTTAATATGTTTGTTTATGTAATTTGAATTTTAGTATATATTTTTACTAAAAACATAAATTTCACAATTTACACAACATTTTTTTCATATTTTTTTTTATAAATTAAAAACGAAAACAAAACGTCACACCGATTCTTACGTTGGTTACCACTTCGATATCGTTAAATAATTACCACCGTAAATTAAATTTACGCTCGCAGCGCGTATTCGGTAACAATTATCAAGCGGACACACACATGTACATAAACGCATTTAATCATTCAATTTAAATAACCTTCCTCCGTCTTCATCTATCTTCTGGCTCGGTTCTCCGCGATCTCGGTATCGCTTTGTCGTGTATACACGAATGCCGGGTAAACGATGAAGGAGGGGTAAAAAGTAAAACGACGCGGCTTTACCACCCGTGAACCTCAAAGTCAGCGCAGAGAGTTAAGAGAGCCGATCCGAGAAGAGAGTGGAGAATCTCTCTCACTCTCTCTCTCTCTCTCTCTCTCTTTCTCTCTTCCTCTCTCCTGATTAACTTAACGTTTTGCTGGAGAAAACTCGAGAGAAAGAGAGAAGAAGAAGATATAGAAGGAGAGAGGCTGTACGCTAACCTCTTCCGTCTAACTTTACCGAAAGAGAAATGTTGCTACAACAACCCTATACACGGAGATGTATATATATATACATGTACACTATACGGCACATATATACATACGCATACTCAGGCATTATACAGAAGCGAACACCGGCAAGCTAAGCCGTCGGTACTTAAGCAAGATTTCTGTTTCAGATTGCTGACTGGAAGTTGAACCAGCTCCGCGTGGCGCACTCTTGCGCGCGCTTTCTCTCTCTCTCTGTCTCTCTCTCTATCTATCTATCTTTATCTCTATCTCTATCTCTATCTCTCTCTCTCTCTCTCTCTCTCTCTCTCTCTCTCTCTCTCTCTCTCTCTTTCACTCTCCCTCTTCCTCTTCCACGTAAATACTTAGAAACAGGGAGAAAGATAGAAGGGCAAATCAAGTCCCATGGCAACGCATAAGCTCGGCGCCCTCATCGCCACGGTGTTCCTTCAGATCTGCCTCTGTAAGTATATGCACGTGTCGCGCCCAAAACCAACTTTGACTTTCCTAACCCCTTCTTTTGCCTCTCTTCCGCCCCCCCTCCCTCTTTCTCTCTCTCTTTCTACACGTATATACGCTATCGCTTTCATTAAAGCCGCTACACGTCGTCGACAGCGGCTCGGCTTCGAAGATTTACCGCGCGTGCACGCATAAATATGCCTTTGCGCGTAGAAGGGCCGGGGAAGAGATAAGACTGTGCAAGCTAGCCGAGAAAGAGAGATATGCGCCCCAAGTTTGAGATGAAGATGTCAAAGCATTTTATCTCTCTCTCTCTCTCTCAGCTCGCGTGAGCCCCGACCTGTTGCAAGCCCATGTATATGCATATAATATTCGTGTAATGCGTCCTCGACGCGGTTTCCGGCATCGTACTCCTTCTTCATCGTTTCGCCGCGCGATTAAATGCGAATGGCTGTGTCCTCCTTTTTTTTCCTCTCTTTTTTTTTTTTTTTTTTTTTTTCATTATTATTATTCAACGATTATGCGCACTTCCGGAGAGCTTGATGCTCGGTGGAAAACGTAGCGAGCAATGTCGGTGGCTTTTAAAATTTCATGCTTTTTTTTGCAAGCTTCGATTTTCAAATTTTTGTACAACACCTAATTTCTCTTCTTAAAATTTTTGTTAATCGTGTAAAATATCGCGATAAAGTTTTTCCGTGCAAAAAATGGTAAAGTAGAATATCTAAAAAAAGAAAAGTATAATTTGATGTAATTAACCGCAAGATTATCATAAATTATGGGGCTATTGAATATAAAATTTATAATACGCCCATAACGACATAATCAACATAATGCATAAAGGAAGATTCTGGCTTTGTGCATCCAGTAATGCGCGCAACTAGTCCTTTTTCTTTCTTTTATTTTTCTTTTTTTTTTTTTTTTCTTTTTTTTTTTTTTTTTTTTGATTTTCCAAATGTGCTCTCCTCATCCCCAATAAAATCCTCGAATTAGTGTACACGAGCGGATGCACGAAGTAGAGAACGAGGGGAAAGAGAGTGAGTAAGAGAGAGAGAGGAAAAAAGGGAGAGAGAGAGAAAAGGAAAGACAGAGTTAGAATAAATAGAGCGAACGGGGGAGAAAGGAGATATTTTATTAAAATCCGTTTTAATGCCATTAGATTGGGATGAATTATTGTTATTATCCGGAATGATGCAGTTAATGCGGCTGACATATACATTCTGTGTGTACGAGAATCAGAGAAAGAGAGAGAAAGAGAGAGAGAGAGGGTTGAATGCGCGCAGCTGAACATCTCGTGGCGAAAATAAAAAAATCTTCGTTTTAACGGGCGATGCAGCTGCAGAGTGGAAGCGCGCACCGACGGATATGTATTTATCGTTACTTTATGGTTGTTTGTCGTCCGATAAACGCAACAATCGCGATGTTTGCTCTAACGATTTTTATCCCCGATTAAATCGTTTGGTCTCTTCTTCCTCTCTTTCTCTCTTTCACGCGACGGTGTCCCACTTTTTTTTTCAAACTTTTTTTCTTTACTTTTTTTTTTAATATCTTTTTTTTTTTTTTAATATGATGCAACGATGACGATAAATTATGAAAAAGCGGAGAAGGGGGGATCAATCCTCCTACGTTTCATAAAAAGCATTATAAATTATTAACGATATTAGCGATAATAAATATTGGAGAAATTTTTTTTAATTAAAAGCGCTGGTTATTGGTACCGAGCTTTCGCGAAAATATCTGCGGAGGTTAAGACCGTGTACATATATATGTTTATGTATGTGTATGTATGCGTGTTTGAATAAAATTAACGCTCATTTATCCATAATTTTATCATATTGTAATAGTCACGTATTTTCTATATATACACACAATATTCAATAATGGAACACTTCGATGATTTTGAAAGGAGAGAAATATTTTCGCATAAATTTTTATTACTATATGATAAAAAAAGTTGAACGAAATTTTTTACAGCTTTTTAATTATATACTTTAATATTTACAAAACAAATTTTTTTATTATATGCACAAATGATAACAATTTTTATGCGCTTAAATCTGTGTTAAATTTTTCGACGTTAATAAAAGAGAAAAGCGTACTATAATTAAAATTCTTTCTGTAATAAAGTATTTTAAAATTTTTCAATAGCGAAATTGCATATATCTTTATTAATGTATAGATTTTGAGAAATAAATTAAGGCAATATTTACATCATTTATCAAATTTTAAAACGAAAATTATATTTATTTAAAAAACAAAAAAAAAAAACAAAAAAAAATTGCTACTTTTTAATAAAATTGTTGAAAAAATTGTGAAAATTATTATTGTTATTAATTTTTTAGATTGCAACAATGTTTAATCGAATAAATTTACTACTGAAAATCTATCTGTTAAATAACATAAAAAAAATAATTTTTAATAAATAGTTTCATTCGTCGCAATATTTAAAGCTCTGAAATTAATCCTTAAAATTTATGTTTTTTTTTTAGAAATAACATCGCGCTAAATCATTTTAATATTCTTTAAAATTTTCTTCTTTCCTAACGCGTTTGAAAAAGCTTTCATTTTACAGCTTTTATTTGACCAAACGTAAAGGTTAAAAAAAAAAATTAATAAGAGAAGCAAACTCGAACGAGATAAAACAATGCGAGCTGAAAAGTGGCATCACACCAACCGTAATAAATACACGGACAAACACACATAACGCATTACTTCGCTAAAAGCATACAGCATTATAATGCCGCGCGAAGTAAATCAAGGGCCGAAATCCGAGAGGATCATGCAACGGCAACTTGGAGAATATATATATATATATATATATATAACACGCGCACCGGTTGCCCGAGAGAGAATTCGAGAGAAATAGTAGTCGGGGCGCGTTTTGTTCCTCCTTCGGTCAGCTATCCGAGCGCGCGCGTATACGCGTCTCCGCGTTTGGAATTGATCGCGACTCGCGCGCGCGCGCCCGTATCCTTACAAAGTAAAAAACTTGCTGCCCTGAAAGGGGAGAGAGAAGGAAGAGAGGAAGAAAAAAGAAGAAAGGAGGGAAATGAAAAGAACGAGGTCGAGATGTGACGATGGTCCGTGGAAAAAGTAAAACCTTTGATGAATTTTGTTTCTTTGGCCGTGGCCGACGAGGCACTTTGTTGCCGTCGTACTTGCCCCCGAATGAAGGAAGTTTAGCCGCGCTACTCGCTCCGTACGACGAAATGACTGATTTCCGTCTGATTGGATTTCGTTCTCTGTGATTTGTGGCATTTTATTTAGCTCGCTTTTCTTATTACGTCACCGCCCATGTGTATGCGTTACGCGAGTGTTCGATCTTTTGTTTGTTTGCCCACTTTTTATCAGGTACAGAGCGCGGACTTTTGTAACTTACTTACGAGGACGCATTCATTGTTGGTTCGCGTTCGTGCGGAGATTTTAAAGCGTTAATCAACAAAATTTATATTATTTGTTCTTGAAATTTTTTTTTAGCCACTCATATTGAACTGTTACGTTTGATATATATTATACTTATACTTTCTGAGATTCAAAAAAATATATAAAAACAAAAGAAAACAAAAAAAAACGAAACAAAAAAATAAACTAAAATAAAAAAAAAAAAGATACGATTTACGTGAGATTTCAAACATTTTGTTAAAAATTTACGCGGATAAGAACAACGGCTAATAATTGAATTCGTCCCGTTCGATCATCTAACGGCGCATAACGATAAAAATAAATCACAAAGGTGAATACGGTAACTCATGCAAAACGAAAAGAAATATTCACATTCTTCGAAGAAATTTACGAGCACCTCGGAGCAACATAAAACAAATAAACTTACGATCGTTTTTTTACCTCGGCAAGTTATGCGAGAGTTTTCGCATAAAAACTTGCCCATTAAATCGCGAAGAAGCGCATCTCGATCCGCGTCTGATCAAAAACGAATGTAACTACTTGCTCTGACATAACCATCCCATACGCCGTATTATAATTCGCCATCGTATTCCATTCGATCTTGGAAAACTCTCGCTGAGAGAAAACAAAGCAAAACACGACAACGACGACGACAACGAGAAGCAGAAGGACGAAACGCGCGGCGGCGCACAAAGCTAACGCGAGTCAAAGGAAGATTTATGTACGCCGGGCATAGCCGCGAGAGAAAATTGATAGCTTTTCGGGTGAACTGCGGGAAACAAGCTAGACAACCGAAAAAAGAAGGATTCTGCGTAAAAGAGAGAAAAGAGAAAAGAAAAACAAACAAACGCGAGCTACAGCCGCCGTTAGTCTCGATTCCGTGGTACAAAAGGCCACGCACTTAGTGTACACCGCGCGTCGTCGTCGTCGTCGTCGAACCGGAAGAACCCGACAGCGCGGCTTACAAACATATATATATATACATCTTATGTATACGTACGTATCTATAGAGTTGTAAACCAGAGCTTTTTTAAATCGATTGGTGCGTGCAAAAGATAACCTTTGCGGAAATATACGCCGTGATAAAAATCATATATCCGTGCAAATTTTCTTATTAAAAGAAGAAGAGCATAATTTTTGCGTTTTTCTTTTTTTTTGTTTTTTTTTTTTTTTTCTTTTTAAATAACTGTATTTAAAATGGACCATTGCCTTTAAGAAAAAAAAAAGTCAGAAAAAAAAGTCAGAAAAAAGAAACTTTAACAAAACAAGCGACAACGAGAAGTTTTGTGCAAGTTTCTCGCGTGTTTTTGGCTCTTACGAAAAATAAGACGCGAAAGAATAAAAGAAAACAAATAACAACTCTACTTACACAAAGTAGAAACGTACTTGATTACTTCGCGACGATACCCTGCTGAATTTTCCGCTTCGATAAATGAGAAAAATTAAACGAGTGTAGTTAATACGGCGTAAAAAGCAGAATAAATTTTTCAGGTGAAAGTATATGAATATATAATACTTTGAAAAGTATATAGCTGTTTAAAAAAAGTGATTTTCCATCAACGTAGATTTAAATTAAATTTAATTACAAGCAACGAGTATTAATGAAATTATTTTTAATAAAGTGATCGGGCATTCGATAAAAGTAAATTAAACCGAACAATGAGACAAAGAGGTACGTAACATTTCATTTCCCGTCAAAGTTTATAAACCTTCGATGATATCTTTCTTATCCATCTATAAAAATCACGCTCGCACGAACGACGAAAATCTAAAAGCGGAGGTCACGAAGAAATGGGAAAGAATGTATATGTATGTATATATATATATATATATATATATATTCATTGAAAAAATCCAGGCACAAGAATATATAGAATCGAACCTTTAAAAGGGATCGACGCGCTGCCGGAAAATGAAGCCAGAGAAGCACAAAAGTGATTTATATATATATATATGGACAACGATGAAGACGATGGATCAACTGTGTGCGACGGACAGCCTATATACATACACATACACATGCACATGTATAACATGCGAATGTCGTTCGATTCACAGAGTCGTTCGAGATTATGCTAACGAGACAAACCCATTCCATCCTAACTCCATATCCCGTCCCTCTGCTGTGTATCTATACTCGTATATCTGTATATAACCCTCGAATCTCGGAGAGAAACGATTCTTCGCCCTCGCTGATTCCTCCTATAGCTAACTTTTTCACTTTTTCCTCCTCTATAAACGTCCGTTACACATATACGCGTATTTTTCCCTTCGCCTCTTTTATACATTCACATATAAACGTGCGCGCGTTTACGTATACATACATGCGTGTTTTCGTCATCATCGTCGATCTGTCTCTCAAAGTTTGCATACAGGTGCACGTATACTTTTCTCGAGTACAGTCACTCGATCATTTTGTTTTTTCTCGCGTCCCTTCCTCACCGTCGCGTCTCAAGTTTCTTCAAAGACAAAGAATAGCGCATAAGTGAGAGGCGCGAGGGGCGAATCTCGCTCCGGGGAAAGTTTACCGTAAACGTTTACCCTTATCGCGACGCGCGCTGGAACTCGCCGAAGTTGATTTGTCCCTCTATATACCAGCTTTCGCACACGTGCACACGTACGAACACGCACGCACAAGCGCTCGCGTACTAATGTAGAAATTGGCTGATTGCGCGCGCGCACAAGCCGATCTCGACTGTCTTTGCGTCCTCGAATCTCTTCGGCTTTCTTTCTCTCTACTACGTTCTGTCTACTCTCGCGTAAAACCGGAGTGTATAGAAAGGAATACTCGACGCGATTACGTGGAAGTTTTCAGAAGAGCTTTCTCTATATAGCCGTTAAGGAGTTTGCGTAGGTAGTATGTATACGCGTCTACGTCGGTATGTGTATACGTCGAAGTCGAAGGGAAGACAGGCCCATGGTATAGGGGATTATACTACTTTTCTTCCCTGACTCAGATTAGGTATACGTTCTGGTTCGATAAGATTTTTCAGTGAATATACGGGCTTTCTTGGGTTAGCTTTACGTTCTATCCTAACCCTACCCCCCACCCACCCACTCACCCATCCGCTCCCTCTCCATCTTTGTTTTTTTTTTCTTTTTTTTTTTTTTGTTTTAAACTCGAAACGCTCTTGTATAATAACCAGAGCCAGCATCGATGCGCAAACTTTTTATTTTATCCTATATTTGCGCGTCTGTGTAGTGCGAAAAAAAAATGAAAGAACATGTTTTTTTTTAGCGTTTATTAAAAAGAATTTATCTAAAATAAATTTTGAAAATAAATATAAAATTACAATTACTTTTAGCGATGGCCAAAACGCGTTTCAAAATATATATTAGACATATATGTATATTGATACATATATAAACTTTTTCTTCGTTAATTTAGTTAAAAATTTGTGTCAAATAATTTGAAATAGTTAAAACGAAAATTATTTGTAATTTAAATTTAAATTAAGAAGATAAAATTTGAATTTTCAGATTTTTAAAAACGAAATTAAACTATTTTAACGGCTCAATTAAAAACCGTTTCATTCGACCCGATAAAAATTTCATTTTGATATATCTCCGTAAAAGAATTAAATTTTTTTTTTTATCGGCATAATTTTAACTCTCGCCTTGTGAAAATTATAATATTACATTTAATTCATAGAAGGAATACATATATTCCAGAAACGAGCTCGAGCAAGCAAATCCGTCATTACTATCCTTACAGACAGTAATTTACTAGCGCTCTCGCTAAAAACGAATCCTTCCGAGTACACTTGAATTCCATCTCAAATTCAGCTCAATCCTGAATAATCGACTCTATAAACTCGTATAAATTTTAAAATTACTTTTTAAAAACGCTCTCTCTCTGTCTCTCTCTCTCTCTCTTTCTCTTTTGAAAAAATAAAAAAAAAGTAGACAGTACGCAAGCGACAAAAAAGAGAGAAAAACAAAAAAGTCTCAATTACGAGCATACGATACGTAAAAACGCAAATATCGCATCTCCATAGAGCATATATACGTTGTATATACGTATAAGTCTTTAACGCCAATTCTCGGAAATAAGCAGAATGAGGAAGTAAAAAAAGAAAGAAGGGGGGTTAAGGGGAAGAAAAAGAAAAGAAAAAAAAAGGGGTGGGGGGGGGGGAGAAAGAAGGAGAAGAAGCGGTAGCTGCTCGACGACGGGATTCGCGAAAAGCTCATCATCAGCGCGCGCGAGCTCCGGCGTCTCCTTCTCCTCTTCTCTCATAGAGAGTAAAATAAAAGTGAAAGAAAAGAAGGCAGAAGTAGTAGAAAAAGAAGAAAGGAAGAGAGAGGGCTATACGCCAGCGGCGGTGGCTCTTAGCAGCTCAAAGTGGCTTACGGCATGTTCGCGGCAGTCGAATAAAGAATTAAATGCAAAATTAGAATTCCGCCGGGGAAACGAGCGTTCGCTGACTGTAAAACCCTTCTTCTTCTTCTTCTTCTTCTTCTTCTTCTGCTCTTCTTCTCTTCTTCTATACTATCTTTTCTCTCTCTCTCTCTTTCTTTCTTTCTTTCTCTCTTATGCCTGCACCAACTGCGTGCCAGGAGATGCGCTGCACAGAAGTAAAGCTTTCTTCTCTTCACGCCGGATTACGATTGCGAGACTCAAGAATTTTTCCATTTATCGCTCCTCTTGCACGAGCGCATGCGAGAAATTCGACCGAGCGCACTACTCACACTCTCTCTCTCTCCTGCTTTCGCGAGCGCATTCTGGCACTTTGCGCATGTATATATATATATATGTGTGCGTGGATGTGTACATACGTATATCTCTCTCTCTCTCTATCGACGTCTACGGCGTCCGGGCAAGATTGAACGGTAAGACAAGCGCCGAAGACGTGAATTTCCCGCACGACGGAATTGGAAAAGATATTGGGAGAAGAGTTTATACGCGTATTACATATATATATACATGTATACATAACGGTGTGTATCGTTCGCTCGCTCGCGAGAAAGAGTCGAGCTAAGCCGATTTGTTATAGGCGTCCGAACGATTTCACGGATTACTTGAATACCTACGACGTTTTACCTCGCGTGTAATCTAACTGCGAGTTTGTCGCGGAATTTTTATCCTTCTATTCGAGCTTTCTGTATTCTGTACCATATGTATAAGTGCGCATCTGTGTGTATGTGTGTGTGTGTGTGTATGTATGAAAAAACTTGCGGTCTACATATTTAACAACATATTCTATGTGAGAAAGTTTAAGCAATGGTTCTGTTGGCTTTGTACCATAGGTCAAATAACGCCGGAGATTATGCCGGAATTCTTGGCTCCGCTGGAGAACCACACCGTCATACAGGGACGCGACGTGTCCTTTACCTGCGTCGTCAATCATCTGCAGTCGTACAGGGTAAGATTAATCGATTTCGGTACGTTTATGCATGTGACCCGACACCGACTCTATCATCTCTAACCCCAATGAGATTTACCATCGAATTTTTTTAAAACTCTGTAAATTGTTTTTTTTTTTTTTTTTATTTTCTTTTAAATTTTTTAAGGCCGTTTTTTAATAAAACTTTATCCTTTGCGGTATATGCGGCATCGGAAATTTCTCAAATGTGTGTTGAAATATTTGAAATTATTGCAAGGTGTGGTAAAATATTGATATTTCTTTGTTTCTTGATTTATCGCGCGGAATAAAATATATATGAAATGAAGCAAAATTTTCGATATTAAACTTTACCATCGATCCCAAATATTTGAATTTTATTGAAGATTTAAAATCTGCGAAAACACGATGCAATATTAAATTTAAAAGAAACACCGGTCAAATATTTAATCCTTTTTTTTTCTTTCTTTTTTTTTTTTTTTTCTATTCCCAATGTAATTAATTCAAATTAGCAAATTCAGTGGAAAATTGAGAAATAAAACTAAGGATGCAACGAAAATAGATCGTAAGCTTAAACGACCCAATACCGTACCACGTTGGTTTCGAGAACGACCTCGAAACTAAAAATAAAATCAAATCAAATATCGCAATGTACCCATAACAAAAATTATGATAAATCTCAACTCATTACGATAATCGAACCGAAAATCGAGCCATAATTTCTGCAACCTGTCGTTTCAGGTTGCATGGATAAAGTCCGACTCTCGGGCAATCCTCGCGATACACACCCACATGGTAGCTCACAATCCTCGACTCTCCGTCACGCACAACGGCCACAACACCTGGAAACTTCACGTCTCGAATGTGCAAAAAAACGACTCGGGCACTTACATGTGCCAAGTCAATACCGAACCGATGCTCAGTCAGGTAAGCTCTCTCTTATGAATTTTTAATATTGCGTTAATTTCCTTTACGAATTCTGTACGTCGTTTTCGTTTACATAGAGACGACGTTTCGAAAAAAAAAAAAAAAAAGAAGCGAGTGTTCGTTGTTTTATTTGTTTTTGGAATTTAAAATTTGTAGAAAAAAGAAGCTTGCAGTTGAAATGAATTTGATAAAAGAAAAAAGTATCGTTAAGACGCACGTTTGGCCTTTATCAAGTATAATCCAAAAGTCGACGATATACAAATATATATATATATTTATATAGTAAAGACGTTACGTGCGGCTCAACTTCACCGAGAATTTTATATTTTCCCGTACGTTCTCAATTTCACGCTACCTCGCGGCCCGAAAATTTCGTTTAAAGTCTGTAAACGCTCGCGCTCTGTGTACACACTCACCGACGTCTACTCGTCTTACACAAGAGACGACGACGCATCCGCGGTGTGAAATTTCCCGGGTGCGTCTGAGCCATTCCCGTGTAAGATCTAAACGGGCGCGCGAGTATATATTGTACATAACCGCAAAGAAACGAGCCGCGAGATATGGTAGCGCAAAAGACGCGCGCGTCGTATATTCTTTCAGCTTACTTTCGTGCATCTATATTTATATAAAATTGATATTCATAAATATACGTATGTATAGCCAAAGTCCTTATTTTATTAACGTCCTTTTTCATAACGACTACCGTTGCCGCTGGGGATGCGTGCATCCGAAGATGGGTTACATGACTGTCGTCATTCCACCCGATATCATGGACGATACGTCTGAGGGACTGGTGGCGCACGAGGGCGGGAATATCAAGTTACGCTGCGTGGCGACGGGATCGCCCGAGCCAAATGTCACATGGAAACGCGAAGACGGACGTAACATCGTCCTACGCGAGAACGGACAGAAGAAGCGTAATATCACATTTCCCACATTCAATTTACGTCGCGCCCTACCATCTACAATTCAATCTATGTGTAACTACATGTACCCCACTCCTTTATCCCTTGTGTATGTGTGTATATGTGTGTGTGTGTGTGTGTGTGTGTGTGTGCGCGTGTGTGTGCGTGTGTGTGTGTGTGTGTGTGTGTGTGTGTGTGTGTGTGTGTCAGTGTAAGTGTGCATGCGTGCATGCGTTTGTATGACACAGATGTGAAATATTTCCGATCACGTTTTATAAAACGAATATTTTTCCTTTCACGCTATTGTTGCTCGTCGGATATCTCGTCGAAATTTATTATAAATTAACGCTTGAGGGATATTTTTTTTTTTTTTTTTTTTCTCAAAAAATAAAAATAAATAAATATAAAAATGAGGAAAAATATTTTTTTATCGTAATCTTTTATACTGGATTCTGAATATTTTATAAATTTTGTCGTGTGTGAAAGTTTGTTTAACGAGAATATTTCTTGAAATAATCTTGACAATTAGAGAAATTATTCATGTAATCTCGCGCGTAAATATTTCTTCATTATTTCAATTGAACGTAAGGGTGAGTAATAAATAATTCTGTTATTGATGCATATTTGTTATTTAATCAAAACAAAATTAATAAATCTGCATTATATTGTACAAGCTAATAATACATCATTTTCGAAAAAGTAAATTAAATATGTATTTATTCAGAAAATACATTTTCAAAAAATTATTTATTACACATTTTTTAGTAGTTTGAATAAAATTATCTATTATTTGTTTAAAAATCAGTTATTAAAATCGATCCGAAAAAAAAATTTTGTCGTCTTGAAAAATTGAAAATTTCCATTATCAAACAAAAGTATCCGTAAGCATTCGCAAACTATACTCTCTCTCTCTTTCTCTTTCTCATGAAAAATGGAAGCCATTTCACATATTAAGTATAAAACCATCGAATATTCTTCTATCTATAAGAATATCAAACTGAATTTATATGAAAGAAAATTCAATATTAATCCATACTTCTATCGCATGCAATGCATTAACAAAATAATATTATTAATATCTTTTAAAAGCGTATTATTTATAATAAATATAAAATCTCAAAAAGAATCTTCGTATAAATCTCTTTCTTTTTTTGAAAAACCATTCGACGACATGTTTGAACATTTTTACACGATCATTATAGCGCGATCGCGTATGTTTTTTCCTCTCCTAAAATAAGTACAGCAAATATTGCACGACGTGCATCGACTTTAAAAAAGGAGAAGAAGAAGAATATAAAATGAGAAAAAGAGAGAAAATAAGTATAGACGTACATGCACACAAACACACAGACAGACACACACGCGTGCGCGGAAAATGTCAGTCCTCCGTTTCATTTGACTTTTAAAATTGCTCGGCGATAGACGAGATAAAGAGGGTAGAATAAGGAAACGTGGCCAGACAGCCGAGAAAATACAATCCACGCATCCGCGCGAATACACTCGCGTGAACACGTGTAGACGGGTGTCCAAGTATCCAGCGCGTACTATAAACGATTACAATTTTGCAGAGCTGACGAGGTACGAGGGCGAGACCCTGGAGCTGAGCGGCGTACTGCGACAAGAAATGGGCACTTATCTCTGCATTGCGAGCAACGGCATACCGCCGTCAGTCAGCAAGCGCTACTCCGTTAACGTACAATGTGAGTTATTCTTCTGCGATATGTCCACAACTTGTACACGTATATGCATATGTATACATGTGTAAATTCTTTCATTTTCATATATAAATGTAGCTCGGTCTGTATGCGTGATTGTACATAAACTGAGACTCTTTTCCTCAAAACGTTAATCCGATTTTTCCATTTTCCTTCGCTAATTTAACCGATTTAACGTCCCCCTTTCGTTTTCCTCGTATCGAACGCGTCTCTCTATCGCGCGATGGACGTTTAAAATCGATTCTTCGAGCTCGCTCGATCCACATCCGTGAATTGTTTCAAAAAATTGTGTTCGCAACCTTATCTCGCAGTTTATTCAACGCTTCAAACTTCAAGGATGCCAAAGGAAAAAAAAAAAAAAATAATAAAAAAAAATGATAAACCGTTGAAATATATACTTTTTCTTTAATCGAATTTTCCGTAAAAATTGTACAAAAATTTTAAATTCATCAAAGGGTTATTTCGAATAAAACTTTTACTTTATTTACGAAACGATAAATAACTCTAATGAACTTCAATCACGACGGCGAATAAATAATTTAAAATTTCCAATATTTCCTAATTAAATAACTATAAATTACAATTTAATTTCTTTTGTTACTTTATGAAATAATTTCAACTCGAATATTCGAGAAAATAAAATTGATGCATCAAAGTTTTCAAGTGCCTAGGTGCTTGTAAGTAGTTTAATTGCATTAATTACTCCGCTAAAATTGATTTACTTTGTATTGTTTTCGTATTAATCGGTTCTTCATTTTAATGAGAATATAGAATAATAAATTTCATTAAATGGCGAAATAATTGAACGGAACGGTAAAAAGTTGTTCGATAAACACGAAACTATTTGAAAAATTACACACGTGCCAATTTTTCAAAATAGAAAAAGTACTTTGATAAAAAATTTATCAAAAGAATGAAAATGATTGTAAATTTAACCCGTTCGCTCTTTTAATCGACGATTTTTTCTTTAATCGCCAATGCTTTAAATCCTTTTTTTTTTTTTTTTTTTTTTTTTTTTTTTTTTTTTTTTTTTTTACATATCGCAGGAGATACAATCAAAAATCTTTTCGTTAATTTTCAATTATTTTTTCATTTGCATCTTCAGTCCAGCCATCGATAAAAGTTACGAATCACGTTGTCGGAGCTCCGGTAAACAAGGACGTGGTATTGCAGTGTACCGTCGAAGCTTCGCCTCAAGCTATGAATACCTGGTATACGGATAAAGGTATTGCATATTTTTTAATTTAAAGTTACAAACAAATTTTTCGACAATTTCTCGATCTATACATCCCTCTCTCTCGTTCTCGATTTTTTTTTTTTTTATTTATTAACATTCCTCTCGCCGTAAAAAAAAAGTTTTCGTTTTTATTAAACTTTCACGTACTGTCGAGTGAATTAAATATTACAAAAGCTTACAAATCATTGGCTATTAAATAAAATAATAAAATTTGAAAAATTTTAACGTTATTTATGATTGCAGCATTTTTTATGAGCAACGAAAATAACTGAGCTGTCGAAGCAAATATTAATATTCAATACAGTAACTTTATTTCATATTATAAACAAATTTAGAAATAAAAATGCTTAACCTAATTTTTAAATTCCAAATTAAAATAAATAAAATTATTGGATAATTTATGACTCTTAACGATTTTAGTGGAAAGTTCTTGTAACTTTGAATTAGCAATGTAATTATTGTAAAAGTGCAATGGAATATCGAAATGGAAAAAAAAATTCGGAAAATATAAAATATTTCGTGATAAAAAACAAATCTACAACATATTTCAAGTTACTCTCTCGTTATCATCCTTGGGGACAAAAAAAAAAAAAAAAAAAAAAAAAAAAAAAAAAAAAAAAAAAAAATACCGACATAAAAAGCAACTCGCGATAACAATTGCGATAGGTATTCGTTTAGTATTATACGTGGAAAACAAAATAAAAATGGGAATACGCAGTTATTGCTGTACTTCTCGGCAGGTGATAAGCTACTACCGAGCGACAAATATTCAATGATGGAGCGACAAACGAACGACTACTCCTGGGAAATGAACCTGACGATACGTTCGCTCGACAAGAACGACTTTGTCGGATACATATGTTCGTCGGAGAACGCATTGGGTAAAGCAGAAGGTGCCGTTCGATTGCAAGGTAATAACTTCGTGCGCGCCTTTTATTTTTCAAACGAAAAGTTTAAATTTCTTTGGAAAAGTAAGCCTATTATCGTAATAGCAATATTTACGTTACAAGTGTGCGCGTAAATAATACAAATTTACGCTTTTAAGTCAACAGCCAAAGGAAATGGAAACTTTCTTTGTTATTTTTTTTTTTTTTTTATTTCATCATATTTATTATGTTTACGTTTGTCCACATTCGGATGTACTCAACTTGATCGTCAAATATTTGTATAATTAAAAACCATATTTTGTTTGAATTTCATTGTAAATTAAAGTTTTTCACGCGATGCGCAAACCTTTACTGAAGTAAATATATATTATTTATATAAACAATAATAAAAATTTAATAAAAATTTTCTTTTGTTTTAAATCAAATTAATATTTTAAATTCCAAACAGGTTTATACATTTTCACAATCAATTCTGTATTATACGATTTTATTATTACCAATCAAACGTTGCTTTTTTATTTCTTTAAATACGCGTGCACTTTTTAAATAAAAAATTTTATTTTCAATTAGGAAAAAATTTTATTTTCAATTAAAATTAAATTTTCATCGATATTAAAATACCATCGAATTTAATACAATTTTTATTGTTAAATATTTAAAAAAATTTCCAATGGTTCTTGGGCAAAAAAAAAAAAAAAAAAAAAAAAAAAAAAGACAGAGAGAAAGAGAGATAAAATAAAAGCGTTCCTCGTTGCAGAACTCCGGGATCTCTTCCCGACGACGACGCCGACGACGCAAGTACGCCCGAACGACCTGAGGCCAGGTCGGAAGAAGACGGGCAGAAGCCGGAGTCGCAGCAAGGACGACTCTCGTCATCACGTGGACGACGGCTCGAACTCGTACGAGCTCGACCTCGGTAACCCTTACGGCCCCGGTCACGATGGCGAATTCCCATCGGGCGGCAACAGCTTCGCCGGCGGCATCACCACGCAAACGGTCCACGGAGGCGCCGGGCAGGCCACCCACGTCCAGCAGCGAACCGAGCGACCGCACATGCTGCCCTCGGTCTCGCCACCTTGGACGGTCGTTAATCGCGGGCATCGGCAGAGGCTCGCCAAGAGGCTGCCCGCGGCGATGCTCGGCTTGGCGATTATTTTCGCGAGATGGAATGCTCTGTAGAGCTTGCGGCGATCCTCGGTGCCGCGAGGAACGTTATCCAGAGGGCCAGTAGTCGTTCTCTTAGCGAACCTCGTCTCGCGTACGTATCTGCTGAGTAAGTTCTTTCGTTCTTTCATTTCTCTCTTTCTCTCCTTCTCTTTCTCTCTCTCTCTCTCTCTCTCTCTTACTTGGCTCGAAGAACTCGTTATTTCCGTTCGAACCATTATCGCTTCTCGTTATTTTCCTTTAATTAAAAATCGGTAATTGAATTTTTGCCAAAAAAAAATTTTGCGCATTTTAAAGTTTAAATCGCCGTCGTACGACTTATTTGAGAATTAACGCGGGATATTGCAATATTGTAACGATAAAATTTTCTTTTTCAAACGTGCAATTTGAAATTTCTTCGCGCGCGAGGCGAGTTTCGCAAAGACCCGATGGAAAATCGCGACAATCCCTCGTTAAGAGGAGAAAAGAAGAGAGGAGAGCGATAAAGAATGTGTAAATATTTCATTGACAACTGGTTAATGGAGTTGTATAAGAGGTTTTAGATCGAAGGATATAAGTAAGAGCGATTATTACAGTGATAAGCGAAATCTCCGCCCTTCCGAGCGATGCAGCGAGAAAGGATTTTCCGGATTGTAAAATATGTCGAGTTGCGCTTAAATCGTAAGAGAATTATCGATTATCTAATTCTTTTGTTAACTCTTTTTATTCGAATTATGAAAAAGAATTCCATCATCGAAAAAAGAATTTTCAAATCGCGTAATCCAACGCCAATCTTTTGATTATTTTAAAATAATTTTATAAATATTGATTCATAACGATTGATTCATCGAATCTTGATATTATAATAAAAAATTCAACAAAAATTTCACTTTTCGTAAAATTATGCTTTTAAAAGGACGAAATCGAAATAGACGCAAGGCCCGCATTCGGCTAATAAATCTAGCTCTTTGTTTCGGCGGCATATATATAAATGTATATACTTTCAAAGCAGTACTATATACGAGTACATGCATATATATATATATATATATATATATATATATCACGCATCCAATCACCACTTGACGACGCACTGCGTCAACGACTACGTATATACTATATAGTATGTGGATTATAGGGAAGAGAGTGGGAGAGACGATTAACATCGAAAGGTAATCCTTGCTCGCTGTCTCGTGAAAGATGCGACGGATGAAAAATCGTTTGAATATAGATATATATATATATATATATATATATATATATATATTGTGAGAATCATCCATTAGTTGTCACACAAGTATATCGCAAGTGGGTCTTCCTTTATATTTATAAGACGATATTGGTACGCGCGGTGTACAACGGGTGTAGAGGATATTGTAATAAATATGTGAACTTTTGACGAAACGGCCTATACCCTTCCGCATATATATATATATATATATATATATATATATATATATATATATATGGGTTGGTCGTTACGTTCAATTGTTATTAATCACACGTGTGTAAATATAAATTTATCGGCGACTCGTGCGTAGAGGCGATAATATACAAGGTGTGTGTTTAAACAAAAATATATCAATATTTATAGTTGGTACACAAATGGTTGTATACATATACATATACATATATATACACACCTATGTAGATTCGAATTGTTTATCAAGATCGATTTTTTTATGGCGCTTCGTCAGAGAGGTGACAAACTTAATTAAGATATCCTGTATCATTGTGATGTTTAAGATTTTTATTTGAAATTTAATCAAAATCGTTTAACTAACTCAATTTCTTATTTTTTATTACTTATACTTTTAGAGAAGTATAACACTTTAATGAAAATTAAAATTTTAAAAATTTAATCTGTAATATTGATAAATGAGAAGTTGTTGCCGAGATATCGTAATTATGTTTTTTATTCCTGACTCGGAGAAAATTTTTATATATGTGAAAGCTGCTTTTTAATACCGCTCCCTCCCCCCCCCCCCTTGCTATTGCAATTAATCGTCATTTCGATTTTCAAAACGAAAAATATTTAAGCAAAAATATTAAAACCCACTTGTATTCCGTAACAATTACTGTTGCATTGAAAAACAAAAAACAAAAAACATTTTTCCAAACATATACGTTTATAATATTTATTGCTTAACAATTGTGTGCAAAATTTCGAGCGACTGCGAGATATTATAAAAATGCGAGATAGATTGTGATATATTAGAAATGGGGAAAAAAGAAACCTAAAAAAAAGACGCATGAACGAATAAGTATGGTATTAGAAAAAGAAAAGAGAGAAAATTTTGTTTTCGGTCCAAAATTTGCGAAATATGCAGGAACGAGATTAAAGAAAGAAAAAAAAAATTCATCGAGTTTTGCCGATCCAGCGCACGAGGGGTTGAAATAAAAGAAGCTGTAAATACTATACATACGCATATATAGAATTATACTTGTGGGAGAAGTAAAAAAAAAAAATTTTTTTGAATTTGACTGCTTTAGAAAAACGAAATAATTTAGCGCTGTTATATCGGTAAAAAAAAAAAAAGAGAGAGAGAGACAGAGAGAGAGAGGAGAAAAAAGAAACGCTGAAGATAATTGAACGAGTGCCAATGATGGAATATCGCTCGCTGATTACGTTATCAAACAATGTAGATAAGAGATGGCGGTATAATCGATTTTTTAAAATGAACCAGTGTTAAAAATATATGATAGGTTTAATTAAAGGTAAGTAAAAAATAATAATAATAATAATTGTATAAGCAAACATCGATGGAGAGCCTCTTAAAACACCAAAAATATTTTTAAAAAATTTATCGCTTTAAATTAATATTTTATCAACCATAAACTTACTCGTTATAATGCAAAACAAATTAAATTAATTTTCTATTATATATTTTTTTTATACGATTTTTTATAAAAATATTATTTCTTAAGACTGATAAAATTATTGGGCAAATCATTTTTTAACTTAATGTTGTATAAAAACTAACAAATTTAGAAAAATATTGCATTTGAAAGGCATAACGTTACAAACTATCGCAGTTTTTTTTTTTTTTTTTTTTTTTTTTTTTTTTTTTTTTTTTTTTTTTTTTTTTTTTTTTATTTTGAAACTATAAAACACTTTTGCAAATTCATCTTTTTCAAATCATTTACCTAAATAAAAAATTAAATCAGCGATGATAATATGGAGTGATACAGTTAATATTTAGAATTCCCATATTTCAATCTTGTTGAGAATAATATTTCATTTTTTATGCTTTCTCTAAATCAATATCAGAAACCATAAAACAACTTGACTGAATTAGCACTGCTTGCGGTATAAAATACTATAATATTAACATCAACTTTATTAATTACGGCTCTTTAATATAAAAATTTCTTTCATATAATAAAATAAAATTAGAAAATAACAAAATGATGTTAAATTTTTATGTATTTCGTGAATAAATAAAATCATTTTATAAATTATTAAAATATCGTGTCACTGATAGAATTTCTCTTAGAAATAAAATAAATACAATTCAATTTTTTTTTTCATATCATTTTAATATACCCTAAACAAATTATCTTGTTTATTATTAACATTATGAATTATAAATTGATATGAAACAAAATATTTTCATAATAAAAACGTTTTTCAAACCCAAAAATATTCAAAACTTTAAAAAACTATTAAAATAATTAATTTAATTTTTGACATATTATGCAATAAAATAAAAATGTTATAACAATATAGATATTGACTGTTAGATTCATTAATTTATCGTACGATAATTATTATATTCATTATTAGAAAAATTTCCGTTAATGATTTCATAATAATAAAAAGCCATGTAATCATAAATATTGCTTGAATAATACTAAAAAATAATACTTTTTAAGTAAATATTTAAAATTCACACATTTATTTAAAATAAAAAACATGTAAATTTAATTATAAAAAACGATAAATCGAAGTACAGTTAATAAAATTCAGATAATTTTAAAATGATTATTATTAAAATAATAAAAAAATATTATAAATGTTGTTTAAAATAAATAAAAATACATAAAAATACATAATAATTGTAAAATAGTTCCACGCATCCATAATCATAATAAGAATTATTGAATTTATAAAAAAAAAAATATAATGAATCTTTATTAGAGATAAGAAAGTATTTTAAACTCGTAAGATTAAGACACTTTAAACATAATTAACTGCAATTTACTGTCTAATGAAGAAATATATGGTATGATATTCTGTACTATAATATACGTGCAGTATTATAAAGATTCTTATGCAATAAAAGCTATTTACAAAAAAAAAAAAAAAAAAAAAAAAAAATGTGAAAAATAACAAAACCAGGACACAAGGGTAAAGCGCATAAAATTAAAAAAATTATATTATGACAATTTCGACTATTATAAGTTATTTAATCAATCTAATAAAATTAAAAATTGATATCATTTATTTTAATTTCGTAAATAAAATAATTGTTTAAATAAATCCGACCGTTTCAGTGTTGATTCAGCGATTGTTCACGATTTAACAAAATCTTAATAAAGCCGTTTATTTACATTGAACCTTTTAAAAATACTTTAAAAAGTAAAATGAAAGCGCGATAATGGATTAATCGATTAATCATTGATTAATCAAAAAGTAACCAACGCACAAAATTCTCCATAATTATCGTCGTTGAAGCACGGATATACATATGCCTTTTATCCTCGCGCAACCTCAGCCGCATAATTCAACGCGGACTCACGCACCCGTAACGAAAGGACAACGCGTAAATTTATAAAGTACACGCGGATCCCGCGGCTCGCGTTACCTCCCATATTTTTCGCCGCGGATTTAAGAAGCGAACGGACGTTCGGAGAACTAGAGTTAGGTGGAACAGGAAGGGAAGGAGTAGAGGAGGATAACGGAAGATGAGACCGGGAGAAGGGAAAGGATTTTCACCTAGACTGCAGCGCGTGGATTAGCGAGAGCGCAATGTTAATTAAGCCGACGGTGGTCAGCGCGAGCCGCGTTATACATATAATACGCAACGCGCTATCGACCGAGATGCGGAGAAGCCGCGCATACGGCACTAACACCCTGCAAACACCTATTTCGTATGCGTACATACACGCTAATATATACATTTAAATATAGGTGTGTGTGTGTGTGTATATATATATATATATATATATATATATATATATATATATATATATATATATATATGAGTGTATGTGCGAGCGTAGCTACGGTTAACACTGCATCAAGACGCTTATTCGGACGACAGCCGGTGTTAACCGCCGCGGCGGTCGCTGCTGCCGTACCGAGCCTTCGAAATATCTTTTTCGCACTCGGGTTGAAAGCGCGGTGAAGAAATTTTCGCTGGACACACATGATGGAATATGAAAGCTTATAGCTGAGGTTGCGCGCGACAACACGTGCTATGCACACGCTTCGCTCGAGATTTTAAATCTTTACTTTTTTGTAAACGAGTGCGAGTTCCGATTGCTTTTTCTTTTTTTTTTTTTTTTTTTTTTTTTTTTGCTTTTTTTCTTAAACCGTATACTTATGATGTATCGTATTGTTTTAATTTCGTATTTTTTGCCTTATACGCGTACGCGGATCGATTGTTTTGGTAAGTCTAAGAATGTTTTACTGTACGCCGCGTAAATTTACATCTCGCGGATTGTAAGAACGTTAATTTATATAATGAAATTGATAAGAAACTTTTTGCATTTGCGAGCAATTGAATTATTTTAGCAAAAAAATATATTTTAATACTCTAAATTTTTAATACAGCTTTTGTCAAATGAGTTTAAATTATTTCATTGTAATTTCATGCATTGTTAAAAAAATGATTATTTTTATTTTTTACTTCGTAATTGAAATTCTTCTTTTTATAAAGATATTTAAAATTGCACGTATTTCATTGTATGGTAGTTTATGTTGCTATTAATTTTTTTAAAAACGTACATGTCCAAAAATAAATGATAAGCTGCCATATTTTAAACAAAAAATTCTAAAAATTTTTTAAATAAAGTACTTTTTAATCATTGTAACCCAATATGATTAATACAATTTTGAAAGTTTAAACAAAAATAGTTCGTCATTATTCATTTATCTTGTCATTCATTTTTATCGTAAATTTTAAAATTGAAAAAAAATCTACCTATGGTTAAGAGGCCATACCTTAACAAACTTTTTATTTTATGTATAATACATATTAATTTACGAATATATTATAAAAATTTTGATTTGTTATAATAAATAATAATTGTTACACAATATTTAAAAAAAAAAAAAAAGTTAGCATTATAAAGACGCTTTGACGAAAAAAAAAAAAATAAATAAATAAATAAATAAAAAAAAGCAACGCGAACCCATGTAAGTAAGTATGCATAAATAATAAAAGCGTAAAATATATAAATATATCAGTACCATGCGAACAAAATAACTCACAAGGTGCTTTACTTATTAATTCGCGTGTCACAAAATAATTTTCGCCTGCAAGAGCGATAAATCACGACAATAAATACTTCTATCGTAGTAAAGAATTAAATCATATATGAATTTTTTTTTTTTTTTTTTTTTTTTTTTTATTTTCATCCCTGCTTTTGAAATCGCAAATCGATCGAAACGATAACAAAAGAAAATAAATAATAAAAACGGTCTTTTTCGATCCAATTTTGATTAAAACATCAGCAGTGTAACTTCCGAATGCGTATCTATCGAATGTAATCGATAACTCAATTATAACAAATGCAAAAAACAAAAAAACAAAAAAAAAACCAAAAATAGTGTAATAAATCAATTTCGCTTTTTAATCCACGAATAAATATCATTGGCACTTTTACGTTATTTTTAAACGCAATAAAATTAAACAGAAGCAATAGATAAATTTTGTAAATGAAAAAAAAAGAGGTTCGGTGCAAGCTTTTTATATTTTTCCACGTCGTATTCCATACGTATATAATGATGTATGCGTCACAGTCGCATTATGAGCCTTATACTTTGTTATTATGATGTTATGCGATTGAAATTCGAATTAATATAATTTATTTATCGGCAGAATCCAAAAATTTAGAAATTAATTAAAATTATACATATATTTTGATTGACTTTCAGTTTAAATTACGAAAACATTTTATAAAATATGCGTTACCAAATTTCTATATCGATTGAATTGATGTCAAAAAAAAAAAAAAAAAACCAAAAAAACAAAAAAAACAATATGTATGCACGTATGTACAAAAATTGAGAAAGGTTCGATACATTAATATATACCTTCAATGCATATAATGAAAATAGTCGTAAAATTTTATTTTACTAACAATTTTTCAATACCTGAATATCAAATAACGTAATACAACATATAATGTAAAAACTACGTAATAAATCATATTATCTACATATAGAAATATTCGAAGATATTTGCGTAATCAAAATTAATATTTTATAGTACGAATCTAATTTAACAAAGTATGTCACGTGTTAGTATGCAACCATGTATAAATCAAGTGTAGATAAAAAAATATAATGCAACTCAAGGAACTTACATAAATTTCAGTCATATAAAATATTAACTAATAGCAATGTGTAAATAGATTACAAATATTATTAATAAATACGATATTTACAATGAAGATCGATTTTTTTACACTTTATTACATTTTTATTTTTCTCTTTAGTAAAAGTTTCGTTATTGTATGTTTCTATTTATTTAACGTATGCATATTAAAATAAATTTAATACATTTAAACTGAAAGTCAAGAAAATATAAAATGTTTAACTTTGATGAATTTAAATTTGAAAACAAAAAAAAAAAAAAAGAAAAATATATCAAAAACTATTATCGACAAAATGATTGGATTTTCGTAAACATTTATAATATTCAATCCAACATTAAATATTCTAAGGAATTTATTGTTTGTCAAATTTTATTTGTGTAAATATGCATTGTAACGATAATGCGAATTATAATGAAAATTTAATGCGATTCTACAAATTCTTAAAAAATGCACACTAGATTTTGTCAAAAAAAAAAAAAATAAATAAATAAATAAATAAATAAAAAAAAATTCAAAATTGTTGCACAATTTATTAATGGACCGTCCTGAAAAAGGACGTTATATTAGCTTGTAAATTTTTAGACGTCGAATAATTTTGTAAAATATATCACGAAAATAAACAAAAAAAATTGTTTATTTCTACGTAAACATTATTTCGTTTTTTCGAGGCTTAAACCCACTCGACACAACGAATAGGAAAAAAATCAGCATTGGACGGTTCAAAATTTACGTAGTAATTGAATATAGAAAAATTTTTAATCTAAAAATTTATTTTTGTTAAATCATTAAAGAAATCTTAAAATCAGCACGCATTATTTGTAAGAAAATGTTGCTTTCAGCAATAATAAAAGTGAAATGAATAAAAGATTATCTCGCCAAGTCATTATAACGTTTATTTTTTGTATGTTGTTTGAATTACGACTCATTGCCTTGGTCGAGAAAATTGTGACTGGAAATATAAGAGTTATTAGAGGTTGCTGAATATAGTTTTAAGAAAAGATTATCTATTGAACAACGTGGTACATATTTGTAAGAACAAGAGGAGTGTACTATGTATAATACTATTAACTTCAGACAATAAAATGTTATTATCGATGTTATTCAACAAAACTGTACAATTTTTTTTCCCTATAGTTAATCCTTACATATTTAAAATTCAATATCATGTTTTTAAAGTGCGTTTATGTGATTTTAAACGCCGAAGACTTTCTTCATGCTGGTTGTCGAGAGAAATTTTCAATTGTTCTAAATGACTTTCATAATTTACAGTTTCAGCAACGTCATCCAAATTTTCTCTTTCAATAGGCGGTACTATTTTACCAACTTTCTTTAACATTTTACTAAAAAGTTCTATTTGGTTCGGTAAAAGTAAAGAAACGGCTGTTCCGGTATGACCACCTCGGCCTGTCCTTCCAGCTCTATGTATATATCCTTTAATATATTTTGGAAGATCATAAGACACCACAAGTTTAATTCCTGGAATATCCAGACCCCTTGCTAATGCATCAGAGCTAACAAGTCTAAAAATTTTTCGTAATAGTTTAATAACAAAATTAGAATATAATTCTAAAAACTAAAGATTATAATTCTTAGTTTATTTAAATCTATAAAATTGTATTTTCTTAGATATTTCTAAAACTTTATAATTTGAAATTTTTAATAGTAGAATTAAATAGTTTGAAGAAAATTATTAAATTCACAAAATTATATTATCAGTGTATTAAGATAAATATTAAAAAATTAACTTAAATTTTAAAACTTACACTCGTAACGTTCCTTGTACAAACTTTTCCAAAGTTTCTTCTCTCTGCTTGGAACCCAACTGTGCAGAAAGTTCTCCAACGGTAACATTTTTATTTTTCAGTAAAGATTGTAGAAGAATAGCCAACCTATGAGCTGCTTCACTAGAATTTGTAAAAACTAAAGTTTTCTCTACAAATTCATCTTTTATAAGAAGTTGATAAAGAGCCAGTGGTTTATATTGAAGGGTACACTCTACAATTTTTTCAGCCAATTCACTAGGATTTCCATAACGATTAGTGACCTTCAAATCTTCATCAAGATTTAAGTCTTTGTCTAGTTTTTCAAAATCAACAATTGCAGAGGTAAATAAGATTGGACGAAATAAACCTAATCTACTTAATTTTTCAGGATCTTGAGATAAAGTAGCACTCAACAATAATTTTTGAGCTGGTGTGTTCCAACTGTAAAAAATATTCATAATTTATTTATTCTATTTATTTTATTAATGCACTTAAGTGAAATATTAAAACCTTGGTCTTATATTTGAAATAGAAAGAGGGGGAGCTTTAGAATGAGGAAATGGTATATATTGTAACCAATCGGTAGCACGATCTGCTTCATCTATGACTAGAAACCTTAGAGCTGATAATGAAAAACCAGAAGTTTTTCTAATATGATCAATTAAGCGACCAGGTGTGGCTATAATGATATCAACACAACTAATATAATCCCCGTTTTCACCTGAAAATTAAAGTAAATTCAAATTATCCAAATTTATTTGTAAATTTATATCATACAAATAACACACATACATAATTTTACTAGCTTTTCTTGTTCCTCTTTAAATGATGAAGCACCAGAAATTAAGGCTACTCTAAGATTAGTACCTGTGGAATATTTTGTCATAACTTCATAAACTTGTGCAGCAAGTTCTTGCACAGGTAAAACAATTAGACAACGAACCATTCGTATAAAATTATGCTGAAGTAGTTGAATAATTGGAAGAGCATATGCTAACGTTTTACCTATAAAGAAAAATATATTCTTATAATAATCATCACACTAATACATAAATAATATATTTAATATACAAAGTATTAATATACAAAAAATTTGTATTAAATTTAAAACTCACCACTTCCTGTTGGCATAGATACACATGTATCTCGAACCCATTTTCCAGCTTTATAATCTTTATCACATTTTATAAGCCAAGATAAAACGTGAGCTTGAACAGGAAACAATCTATCAAAGCCATCTGCTTTAAGTTTTTCCAACAATTTTGAATCTAGAATTGTTATAATGTCATTTAAATTAGGACCGCTACCTAAATTAGACTCAACTATTTCAGGATGTGTAAGCCAATATGGTAAAACTCTTTTTACAGTTTGGGTTTTCAAACGCTTTTTATTTCCCAAAACTGTAAAGTCTTGTCGAGTAATTTCATTTTGACTTTCCTTAGGTTTCAAATCATTTTCTTTAATTATTTCACTATCCTGAACATTTGTTACCTCTTCATTTATTGGTGGATCTTTTCTTTTCTTTCCTTTTTTCTTTTTAGTCTTTTTTTTTAATTTCTCATGTGCAGGTTCATCTACTTGTTCTGTTGGAACAGTTTGTACGACAGATTCTTCTGCAGCCTTTGCCTTTGCAGCTTGTCTTTCACGTTTTCTTTCTTCTATCCGCTTTAATAATTCTGAAAGATGATCTTGAGTACCACTATTTTCTTTCTTCCATTCTTCATCTTCATACCTAATAATTGTTAAAGATTTAAAAAAAATTATTTTCAAGGGATAGTCTATCTTTACAATATTAATCTTACCTATTTATAACAAATAAACTCATATCGAACACTACTTTTGACAACACACGAAGGTTGTCATTTAATATATTTATCTATCAACTATACGACATTCTAACCTTAAATATTTTCAAAAGAGTAACACGTGTATTATGTGTACAAATGTTCACACGTATACGCATAACCTTATATGTTACACAAGATTTATATTACTGTAGCCGCAGCCACGATCGTATCAAGACTCCCAATTTCTGAAGACTTGCGCTTGCGCTCTGAATCATATCGTTGATTGGCTGATTTGAGCGCAACAAATTTAAAATTTATAGAAAAATATTTGTAAATGTTTTATAATAATTCATCATTTGCAATAATTAATACATGTTTATGATAGAATTTCCTGATATATTTAAATAAAATAATGTAAAATACTTATCGAGTACTCCGAGATGTACACTTTATGTACTTTAACGCGGTATAGTTTAAAGCAATTTCATTTAAGAACTGAACTTCTATTGATCCTTTAAGAGCAAAAACAGGACATGATATAGTTATATTATAAAAACCTTGAAACTTGAAATTTATATACGTATTACCGCACTCATTCAAAATTTAATCTATTACCCGGTATACGTGCTTCGGCATTAGTGCAAAATTTATTTTATTAGAGTATGGTATTAATAGGCATTATGCTCGTATAACAAGGAGGTCAGTCTATATTTTGTATACAAAACAACGTTTCATTGTAGACCTCTCCCTCAAAGCATTCCTTTTTTCTTTATGATTACACCTCCGACCTTTCTGACCTTTTAATTTTAGTATCCCGTTGTATTATTTCGTTACATTCTTTGAATGCTTTTTAATACCTCTTATAAATATTTATTTAAAAAATAATTCAAATTATTGTACATAATTTTTAGATATTGTTAACATTTAGAATTTGACATTTAGAAAATGCTTTATGTCTCTAACTTTTAATAATTATTGAAGATGTGAAATGTTTTTATCATACAAATTTCACCTGAACAATACAAAATTTTATAATTGTTATATTCTCATGTTTTCGTAATAGCATTCAGTGAATAATCCTCGATGATATCATAAAAAATATTATCAATGACATTACCGTAAATAAATTAATAGTAGTAAATTTATAACTAATCTGAATCATAACGCATAGCTGAATAATAATGTAAGGTATAAAAATAGACAAACTTTTTTTCCGCAGACTATCAAATCGTCACCTAAGCGCAATTTTTTAATCCAACATAAAATGCGATGTTTCATCATTAATTATAGTTAAGTGTCCCACCCAAAGTCACGCGATTTTCGCGTAAAACGCATCATATTAAGGAACGGTGTCATACGTATTTATACGCATTCCTTGTTGAAGTCTCATTTCTATTATAAACGAAATTTACCATTTCATAATATTTATGTATACGTATAAATGTATAAAAGCATATAAAACCTATATAATACATGAAAATACTCTCGAGAATAATCATCCAGCAGAACAAAATTATCGACAAAGCATCAGTAAATATGTCTGCTAATGCAAAGTCCTTCGATGGATGAGCGTACAACCATAGCCAAGCTCACAGAAATTTGCCGCGTGCGTCATCGCCGGAGGAAAGGAAAGCGCGAGAAGGAGGAGAAGACGCTCGCGTCGATTACGAGCTCTCCACTTCTCGTCATCGACGTCGTCATCTAGTCGCCGTATCCCCACTAAAAGGAAATCGCGGCGTATATCCTTCGACTCGGCGATTCTACATTCCACTGTACAAACGTGCCACGTATTATTTTCTTTTTTTTTTTTTTTTTATTACGTTATGTTTACTTCCACTTTGACATATAGTACGATGCGTAATAAGAAAAATGTTTGATAAATTTAAATGCATTTAAAATTACGAATTGTTGTTAGCGATTGTACTTTGCTTTTTATTAATTACGCAATCGCATTTTCATTAATTTTTCGTGATTTCTTAAAATTAAGAATATGCAGTCGATATTGTTATTTCATGTGTACATAAATTTTCTAAAAATGCATGTAAAAGAGGCATTAACATTTATTTTCATTGCATTATTATTTATAAAAAAATGTATTTCGATATAAATTTTTATAATGATTAATTAAATAAAAATTTTAATAATTTTTACAAGCACTGTTTTAATTTTTAATTTATTATGATAATGTGAAAATATTCTATTGAAAAAATTTTTCGGTAGATTTACCTACATAAAACAGAAATAATTACTACAAACATATCATTTATAAGGCACTCAAACTCATTAATTAAAACACATTCACGGCAGGTGATTTTTATATAATGAAAGATATAAGACGTATGTAAAGAAATAAGATAGGGTTCGTCACGCACAGCTAATAAGCATTACTTAATGCTTTAAATAAAATAACAGAGCAAGTGTCACCGAGAAAAAATGTGACTAAAAGATTTTAAAAACATAATAATTATCGTGAATTGAATAAATGATCAATTTTTTTTTTTTTTTTTTTTTTTCTAATAAAATCTATATTACTTTCTTTTTATCATTAATCTTTATTCAATATTAAATTCAATTGTAATAATGAATGATTAAATTTTTTAATAATTATTCAATAAAATGTGCTATCTATGTACATCAATTATTTATTCTAAAATTTTCTTGATAATTAATAAACAATAATCAAAGTTGAACGAATAGCAAGCAATCTCGGATCATCGTCAAATTCAAATGGAAAAAAAAGACTTGTTTACCGCTACATCCGCATATATATATATATATATATATATATATATATATATATATATATATATATAAAGATTGAGAATGAAGCGTGTATAAAAAGAAACGGCACACACAATCGTCGAGAGAATAAGACGAAAAATACAAGACACAAAAGGCAAAGGAGAGCAAGATATACGGATGGCGTATCGCCGGCATAAATCGACTCCCACCATCGACGGTATCTTTGGAAAGAATTGCGCGCGCTTAGAAACAACGCCGAGCCAGCGTACACTCGTGGCAAAGAGCAAAAGAGTCGAGAGACGACCGTTTCGCCATCGGTTCTCCAAAAGACGTTCTCGAGTGTAACGTGGCCTTATTCTCGTATACGTACACGCGCTAGCTTACGCACACGAAGAAAGAGCAGCTGTGTTGACGCCACACCCGCAGATATATATATATATACTCGCGCTGACGCTTCCTGGCCGGCAGCCAACTGGAAACTACGACGACACGACCGCTTCGTTGACTGCTGCAGTTTCACTTCGACTTTCGCAGCGTCGAGTTGTGTGTGTGTGTGTTACCACCGGCTCATCTCTCTCTAGCTTCGTACGCCGTATAACTTGGTGGAATTTAAACGGTAAATATCCGTACTTTGATTACTAGTGCTAATCGTCTTATCAATCGGAACCAAAATGTCGTCGATTTTCTTTTATTTTTTTTCATATTCACGATTAAAATTGGATATTTCGTAACGATAAACAGTCGCCGATGTGCGACGAAATTTCACGAGAGAGACGCGATAAAAAAAATTGAGTCGAGAAACGGAGTGTTTTAGTACAGTGGTACCGATAGATGTCGGATGGAAAGTGGATCTTTTTAGTGACGTACCGGTGAAATAATTTAAACGGCCGGTGAAAATTTACCGAATCGGTTTTTAGTTTTGATTATTTACCAACTTGTATTATTATTAATTTTTAAAGCTAACTTTCAATACGTGAATATCTTATACGATATTTAATTTATTTACTTTTTTTTATGCATACTTTACCGATTTTTTAAGGTCAAAAAACGAAATTACAACACGATAACAGTAAATTTCTAACAATGCAATTTTCATCAATATCTAAAAATAATGATTTTTTTTTTTTTTTTTCTAGAAAGCAGAAGCAGAAACAATGTCGGCTTCCAAGTATTACCATGTCCAGGTCAGTATAACGCGAACGGATAATTTGGAGAATGTATGGAGTGACGGATGAGAGACTCGTGTATAATTGAGGAACTGTCATTTTGTACAATTGCTTCACTTTAAGCTCAGTTATGCGTGGCTTATGAAGCGCTAAAGTTGTTTGATTTTTAAATGAATATGGTATGGTAAACGCTGCGCATTTGAAATTTAAATTTATAAAATTGAATTGTCCATTAAAATAAAGTTAAATAAAATTCACGCCTATAGGTATCTTAATATTTAAATAATTTAACAAAATTATCGCGTTGCGCTATTTTTTTTTTTTTTTTAACTAACTAGATTCGCTTTGACTTTTGAATTTGCTGCTTTAATAGTTTTAAAACGTTGACAAAAAAAAAAAAAAAAAAAAAAAAAAAAAACGCACAGATATATTACTCAACGTGATTCACAACATTATTTATGTTTGACGTAATACTTAAGCTACATTTATAAAATTAATATTCTCGAGCAAGCGAAAACGGGTATTCATTTAATCTTGCCTCTATCTTTCTCTTTCATCAAAAAATCCTATTAATATTTAATTTCATGAATGAACAACTGATAAACAAAAAAAGCTCTCTCGAACCGAAATGGTTCAAAGCGATCCTCAATGGCGCAACAAAAAAAAAAAAAAAAAAAAAAAATGCAATCATTCTCGCTATTTACGATGATTCATCATCGAGTGCCAAGGCTACGAACGTATGATTGATTCTCGCGGATACATTGAGTTTTCTCCTTTCGCATTAATCGCAGTACGTGAGAACGACAAGGCAACGCTGGTACACCGACAATGTACATAGAGTATATCTTGGCGTTCACAAAAATGTGATTTCGTAACGTATCCTATGCTCTATCTATCGCGCATACGGAGGATCAATATTTCGTATAAGACGGAAAAAATAATGGAGAAGCTAAAAGATAAAAAAGAGGCGCGTCGTAACGAACGTAAATAACAATTTACATTATTAGTGCTCAATGCATTGTGTATATTTTACGGCTTTGGGTGTCAACGGAAATGTCGACGAGTTACGTACTTGTTTGACTATTGCACCTTTGTTATTTTTTACTTTGTCGCGTTGCGTATTGTTGATAAAATTCGATGGCTATAAAAAAAAAAAAAAAAAAAAAACAACATTTTACTTTTATTCGTGATTAATTACGCGCACGAAAAAAAAAAAATAACTAGAAAAATAATTCTTTAAAATTTAAACAGTATATACGTAATGAAATCGACCATCGTAATACTTTAATCATCGATCGGTTGTCATCGCTCGCACAACAGTTTGTATACATAATTTAATTTTGATTCACCGATGTATTATTAATAATTTAACGTGACGAAAGTACAAGGACTATTGAAAAATAAATAATTCTTACTAATCCACTGAATAACTGGAAAAAATTTACCTGGATTTACCTGGAAAAAAAAATTTTTTTTTTTTTTTTTCTATCTATATATAATATATTCATCGATTATCTGGATCAATAACTTTGTTTCAACTACAATTACGACAGTCATAAACTACGACAAAAGCCTACATATACATCATTAGTACCGAGCAAATTATAGTTTAAAGCAACGCTGTTGCTTTTTTAATTAAAATAAATTACTTATTACGGTCGATATTGGATGATTTTCAAAGTTATTGTTTATAGTAACAATATTTTTATGATTATTTTGCGTAAGAATGTAATCGATTGAATAAACTTCATTAACATTATGCTACTTTAAAAAATTCTTAAATCTTAATAATAATTTCTCGTTTTGCAAATAAATTTCTTCTTAGCTGCTAGCGAATTATCGTAACCTCGGCCTTATTCATTACAATCTTGAACACTTCTTCGAAGTCATCTGCGTCAAATATAATACATGACGGAACGATCGATCATTCGCGCATTGCACTACGTATTCGAGGAATTTCGCATGTTTTTTCTTTTTAATTTTCAATTATTATCGTTCATAGATATATATATATATAGTTACGCTGAAAATTGTTTTGTTATTAAAATTTCGTGAAAAATTTATATATTTATATTAATAGTTTTAAAATTGCATGTATATAAATATATATAAAATTATACATAGTTTACTTATAAATTTATCAAATGAAAGTAAAGTTTACTTGTACAGATTACTATACATTCTTTTAAATTGATTATTTTTAAAATAAAGTGGTATATATATATATATATATGCACGTATTACGCACGAGTTTTTTCTTTTTTTTTTTTTTTTTTTAAATTACGTAAAACTTTGGCGAAATAAAAAATTTCCCGTTAAATTGGCAGTGCACGCCAACGGTCTATCCAGCCGATCCGTTCGATCCGGAAGCGGACGCGGAAATGCTGCGGACGGCAATGAAGGGTTTCGGTACCGACGAAGGCACCATTATCGACGTCCTCGCTCATCGGGGCATCGTCCAACGTCTCGAAATCGCCGACAAGTTCAAAACCATGTACGGCAAAGACTTGATTGCCGAGTTGAAATCCGAGCTCGGTGGTAATTTTGAGAACGCCATAATCGCTCTCATGACGCCGCTTCCTGAATTTTACGCCAATGAGTTGCACGACGCCATTAGCGGCGCCGGTACCGACGAGGAGGCCATCGTCGAGATACTCGCTTCCCTTAGCAATTACGGCATCAAGACCATCGCCGCTGTTTATAAAGATCGTTAGTTACAATTTGTTATTATTATTATTATTATTATTATTATTATTATTATTATTATTATTATTTACGTTATCGTATTGCTCAGGTACTGTCGTGGCGTAATCTTAACAACGATTTACTATTCAAAATTTTAAAAAAGAAAAAATCGCTTCGTTGTTTAAGTTAAATTATTTTCGTTTAAGACGCATTTTCAAGTTAAAACATCGAGTATTTAACGAAATCAATTAGGCGTTTTTTAAATTTATATTATTATTTGCTTACGTAACGATATTAAAAGTACTATTCAAGCAATTGTTAAAGATCTAAAAGCGTTGACTCAACACATTTATCGTTTTTTTAAAATCAGCTTTAAGCTCGCGTTAAAAAGAAAAAAAAAAAAAAATTAGTTATTTTTGCAAATTTTATCGCCGTTCTTTGTACCTCTTACATAAAATGAACTTTTTTTCTCCGCATAAAAAAGAAAAATTACAAATTTTCCGTCGTTTAACACGTTTTTAATGAGATGATTTACAAAAATAAGAAATACGTGTATATTTTGAAATAAATTAAATATATAAAATTGAAATATAAATTTTATTTCAACTTCAATATTACAGTGTACGGCAATGATCTCGAAAGCGACATCAAAGGTGACACTTCCGGCCACTTCCAAAGACTTCTCGTATCTCTCTGCTGCGTGAGTATAAAAAATTTTTCCTTTCCAGAAATAAACATTTTCAAAAGCTACCGTAAGCGATTTTTGATCGAAAATTAAAATAAAAACTATAAATTTTTATATTATAAAATTAATCATAGGCAAGCAGAAACGAAGACCCGTCGATCGACGAGGCAGCAGCTACCTCCGATGCCGAGAGACTTATCGAGGCCGGTGAAGGTCAATGGGGAACCGACGAAAGTACCTTTAACGCCATCCTCATAACGAAGAGCTTCCCTCAGTTACGAAAAATCTTCGACGAATACGAGAGGATCACTGGTAATAGTATCGAAGACGCTATCAAGAGCGAATTCTCCGGCAACCTTGAGACCGGATACCTAGCAGTCGGTAAATAAATTTTTTACTTTACTTTTATTGGAGAAATTACGAAATCTTAATTAATAATTTTATCGTAAATATAGAATGTATTTACAAATTGTTAATATTACAACGGCGGATAAATTTTTACAGTAACGATAACGAATGTTTATTGCATTAAAAAAAAAAAAAAAAAACCCCTACCGATTAAAAAGATAAACGAGAAAATTATCATATTACAGTGAGGTGTGCCCGCGACAAAACTACCTATTTTGCCAAAAGACTGAAGCACGCGATGAAAGGCATGGGAACGGATGACAAGACCCTTATCCGCATAGTCGTCGCCCGTTCCGAAATCGACTTGGGCGATATCAAGGAAGCCTATCAAGAGAAATACGGTGCCCAACTTGCGGCAGACATCGACGTAAGTATTGTCGATTTTTTAATGCTGATAACCCGACGAATCAAATTTAAATTTAAATCAAGTTTAATAAAAAAAAAACAAGATTAATTGCATTTTCAAATTTGATTCACGGGTTTGTGTGTTTGGTAAGAATTTCATTGTAGCTCAAAATAATCATAATTTTTGTTCCTCTTTCATGTCTTACACTGCACTTCACTAATAAATTATTAATACGCACCTGTTGCACCTTGTCGAACCACCATTCGTCGTTTAATTTCGATCGATTTCAGGACGACTGCTCGGGAGACTACAAGAGACTATTGCTTACCCTGGTTGGCTGAAGCTTCCGCACGGGACGACAAAACAAAGCAAAATATATATATATAATATTCTCACGTTCTATTTCCCTTTTATTTTCATTATACACGTTCTTTTAAATTATTATTAATGTTACTATCACCTTTTCATAAATTATACAAGCATCAACTATATTTGGGATTTTGAATTTCTCGTTACTTACTACTATTAGCTATTACTACTTGAGCACGATTATAAAGTTTATGATATTATGCATAATTATATATATATATATATATATATATATACATATTTTTTTTTTTTTTTTTGTAAATAAAAATGTCTATAAGTTCCTTATTTCACATGGTGTGAGCTATGAAATTTTTAGCTTTGAGCTGGTATGATAAACTCGGTAAAAAGTATACAACAATAAAAACGACGCTAGCCCAAACATACACAATAAAAATTGATGCATTCGTAAGTATGCACGAGATGAATGCTATATAATTTTATAAAAATAAAAAATTATAAGATCTCGAGTGCGATGTTTCGTTGTACGAGTGAAATTACAATTTTTTTTTATAAAATTGTTTATTTGAGCCAAAAAATATTAAATTGCAGCTTATTATTTAAATGTAAATTATTGTATTAATGTTCATAGTACAAAACAATGAAAAATAGTTGAAGTGAAATACTAAAAATATTTTTTTAAGATATAAAATGTAACAAAAGCATCACAATGAAATTAAAGAATGTTATTTTTGCGTTAAAAGTTTTTATTTTCTTATAATTAATCAAAGCGTGAATTTATTTATCAAATTTTATTTTAAGTAAAAATTTTAATAATTATGTTTAATATATATTTAAAATTTATCTTACTGGTTTTCTATAAAAAAATTTGATTAATAAATTCTTGCAGACTATACTTTACCCAAATAACAATATTATTGTCAAATAAATTTATTTAAATAATAAAATAATTATTTAATTTTTAAATTTAAACAACATTTCAAGATATTTATGAAAAAATTTTATTTATTTTTATTTTCTTGATAGTAAAAAAGTACAAAAATATGAAATAATTGCATAAAATTCATTATAAAAATGTAAATATAAACTATGCCTAAATCAACATTTTTATTTCGATGTTTACTTTCTTTAGTTATTCATTTTTTCTCTTAGACTTTTCATAAGCTCGATATAAATATTCATAATCCAACTAATTCATCAGATTTTTTTAACATAAACTTTGCATGAACTAAAATAGCCTCTGATAATCTTTGATTGTATTGAAAAAAAGGAAAAGATTAACTGTATTAGATACACGCGTTCTATATTTAACTAGTTAATAACGTTAATCAAAATTATTTTGGACATATTTTGCAGAGTGATTGCAGCGACGATTTCAAAAGGCTCCTGATTGCGCTGTTGAATTAATCCTAAATGTACTTTTCAAGATTAATGAGCATCGTGTAATCAATTATATCATCGCATTCTAATACACTTAGACGCACGTGGAACAAATAAATTCTTACATATGCATTTTTACACTTTTTTCTCATTAATAAATGCATTATGATTCTAAAATCGAAATAATTTCTATACTTCCCACATTTTTATGCCTTTTAAAATAAACAGACATTTTTCTAACTATTGAAAAGATATTTTTAAATTTTATTTATTAATAATATAGTAAAATCATTTATTTAAATTAACATACAGAATCATAGTATAAATCTTTTTAAAATGTATCCAAAATAATTTGAAAGTATTAAGCCAAGAATGTAAACAATCTTTTCAAATTATAAAAAAATGTCAATCTCAAATTTTTATGAAAATTTTTGGAATATCAATGGTTGCATGTTTACAGAACGACGTGGATGCAGAAATGAAACGCTTATTGATTGGAATGCTGAATTAAAATCAAGATATTTATCCAGTGGATTTGAAATAAGCTCTCTAATTATTTTAATGACTGCATAAAAAAGGCATTTATGCTTATGTTACGAGTATAGAAAAAAATTTTCAGTTTTTTGTATTATATAATTTAACTTCATATTTTGATAATCAAATCTTAAGTGATAATTTTTAATTTTTATACTTATTAAAATATTAAATATTTTAATTATTTTGCAACATTTCAAAATTTATTATGCAAAGAGCATAATAAAATTCAACTATAGAAAAATAATTTATAGTCATTTTTATGTGAATTTTTATGAATTAATCTAATTTCAATCAACTTGAGTAATTATGTAAATGTGAAAAAAATTATTAGAAAATTTTTAAGTAAACATTATGAATATAGTAAAATTATTTGTTATTGTTTATATCAGCACAATTTTTGGCTCTTCATTGTATTGTTTTGATTTTTCTGTCAGATAATAAACACTGTTTCGAAGCTTTGTATTTAAATGTATATATAAATTATCCCTGCAACCAAAGCAACCAAGTTTAATCTTTTTAAGCGGCAGAAGATTGAAGAAAGTTATTTCGAATTCTGCACATCCAGAAAAGCATTTGTTTTTTATATCTAAATCATAAAAGCGTAAACAAATATTCATTTTGATTTTTTCAATATAAATTACACAAATTGGTGGTGGATTTGTAGCTGTAATTTAAATATATTTTATTATTATTAAAACTATATTGACATTTTTTTATTAATAAAAAAAATATTTAAATCAATGTTAAATTAATTAATTATATTAAATCATTATTTATTTTACATTATTTTATATTAATTAAATATAAATTGTATCAATATATGTTTTTTATACTCTAAATAAAGTAAATTTATATATTATTAAAGATACATTTAACTATACCTGTTATTGTTTCATTGAATATATCTATATCATTATAAGTAATTGTGACTGATATTCCATATTTAGGTAAATAAGAAAAGTTTGAACATACTAGAAATTTAAGCAAAAATTATATGAATTTTATGTACAATATTGTCAAAATGTTATTCATAGAGAAATTATTTAAGAAATTAAGAATTAATTAAGAAAAATTATGAATACATACAAATACCATCCATTACAGAAGGGATTTTCAACTTAGTACAGCAACCACAATTATATTTAATACACTCACAATTTTTATAGTTATCTAAAAAGATTACCAAATAAACAATTTGAAAATTGTTTGTATTTTAGAAAATAAAATTTTAAAATTGTATGAATTATACCTATTTTATAATCTATCCTACTATATACAAAGATGAAAGTAGATATCAACAAAAGAAATCCTAACAAGCACTTCATTTTGAAAATTTTTTTCTATAAAGAAATTCTTATTAACAAAAATGCTTTACAGTTTTAGAAGTATGGCAGTTTTAAGTAATAATACTTGATTAAAACAACAAAAATATTTTAAATTAATAATCAACTAATATTAAAGATATATTACACAAACTATTTTATTCTATTGCGCCATGAAACATTGGAACTGCAAAAATAAAAGAAATACACTTGGGATTTTTATACTTATCTAATTCTATTACCTACTATACCTCAGCCTGATTCTATAGGGATATTTCGCACGTTGTAAACGGTACATAATCGCCGTGCGATCAGCTATTAACAATCATTTGATTTTTAAACATTAATAATGAATATTTAATAACAATTTGGCTATGTGCTTATTGTAATAATTATTTATGAACGTTTTTACAAGATGAGCAAATTAATTTAACAATTATTTTCGTTTATTTAGCGTGTTACACTATTACCTGATTCTGTAGGGATATTTCGCACGTTGTAAACGGGACATTGTCGCTGTGCGATCAGCTATTAACAATCATTTGATTTTTAAACATTAATAATGAATATTTAATAACAATTGGGCTATGTGCTTATTGTAATAATTGTTTATGAACGTTTCTAAAAGGTGTGCAAATTAATTTAACAATTATTTTTATTTATTTAGCGTGTTACACTATTACCTGATTCTATAGGGATATTTCACACTTTGTAAACGGGACATAATCTCCATGCGATCAGCTGTTAACAATCATTTGATTTTTACACATTAATAATGAATATTTAATAACAATTGGGCTATGTGCTTATTGTAATAATTGTTTATGAACGTTTTTAAAAGGTGTGCAAATTAATTTAACAATTATTTTTATTTATTTAGCGTGTTACACTATTACCTGATTCTATAGGGATATTTTGCACGTTGTAAACGGGACATAATCTCCATGCGATCAGCTGTTAATAATCATTTGATTTTTACACATTAATAATAAATATTTAATAACAATTGGGCTATGTGCTTATTGTCATAATTGTTTATGAACGTTTTTAAAAGGTGTGCAAATTAATTTAACAATTATTTTCATTTATTTAGCGTGTTACACTATTACCTGATTCTATAGGGATATTTCGCACGTTGTAAACGGGAAATAATCTCCATGCGATCAGCTGTTAACAATCATTTGATTTTTACACATTAATAATAAATATTTAATAACAATTGAGCTATGTGCTTATTGTAATAATTATTTATGAACGTTTTTAAAAGGTGTGCAAATTAATTTAACAATTATTTTCGTTTATTTAACGTGTTCTGTTATTGTAAAATTTGAATGTCATAATTTTCGCGCGTTTTATCGCAAGCTCGCAGATAGACATACGTCTGTGCGCATGCGCACAATTCAAAATTTTTCGTAAAAGTTCTTTTTACGCTCTTTTCTTTATAATAATTAACAATTTATGAGATTTTATGAGTGTGCAAATTGAAATGATCAATAATTAATGATTTAACGTGGTGTGCAAATTAAAAGAGGTCATATTTTTTGAGATATCGTCATTTCAATATATGCATATGTTCCATTTATACTTTTTGTAAAAAAAAAATATGATAAGTGTGCGAATTAAATAATTAGCATAACGGAAATGTGCAAATTAAAAGACGTGATTTGGCATGGTTTTTTACTGCAAAATGCACAATTTGCAGGCTGGGGTATAGTAGGTAATTCTATTGACTATTTACATGATGCATAGAGCTTTTGTAAACATGACCGCATTGTTGATCAAAACGTGTTTAAAACGAAGGTGAATATTTTTTATTTTATTGAATATAAAAAAATATTTTATTCACAATTTTATTTTACTTTTTATAATGTTTTATTCTAAGCATATTTTAAAACATGTCACATCAACAAATTTAAAGTGAAAAATATAACCTCACTTATAAAGTGTTACACATTAATTGTTTAAAAAGTATAACATTAGATTATTTTTCCAGTATTTCAAAAAACTTTTTATGCGATGCAATCGGGAATGATCGAGGTTTAAAATTGAATCTTGCCTTTTTTGATATAACATACTTGCAATGCAGTCTTTATCACAATACACCTGTTTTATCCAAAAGAAGAAAAACTCTAGAAGAAAGAAAAGAAGTAAAGTGTTATACAAAATTTTAATTTTAATAAAAACTATTTTCTAAATATTTAAAAAAATTTTTTTAATTAATAGTTACAAAAATTAAAAGAACTAGAAATTTTAAATCCAAAAATAAAAAAAATTTCTCCTATAATTGATGTATGGAAAGATATAACTGTGCAAGAATTAGCTGCATCAGCTGAACGTCCTATAGATGATGTTTTAGATGCACTATTTTATACAGATCCACAGAATTTATATGAACCAGAATCTATTATCGAAGATAAGCTTATTTTACAAGAAACTATAAAAAAACTAGGATTAAAATATAAAATAGTTACTTCTCCAATTTTAAAACAAGAGGAAAAAGATGATGAATGTGATTTAGTAAAACGGTAGAATATTATTATTATAAATATTTGATTATATATTCATACTTTTTTTAATAACAAACTATAATATAGTTAATCACTTACTAGTCCTCCACCAGACCCTTCAGTACTTGTTAAACGACGACCAATAATTACAATAATGGGTCACGTTGATCATGGAAAAACAACATTGTTAGATTCATTAAGACATTCATCAATAGTAGATGCAGAATTTGGTGGAATTACTCAACATATTGGTGCATTTAATGGTAAAAATGAAAATAAATTTATATTTGATTATATGAATTTCTAGTGCAAGCTGGAGTATATCCACATACATATAGCATTTTAATGTAGAAATAATTTTTATTTTTTTTTGTAATAAATTTTACAATTTTTGAAATAAATTAATTATATATTACACTTTATAATAATAGTGACATTGAATAGTAGTGAGAAAATTACTTTTTTGGATACTCCGGGTCATGCTGCATTTAGTGCTATGCGAGCAAGGGGTGCAAATATGACTGATATAGTTGTTCTTGTGGTTGCTGCTGATGATGGAGTTATGGAACAAACAATTCAAAGTATTAAAATGGCTAAAGATGCTAATGTGCCAATAATAGTTGCTATAAATAAGATTGATAAACCAAATATTGACATTGTAAGTTATTTGAAACATTTCTTCCTTTCAGTATTAAAATTAAGATTATAAAAGTAGTAGATTTTATGTAATACACAAACACAATTCATATTTTAAATTCTCTTTAGGAAAGAACTCATAAAATGTTAGCAAAGCAAGGAATACTTGTTGAAGCTCTTGGAGGCGATGTACAAAGTATTAATATATCTGCTTTAAAAGGAACAAATCTGGATCAATTGATAGAAGCAATATTGGCACAAGCTGAAATTATGGATTTAAAAGGTGATCCAACAGGACCTGTAGAAGGGATTATTATAGAAGCAACTAATGATATTCATCGAGGAAAGCTTGCTACGGCATTGATTCAACGCGGTACTCTTAAAAAAGGAGATATTTTAGGTATAATATTTTATACTGTAAATTTTATACATTTTCTTATAATCTTAAATATATTTAAAGAATTTTAAATAAGTTTTTAAAAATATATTTATAAACTGTACTTTAATGTATTTAAAAAAAATTTCAAATATTTAGTCTTTATCATTATATTACAAGTAGCATAAAATTTAGAAAAAACATTTTTCATCTTAATAAAATCGTCTCAATTGTTTAATTCACTTGAAAAATTAATTTAAAAACAATTATACTTTAGTTAGTGGATTGGCATGGGCTAAAGTGAGATCTATGTTCGACGATACTGGTTCTATCATTTCTACAGCTAGTCTTTCGGATGCTGTGCAAATTATTGGTTGGCGTGAATTACCTATCGCTGGAGAAGAAATTTTAAAAGTTGATTCTGAAAAGAAAGCTCATATGGTGATAAAATTTCGTAACACCAAACTTGGTGAAATAAAGTCTTTAGAACAAAAGATAGTTGCTGATGAAAAACATAAAGAACATTTAATAGTAAGTTTGACTTTTAATTTAATAAGTAAAACTCAAATTTATTTAAAAAATTTATTATTTTAGGAATATCAAAAAATGGTAATGAAAAAAAGATCATTGGGGGTTAGAAAACTTAAGAGAGAAGGTTTAAGAGAAAAAGAATTCAAAACGGATAATTTTCCAAAAGTGAGCGTTATTGTTAAAGGAGATGTCGTAGGATCTGTTGAAGCAATATTGGATATTCTTGCTACTTACAATGATGAAAATAAATGTAGATTATCGCTTGTTCATTATGGAGTTGGTCCAGTTACAAAAACTGATATTGAATTGGCAAAAACATTCAATGGTAAAAATAATAATCATTTAATGATGTATTAACAATTAATGAAATAATTTAAAATTTTAGCTTTGATATACTGTTTTAATACTGATGTACCAAAAGCGCTTACGCAAGAAATTAAAAAAGAAAATGTACCAGTTCATCATCATAAGGTCATATATAAACTTATTGATGATTTGAAATATGAACTCAATAAACAACTTCCTTTAATAAAAGTAGAAGAAGAAATAGGTATTTAAGGAGATGCTTTATATAAATAAATTAATTAGAAAAAAATCAAATTAAATATTTAACGAATTTATTTAAATTTTTGAAATTTTTAGGAAAAGCAAACATTTTACAGGAGTTTGAGATAAATGAAAAAAAAAAAAAGATCAAGGTTGCGGGTTGTCGTTGTATAAACGGGACACTTAAGAAAGGAGCATTGATGAAAGTAATTAGAAATGGCGAAGTCATTTATGACGGTAAAAATTCTTCAATAAGGCATTTAAAAACCGAAGTAGAAAGTGTCAAAAGTAATATGGAGTGTGGTGTGAAGTTAGATAATGCTCAAATTGAATTTAAACCTGGCGATGAACTTATTTGTTACAAACTTGTAGATAAAATTGACGAGATTGACTGGAATCCAGGTTTTTAAATTATAATTGTTGAGTAGATATAGATTTTTATAATTTTATTGGAAATAAAAAAATTTGTAAATATATTAACGTTTAAATACAATATTTATTTATAAATATACTTCTTAATTCATTTAATACTGAACCATTGAAAAATTTTTTAAAAAATCATAATAACAATTATTAGCTTTAATTTTTAATAATCAAAATTATTTTTAATTTATAAATGCATATGTGATAAAATAGTGCAAATGTCATAATCTTAAAATAATAAAATTAAAAAAAAATGAATAAAATAAAAAGACCTCTATATAATTAAGTACAAATTTATTTATTGCTTGAGACTCCACGGCTGCTTTTTCACATACACTCGGTCCATTTATACATAAATGACTTAAGTATCTGATGTTAATCAACAATTTTTCAATTTAACATACAGATAATTTTTACGAAAATTCTCATCCCGTGTATTTACCGAGCGACTGAAATGATCAAGCAGAAGAACCTCATTAAGTAAAATTATGCTATTCAGTCGATAGTCCTTTCATGGATTTTCATAGATAAAATTGTTTTTATTATTTTCATGTGCCTTTTGTTTCGTCAATGAATTGGCCTACTGCCATTCGACTCTCGTGCGCAAATTTTTACGTCTCGTTCAATTGATATCTTTCAAATATACGAATGGGCTTATTTATTTATTTTAAAAACGAAGAAAGCACCCAATTTTAAATTTTCTTTTGCTACAACTAACATAAATAATAACAATAAAGAGTTGATTTCATAAAATGGCATCTTTTTAATACTTTCTTTGAAAAGTTTAATTTTATTTGAATGTAAACAAAAAAGAAAAAAAATAGAAAGTGATTTGAATAAGCGTGTTAAAATTTTTCGTAACTTTTTTTTCTTTTAATTACACATTGAAAAATGTTACTGTTTGCACCAGAAATAATTTAGTTGCTTAATACACTGTAAAGTACCAATTAAGAGAATGCAAGACTTTAACTATTAGATACATGATATTTATGTTCTGTAAATTAATTTGAATTTTGTTTTAGTAATCAAAGATAATTTTAAAGTTTTTAAATTTTAATTTGTATATTTTTCTTAAATTAAATAATAATTATGCTTCTAAATTATGCAAATTTGACGAGTATTATTATAAGAAAAATATCATTCCTCAGATTTCTTTAAAGTAATGGTGGCCCAACAAATTGCCTCTTTTCGTACATATGCTAATTCCATTCTAGATGGAAAACAATACACAGATCCAATCAACGTACATTCGTTAAGAAAAATTACATTATTTTATTCAATAAAATCTATAATTATTACCAATTTAAAATATGACACTGTAAAAAAAAACTGATAACTGGTTTGCGTAATTTTTTTATATCGGTAACCTTGGCTTAAAAAGTTTATTTGTTTCGATAAAACGGATAATAGAATTTGGTACTGGTGAATAAAATTAAATCGAACTTGACAAAGTATTTCGTTTGAAAAAATTATGAAAAAAAAATGTTAAAAGTTGACAAGAGGACGCTTCTTCGTAAATGCGTTACACGTTTATATATGTATATATATATTTTTTTCGTATGTGTGCTACGTTTGTGAGAAAGATAATTGCTTAATTTATGATAACGCGACTGAAATCAGAAATTGTTTTTTTTTCTTTTTCCTTTTTTTTTCTTTTTCCTTTTTTTTTGGTAACTGAAATATTTTTAAGTTAACGACAAAACGTTTTCATGGTGCTTGAAATAATTAACCAGTGCACAAAAAATAAAATGTATATTTAACCTATTCTTAAAAATAAATTTTTTATCACTTTCAAAATTCCCGTATTTTTTTTTATTTTACAAAAATTATTTCTATAATAATTTTTATAGTACACATAATTCACAACGTTCTCTTTACGAAGTAATAAAAATTTCGCTAATTATATCAATGTGCGTGATCTCGTATCTAAAAGTTTCTGCAATAATTTATAAAAAATTTTTTACAAATAAACAATTCTTTTTCGTTATATCTTGTTTACGCATTTGTCGTTGTTGTTTATTTTATTTTATTTTATTTTTTTTTTTTTCTTCTTTCTTTCTTTCTTTCTTTCTTTCTTTCTTTCTTTAATGCGCTTAAAATGTACACACACAAAATAATATCTCTTCGTCGATGAAGGAACTAAACAAAAAGCTGACTCTGTCGTTATCAATCGATTCAGTACGCGTGTCACACAATCAGCGCGCACAATGAGAACCGATAGAGCAGGGGAACGAAAAGATGTTTATCTATCCAGATCGCGCATATGCGCACACGTACACAAGAATTTATAAATCAAAGGTTACACACGCATCGTACACCCACGCATGCATACATATACATACGTACACGCCTAGACATATACACACGCTTGATCTCCCTTATAACGGGCAAATCCTCTAATCGAAAGTACATGCGCGATAAGGACGCGATGTGCCGGGAGCAGCAACGAGAGCGCCAAAAGGCTGAGTGAATTTTTTGTTTTGCATAAAAAAAAAATACGCGAGCCGCCGGCTTAGGCGCGAGGAAAACGATCGTTCTCGTAGCCGGGGCTCACGAGTCGACGTTAAGAGGCGTAAGTTTCGCGAAAACGACGCTGCAGATGCTGGTAAGCGGTGAGGACGCCCTTTTTCTTCTTTTGCAGACGACAAGGGGCCGGCTCTTGACTCGCCTTCGTCACCTTCGCCTCGAAAGGCTCGAGGACAACACCGTCGTCGGGATGCACGAAGAAGGCGATCGAGTGACGGCCGCGGCCGCAGAGCTCCGGTACGGCGACGCGGTGTTTGAGGGCAGGTAACGCGCCGTTCGTCCAGCTGTTGAGTATGTCGCCGCCGTTTACGAGGATAGCACCGGGTAGATGACCGACTCGTCCCCAACGTTCGCCACGGGGTGTTTGAACTTCCAGTCCACCTTCGCAGTCCTGTTTTTGGTTCGATAAAAGGGAAAAAATTTGAAACAAAAAAGAAAGAAAATTATTTTTTATTTATACGAGTTTTATTTTTTTTTTTTTTTTTTTTTATTGATAATTTTTACCGATCGATCTTATAGTAAATTTTGCATTTAGTACGATCGTGTAAAGAAATAAAATATTGTTCAGTAAATTTCATTGCAAATAGCCATGTCTATATATGTACATAATTACGTAAATTTATTCATTTTATTTTTTACACTTTAATATACAGCTGCTTTTTATCAATTTACTTATTTTAAATAATTTTCTATTTAACTTACAGTTTTAAAAAGTTTTTGCAAGGTTCTGTAAAAGTAAAAATAAATTTATGCTTTTAAATACTCTTTTTGTTTTCATTCAAATCCTAATAATTCGATCGCTTATAATAATTATATAGTTTTTAACCAACAAATACGTACATTTTCTAAAATTGCATGTTAATTATTCAATAATTATGCGTTTAGATCAAAGCGAAATCATGCATGCAAATAATTACTGATCAAAAAAAATTTAATTTGTTTAATTTTTATGAATTAAAAATCTTCCTGTTGTTAAATAACAACTTAATATTAATATCATGATAGATTAAAAAAAAATTGTTTACTAAAAAAATCTACATAAATTTAAATTAATACGTCCGAATTGATTACATTTTTTTTTTTTTTTTTTTTTTTTTTTTTTTTTTTTTTTTTTTTTTTGACATTGCATTTTTCTCATATACACATGAGAAAAAAAACCTTTTTGAAATTCCGTCGAACAGGATAAACATGATTTTAATCTTAGTTAATTGAAATATTCAATTTTCCTCGTCTTTAAGGTAAGACCGAATTAAAAATAAAAATAATACTTCAAGCGTTTATCCAGAATTTTATAAATAACGAGATGATCATAGTTTAAGGAAAACAATTAAATAATTTTATCACCTTTTTCGCGTTTTGCCTTTAAATTTTATTCATCATAAAATTTGAACAAATTGTTTTGCATTAACCTGTGCGCAATAAAAAATATAATACTTTAACGATGAAATGTAAAATATATTATCTTAAAATTTTTTTTCTTTTTTTTTTAGAAAAAGCATTTAAAAATTTCTTCTTTTTTACTTCGATTTTCTGTTAAATTGACCGATACTCTCTTCGTCTTTCGATTCAACGTTAAAAAAAGAGAAAAAAAAAAAGAAAAAAAAAAGAAATGTACATATATAAGCACGTATGTACGAGTACGTCGCAGGAAAAGAATAAAACGATGGCAAGTAAATTATTGCATAAGGCTCGCAAGAGTCAATTATTTCATTGGGTTTGTTACGGAATCTTATTTACACACGTGTACACCTTATTATATCGAATGAAAAGAAACGTATTTACGTTGTATCGTTTTTCTAATTTACGCTTGTTTGTTTAATTAGTCGAACTTACAAATTAATTTATATAAAATTGTTTACATTTAATAACATTTTATTTCAAATACTTTTTTTTTTTTTTTTAAAGAAATTATTTAACCAGATTTTTGATTATACAAGACAATTTATTTTATTAAAAATGTTTTATAAAAGTGCATTTTATTATTATTATTATTATTTATTTTTTTTTTTTCTTTATCCAATTGAGTAATGCAATTTTTCGTTTCAGTAATTCGTTATCTAAGATTTTTTACTCGTCTAAGAAATAAAGCTCAAGCATTTACAAGAAAATTAAAACTCAAATAAACAATTGATTACAAAAATATTTATGATTGTAAACCATTTTAAATTACAAATAAATTTTCGAACGTTTTCATTTTTATCGATCCCAGTATAATAAATAAACATTGCAGAGCGAGAAAGTTTGGTACTTCACGGTAAATGAATAATAATTCTCAAAACAATAAAATTTAATACCTATTTTTAAGAACCTTTTTACGTAATATTTTTATCGTTATACCAACAATTGCGTACTTTCTAGAACGACAATAGTTTATGTTCATTGCGATAGTTTTGCATCGTGCATTTCATAAAAATGAAAAATAAATAAATGAATAAAAAAAAAAAAAAAAAAAAAAAAAAAAAAAAAAAAAAAAAAAAACGTGTATTCGCGAATCGTTGCCTCATTTGATTACGCGATAAAAATATTAGAGAAATTTCTATAAAATTTTCTTTGTTTTATACATATATGCGCAAGGACGAGGCGATGAGTCAGAGCGTATTATAAGTTTGAGGTCGAATGTACAATTAATTCCAGACCACTTGTACTTTATATTCACGAGTCTTTGTAGATCTTGCGAAGAATATTTCTATGTACTAGTATATATATTATGGGAGAAAACGAAGAGCGGATATCCTTCGAGTCATCGACAGAAGCGTGGAGCTGCCTTATATTTTTTTTTTTTTTTTGTTTCAAGTAATATGATTTACATGAACGAGATATACTCGTGCTGAAATTTTCTGCATTTGAAAAGAATAAGTATCGTTTAAATAAAATATCCGTTTATTTTGTGTAATTTCTTTTTTTTTTTTTTGTTTTTTTTTCTATTTCTTATTCTACATCGTTAATTTTTACATACAGAGCGATAAATATTTTATTGTTCAAGATTCACCGAGCAATAATAATTGTCTATAAGTTGGTAAAAAGAAAAAAAAAAAAAAAAAAAAAAACTTTTACGATGTCTATTCGACTGTTTCTACAAAGTATCGATTTGTTATTATTAAATGAGGAAAAATACTTTCTTTCAAATAAAAACAGAACTAATAATCTATAATATATAAAATGTAACTAAATATCGTTGTTAGTTTTCTCAATACCAAAACTATATGTATACTATACATAAATTGTTAGTACATTTTAACGGTATCCTTGTTGTTACTTATAACAGACCCATTATTCAAGTGAATTCCATCCGCAAAATAATATATCCAACTCGCCTCGTCAACGTAGCAAATGCACACACGTGTTTCTTCAAAATAAAAGAAACGCGCGCGTTTGCGCCTACATTTTACGTACACGTGCAAGCAATTTCAGCCTCGAAAAGAAGAAAAGAAAGAAAACAGAGCGTAGTAAAGCGTAGGAAAAGGCGAGAGAAAGGTATACAATTTACCTGGGCGAGGAGAGTGAAAGTGCCATAATCACAATGAGAGTCGCAGCGGGTGATTCCGTGCTCGGGTGGACCCAATGGCGGATAATAAATGAGTTTAAGGGTCGTCTCGTTGCCCGGCTCCAGTAGCTTCGAGTGCTTCGACAACAGGAAACCCTGGGGCTGCTCCAAGCCCACGGCCAGTGCCTACATTCATACACATACGTAGACACACAATCTCGAGTTGGACTTTTTTTGTTTGATTTTCTTTTTCTTTAAATACTTTTTGTTTTGTTTTTTTTTTTTTTTTTTTTTTCTTTTCTTTTTGTTTTTTCGATTATTATTATTATCATTATTATTTTTTTTTTTAATTTTGCTTTTTTCAAATCACGGAAAACATACGTACGGTGAGTAGCATAGTCGTCAATTGTTTAAGATCCCGGGAGAGTTCCTGGACGGCGTTGCTGAAACTCGGTACCTCCTTCTTGGGCAGTAAGCCACCAGCGCTGCCCGTAACGTTGAACGAGTGTCGCAACTCCGTCTCGTCCACGCTCATGCTGCATAATACGTTAATAATTTTTTTTTTTATTTTTTATTTATTGCGTTAAATATATTATAATACAAGCAATAAATATAGAATCATAAAAATTTTCTTAACTTTAACGAATAAATAAATAGCATCGTATTTAAAATTTACCTGTCTATTTCCGGCTTAACGTAGCCGTGATTCGATGGCGAAACGCGTTCGTACTTGTTGCGCGTTTCCTCCGGCAGCTCGCAAAATTCGTCCATGGCTCTGTATACGGCTTTAAGCTGCAACAAAATTAAAAAAAATTATTAATGAACGATTAAAGATTTACAATTTAATGGTTAAATATTAACGTCGAATATAGCCAATCTATTGTCTAATCAAGCATAACCGATCCACATACCAGACTCGACGTTGTAATTAAGCATCGATATGAGAATACAATCACAGCCGATGGTAAGCATCGTCGAGTGAACGCGATCGAGTGCAATTTAGCACCTCAGGCGATATAATAGCAATAATAATTTCATATGGATCGGTAATTGATTCGCAGCATCTACGTAAATACTATAATAATCGGCTCTCTCGTTAATGTCTATATTTTATTAGTCTCTTATAAAGTCTCGGTAAATTTCCTATATACATGATAGTCATTATTATATGATATCAAGAATTTTCAAAAAATCATCATTTAAATTGAAAGTGTTAATGTTGGTTATAAAGTTGTTAATATATTATAGAAACGTTAATTTATATTATCGATAATATCTATGCGTTTGTTCAAACGCTTTAGCTTTAAAAATTTATTTTATATACTTGCTTGTACGTCAACAATTTCTCGTCCTATCGAATTTTCTTAAAAATCTAATCTATACTATATGCGTCCTTACAAAAAAGCGCCTTTTCTCTCTCTCTCTCTCTCTCTCTTTTTCTCTTTCCTTGTAGAATCGACGCATTATAAACAAGCGTCCTGGTTTTTTTCGCGCTCCTCTCTCGCACACATATACGCGATACTATGCGAACCGGTTCCTCTTGCGTTGTCCGTGTGATTCTCGACCTTTCTTTCTCTCTTTTTCTTTTCTTTATTTTTATTTATTTATTTATTTATTTATTTTTTTTTTTTCATTTTCGTTATTCAAGAGCCGAGAAAGAACGTCGCACTTTTGGATTATACGATTGGTCGCTCTGCTCCTTCTGATTCTTTCCGATGCAACGCATCGATCGATTCGAAATTTATGGAAAACAACGCGTGTACAAAGTTTTTAGATGGTTTGAAATTTAACGGCTGCATTTATGCATCGTAGAATAAGTAACGATTGGCGTACTTGCGTTATAACCATTTTTTTCGCGTTGTTTCGAAACGTTCAACGTTGATATTTTTTCTGAACGAAACTTCCCAGAGACTACAGAGTTCATGCAATTAATTTTTAGAAATCGTCCGAAGCAACGTTTTAGCTACACGATGAAATTATCATCGATTCGACGGAATTTTTAAATAAACTCTTATCTTTTAAAACGTTGATTTTCACAAGTGATTTATTTCGCGCGTTGAACGACTCGTTGTAAAATATATTTCGTTAGACTTCGACTTTATTATTACGATTGCTCGATTAACGAACGTCCCAGCGATTACATACACGAGCAAGAATTTCAATTAAGATTAACATGCGAGTGTACTAAAACGTACGTACTCTTCGTAACTTATGCGTTAAAAAAAAAAAAAAAAAAAAAAAAAAGGAAAGCGTTCGCTCATAATTTGTAAATTTATATTAATCTCGCTGGAAATAAATATACGTTTATCGAATAATTTTTTATTTATTTTTTATTTATAATTTTATATTTTTCATGCCGATGCGGACGATTAAAGATATCCGTTGTACACGTACATAAAATTATTTTCATTCGTTGCGCCATATAAATAAATATATCGTACAACACACTTTTAACTTTATTTAGTTAGAATATAATTACAGAGTAACGATTAAAATTTTCCGTAACGAATAAATCGTTTCGTATTGCATCCCTTTGGCGTGTGGAAAAATTAAAATTTTTCAAATCCAATGTGTCAATCCATTCGATAGCATTCGATCATACCCATTATACGCGCTCGTAAACGCTTTTTGCACGAAGCGAACTCGTTCGCCGTCTCTCGTCATTAAACATGAGAGACTCGTGTCCATAGAAAGGCCGCGTGTTACCAGTTATCTGTTGCATATCTACAAACACGTACACATGGACAGGATATACCATCGTAAATAGGATAGACATGGTCAAGCGAGCTTACTCGAATAGGTAGTTTCTCTTTCTTTCTCTGTTTTTTTTTTTTTTTTTTTTTCTCTTATGGGATAGAGCGAGGATATAACCGTTTGCGGTGTTTTGTATTACAGGGCTAAGAAGTGGTGCTTAATATTCATTAGTCTGCGCCCCGCGATTAGTCTACGCGTTTGCGTTGCTGCGGTAGTTCATTTATTTGTTGTATTTTTTTTTTTTTTTTTATTATTCTTTCAACATTTTTGTTTTATTTATTTGTAGATAATAGTTCGAGAGCAAAGCCGTATATAAATTTTAAGCGTATTGCGTTCATAATTTCTCCATACGCGAATCGCGACTGCGTGGATGTATTGAAAGAAACGAGCGAAGGAAGCGATTGATAAAAGAAAATCAAATGTGAAATTATTGGATTAAATTAAATCGAATTTTTAAAAAATTTTACATCGATCCGTAAAAATACTAAACTATTTCCGTATAGTTCGCAAAAAAAAAAAAAAAAAATTTAAACCATTTCCTGTGACTAAGACCTCGAACGTCGCCAACCAATTTTAACTCTAAATAAAATAACCCTTAAAGAAACAAAAAAAAAAAAAAAAAAAAAAAAAGATCCAAAAAGCTTCGGAGTAATTTATTTTCATCCCGGATGAGCTATACACACACCTAAGCACGAATTCCTCACTTTTTCAGCGAACCCTTTCCTCCTTCCTAAATATAAAAGATAAAAAAAAATCGAACGATTTATTTCGGCCCTCGGTATTCTCCCTTACATCGCGCGTAAGGCTGTTCACCCCAAAGAGGGGAGGAAGGGGGGGGGGGGAGAGAAGAAGAGCAAAACAAGCAAATTTCGCCGTAAAGAAGACTTACTTTAACTTCTTTTTTTTTTTTTTATGTATTCGTCGAGTTTCATCTCGACGCCTTATATCGACCATTCGACACTTATACAGCCGTGATTTTAAAGTTTCGTTTTTCGTTGCTTTGAAAGATTCTTCGAACGCATGTGGCGTACTTTGTAAACTCTTAGTAGAAAGGATGCTTGAATTATTTTGACCAGCTTGCGGTCATTTTAATTTTAAATAATGAAACAAGTTAAACAGCCGAGACAAACTATTTTATAGCAAATTTGTTATCTAAATCAAAAAAAAAAAAAAAAAAACAAAAAAAATTAAAGGTTATAACGGTCGACTAATAAGAAATCATTATTTTAATAAGCGCGTTTCTTTTTATTTATAAAGAAGCAAGAATTTAAATAAATCGAAATTTAAAATTCAAACTTTGTTGTCACGCATGGTGTCCAATTACTTCGTTAATAATTTATTCGAGCAACTTCTCTACATAAATACACTCGAATCGATTCACGCAAATTTTCTAAATGATTTCATTCAATCGAGCATATTCAAAGAATTGATTATTTATTGAATTAATAAAATTTTTAAAGCGTTAAAATTTACGAGACGTTAAAGAAATATGGTTTTGCTTGCGTTGTTTCACGATTTTGTTTGCACACGTTGAGAGCTGTATATATTAGTCGCGATAAAGAAAAAAAAAAAAAAAAAAAAAAAAAAAAAGAAAAAAAGAAAGTCATCGGCGTCAGTTCTGTGAACTTTATTAATTACATTTTATCAAAGCTTTGTCGCTATTGTTACACCTAATTGGAATACACGCCGTATATTTTGGTACGTTTGTTAAAATATTATTTTTAACTTTGTTTGTATTTTAATTAATACCGTTTTAAGATGTGCTCGAAACACCTGTTGTATTTATTGGTTTAACGATGTAAATTGCACGTTTCTTTTTATTTTTTATAAAAATGATTGTTAAACCTAGAACGATATTGTTTTCTAGGACTTTTATAAAAGCGCGTGATTATTTAACAACAAAGAGAAAAAGTATAAAAATATAAAAGAAGCAGCATTGGTAATGATAGAAGAAGCGAACCGTGCTTTAAGCCCGCATTATCATTTCATGGAACAGATGCAGAAGTAGTATATGATAATGCATGAGTGTGCTAGCTCTGGCTCATCCAAATAAAAATCTTATTTCGTTCGTAACGAAGCGATTCGAAAAATAGACAGAGAGAAAGATAATCCTCGTCATCGCAACCGATACAATCGAGATCATATGCATATATATATATATACAAAACAATATAGTAAAAATGCAACCATCGCGTCAAAGAATGCAAACAAAAACTAAAATGGAAACTTCGGAGATAACAAAGGCACTTTTTTGTTTTTTTTTTAAGAGACACGAGTTTAAAAACGTCACGCCCGTGACCTAGACTAACGCGCGCACGTGTGCGCGTACATATGCGCATGTAGCTACAATACTTATATAAAAAGAGATCGAGCGTAAGAAGGAGAAGATCGAATCGTGCGATCGATTATCGCTAAAGTTGCGCGTTAATTTTAAAGCGTAAGCTCGCAATCCGAGATAAGCCAAGGTCAACGCACACACGACTTTTATTATCGGTATTGCATGCGGCGCGAGCGTAAACAAAAAATTAAAATGAAAAACTATGCGGTGGCGTATTCTTTACTTTTCGATGCATTATCACCTCGAGATTCCATCTCTCGCTCTCTCTCTCTTTCTCTCTCTCTCTCTCTCTCTCTCTCTCTCTCTCTCTCTCTCTCTCTCTCTCTCTCTCTCTCTCTCTCTCTCTCTCTCTTATTCTTTCTTGGTGAATATATATATATATATATATATATATATATATATATATATATATATATATATATATATATATATATTTGTCGTCGTTGTGTAATAATTAATATGTTAGAATAACGAGCGAACATTAAATATATAGATATATAGGAGAATAAATCGCGCGCGTGTCATTGACGCGTTGGATGTTACTTTATCCGAGTACTATCGTTTAATTATACACTTTATTTTTATTTTTTTTTTTTCGTTAAGATAAACAACGGACGTTGGCGATAAAAAGGATTCGGTATAACGTATGCATCATTATTAAACTTTCGCACGCTGAATTAAGTTACGCATTATTCTTCAATCGTTCGATAATTTCTATGTATTATATTAATTAATGGCTGCTAATTATGCATGTGAATAAATTGATAAGGTCGATGTTTGCTTAAAATATTTATCGAGTATTTATTAACAATTGTATTTTTTTTTAATAAATTAAAATATATTAGCGGCATTATTTTAAAATGGATATTAATGTAAAAAATTATATTCTGAAATATTGTAGTTATACATGCAGTACTTTATTAAAGTTTTAATTATTCATTTTTACGTATTAATTATAATATTATAATTAATATTTTTCAATTTTTCGATTATCGGCAATTGTTTAAGCATTGAAATTTTAAACGATATTTTTCTTTTTCAAAAATATATTCTTATCGAAAGAAAAAATATATAAATGTTTTATAAGCCACAAGATTGTAAAACAATATTTATGTGTTTACTGCGGCTGTAATCGTATTAAAGTTAATAACATTTTTTTTGTCCTGTTACATAATGCACCATTAATAATTTTAAAATACCATACTTATATTTTTAAATCGTTAATGCACGATTGTTTGTTAATTTATTAATAAAAAAAAATTTACCAAAGGTCAAAACGATTAAATTGCACAAGATACGATATAATTATTATTAATTTTTAATTATGATATTGAAATAATTAATTACTTGGTATAAGGTGTACATTTAAAAAATAAACCAATTTATATAAAAAAAAAAGCAAAACAGTGTATTTAATATTCTAAGCGAGTATAAAAAATTTTTGAAATTATATAAATTATTTAAAGAGAACTGATAACGTAAAGCTATTCAATTATTTATAATCTAAATCAATCACTCGGAGGCGCTCACTAATTTCTCGTCGACTCTCCAATCATTCGAATCGTTTAAAAAAATAAACGTTCAAAATCTAATATTCGAGAGGAGGCAATAAGTTAAAATCAATCGTTTCAAAAATTCAAATAATCCGTAAACGTCATACAATCTTCTTCATCATAATTTTCTACGATAACGAACTTTAATAAAGTATAAGGGTTATACTATATACATTCTGGTATGAAAAAAAAAACAAAAAAAAAAACAAAACAAAAAAAAAAAAAAAATATATATATACATGTATATGCGTTAGTAAAAGCGTATAGAAAGTGACAGATCTCGTAGATTCTCACCTTGCAGTCGGGAATGCCATGGTTCACAAGGAGGGCAAGTCCCTTCTCGGACAGCGCCTGAACCAGCTTCGTAGCCACCTGCTTCACCACTCCCTTCTGAGGACATATCTCCGTACCTAAAATGGATAAACCGCATTATATGACGTGCGTGTACGCGCGTATGGGAGTCTACCGCTGCTGTTAGTTATCATTCGTTTCGTTTTGCGAAAGGGCCGCTCTGTTTTTTTTACTCGCGAGCACTACCGACTCGCACATAGTCGAGTCAAGTTTTTTTTATAATATCGCTTTTAACTGTAATCGTAAATTTTCATCTTGCCTCTTAAGTTTTAACATTTCTTTGGCAAGGTTAAAATATAGCGCAAGGAAAAATGCTGAAAACTAGACAACATTAACATAAGATTACATTAACGTATTATATATATATATAGTATATGCGTCATGTCTATTTTAAAACTCTTGTGTCCTCATGTCTTTTGCAATATAGCTAACATATATATTTATTAATATAAAAAATGAAAATACATCAAAGTTACGTTAAACATACGAATGAGAACAAACGATTCTTAATCGCGCGTTCGCCGAAGTCTTACATTATCAGGAAGCGATCGCGATTTGCGCACAAAAATCGGGGAATAAACCGCGGCAAATGGAAAAATGCGCGGATCTTCGATGTAAATCGTACAGAAAATTCGTCGGGGCATAGCAGACGCGTGGGATGGTTTAACCGTTCGCGTGTAGTTGAATGGTTGTTGTATACTGCTTGGTTCGTTGGTAATAATAATAGAACGAGAGAGGAGAAGGCCGGATGAACGCGACACGCTTTTCACTCGCGGTGACGAGAGTACGTTGGATTCCGGTGA
>OX465097.1:3894378-3905755 GCA_949987625.1 Chalcis sispes
CCTTTAAGTATGATACAATATTATCAAACGAAGAGCGATTAAAGAACGAACGATAACAAACGTCCGATCCGAGTTGCCGTCACCGATGATTTATAAATACTTAATACGCTCATATTTTTCATTGAAAAATGTATCATAAATTCATCAGGGTCTTTGGATTTCCTATACCTATTCCACGTAAACACGCGCGCCCACAAACTTTATCGAGCGGCACGTAATCGTTGCACGTGAAGATAAAAAAAAAAAAAAAAAAAAAAAAAAAAAATAGGTGCCGACATACATAAATATTTGTATCACTTATTATACAAAATCATTTTTGAAGATTTCCTTCGATATTATCCACGCACATATGACGTATATAATGGTGATAACATTTTTAATATACGAATATACCTATATGTACACACAAACACACACGCACACACAAACACGAGGACGCATTAGACGCAAAGGTGACGGGGAATAACAATCGCTTGAAACGAAATGTAAATATATTCTAATTGCCGAGAATTGCCATATAGCTCCTACGGAGTCTGGGTAAGTCAAGGTCGAGAGATTTAATCGAATCGAACGAGTTATTAGGACCATCGACGATGTAGCACCTCCTCTCTCTCTCTCTCTCTCTTCTGCTTCCAAGATGTAGAGCGGCGAGTTACTGGTGCGATGACGTATCTCGGAAAAAAACCAGATCTACTTTGCCGTTGTTCTATCCTCTTTCACGATACTATTATTATTATTATTATTATTATTATTATTATTATTATTATTATTATTATTGTTGTTGTTGTTGTTGTTGTTGTTGTTATTGTAATTATCGCTGACTTTTCTCCTAGCAATTTTAACGGTCATATGTATACTCTCCCTTCTGAATCATGTAAGGGATTAAATACGGCGTGCTTTCACGCAATGCACGTCACGAGTCGTCGTTGTTTATTAACGTGGGTAGAACGATGAGTAATTACATTGTTATTCGTTTATTTATTTTGGGGGGGGGGGGGGAGGGAGGGGAAGGGAATTTTCGAACGTGCGTAATTCGTTAAATGTATCGTATAATGAGATTAATGGAGGTATTTGTTTGTGAAACATTAGATGCATATTTCTGAAAACTAGGAATTTTATAATTATCCTCGTATAACTAGAAATTTTATAATAAAAATAAGTTTTTGCGTTGGTTGTGTGGAACACAATTAACCATTTAACTTTGCATTTATAACCAAAGAAAAACTTATATATAGTACCTTATTTGTTCGACGTGTTCGTCTCAGGTTAATGATTAAGTTTATATACACAAGGATTATCTTAATATTATGAATTTTTTTTTTCTTGTAATTCAAAGATAACATTGCTTTATACTTAAGATAACTCTACTTCGGATAAAAAAGTAATCTTCTACATTAGTTTTAAATTTACTATTATTTTATAAAACCAATTTTCATACATTGAGCAAACTTTGTATCGATAAAATATTAAAATCAGGAATCTAAAAAATTATTATTGAAAATTATATTGCTCTTAGGAAATGTTAAATCCTGTAACGATTGGAAGAAAATTGATATCACCGAACATTTCCACATTCTAGAAAACGATCTATAAGAATAATTGTATTGAGTAATATTACTACATCGTAAAATCACATTAGCAAACACGAATAATTCGTAATATATACTAGTAGTACTTAAGAAAAATGGCAAATTCAAAATTAACGCGAAATCTTTCGCTGGCAAAACCGCCTCAACAGCGCAATAAAAACAAAAATAACTCGCAACAGTTCGAGTTCGACTTTCGAGTTAAACTAGCCTTTCCTAAACGTAAAATCGCGCAGTCGCACATTAACACCGCGAGCGCAAACATAACGGATACATGTACGTACACCGTAGGTTTTTTTTTAAACTCTTCCATCCGAAACTTGAAGTCTTTTCTTGACTTATTGGAAGAAAGTTCATTCTCCGCGAAGGAGTATTGTAAATCTTTAAAAAGAGTCAAAGGCTAATACACTAAACGACGAGTTTATTCATATTATTTTATTATTTCGCTCACCCGCGGGGATAATAAAGTCCCGGCGCGCGTTCGACGTGCGTTAATTTATTTACGACGCGAAAGCGCCGCGTATATAATAATCAATTTAACGATGGCGCATTTTACACGTGTGCGCGAGCGAATTTTTCCGACGGTTTTATAAATTATGACGGCGAAAGTTCACGCGGGATCGTAAATTTGTCGTTACGGTGTATGCGCGGGCTTTTTACGGTTCGTTCGCTTGTTGTTTCGACGATACGGTTTGAGTTGTTTATTACGAAAAATCGCGAATATTTTTTAGCATTATTTTTCCCACTCGTTTCATCTTTCCGCTTGATTAAAGATTTGAAATTTCCGAGGGATTAATTTAACGCGCGTATATAACAACAATGATACGGTACTTTATCGACGAAAGCTCAATATGTATAATTTAAGTTTAAAGTTTATATAAGAATAGTCGAACTTATCCATTGATCATCGATTGAAAATTAATATTAATAAAGTATTGCGAAAAAATAAGTTCGATAAATAATTATAAACGCAAAACAAAGTGGAAAAAACACAGGATCACGCATACGGTAGCCATTCAATCAGTAATCGCTTAATTTTAATTAAACTCGACTCTCGAGGATAATTGTAGACGCAGCTTCCGTCGTGTTATCTAAACCAAATTTTATTTTTTCTTCTCGTGACACCTGATAGAATGTAACGCATAAAAACGTTAATTATACGATTAAGAGAAACGAGAAAGTGAGAGAAAGAGAGGTGCCTATTCCGTTTATTACATCAACTCGCATTCCCGTTGTATTATCGTGTAAATAGCATGCGTCACGCGCGTGAATAGTGTACACACACGTTTGCGCTCTCTCGTGCGTATACCGCGCGCGAATTATTGCGCTTATTAGCGGCTTAGGTATTTGTTTTTTTTTGTTTTTTTTTGTTTTTTTTTTTATTTATTTAGCTTTTTTTTTGTTTGTTTTTTATTCGCGACAATGTGACGAAAAAATTATACTTGATAAGAAATTTAGAATGTACGGATGATTATGTTTAAGTATTTTATCGTTTTACTTGTGGATTTTTATTAGTAATAAATATTAATAAACGTCTGTTAAATTATTTTGTCAACATTGTCAATCATCTCTCGAATAAGAAGAGTCAACGAAAAAATAATGACAAAGAAAAAGAAGGAGAAGAAACGCGAATGTATGTATACCTTATTATTATGTATAATGATTTATTACGAAATAACAAAAGGAGGTCGTAAAAAAGACAAATCAGTACGAGGAAGATTAGGCACGTTGTAAATATAGCCAACGAACTCTTTTTTTTTTCAAATCTTCTATTTTTTATTCTTTGTTTCATGACAAAGCGACATGGAAGTCTCATTTCGTCATTGGGATCCTCGCGGAAACTAAATTCCACGAGACGAACAACTGAATCGGACTTCCGCCTCCGGTTTACGACGATTCTAGCGTAGTTTTCTTTAATATCGAATAATCAACCTTAATTTTCATACCATTATTTCGTTGGTATATGCATATGAATATTTGTTTTTTGAAGATTCGCTTTGCAGTAATTTTGTCTTAATGAGATATCTAGACAGGAAAAATACGTTGGAAAACTTTTACATAACGATATATCGAAGACTTTATTTTTAAATCTTTTGACAAGATGCAATAAAAATTTAATTTATTTGATCCTTTTTAAATGTCTTTCAGGATGTTAAAAAAAATTTTAATTTGAATTACCATTTATGGCGTAAAAAAAGATTCGCATATTATTTTTCTTGTCAAATTGATATATGTATATCAGCGGGATAAGATAATTAAATTAAATGCAAGTAAAATACGTTTTGAAAAAAAAAAAAAAAAAAAAAAAAAAAGAAACGCATAGATACGGAATTACTTGCGTCACTCGTGCATATAACACTTTCCGAATTCTGACGTCACTCGTTGCTCGCGCTTATTTTTCTTTTTTTTCGTTCACTTTTTCGCTGGTACGACATTTTTTTCGACTCGAGTTTATAGAAGATATAGAAAAAAAAAAAAAAAAAAAAAAGAATCGTAAAGTAAAGCTTATAAACAAACTTGATTAAATTAAACGTGCCTAAAAGTAATAAAATAAAAAAGAAATAAAATAAATAACATCTTGAGGACGTACTTGAAAATCTCGGGTCTATTAATATAGACAATGTGTGAGTGTTTAGAGGACTTATCGAAAAAATCCAAGCACATCAAATTACCCGCGTCGATATACAAATAAAATAAACATAGGTACAACGGTTAACTTTATTTCGCGCTCGGTTATCCATGTATACATACTCGCATATCGCGTCGATTATATTACATATATAATTGCTTTTTATTCGGCAAACACGCGCACACGCACACATCAACACATTGTACGTTGCGTGTATACAAATGGAAAACCTTGAAATCGATTTTCTACATTGATAAAACGAGATAGGTGCAAAAGCGGAAATGCGCTCTTTTATATTGTGTGTATTGTGCATTCCGCGAATTTTGCGGCGATTAGAATCGTATTCAATAAGTTCTAATTATGCATGCATATTTAATAAACGCTTGTGTGTGGATTTTACACACGTTGGAAATAAACATTGGTTTAATAGCGTGATATTAAAAAAAAAATTCGGTTTAAACGACAATATTTTTCTCTTTTTTCCTCTGGTTGATTGCAAAATTATCGTTGCTTAAATTCGTTTTTTTTTTTTTTTTTTTTTTTTTTTAAGATAATCTTTGCAGCGTTTTATGTATACTATTAACCGCTATTAATCGATTGTTTTCACAATGTTTTCTTAAATAGTTTGCAATTTAAGTTAGTACTAACTATTTCGTAATGCGTTAACTTATATCCGAGACGAAAAAGAATTTTGAAAAAGATTAACAGAAGCGTAAATGTTTTTTCTTCATTTCCCGCAATCGTAACGAAAAACTTTTGTTGCTCGTACTTGAAACAAAAAGTTTCTCTCTCTCTCTCTCACTCTTTCTCTCTCTCTTTCTTTTTTTCTCTCTCTCTCTCTCTCTTTCTTTCTCTCTCTGTCTCCTTCGATTACTTCCATACATTCGAGTACGAGTTGCTTACTAACGAATCTTATACTTACGAGCCGAGTATGTATATATATATACACAAGTGCTTTATTTCTTTTGGTTAAAAAAAAACCATCAATTTGGCGTACGTGCAAATACACACGTTTTGTACCTCACGCGACAGGTATTATGTTTAGAAAAGAAAGAGAGTGAGAGAGAAAGTGAAAGAGAAAGAGAGAGAGAGAGAGAATCTACATGGCGGCAGCTCAATTTGCATTAGTAAAGAGATGTTAAGAAAAGAAGGTTAGAAACGAGAAAGACCGAATAACCCAGCGTCGACGTTGACGGTTTGAGGATGCGAACTTTGTTTGGTTTTACTAACGTTCGGTAGAATCGTAGGTATGAGCGCGTGTTTGCGCTTCGGTTATTTTTAAAATCGTTTAAACAATATAACGGGAGAAGAAAGCTTAAATTGGCTGTAAATTGTCGAACGTTGCTTTATAATTATATCTCAATGTGCAATAATTGATTAAGTGACTTACAAACGAAATTGTTTTATTATCATGACAAAAACAAGAAAGAACATATGCGGACAATTTAAATTATCGAAATTTAGCAATTGCGAATTAGTTTTAAAATATCTCCTCTGGTTTTCGAAATTTTTCATTTCTCACTTATTTATTTTATAAAATTTTTCGGGTTGACATATAAATTTACGCTTGACTCACGGAATAGATCGGCGCGTGCGAAATTGCAAAATGTTAATAGTTTATTAGCACATTTTTTACGAATACTTTCTTGCTTAAGAATAAATATATGTATATGTTTGTATATTATGTTTATAAGCATTATATTGTCCAGTCAACAAGAAACGTTTTCGCAGACACTGACATGTTATTTTATTAGATATGCAAATAATTTTAACGAATAATTGCCGTATATTTAGTGAATTACAAAAATATTTAATCTTCAATTCGCGGCGGTTCATCAAAACAAAGCAAAATATTTAACCGCACTGCAGCTGTGTCATATAAAACCCATAACTGAGTTTGCAAGCACAGACTTTTAACCAAAATAATTTTCCTTCTTATGACTCAACCTGTTGGAAAAGAACAAAAAGAAAGAGAAAGACTGTGAAACCGGACGAACTCGCGTCGAGTCGAAAAGATAGAACAGTGAGATTCGCTAGAGAAGAATGGATAAAAAGTTGAATCTAGTGGAACGGAGAGGAAGAAAAAAAGAGACGAAAAAAGACAAGCATTTCCTGTCTGGTCGAATATACGGTCTCGGGGTTAAAGTGTTACCAGCTGGCAACGAGGCGATAAAAGGTCTCTTTTTCACTGGCTTATACTTTTTTTCTCTCTCCTCGTTTTTCTCTGCTTCTCTTTCTCTGCTTCTCTTTCTCTGCTTCTCTCGTCACTTCCTAAGTGTATATACACATACATAATATGTGTGTATGTGTGAATGCATACACGCGTGTAACAAACTGACGTTTTGCCGAGAGTTTGAAACGGAAACTATTTCGGATTCGTGTGTGGCAGCGATGAGTTTTTATAGTATCGTCGAGAGCATTGGACAGCTATGTTGTTCTTTTGAAAAAAATAGATACATATAATTTACTCGATTTATTCTTATGCAAATTGGCGTGTCGTTGAAAGGATAATTTTTTGTATTCTGAAATTATCTAATTATATGTACATGTTAGAATTTATCACATTCATACATATTTTTAATCTTTAAAAAAAAAAAAAAAAAACAAAAAAAAAAACAAAAAAAATTCTTTTGAACAACAACTACGATTTTCCGTGAACTAAAGCAGGTCACACGGTCAAATATGATCAATTATTAACTTGTATAGATATACGATTATGCTACATCTTTAGAACATTACATTCAACAATCGAAGATTCAATTAACGTTTGCGATGATAATTGGATCGGCAATTATGCTGCGATTAATTTTGCAAAAACTTAGATGTATACATATAAACGAATGATTCATGTGGGATATGTCTTTATTATAAAATTAAAATTAACCATTATTACATTGTACATTGTGTTTAGAGCAGAATGTGCATAATTGAGACAAAGAAAGAATAAGAGAGAGAGAGAGAGAGAGAGAGATGTATATACACGTGTGCAATACATGTTAGGAAACGTGACGGAAATTTTTTATTTTAACTGAGAATTATTATTCCTTGATAATTGACCTATGCATCAATGCTTATTTTGGTAAAATTTTAATGTCGCTGCAAATACATTGTGATATGATCAAAACGCATTGAAGACGCGTTAATTCATCAAAATAATGTTTAAATTACTAAACACTTTTTTTTTTTTTAATGAGAAAGAATAATAAAATCTCATTTTTCATATTTTATCTCTCTGGCTTTATTATTTGGGCAAATGTATATTCAAAACACGCTTCCCTAACATAATGCTTCCGTAAAAAGAAAATGCTATTTTTAACATCATCATCATAAAATTAAATCGCGTTCTTTACGTTATAAACTTTTATCCTCTCGAGCATACAATCTAAAATAAAAAAAAAATTCGAAATCGCGTGCGCGCGCGCGAGTGCGCGGGAGTGTTTATCGAGTATCCGCGACACGTCCGCAACATATCGGATAAGTGCCGGTGCAACGCAACGCACGCGCGAGCGCGCCGTATATCGACGCGCTTCCAATGCGAAATCGGCGTCCCGGTCTATTTCGGTCTCTCGTCTATTTCCTCCAACTCGTTTTCGATAGTAAGCGTTTGTAAATGTTCATATATATATATATGTATATCCATAATTTTATGTATATGCATATGTCTATATGTCTATATGTGTGTGTACACTGGAGGCTCGTACCTCCGGATTCTACGTATAGAAATGTATACAGTTGAGAGTGGTTTAGTTTTCGAAATGGCTCTCTCGCTCTTTTCTCTCTCTCTCTCTCTTTCTTTGGCGCGCTGGAGAATAAGATTACAGCGAGTGCGTGGGTGGCTTATGAATCGTGTCGTTGCTGTGAGCGTATGATCGTGTGCATATATAAAGTGTTAACTGGTTAGTGGGATGCATGAATTATCGAGTGGTCGGAAATAATCGGCGAAATGAAAATGCTTACGGTTATGCGATTGTAGATTATGTACTTTATGGGGTTTTATTTGGAAAATATGGGCTTGCTTTATTTGTCCGGTAGTTATGCGGTAATGTGGCCGCGGGCAATACGATACGTCGAATGAAATTTTATTAAGCGCCGCAGAACTCTAATATACATCTATTTTCTATTTATTCTATTAAGTTGCTGTTATTTCCCCCCCCCCCGCCCCTCTAATAAAATTTGTTATCTAAAATCGAATAAAATATAAAATATTCGCTTAAAATACATTTCATATGTATATTATTTTTATTAAAATTACAATCTAGAATAAAAATTAAATAGCTTCGTCATATTAAGAAATCAAGTAAATTAATATAATCTAATGAATACGAAAAAAGTACCGAATTACAAAAACTATTGATTGATCTTTATAAAAAAAAAAAAAAAAAAAAAAAGAATCTTTGAAAATTAAATAATAAAAAAAATCACAATAGTTTTATTAAATGCATAGATGTACACGTGCCATCGATGCGCGCATCACTTCCGTACCCAAGCAGCTTCAGCTATACCCGTGTACGATAGTATATACGAGTATGTACACAAAGATCGCGTATACGGTATTTAACCGTATCGGTTTGACCGTTGGCCTCTTGCCCGCCAATGTGATTTAGAAAATGAGTCTTTGTCGCTCGTATACATACGTGTGCGTGTGTGTGTTTTTACGCAGACACATTAGTCACACTCATTCGGAAGACGCGTCTCTTTGCGCTACGTAGAAAGAACGAGAGAAAGAGAGATAATGTAAAAGCGGCGGTTATTAAATCGCGCGCGCGCGCGCAGCTCGTTAACGCCGATCAAGACCTAATAACCCGGCCGCTCAAATTAGAACTTATTATGTATAGATATAATGCACGATGAGTCGCTTCTTTTTTATATATATATATATATATTACTCGCAACGACAGCGCGACCTCCTCGCTTCTTCCGCATGTTGATTCATCCGTGAGAACCGTACGATCTTGGAATTAAAGATTGTTAAAAGCTCGCACTGCTTCACGTTAGTACAATTTATTACTGCTCAACTTCCACGATACTACTTAATCTTTTTCATCTCCCTTTTATCTCCCTTCCTGTTTATTTTTTTTTTTTTTTTTTTATATAATCTTGCTCGTTCGAATAAAACTGATCGATTTTTCATAATTTGTGATCGATCGGAAAGAGAAAAAAAAAAGAAAAGATTGTTCCGTGAAGTGGTCACGATTAATCGCGTGAGTTTCTTTCTTACTCGCAAAGATTGCGCGTATGTAATAATGTATGAGAATGTGTGTGTGTGTGTGTGTGTGTGTGTAGAGTTACGATAAGCAACAATGTAGACAGTGAATGTTGAGAAGCTTTATGTTGTAACGGTGTTTTTTACGTTACTAATCGCCAATTGATTGAACTTATGTACATATATATATATATATATATATATATATATATATATATTTATTTACACTGAATTGATGACGCACTGAAAGTGAATTGCAAAATGTACGATATATTTTTCTTTTGTTATTATATTTATTTATTTTATTAAAAATTAATTAACGCACAATAAAATATATGCAAAGTAAAACTTAGAAATTTTAAATAAAAAAAAATAGAATTAGGCGACGACTTGCGTAACGTTTGTGTGCTAGATACATATATACCGGAGGTTTACTTTACAACGCTTTCACGATTTTGCACGCGAAAACCTTTCGTCTCTAGCTTCTTTTCGTCTCAGTTCGAAGAAAACGTTAAGATATCGACCGACAGATGCTTATTCCTTATTCTTTTCGTGTTCGATAAATTCAAGGATCATCGAATATAACCAACCAAATTCCCGTACACGCATATATAAGTATATGTACGTTACGAATATTTCATTCTTCGTGAGATGCGTGACGCTCGAGTCAAGGATAAGGTAACCTTCGCTCTTTGTATTCGCATACTGTGCCTCATAATATATATATATATATATATGATTCTCGCACGCGTTTTTGTACCTTCCGAAATTTCGTTCGACGACTCTTTTTTGTTTGGTCTTCTTGAAAGCCAGTGACTTTGTAATGTTGTTTATAATAACAAAAATTAAAGTAATTTATGGAAGGAGGCACGTTTTTATGTAATGTATTTTTGAGTATTAATAAACTGAAAAAGAGTTTTTATTTATCTTATGTTGAATGCTCAATCAGAAAATGTTAATTAAAAGAGTTTTTTCAACGTGTTGCATTAAGCATCATTTGATTGAATAATTTTTTATTAAAATTTTTAAATACAGCAATTTTATAACGAGTTAAACTCTCAAATTAATAAATGTGCCATCAAATGCAACATTAGAATCAATCTCAAAGATTTAAGTTTAATTATAACACCGAAACACCAAAGAAACATTTAAAATCTTCTCTCGTCGTACTTCAGCTCGCGTAAGTCTTTTATCTTTCGATATCGATACGAGAGCTATCACTTTGCGAATCGCGAAAATATTTCATTAATTTAAAATTTCGCGATATAGGTTACTATCGTCACCGATGACGTAACGTTTATAACATGATATATATTTATAATCGATAATGCACCTTACGAACAAATGCAACGTCGACATTAATATTATAATCGCGATATAAAAATATTAAAATAACATTTATCGACTGTTGAAGATAAATAAATTTTTAGATAATATTTGAAACTAATAAATTATTCATTATTTCCAACCGTAAGGTTACCTTGAAAAGGACCCCTATCCTCGTTTTCATTGAACGAACGACGTCATAAATAAATAATTTAAAGCCATAGCACGGCGACTATCAATTTTCTCGCCGAACCGTATAGCAATCAATATGTAGATATTTATTTAATTATTCATTTGAAAACTTTTATTACAATGAAAAACAGTTACTTATATACGAGCTATATATATATATATAAAATCAAGCAAGCGTTCGTTGCAAATTTAGTCTCAAAGTTGGGGTACATGCCATTTCGGTAAAAGGCCGAACAAAACGCTCTCTCATGCGGCTACCTTACCTAGACCTCGGACAACCAGGACACACTTGGGTCGGTAATCGTCCTTTTCCTTCTCTCTCTCTCTCTCTCTCTCTCTCTCTCTCTCTCTCTCTCCTCTCTCTCTCTCTCTCTCTCTCTCTCTCTCTCTCCTCTCTCTCTCTCTCTCTCTCTCTCTCTCTCCTCTCTCCTCTCTCTCTCT
>OX465097.1:3905955-4100955 GCA_949987625.1 Chalcis sispes
GTTTGTCTCTCTCTCTGTTTGTCTCTCTCTCTCTCTGTCCCTCTTTCTCTCTGTTTGTCTCTCTCTCTCTGTCCCTCTTTCTCTTTCTCTCTCTTCCTTTCCATTGCTCTACGGCAAAGAGCTCGATCTACGGAGACAAGACTTGAATTTCTTGCGCGCCGGAGCTCGGATATTTTTGGACGATTCTGTATATTTTGGGACGCTATGTAGATATTGTATCTCAGTGCGTACATATGAGTTATAAGCCGTTTATGAAGTGCGGATTGCTAGGAACAGAGAGGGCAAGAAAGAGAGAAAGAGAGAGAGCTACTTGTGCCAGCATGTGCATTGTAAACTTTGTTACTAAATTTATAAATTAAAGCCGTACATCTATTTCCACATTCGATATTCTTTTTACACCTATCATTTTATTTAACTTATTAAGATAGAGCGAAGTAAATTTTCCGCGATTTAATTTCATTATCCTTGGATATTATTGCATAATCATTTAGCATAAATTAACTAAAATAAAAAAAAAAAACAAAAAAGTTGCTTGTCACCACGACAGTTTATTTCAACAATTTAACGTGGACATAAGGTCATTAAATCATCGAGTAAACAATCATTTTTCGAGCGCGTCTATTATGTCATGTAAGTTGTCTGTAAAACTTCCTTGAATATTGTATATATGTATATTTAGTTATCTAATACAAAAGCTTTCGTAAGATCTTAAACAATGTGCGTAGAATTTTTTCAACGACTCAAAAAATCTAACATCGAAGACAATTATCACTATATTCTTCTCTCCTATTCTCCTTACTTAACGTGCATTCGATTCGATTTACGTACACCCATACACAAATTGGTTATGCACCTACGACTATTACAAGAGCAATGCATTTGTATTTGTCACGACTAAACGTCAAACGAAAAAAAATAAATAAATAAATAAAAAAAAATAAAAAAAATAAAAAAATTGTTTATCGACGATAACATAACAACATCGAAACCACACTCAAATTCCTTAAAAATCGCGAATAATTAAACGCGAAAGCGAAAAAAAAAACTATCCCTTTTTTGCCAAACACAAAACAACAAAGTTCGCATCAACGTAGACAAAGATAGAGCCGTAAAAATAACAACGAGGACCCGATATATAAAACGAGAAACGACGCGTATCATCCTCGTCCATCAGCGACTTGTCTTTTTTCTTTTATCTTTTTATATCGTGTAATGTATCGCTTTATCACTCGTTGCGTTATCTCGTTGCTCGTGTAAGAATTTTCGTACGCATTTGTGCGTGCGCGCGCGCGCGCGTGTGTGCGTGTGTGTGCGTGTAAAGCCGTTGTCTTTAATTTATTGGGCCGAGAGAGAAAGTAAGCGGTATTAGAGTGTGTCGTATTGTATGTAGTTTAGAAAGAAAGTATTTTACAATCTTTTCATTTTCTTTGTCATCTTTTATTTTAACGCACGGAATTCAAATATATTCTTTTTATTTTATTTTCATTTCGTAAGCTTTAATTTTAATTTTTAATTTATTAATTTAGCGAAAAAATAATAGAAATGAAATCGCTTTTTATTCAACGGAGTTGCGTATACGTTTGGCTATCTGCCTTTGATTTATTAATCGAATTGAATATAAAAATAGGTAAAAGTTTATGCATGTAATACGTGTGCACGTTTCTTTTTTTAACTTGTTATAATAAATATATTAGAAAGTTGTACCTTACGGCGTATAAAATTTCTTAAAAAAACATTACTCAAAAGATATTACTTTCATTTTTCATTTTTAAAATTCTATACATAGAAACGTTTCTTTTTTAATCTTTGTTTTTTTTTTTTTTTTTTCTAATGAAGGAGGAATTGAATAATAAATTATCAATCAAATAAAAAGATTAAATATTATATAAAAAAGGATGTGAATAATACTAGAACTTTATGCAAATTATTTTGTAAAATTAAAAATACAAAAAAAAATCTTCCGCCTCTGAAAAAAAAAAAAAAAAAAAAAAAAAATTTCCTTAAACATACACGTAGCTGTAGAGCTACGGTAAAATTGTGTCCTATATATATAAGTATACGCAACTTTCATCGTTAGCTGTATAATTTTCTGCGGGAAACCACCCGCCAAGGATCGGCCAAGGACTCAAGGCGAGCGTCTCGAGAAAATCAAAAAAACAAGGAAAAAAAAAATATTTCACCGTCTTCTTCTCGCATGTATATTTATATAAATAAACGCAGCGTCGATAACAAGCAAGCAAGCAAACAAGCAAGCAACGGTAAGAAGGATTGAAACTATCGCGAAACTTTATACCTACATCTTCGTTTCACACGCGATTTTTCTACGGCCGGTCTAGATCGACGATCGACTGAGATTTTCTCTCGCTCGAGTGCTCTCGCGCGCGCGAGAGAGTTAGAACTAGATTTCGCCATACGCAAGCGCGCGTCGTCGTCGTCATCGTCGTCGTTGCCTTGAAAGCGATTGCACTGTGTCACTTGGTTAAGGGAACTGTTACGCTCGTTCCGATTGATAAAATTCGTTTATCTTTATTGCCGAGGCGCTTCATAAATATATATTTTGTCCGCGCGCTTGTAGACATACGTTTAAGTAGTCGATGGGAATTTAAAATTTTTATTTTAATGTTTTTAAATTTTTAAATGTTATTCAAACAACGATTTATTGATTTTCAAATCGTTCTTTTTTTTTTTTTTTTTTTTTTTTTATTAAATTTATGATATTTATAACGACTTTTTATTAAAATTAAATTTTAATAAAAAAAAGGTATTTTTCTACAATTTTTTATTAATATAAGAAGGTGAAATGTAGAATAAAACGAAACGACATCATCTTATCGGAACGCACAACGCTTAAAAATTTTTGATACATTCTTCCTAATCAACGAAAAAAATCGGCATATATAAAAATACCGATGTACTAAAATCGAATCGCGTCGTCTTTGTCATCTCGGTGATGTAGCGACGTCTCGACCTATGGCCTGATTTTTCGCGCGAGCCTCTACTTATACAAAGATAAACGCGCTCGCGTTACTCGTGCGTCCTAGTATGCGATTTTTTTTTTTTTTTATTCTTATTTTTATTTTTATTTTTATTTTCATTTTTATTTTTCTTATTTCTAAAAGCAACGAGAACGATGACTTAACGCGACGCACCAGCGATGGTTGGGTAATCGAAGTCTTACTTTCCTTATGAAAGTACCGGTGACGACGGATTTACACAGCAGTCGTTAAGCTTGATTTTCTAGTAAAATATCTCTTGACGTAAATAAATTGTACAAGATGGAAATTTTTTCATTATTAATTATAATATTTTGAAAATTAATCGCAGCTTTATTTATCAAAATTAATTATTTATATTATGCGTTTGATTAAAGATTTCTTTTTTATGTTGAATTTTCCTTCATCATTTTTTAAATCTTTTTTTGTGAAATTCTTTTGCAACTTATCATTTTTAAAATGTTAAAAACTCAATGTGTCATTAACAGAGATTTATATCGTCAAATCGTGCTTCTAACGTTTATATTTTCGAAGGTCAACAGTTAGATAAAGAAGCCCAATGAGATAAGCATGAAAATCTAATAATTTAAAACTAATTTATACGAATAAATCATTTTAAATGTATTATTGTAAGTAAATTAAATAATTTTCAAAAGAATTGCTTCAACTCCTGACATCGCCGATGAAATAATTTTTATTGGTTGCTTTTGACAATATTTAACAGTTTTCTTAACAATTTTCCTACCGTTATATTTTATTTATCGCAATACGTTTTCTATTCGAAAATATAAGCGTTATTTCAACCTTTGATGGTACACTTGACACATTATTTCAAAAGGCAAAAAGCACGAGCTCACCATTAAGGCTATACATTTCAATGCTTAATCTTTTGTCCAAAACTAGACCGGATACGGAGTACTCATTTCGTTAATTCTCAAAAATCGAAATTCAATCTCATAGTCGTAATTATAAATTATCGTATCTTTTTCATATTATTTTTATGCACGCGCAATTTAATTTTAAATCGAAAATAAAACAAAACTTATTAAAAACGTCACATTATTTGACCCCCGTTACACTTCGTATACTAAAAACGACAAAGTCGTTTGTTAAACTTAAACGCGCACGCATTTATCTGCATAAATAAAATTCAGCGACACTTGATCATACATGAATTCGTACAGGCAGCGCTCTAGTTAGTTTTAGAATGTAATTGCCCTTTGCTCGTCGTCGTCGTCGTCGTAGTCGTCGTAGTCGTCGTCGGTAGCGCCGGGTTAAAAAGAGACGTCGCTCGTAATTATAGCGACTTACACGCTCTCGTGCAAAAACATACGCGCGCGTTTCCTCCGCGAAATCGTATATTACCGCTTCGGCGCGATTTAGCAAAGGCAAATTGGGTTGGTGAAGGGGGAGGAGGGGAAGGTAAAGCTAAGGTAACGTAAACAAATAGAGCGGACGCGCGAGAGTCGTTATTGCACGTTTAAGGCGCTGCGGTAAATTTAATATAGGAGTCGATTACTTACCCACGTGGGCGAGGTCGATGATCGGAATTTCGCACTTGCTCAGGAGTGTCTCGCATGTCTCGGCGAGTGGCACCGGTTTACTTGCACAGCAGCTCATTTTTTTCTCTTCTCTTTTTCCTTAACTCACGTTTTTTTCTTTATCTCTCTTTAGAATTTCTTTCACACTAGCTCCGCGTCGATTTTCAAGCGGTACACTCGAATTTTAAGCTACAAATGCCAGGTCAAAAAAGAGAGAGAGAGAGAGAGAAACGGCTAAATTCTTTTCTCGGCTCACTTAAAACACGAATGAGAAAACGATTTCGTTTGATCTAATTACTATACGCGTAAAAATCGTTAACGAAAAGTGTGGTATTTGCCGTCAGCTGTTTTGTAGACTGCTTCGGTTTTTTTACATTCCTTCTTTTCTTGGAAGGGTCTACGAACTCTGAGTAACAGAGATAGAGAGCGAAAGGATATAGTTGCAGTTCGAATTATCGTTTAAAATAAATTGGAGGGAAATTTAAGATAAATTATAAATCAAAATGATTAAAAAAGAAATTTTTAGGCAAACCACAGAGAAGAATACGAGAAATAGGAGCAACTCATGCCTCCAAAATAATAATTCACACACGGTACGCTACAGAGTAGACAACAACGGCAAAGATGATCCACGATGTTACAGTGACAAAAAAGTAAGACAGAAATTCAAAAAAATTCAAATCAAACGTATCCCTAACGATAACCGAAAACAGCGGATTCAGGAGGATAATGCTGCTTCTGCTTTTTTTCCTCGATGACGACGACGAGGTTTTGCGTGCGGCGACTTTGGTGGTGTCGGTGGTGGCGGCGACGACGTACTGATGGGCACATACTACGACTCTCTCGACTCGGTGGCGAATGACCAACAACTGACGACTTTACGACGACGACGACTACTTGCGAGCGGATTTGAAGCCGAGAGAGAAAGAAAGAGAAAGAGAGAGAGAGAGGGGGGGGAGAGCTATGAAGCAGAGAATGTATTCACGACGAGTAAGATGTGGCGCGTGCGTGTGTGTGCACATTCATTCTCCCCACGATGGCGTATACTGGTTGGGAAATTCTCCTGGTGGGGGCTATTGGAATTTGGTGAAAGAATATTAGTTCTTAAATAAACCGCTTATAGCACTGCGATTTAGCATACCAAACGACACGCGCATGCGTATTACGTGCGCATAATTTTTAAACGCGCACTATTCAAAGTAAAGATAAAAATAAGTTTTTATAAAAAAAAGTTGATTATATTAAAAAAGAGATATTCAAAGTAAATGTAGAAAATAACTTTAAATATTACCATTTTGGTAATAATAAACTATATTTTTCTTAAAAAACGCCGTTATTTGACGTTGTTAAGGGTAAAAAAAAATTAATTTTTTTTTTATAAGAATATTAAACGTGTGTACTTTTCGAGATTAGAATTTCACAATATTTAATAAATCGTAAGTTTCGTTAAGCAAATTGAAAAAATTATATTTTATAAATAAGTCATAAATAAAATTTTTAAGACGTAATTTATATCATTTTTACAACTTTCGATAAAATATTTTGAAATCTTACTTCAACCGTTAATTTATGATATCTAACATAATTTATAGAAGTCTCATCTATAATTAACTTTTCGTTTATTTGTTCATATAACATTAAAATTTTGTTTTCTTGGTCTTGCATCCGTTATCTCTCAGTATTTGAAAATAACGGTATTTATAAATCATAAATCAGATTGAAAATCTATTTAATCATATTTTATGGCTTTTCGAAAATTAATAGTTTCATAATAACGATATTAATTTAAATCCATTTAATGATATAAACATTTAAAATTTTAATTTATGTTACTTGAATTCTGATTTGTTAAATAATAGAAATAATTTTGATAGAATTTTATAATAATAATAATACAGAGTAAAATAATCGATAATTACAAAACATGTAGCAGACAAAAACATTATTTTTAAACTATTATATTTTTAGTGATTGGTAATAAATATTAAATAAAAATAGCTAACTTACAAGACTCGAACAACACGAAAATAGGCAAATTATCTAATTTAATCCAATTAAAAGTTCATAAAAATTAATAGCCCATTTGTGCACCGGCAATCATTATTCAGTTGTTCGTTATAAATGCAGAACGCGTGCTACGGTAATCGGAAAAAAATTATGCGTTTCCTTAAATCTTCGTCTGGAAATAAAAATACAAACTTTGATAATTTTTAGTATCTACTCGATGCAAATTATAGAATAAAAACAATTAAAACGCAACAAAGAGAGAGAGAGAGAGAGAGAGAGAGAGAGAGAGAGAGGAAGAGAAAAGCTACTTTGACATTATTGTAAAAGAACGAAACGAGGCTAGGCAATTCGCACGACCAGAAATGCAAAGCAGTTGTTGCATTGTATTAACGAGAAGTCGATTCTTCATAGCGACAATCTCGACGTGTTGCATACGACGTCGACGATGAACGATTGTACATAAGACTTTATTTTTGAAAATTTTATGTGGCAGTTAATGCTTTTGTGGTTTTTTGTTTTTACAAATTCAAATTATGTTTTACTATGGAGACGATAAGATATCTTAATTTTATTTCGTCTACTTAATTGTTTTTTCTACTTGGTTTCAGTTCTACGTGTGATGTTATTATGGTTATTATATATATATTTTTTTTATATATAATTATTTAACGATGAAAATTTGTCAACATAGTTTTATTTCTTAATCTACCTGAGATAATAAAAGTGCATGTGTTAATATCTAATTTATAATTATTAAAAAAAAAAAAGAAAACGTCAATATGAATTATTATGAATAATAAAAATCCCGACATTATTTATTTTATGTTTGGTACAGATATTTTATTACTTATTTATTTAAAGATTTATATAAATTTTTATAATTAAAAAATCATAATTGCTGATAATTTGTGAAAAATTTTACATTAAATTTAATTGCAGTGAAGTAAACTTTCCTATCATGAATATTTAACAATATAAATATAATAAAGATACTTTATGCAGGTACTATTGATTTAATTATACATATCATTATACAAATCTAATGGATTATAATAAATATAAACATAAAAACATAAGCATTTTCGTAAAATTACACGTATCGTTAAAAAATTAAATGTCGATTACAAATAAAATATTAAATGTATAAAACAACATTTTTGTGTACTATTTTAAGGAGCTTTTTTCTTTCATAAAGATCTAAAAATATTATTAAAAACGAAAAAAAAAAAAAAAAAAAAAAAAAAAAAAAGGGCTTATATTCAAAAAATATTAATATCGACATTAGCGGCTTTCCGAATAATCGGCTCTGACTAATCAATATAGCTCCAAGCTCGACTATTTCGGAAGAAAACCAACAATGACTCTTTCCATTCTCTTTTCGCGACGATCGATATACCTTGGAGCAATTGGGTGTATATATTCGTCGTCACGGCAATCAACGTTTTGCAATCGCGTCTCCGTTAAAAGTCTGATGGCTTCTTTTGAAGCTTCCCCGAGACTCATTTGGATGACGTTCGTTTGGCATCGATCACTTAACTGCCTCATGATACCAGTTTATACTGAGCTGTAATAAGTTATTTTTGTAAATTTTCTTTTCTTTTTTTTTTTTTTTTTTATTAATTATTTTAATAAATATATATGTACGTGCTTTCAAATAAATATTTAACATTTAACGTTATTAAAAATTCAATATTCTCTTTAATTAATTTTCTATTTTTATTTATGCGTATTTATGTAAAGATAAAGGCATTCGATTTCTTATAAAAAAAAAGAAAAATCGACACTTTAGGAATCGGTAATAACACCGTTGGTAAGATTTTTTCCTACCTTATCGGAGCTTTAAAATCGGTATCCGCAAAATACAAAGAGTCAAGACTTTATCGGTATTTGCTTTATTATTTATAACAGGAAAAATCAGAAATTTCACGGTCGACAAAGGCTGAATCATTCGATTTGATAAAGTCAGGATTATTTGATTTATTACGGTAACAAAGATTAGAATACTGTTAGAAATAAGAAACTGCGTAATTTGTTTTTAACTATACATAACATAATCAAAGAGAAGTAAATTATAAAAAAAAAATCCTTTTTAAACTATACCAAACTAGATTATTCAAATGCTTCTTCATTTAAAAATATCTGTAACGTATAATATTTATAAAAAAATTTAAGAAAAAAAATCAGAGAATTTAATGTTAAATCGTATGAATAAAAAAAAATTATAGTCTTACATTCACATCGTCTCTTTTCGTCTCTGCGGCAATCGATGCTGTGTGTGCGCACTGGGCGAGATACTCGCTATCGCGGAATATTCTTGAACGACACAGGGACTGGAGGTGAGTCGCGTGCACGAGGAAGACGAGCTCTCCGAGCTCCAAGAGCTCGCACAAGACGAACGCATCGAGGTATCGCTTTGGTATACCTTACGAACGATTCGCGAACGGCGCTCGCTCTTGCGCGTTTTCGTCGGCTTACGATTTCTTCGCGAACCGGGACATTCGAGCTTTTCGCAGCAGTGTACCGTGTATTCGTCGGAACTGCACGTGATCCACGATAAATCGTGAATTATAAATTTTATCATCATTATCTTCGATGCGGATGAATCGATATTATGATAAATTCAACTTTTAAAAACATATATAACGCATATAAAAATTAACCGAAAATTTACCTATTAAAGTATACTTTTATTTAAAGTGCATTTAGATTGACATTTTGTAATATAATAATACCTGCAATTATTCATTGATGCATTAAATGGACAGGTTGAATCGCAGCAAGAACAACAATTCGACGAGCACATATCGGGCAATACGTTTTTAATTATCTACGATAAAAAATAAAAAACTACCATACGATAAAAACAAGAACTATTTCCAAATACTATTATTATAATGAGCTTACCCTAATTAAGATAATTATCAATAATATTTGAGTGCACGTAATGAGGCTCGTCATCGTGTAGCCGACCACAGCTATTTTAAAAAGAATCCTGTTGACAATCGGAGCGCATCCGTGATTGTTGATAGTTTTCACGTCGGCTTTTTGCATTTCCACGTGAATACACGGCAACAGGGATTGTCGATTGCAGCAAGTGTAAGGTACGCTTCGCGCGTCGTATTCTGCGCTGTCGCCGGGTTCGACGAATTCGCCTCCCTTTATAGATTTATCGGTATTTATTTACTTTTATTTATTTATTTATTTATTTATTTATTTATTTATTTATTTATTTTTTTTCAATTAAATATTTTTTTAAAACTCGATCGCATATTACCTGCCAATCGAACGCAAACCAATCGACGTAAGAGTTAAAGCCGCAGCATTGAAGATCGAGTTGTAAGTCGTCGATGGCGATTTTGTAAGATGCGTTGCTTGAATAAAACGTCATCGAGGCACGAAATGCATCTTCCAACGAATCCATCTTCAAATTAACGTTAGTCGCTATCAATACTATCGTGACGACGTTCAATATCAAGCAGACCGTAAGAATTAAAGCGATGCGCCGTAGATCTCGCTTCGTTTTCGGATAACACGGGCGTACTTTACATCTGCGCGACATGTAACATTTTAACGATTCCTTATGTAATTATAAAAATTTAAATTATTTTTTTATACGTTAAAAAAAAAAAAATAATAAAAAAAAAAAAAAAAGAAAAAGAAAAAAAGGAAAGGGAGAAATAAAATATCGCATCACAAGGGCGACGGAACTCTATACTTGCGAACGGCGTAGACAGCGGCAACGGCGACGGGAAAGCCAATTCCCACGTCGACGAAGCTAAAAACGACGGGCAAAAGGGCACCGGCGAAACGTATAGTCCTCGAGTCCAAGAGCATCTCCAAGGCGAGCAAGATCAATCTTTTAACCTCGATAACGGTAAGACTCACAGCGGCGCCACAGCCTAATTTAGTTTCCCAATCTTTATGGCAATTCACCACGCGGCGGTCGTCGTGTTTGACGCAGTCGGATTTCTCACGTTGTTCCAAGCTGTTTCGGCATTTTGGTAAAGCCATTCGGGCTCTCGCCCTCGTACTTGTGATTCATATTCTTTTCCGAGCTTTTTTTAAGATCATTCGTCCTTGTTGATTAAACTTTTAATTGAAATTGAAATCAATTGTTATTTTTAAAAATCACTATGTTATTATACTTTTTGTTTATGATTACTTCCATAACAATTACGTTATTTCTACACATTTTATGAAAAAAATAAAACGAATAACAATTAACGAAAGCGACATATATTGCGAAGAGAGAAAAAAAAAATAAACAACGTATTGTTAACGTTCGCAGCCTTCGAAAAGAAAAAAAATAAATAAATAAATAAATAAATAAATAAATAAACAAACAATTAAGTTACAGAAACGATCAAACGCACGCTGTGCAAATTTTTCCGGTCGACCATTTGTCAGGAAGCAATTCTCATGCGTATATACCGGAAAAAACGAATTGTCTCTGAACGTTAAAATGCGCCCGAATCGACTCGTGTTCGTACACACATATAATGACGGTGCAATTAGCCATGTGTAATTGAGGGCAAACTAAACAAATATGGTACGTCGTGTACAGTCGTAGTGAAAACGTACGCGTAATAACGCTATTATTCCGGTAAAAAAAAAAAAAAAAAAAAATAAATAAAACAGTAAACGTCCGGGTATTTTATTTTTTTATTTGTTACGTCTTTATGAATTTCGTTGTTTGAAAAATTAAAATAAAATTTTGTGCGATATAGGAATAATTATAAAATTGAATTTAAATAATAAAATTTTAATGAAACAAAACAAAATTTAATTTTTATTATTCAAATTTAATGTACAATAGAATTTTGTTATCTTGTAAGAAATGAGATGTCACTAATTCAGTATTTTTCTAACTAATTCAGTTTTTTTTTTTTTTTTTTTTCTGAAAACTTTAAGGAATAAGAAAATCGTCATTTTATTATCAACGAGATAAAATAAACCGTACGATCTACGGAAGAATTAAAGTTTCAATTCGCTATAAAACGTCGTTTGGTTATATCCGTAACCGTTATACAGTTTAATTGGCAATTGTGGTTTTTTTTCGTCTTAAAACGGCATTTAAACGAATCGATAAAAATAATTTTGAATGAAAATATGAGAATTATTTATAAATATTATTTTTTATCTTGAAATTTATACTAAAATTGTTTATTTCAAATACGACTTTAAAATATCAATTTTTTTACATTTAAACTCAAATTCTCATTTGATTTAATAAATTATTTCTATTTCCGATGAAAGCTTTGTTTTCCTTCGCAACTTTCTAAAATTATTTTTATTATCGATGATACGTGATGAGTATGAAAACGACTTTTTGTTACGGAATCGGTGCTATTAATATTTTTGGTTAAGTAATCTTTTTCCTTAAACGAAAATCAAGATTTTTAAAAAATTGCAAGTACGAAATTGTCAACTCAAACATATTAAATAAAAATACATTTTAAACACGTTTAAAGCGCATCGTTCTATAAAAAGGAGTTTAAAGTATCCTTTCGTTTTTAAAAAGTATAAAAACTCCCGTAAAATAACACACACACACACCGGACAATCTCAACGCGCGAAACGTCAAATTTATCCAAACAACAACAATATATAAAAACCGCAGTTTCTCAAAATTTCTTAATTATTTCAATAAGTAAGCGTAAATCTCGTATGCGAACTTACCCGAGCTCATAATAATTATCCAGAGTGAATAAACGTGCCGTGGGGTTATTACCTAGACTCTGTAACGGCTTCTAAAATTATCCGAAATATTAATATACGTAAACAATAAAATGTGCAAATGGGTGTAAGGAGCCTTTTGACGTCATTAGCGCGCCATATTTTTATCGTCAATCGACGGATATTGCCGCGGTATAATAATTCGATTATATCGATGCGTTTTCGTGATCTCGATTATTCGATGAAATGATTAATATTGTCAATTTATTGTAACAACCTTTTTTATTTCTTTCCTTTCGACAATCAACCGATTGTTATCCATTAAAATACAGCTTATGATATAAAAAATGTACATTAAAAAAAAAAGAAATTAATTTACATTATTAATACAATAACTTAATCATCATTACAATACACCAACGCGATAACTATTTTTTTTCTCATTTTTTCTTCTTTTCTTCTTAATCATCCTTCAACTCGACAAACAGAGGTATAATTATCTTCGATCGTTTTTTTGTTTTCGAAGCAACATAACTCTAACGTCTTGTACTTTTTATAATTTTTAAACGTGTATACAAATACATGTGTGTGTGTGTGTGCGTGTGGGTGTGCACTTTAAGTATGATATGCGCATATACAAAATGATCAGTCATAGTGAAACTTGTAAATGTTCACGTGCGACTTTTTCCTCCCGAACATCCAGTATGCCAAGAAGGGAAAGTTCTCCGTGAGGAAAATAGCAAGCCTTATCTGAGCGTTGAAAAAGGCGCGGAAAAATTTCGACCACCAATACGACGGCGGCATTAAATAACGATGTACCATCAGTTGTAAATTTAACATGAATTTACTATACAGAGGCATATTCGATGTGTCTGCAAAGGATTTAATTGATTAGATTCTTCATCATGTTTTCATGAACGTTTTATAAACGTTCGCAATCGTGCCAATCTTACCAATAACAACCGAATGATTATTATTCGTTGCCGCCGAAACGGCAAGCTTAAGGGTAAACGCCATATAAGCTTCCGGATCTAAATGTGGATTAACGGGCCAAAGCCCTTCCAAAAGTATACGTCCCATCTCGTCGAAATTTTTGTTCTTGTTCGCAAAACATGGAAGAAAAACATCGTCGAGCAATTGCCTACAAAGTGACCGACATTCAGCGACTGTGCCGTTACATAAATTGTATCTGTAATTAAAAAATTATCATTAAGTATATCTTATTTATTGCTTAAAATTTATTTCAATGTTATTTTTCGCTGCTATTCCAATTGATTTATCATTTTTTTTGCAAAATGTATAATTCAATTTATCATTGGTAAAAATTCTATGAGACGAACAAATATATTTGAATTTTAAAACCGTAAAATTATCCCCCCCCGCATTAAAAATTTCTCCTCGCGAGCAATCGCAGCAGAATCATCGAATGGAAAGGCGAACCTCGAAGAAAAAAAAAGCAACGCCGCCTATGGTTCTTTCATCTCCATCTCGCGTGAAAGCAAAACAAAGAAGTGGCTAAATCCATAAAAAACAATGGAAAGGCATTTCTCCTTAAGAGCGAAAATTTAAAATTGATGACAACAAAAAGATAAAAAAAAAAAAAAAAAAAAAATAAATAAATAAATAAATAAAAAGAAATATTACCTGTCTTCCATTCCCAGCATATATCCAATTACTCGCCAAAAATGTATCAGACCCTCCAACTCCTCGTCGGTTGTATATACGCCCAATTGTTCGCCGCTGAGTAGCGTGAATCCGATGAAACCAAATTGCGTCAAAGCCATGTCCAGTTGAGATATTCTACCGAGACCGGCTTTGAAACACCGTCGCGACACAATGCAATGCTTCTCGCGTACGTTTTTCAACGATTTGAAAAATCTGTGAGAACAATAGAAATGTATACATACGGACATTTTTTTATTGAGATATGAAATTACAATCTTTTTTTTTTTTTTTTTTTTTTTTTTAGAAAAATATACCTTTAAAATATCTATATTTATTTCTCGATTTGGTATAATTCTATTTCTATCGATGCACCGTTATTAAATTTCACTCAAATAGTGAAAGTTTAATTAGTCATTACACGAGTTATTTTGTAAATTACCGATTGAATTAATGATTTAAATGACGATTGAACATTATAATTAACACCTATCGCATTACGTTTAAATTAAATATTAAGATTTACGATTTTTAAACATTTATTTGACAACAACAACAACAACAACAACAAAATTTTAATAACGATATATGATTGTTAATTAATTCGTATCGTAAAAAAATAAAGTAAGAAAATAATCCGAACGAGCATGCAAAATTTCGTTATTATTATTACCCGTCGACTTTCACGTCAATATTAAACTCTCGATATTAATAATTATAATGCATCAAGGAGAATTTTAAACAGTATATTTTCACATACACAATTTTGTTTTGTAACAAGCCATTTTTATAACGCAATCCCGAATCTTCGAGCTAACTCGAAACGTCGATTGTTTTTTTGCGATTTTAAACTTTAAAACTATATCGATTATTATCTAATTCTTCTTTTACAAAGTAACAATTACAACGATTAAAGTTGTTACAAAACATTGAATTATTTAAAATAAATCAATAATCGCAGATTTAATATTAAATTTAAATTTTTACCGCTCGATTACGTTCTATTTTTATCGTCTTTTACATTTCGATTACGAGCTCGTGGACATTCAAAGAATCCGAATAAATATTAACGCGTTATTTGAATTTTCGCGATCGTTTAAACGATAACGTGGACTTTTATTCCGAACGCGCAAGTTTCACGACTTTGTCAGAATAAACATGTATGTATAATTGGCGAGTATTGACTTACGACTCGATGCGTTTCTGCATTTACGTTGAGCCTATTAAATAAACATCGGATTCCGACGATCAAAGTATTTCACACTCGTGTATCGTTTAATCGTTGAAATCGTAAATCATTCGGTGCATTAAACTCGATTTTAAACAAAAAATTTCGACGACAGTTTAATTTTTAATTTATCGATTTAAAATGTTCAAATGTTAAAAGGCTTACTCCATTTGCTTGGACGGTTCCTTCTCATACCAAACGAACGTGTGAAGTATCGTCGATACGTATCTGCGAAAAGCGGTGCAAGGTGTGCCGCTTTGTTTCGTAAATATGAGTATTTCCAATATCGAGGGTACGGCGAGCAACGTAAGGAGTCCCGATAATTTCGCTATCATCATCGCGAACAGATTGTTGTAAAACGCTTGCTGGCCCAAGCGAAATTTTTCGGGATCGTAATACGATGGTAGTTCCAAATTTTCGATTTCCGCGTCGGCGGATGTCATCGAGCCTTCCTTCAAGAGTATTCGTAGTCTGTTCTCTATGGCTGAAAGTTATTTCAATCTTTTTATTACCTTTGCGTGTATACATTTAACGTTATATTATTAATATTAGATATTTTATAAATACAGCTTGAACATTCCTGGTTGCGTGTTTATTAAAAATTAACACTTAATATAAATAGTCGATAATAAGAATGTAGTAAAATACCTGCTAATTAGCTTAAGGTCTTAGTTAATAAGAAAAATGAGGTCACGTATAGGTTAGACATGAAAAATTAAATAAATAACATTTTTTTTTTTTTTTTTTTTTTTTTTTTTTTTTTAAGAAAAACAATTTTATCTTCGTCATAAAGTCACGCAGCGAATGTATAAAATAAATTTTACACTACACTATCGTGTTATAAACAGTAAAAATCAAAGTTATAGTATATTATGTAGATTTGCTTTTCGGACGACAATGAAACCAAATAAAATAGTTTAAAAAAAGAAATATTAAATATTTCATTTTATTAAATTTTGATTAAAAAAAAAAAAAACGCGTAAGATTGAAGTAAATTGGTTTTTTTTTTTTTTTTTTTTTTTTGGTAGAAATTATATTTCATCGATCGGAAGTCATTTATTATTCAAAGCGATCCTCGCCAGAAAAAAGAAAGAGAAAAAAAATAAAATCTGCGAATATTTTTACCACTTTTTTCGGAGAATCCGTACAATTTAGAGATTAGTTATAAATTTTTAATTTCGTTAAAATTTCTAGATAGATTTTATCATTCTCGATAAATTATTTACATCTTATCTTATTGAATATACTCAAAATAAATCAATCAATTTATAATTTCTTTATCTTTAACGTTTCTTTTTTTGTTTAATTTTTACCAAATTTTACCTTTTTTTTTTTTTTAATTGCAATTAATTACAATAAATAGCCACAAGAAAGACTAAAAATTAGTTAAATAAATATATAATTGGATTATAAAAAATCCACGCAACTGTCTAATAAGCCTAAATTATCTCGGCAAACATTGACAACTTTAATCGCGTTAAAATCTACGCTTCTCGAAAACATTACACTACAAAATCTCCATTTACACGTAGATACAATACTTTGGGTCTTGCGATAAAAAAAAAAAAAAAAAAAAAAAAAAAAAAAAAAAAAAAAAAAAAAAAATTGTCAGTCGACGCAATGCACGCGTTAACATCGGGTACGACATCGTGCGCCGATCTTTTAACCCAAAAGAAGAAAAAAAAAAAAAAAAAAAAAAAAAGAAAGAAAAGGGAGAGAACCGATCGATAAATAATCGTCGGCTCGTTCTCGCACGCGTCTTGTAACGCGCTAAGGAAATTTGTATGCGGAGTCACCGTAACCGGTAACATCTGTGCTTTCGTACGTGACTAGAATCGGCAATCGAGTCCATCGGCTCGAATACACCTTTAAACTTCTATTTTTCTTTTATATTTGCTACAATGTGTTTACTTAAAGCTTACCAAATTTTACAATTCCTTTCTTTCACGATGCATTTGACTTTCCTTGGTGTTATTTAGGTTGTATACTGTCGTGTAAATGGGTTATACACTTTTTTTTCTTTGCGTTTAAGAAAGAATCTCGTTAAATTAAACGTATAGTCGAAACGATATCGTCTTCCTTTTTGTTTTTTTTTTTTTTTTTTATCTTGTTTTTTCTTTTTTAGATTTTTATATAAAGAAGCGAATCGCGATTCGGCATAGGAATGTTTTTTAAATTTTTTAAGTGTCTTAATTTTACGAGTACTCTATCGCGTTTTGTAATAGGTGAGCGTTTCGTAATCTCTTGGATCTAGTCTTTTAAGAGGAAAAAGCTAAAACTTTCTTTTGTCGGATCGTGTCCTTTTTTTCTTTATATTCTTTAATATATAGTCGAACTAAAAAATTTTGCTTATTTTTAAGAGCCGGATTCTCGCAGAAATTAAAATTAATGGATGGCGAAATATTTGTGATGAATAATTTAAAATATATTATTAAATCCTCTTTAAGAATAACGCACGCTATATTTTTATGACGCGATTATAACGACGTTCATTACAACGAAAGAAGAAGGAGTCGTTTTGATCATCGATTGAAATGCATTTAATGAATTTTAAAAATGTAATATCTAGATGAACGTCTGTAAAAATGTTTTGCGCATAATATTGAATAAATTTTTATAATCGAATATAATTAAACGCTCAAATCGTACGAATACAATGTACGAAAAATAATAAAAATAAAAAGATACATAAAAAGACGCTTCGAATATCCATTTTATTATTCATTAGTTGTACAGCCATAATCGTTATTTACGATGCACCGATATCGTGCAACCGAAGTTACAACTTCTTGCTAAATGCCGCCTCACGTATACGCTTACATATACATATATGATTGCCGAGAGAAGCAACGTCTTCACTTAACGCTTTACTCAAAGCCAAGCCGCGACGATCATCCCGTTAATTTATACAAATGCGATTTTTCATTGTCAGACTAACGCTAAATAAACGTCTGGCTTTTCATGCATCTCGAACGAAAGTTATAATTGTACCGTATAAGCGCGTTTTTTTTTTTTTTTTTTTTTTTTTTTTTAATGCGTATAATTTTCTAATAGTGTGCGCGTGTATGTGATACGATTGAAAAAAAAAAAGAAAAAAAGAAAGGAAAAAAAAATCCGCTGGAAAAACTTGAATCTCGTCAACTCGAGCACGTCGGAAAGAAAGCGACGCGTCGTGAGTGAAAAGTGAGTCGAGGCCACCTACGTTTGTACATGAATTCGAGTTAGAAACGATGGGCTTTGTTATTATTTTTCTTTTATCGCTTTGTGCGTGCTAGTAACGCATCGTTAGTCCGTGTAACGACCGTTCCATGTGCGTAATATGTGCAATTTCGCGTGTACACTTTTTCTTCTTTTTCTTCTTCTTCTTCTTCTTCTTCTTCTTAAAGCATTTTTGTCTGTGCGCGAGAAGCGCGGCCTTCTGTTCGCGTAGCGTAACTGCAGAAGCACTCGAAAATTTACACGATGTGTAAATGGTAGCGCTGAGTAAACGAACGATCAATGAGTTTGACGAATGCAGTAGTCGCGTTAAATAAATGCTAATGCTAAAAGAATTGGCGATTCAAGAGGTGAAAAAAAAAATAAATAAATAAATAAAGAATTTTTATTTGTTTTGTCGCGTTATTTCTTAAATTTTTTAATAACGATTAATTTTATTATCATTTTCATTCTAAAATTAATTTTTTTCGCAAACGTTTTTAGTTGTAATCGTTGATTTATTGCTGGATATTTATAAGGTAACATAACGGTATCTTATGAATATTCAATGATTTTTAAATTCCGATTAATTATTTTATTTTTCAAGTAATAGCGAAAGCATTAAAATAAATCATTAGTAATGTTATTCAATTCTTAAAGTCTATCTGTAAAGGACTGATGTCAGTATTTTAGCAATTTTTACATAAAGGCTTTACATAAAGCAGAGTTTATAAATTTACAGTTAAAATTCATTTTAATATTGTGTAATTTTGCATTCTACGACTGCATAGTTTGTATTGCACTTTAGAATTTTGAATTTTAAAAGTTAATGCATTTATCCTAAGTGATAAATTTTTTTTTTTTTTTGACATGTAAATATTTCTTTGCACAAGAATAAACAATAAAAGTTAAAATGTTTACCTTTAATGTCTAACTTTTTAAACGTTTGATAAACTATTTCAGCAATGCAATTATTCAAAAATTAATCACATTATTATACAAGCAATCGATATTATTCGAAATTTCTCAAGCACTCAATCCACAAAAATTCATTTATCTATTTACATTTTACCCAACGAAGTGAAAACATTTCTCGAACATAAAAAAAAAAATCGTTGATCTACAAAGAAGAAAAAGAAACGATAAATTCTCGATCTATCAGAAAACTGGATAAAAAAGACAAATTCGAAAAGGAAGTCGATGCTAGAGCAATTGAACACTGCATCAGCCTTTCAAAAAGGTTACGAAAGCGCCCGGAGGCAGCGTTGCCGCATAGGCGCGCTTAAAATTATTTTCGAATACCGCTTTCTGCGCGTATACATACGCGATTTTGTCTTCCTAATATCTTACGACGTTATGTATATATATATTTGTATCGAGAAAAGAATTCGTTCGTTTGTTGCATAAGTTATTTTTTTAATGTACAAATCGTTGAGTTTGATCGAGAAACTCGAGGATTTATTAAGTACCATAGCTGCGAGCGTATATCGATATAGCGTGAGCGTATGAACGGAATGTTCGATTTAAGTTGCAGTTTAGATCACTTGTTCAACGATGAATAAATTTTTTTTGTGTAGTTTTAAGCTCGATGAGATATTTATTGAAAATTACAAGTTTTTTATCGAATAATTGTCGCAGAAGCGAGGAGTGGCTTATTAATATTGTATTATTATTTCATTTTTATTTAACATCATAGTCGAGTAAAAAATAATGAAAATTTATTAATAAAATATGCGCATATGAACGCGGGATAAATTTTAATTTTAAACGAAAAAAATTTTATTTAAATGAGAATAAAATAAATTTTATATTTACAGAAATGCATGGAATAAGTTTTCTTCGTGTTGAATAAAGCAATTCATTGCTTGAATACAAAATTTCTTACAGGATTTCTTCAAATAAATATTTTTGAATTGAATTGTTGAGAAACTAAATATTTTATGAAGTCTTCGAGTGATTTTTGAAAAATTCGTTCGATGAACGAAAAAAAAAAAAAATAATAATAATAATGCAAAGGAAACGACGCGCAAGAAATAGCCAACTCCGATGAAAAATTCCATATAAATCGCACAAAACGCATTGCATATTACTCAATCGTTGCATCTTAACTCATTAAAGTTCCTTACCTCCCGTCTCGTCCGCGTCGATATCCGCAGCCTTGAGCGACTCGTCTACCTTGAAGTTGGAAGGTGCCATTTCTCCTTTTGTAATAAAAACAAAAAAATTTCTATCTCGGCCCTACTAAACACTTCGGCTCGATTCCTATCCTCTTGTCTTCTTCCGCGAACCCGAGCTCGCTTTACCGCACCGATTAAAAATCTTCGATGTCAATGAAACAGCGGCTACGCGTCGAGGCGCATGTCCTCATCGTCCCGGAGTATTTGCAGCGGCGAACCGAGTTATCCTCTCCTTTTTATCTCCTCGGCGCGTATGCAACGCGTCTCTGGCGTTCTCCACCTCGTGGCGTAGAGTTTCCAGGTGCGACGGTGTCCATGTGACTGAGAGCCGAGAGAGAGAACGTACGGGTAGTCGTATAACTTTGCGCACGGAGAAAGGAGAATTTTTCTTCTTCTTTCTCTCTCTCCCTCTCTCTCTCTCTCTCTCTCTCTCTCTTGCTCTTTCTCACCCTCCCTCTCTCCTACTCTTGCTCCCTGTTGTTTCGCTTCGGAAGAAATAGAGAGAGAGAGAGAGAGAGAGAGAGAGAGAGAGAGCGAGAGAGAGAGAGGGAGAGAAAAGGCGGTCGTCCCTTTAGCCTTTTTATCGCGAAATCGCCGCTCTCACTTTACACTCGGTTGCTCGTCGTGGCAGCAGCGAGATACCGGGGAGAGATGCTGGGACAATGTCAATTATCGTTTTCGATGATTTCTAACTGTCGTTCGTCACGACGATTGTTCTCGATTTGAGAGCGGACATCGATTGGATTGCATTCTATAACTAGTTCCATGTTGAATCTTTATTTTTTTTAATTTGCTTGAATATTATTAATTTGCGGTGGTCATGGCTCGGTTAGTCTGAAAATAAAGAGAGAGGGTGATTAAATTGCGCGCCAAGGTTGAGAATGGCTATTGTTGTATTGTAAAAAGGAGTAGTTAGTTTTAATTGGGTTATTACATCGTGGAAGATGTTCTAAAGAATTAGCCAAAGTTTCATTTACTCGTAAATATAATATAAGAATAGTTTACGTATAAACGTAGCTTAGCTTACATTATAAAAAACCCCATACTTATCAGAAAAATTATGAGATTTTTTAATAAATTCAACTGTATGCAACGAATATTTTTAATAATTTAAATATTTTTCATTTATTTTCATAATAAAGCATTCACATTAAAATAAAATATCTTAATTTATGAACTCGTAAAATTTTCTCAATAAAGAAACTCGATTTATTTTCATGGAAATGAACCAATCTTATCGTTATCATTGTTATTATCGATATCTCACCTTGCGAATTCAGCATCCATTCGTCGATAGAATGACGTTCGGGCGCAACCAATGCGAACGAACTCGCGAGAAACCTCAAACATTTGCCCGACACGTTGACCGAATTGCCGGACTCGAAGCAAAAAAAAAGAAAAAAAATGCAAAAATGCAAAAAACGTTGTATGTACACACCGAATGCACTCGCACACTTACACCGTACTTAAACCGGTCGAAAAAAGATGTTTGTTAGTCGTACCGTTCGAGTATATCCACCACTTATCATCTGTCGCGGCTTCTTTATTCACATTCAAATGAGTTTGCGCGCAGATTTTATTTAAGAGCGCTCCTTCTGTATTTATTACGATCTTTTTGAAAAGTTTGCAAACACTACCACAACATTATTATTATTTGACACACCAATCGATATATTATTATTTTGCACAGTCTTCGACGCATTAAACACTTGGATTATCCCACCAAACGGTAATAAACAAACTCACATTCCGAGCAAATGAAAGTAAAGATGCATTTATTCGTATTCTCGTTCGGACGCGCAACGAATCGTTCATTCGCATCGTCATCGAATTTCTTCTCGATCCGCGCGGTGAACGCGTTTCACGCTACTCGTTCTTTTTTCTTTTTTTTTAACGGACACCATAACGGTCGTGCACGATTATCCATTAACCGAACGGAGAATAGCCCAAAGGAACGATAATTAAAGCGAAAAGTTCGCTATAATCGCGCTACACCCGCGAAAAATAAAAGAAACCAATTGGAAAGTACGAGACGCGTGCATTCTTCCGTGAAGCGCGATCTAACGACTCGATTGTTTTCATTACCCGCACTGCGTTTCGATGAAATCAAAAATAATAGAAATATAAATCACTTCCGACCCATTTGGTCGAAAAAAATTTAACCGTTACCCGCGAATCCTCACCGCGAAAATACAGCTCGATTAAAGAAACGTACAAATTAACGTCGACTTTTTCACCGATCGTTACGGACGATGAGCTTGCGGTCTTGGTTATTACCTACTATTGTTACTCGGAACGAAAATAAAAAGCTCGAGAAAACGAAAAGAAAAGAAACGTCTTTTGTCGTCGTCGTCGTCCTTGTCGTCCTCGTCGTCCTCGTCGTCGTCGTCGTCGTAGTCGTCGTCGAGCGCGCACAGTTCGATTAGTATCCGGCCTCGTCTTTCTTACTCCCGCGAGCCGTGAGTATTCGGCGAAAGTGAAAATCTCGTCGCGCGGTATATAAGTACGCCAAAGCGATTCCCGCATGTAAAACGGAAAGGGAAAGTTCCGCGTTCTCCCTAAGAGGTGTGCGTGCGTTTCGCGAAGAGAGACGCGACTAATGCCGCGCTTTTGGATCCCCGTCGTCTCTTTTTTTTATCTATCTGTCTCTTTCTCGCACACTCGTTTCGTCCGGTGAAAGTATGTATTTTGCGCTCGCACTCTTTCTGAGCTCATATGCCGCAACGCTATGTATATACACATCGCCGCATTTGAAAGCCAAGCTATTTATCGAAATACGCTTGGTGGGAGTTAATTTGTAGAATTTACTTTGTATTGTTGCAATGGAAGACTATTTTTATTTTATTTAGCTATTGTTATTCTTGACTACTTTTAAAAGATTACTTTGAATAAAAAAATTTTTTTTAAGACATTAGACAGTTTGTAATTTTCTTCAATCAAATAACAATAAACAATTGTACACAACTTAAAAGTTGATCTACTTGACTATCAGTCGTGTATAAAGTTGAACAATAATAAGAAACATTTTGAATTTCCCAACGCATTACATTTTTATTTTTCGATAATTAATAAACAAAATTAGTAAATTAAAAAAAAAAAAGAAAGAAAAATAACGAGGCTTTATTGTTGTGTAAAATATTACAGGGCAAATAATCATCTATATATAATGAACTATTATTTAATGAACGCGTGTCGTAAAAACTCCGTTAATCTGTCGCGTTTTCTTTTGACCGTAAAGTAATAGAAAAAATTTCAAATTATTTCAGCTCCGAGTTTAAAGCTATGTAACGTCGCGATGACGACAAAGCCTCGATTTTTCTCATTTTCTCTCGGATGGCTCCTCAATAATATTTGACTACCCGCTGTGTGAGCGCGAAAGCAAAGCGACGATGGATTTTCAATTTCGGCGCGTTTAAATTTTCCTTCTTTCTTTTTTTTTTTTTTTTTTTTTTTTTTTCGAGCTTGAGGCATACGAATAGATAGATGATGAATAGTTACTTGTCACGCTACGTAAATAATGGATAACTTGAATGGTAATTGAAAAAGGTAAAATCATGCCGCTTGATTGCAATTGATAAGCTTTCAAAAATCTTTTCCGTTAATGCTTATTGAATTTTAAAGATTGAAAGTTCCGGTAACTTAATGAAATGTCAAAGAAATTTTAAACGTATAAAGAAAAACTAGAAAACGATTGAAATAAAATTTACAACTAATCAATTATTATATTTGTTGGAAAAAAAAGAAAAATTTCTACAAATGATTGAATGCTAAAACAATAAATTTTTTTGCATGAAATTTTATTTTTATAATTTAATAACAATTTTTTGAATTATTTATTGAATAAAAATAAAAAATATCCAAGTAATTAATCGTATAACAAAAGCATACATTACAATTTTTTTATTATTTTCAATGTATTTTTTTTAAATTTCATATTAATATATATATATATATATATATATATATACCTAATAAATAAAAATATATAAAAATGTTATAAGCAAATTAAAATGCATGAAACATACGAATAAATCATAAATTTTAATTTTTTTTTTTTTTTTTCTTTCTTCATCGATGAAAACAAAAATTTAATTAAATTAAATTTTTTCTATAAATAAGAATATACATTAATATAAAAATAAATAATTTTTACTAAATTATACATTGTATCGAGATTTTCGTTGATAGCGGCAATGACTACAAACGGACAAATCATTTTCTTGATATTATGAGTTTGGGAAAGTAAGTATAGATAAGTCAAAGGATAATTGCCGTCATTAACAAATATTGCGAAAAATACACGATTGTGAAAGTTTCGTTATTTATTCAAATAAAAGCGTCAACATTTTACTTTTTTTTTCGGGGTTCGGAAAAAAAAAAAAAAAAAAAAAAAAAAAAAATAATGAATGTTTATTGTAGAATGATAATAGATAAGAGTATTCTTATATAAATTGTTATAATAGTTGTAATAGTAATAGCAATTATAACGAATCTTATCAATAATAATCTAAAATAATATAATAACGAGAATACTGAATACACAATATTACATTAACAAATATAATAACTGGAGTCATAAAGAACTTTTCGTAGCGGGGAAGAAGAAAATTTTATAGCGACTGTGCTCAAACGAGCCGCTTTAAATATACATTTTAAGATTCCTTACACGTTACTTTTATAATACACATTTGCCTTCTTTTTCTTTCACAATGTAAAGAGAACGAAAAAAGAAAAAAAAAAAAAAAGGAAAAAGAAAAAAATTAACATCTCAACGAACGATCTCGTTATTCTTGTGTTAAAATTAAATAAATTCATGTCCAACCTCTCGCATTAGATTATTTTCATATAAAACCACCGGAGTAAACTCTTTCTCTCATTTCGTTATCTTACTTTTTCCTTTACACGTTTATTAATTCGCAAAGTAAAATTTGGTCCTTTCAAAGCAATCGCTAATTCGCAAGTTTAAAATTAAATCGTTACACGTATCAAGAATCTTAATAACTAAACAATAAAATATTTTGCAATATTAAATTTTCACAATTATCGGCAGCTTTCGTTATAAATAGATTTCATTTTATTATTTCTATCGGTTTTTATACATAGACATAAGTATGTATAAAGTAAATAAAAATTAAATTATAATTTTCTAATAAAAATAATAAAATAAAAATAAATATTATAATAATAAATAATCAATCATTATAATAAATAATCATCTTCTAAATTACTAAATAAAAGATAAATAATTAATTTAACAAATTGTTTTTTTTTTTTTTTTTTTTAATTATTTTTGTTTTATGCTTAAACAACATCATGAATAAAGAATATTTTATGATGATGTATTGGATGATGAGTTTAAGGGGGGGGGGGCAGTGAAGAAAAAGGAACGGTCAATATTATGTATACTTACGTTATATTTTATTCATAAGATTTATTTTATGAAACTTAGTACGAAAAATCATTCTTTAAATATAAAAAATATCTTAAATGACTAATTACATTTACTGCGTACCAATTTTATAATATAAGCTATCTTAACAAACTATATAAACAATTGAACAAAAACAAATCTATTCAAAGTAACGAAAGCTGTCTTTTCTTGTCTAAAACATTTTAGAATTATCGATAAAATTCATTACGCATCAAAAAATTATATTTAAAATTTTAAACGTGAAAGTAAAAAATAATATTGATTTAAAAATCATTTTTCATAACATTTTTTTCATTTATAATTGATTAAAGAATCACGTTTTTTCTTTTTTTTTTTTAATAGATCAGAGAAATAATTTGATCATACAACAATGTAAAAAAAATAAGTAAAATAATCATGAAAAATTTTCAGGAAAAAGTTTGCTCGACGCTATTTTTATTCAATGCTTTCTCGGGTAAAAAATAATTTATTTTTCATCGTATATTGTATAGTTATTACTGCATTCCATGAGTTATTAGAGTTTTTTATAATTTCAAAAGTTTATTAATCCATATTAAAAAATAAAATTTTAACAATTTTAAATGGAAACATTTTTTACAGCCTTAAAACTCTAAACATCTCAATGGTCTTTAAATTCAAGCAAATTACCATTCTATGATGATTTTGCTTTGGTGATATTAAAAGATATTTCTTTTTTACCCGAGAAAATAACGATTTTCATATTTTCTAATCGTGTAAATTATTATTTTACACGCATATATAGTATGGCAGCGATGTGAATTACATAGAGCATTCGCTTAAATCGATGAATAGCAAAAACGTATAATGGTAAATCTTAACGAGTAATACACCTTTAGGTGATGAATTTCTATAGGAAAATTTAATATTAAATTTGCCATTTTAAAAAATTATTAATTAAAATCTTAAATAAATTTTATTTTATTTTTAAAATGTACAAAATTAAAATTAAAAAAAAAATTATAAATTTAAAAAAACTTGTAGCTTTCAAAATTTTCATTGAAAAATTGCATCAATAATTCAAAGGTTATTTTGAAATTATTTTTCATATAGAAAAGTACTTGTATAATTAAATCTTTTGAACATTACATGCATCAAATGTAGAAAACTATACAAATTTTAAATTTTATATAGTTTATAATTTAATTTATAATTAAATATGGATGCAAATTAATCATTAAACTTTTCTATAAAGAATAACTATTTTTATTCAAATATTTAAAATGTTCCTTGCTTGCAGCGAATTTTAAAAATTGACGAGAAAAAAGAAAAAAATCGTTAAAGTAAAAAAGCACCCGTTACGCGATTTGCGTGTTTTTTAATGAACCGGTTATTCTCGCTTACCGATTCTACTTTTGAAGCGCACCATAGTTTTTCACTGTTTTATCTTTTTTTTTTTTATTCCGTTTCACCTGTACACATCTAGAAATCGCAATTTCTATTCGATCGAAATATATTGCGTGTTCATATTTTTTTTTTCTTTTTTGTTTTTTTATTATATATCATAGTGCATTGCTGGCTTTTAGTTTATTCATTCTCTTTTTCTATTATTATTCCCTATTATTTAATTTTTTTTATGTAACTATTATTAGCATAGCTTTTTTTTTATATTTTTTTACATCACTTCAACATCACTGGGGAATCACTGTCTATATTGGCTACATTAGCTCTTGGTACTTGTAAGAAATCACTTATTTTAAGATAAAACTCTTCATATTTCTTGTTTTTCTATATTCAATAGCTTTTGTTCCTGCAATTAATGTAGACCGAGATCATACTAATTTTTTTTTTTTTTTTGCTTTTTTTTGTTTTTTTTTTTTTAATATTTTTTTATGTTAAAATCGAGTTTCTAAATTTCGCCTTTATCCTTTGTATATAAACTATCTGTAAATTTAAATTTACTTAATTTAACTATTTTTAATAAAGTAAAAATAAAATTTACACGAACTAATCACATGAATTAATACACCAATGTTTAACAATATCTGTCTTCGAAATTTTAAAGCTACGCGTCTATAAATATACAAAAGAGAGTACGAGATCTCATGACAACTACTATCCTTTGACATGTGTCGATATAATTTTTTTTATCTTCAACATTCGCGTTGATATTTTACGTTTTTATATTTATGTATCTTGTCCTTTAAATGTTTATGTATCTAACCAACATCAAATCCGAAATCGATCGCTGTTCTTCACCTTCTAGCATAACTAGTAATTCATGGTGCGTATTCAGCATAGGAACGTAAAAGGGCGTCCCTGCGGAGCCGTTCTCCACATTTTAAAGCCGACGGGAGTTTCTTTTTTATAGCATACAAGTTTAAAAAATAGGTTAATATCAGTCCGTCATATTATTAAGAGTGCGCTAGTTTGCCCACTTCACATCAAGAGTATATAGAACTGAGTTTCATCTGCTTTGGAACATATTCTTTTTTTTTATCTTCCTCGACGATCAAACTTATCTATTGTATTTTTATGATTTCCTCTTAAGAAATATTACAAATCATTTTCACAGCCTCGCCAGCAAATCCTACAAATAAAATTTTAATTTAAACTCATCAAAGACAAGTTGAACAACGGTGATGTTTTCAAGTTGTGGAGTTGTCAGATGTCATATCTTTCTATATCTTGTTTTACGTGTCAGCAATATTTATTATTTCCTCCTGTATTCAGAAAGCTAATTCAAAATTACTAAAATTATCCTTCTTAATAAGTAAACTTATCTATGTACACTGATCTTTCTCCAGTTATTATGAGCGAGCTGTCAGAATTTGTCTGTATTCGTTTTTATTATTACCGTTAAAACTAAGCTTATCACGAAAGAACGGCGTTCATTTCCGTCGTATCTTTGCAGTCTTGAATTGATAGCTGTGCGATTTCGTTCGCCATCTCTTCCGATGCGTTCATTGTCATTGGTGTTACTTCAGATTTTTTAAGAATTGTATAACCTAAAGCATAACGTTTAATAAAGAGTAAGTACGCAATTTATACGGTAATATTAGGTATTTATAAATATATATACTATTAGAATATTTTTTAATAGGTAATGTTTTCTTATCTACGAACCTTGATTAGTTTCCTCGTGCTCGTTCGTAGCTCCTTTAGCATTAACTTTTACCTGTCCATTAATTTTCTGTTTTTTACCGGTACCACCAACTTCATCACCAGCAGTACTGTTACCTTGATGAATTTTAAATACGCTTTTGATAATGCTGTTTACGGTAGATTGTGTACGTTTTGGACTATCCGTTGGTTTTTGTTTCAGATGAGTATGCCATCCCGTGCTGGAATTTACTTCAGTCGGAGGTTGAACTCTTTTTAAATGATCATCCATATTTTTCTCGTGACTCCTTTCAACTACATTTGAGTTCATTTGCTCAAAATTAGTTGTCACCCCATTTTTAAAACTTTTCGCATCCTTTGCCCAAGACTATCGCATAAAATTGTATTTAAGAAATTATGATATTCAATAATAAAGAAATATAAATTTATTTTATTATATTTACATAATTTTAATACTACTATTATCAATAAGAAAAAAAAAAAAAAAGCAATACAAGATAATTAAATTTTACCTTAACATTATTAGCACAAGATTTATTTCTTTTCAAAACTGTCTTAATCGACCTTTGCTTTTGATTATAATGGTGTTGTTTTACTTCTTTTACTTCTTGTATATGAGATTCGGAAGACGACGATATTGAATTCTCTACAGATGTAGTTTTCACCTCTTTTGAACAATCTGCGAGCTCTTTTAATTCTTTCAAAGCGGCAGCATAATTTAAGGCTTCTGGTTTTTTAGAACCTACTTCGTTCGGCGTTTCTGAAATTTCTTTAACTTTTGCTTCTTCTTCGTTAAGATCCATCATTTGAGCATCGCAAGCTTCATCACTTTCATCTACATTCTTCTCCGAACTTTTAGCGTTCTTTTCAGGAGAAGACTGAGAAATATTTTGCTTATTTTGTAAAATTAGATCTCTTTGAAGAACCTAAAACAATAGATTTTATAAATATTAAAAATTTTGATTAAGTTAATTTTTAATGACTATTTTTGAACTTTAATAATTATTCATCTAAAATTATTTTAACCTTATTTTTAACTCTAATGAAAATATGATACAACATTGCATATATTAAATATGAAACTAAAATAATAAGAATCTTTATACTTTAATAATAACATACTTTACTTGACTATTCTAAGCAATTTTTAATTATTTCATTACATTTTTATTAAATAGATAATCTGTACTTACAAATTATAAAACATATATCCATGCTTTTATTTCTAAATAAAAAAGTGTACTGTTATAAACCATCGTTACTGTTATTAATAATCACTAAAGTAGTTTTGATATATAATTTTTATTGCAATTCCTTTCGACTCAACTATTCGTCATTTATTTAAAATAATATAAATTTGATTATTACCTTAACTGGAGATTTAGGTTTAACAGAATTTTCTGAAACGTTCTCTTTTGATTGCGATGAACCAGAAACGCTAGTCGATGGGGACGTTTGTTTTATATGCGTGGGTGAATTATTTTGCCTTTTACCAGTGTTGTTTTTCTGTACACCACCCATGTGTTGAGTTTTGGTCATGTAAAAGCTCCTCTTAGTAGAGTTTATAGGAGCGTAAGCGTTTATACTCATACCGGACGTTTGATATTGTGGAACCGGTTGTTGCATATGCAACGGTGGTCCATGAACTTGTTCTTGTTGCTGCATTCTATGAACCTCGGCATGTATTTGATTCTCTACCTGTCGTTGCTCTATACCCGAGGTCATATGTTGATGTTGCATTATCATATAGTCTGAATAATGACTTGTTACCACTGGATCCATCTGTAATTAAAAGCACATTTATATTAAGACATTAATCTATATTTCAAAAATTTTAAAAATATATATGGAGTATTATCACATATAAAAAACTAAATGTATTTTTTACCTGCCCACCATAATTTGGATTAATATTGGAGTTAATATATTGTGGCATCATCTGCCTGGGCAATTGTTGGAAGTGATATTGTGAGGCCGGATATGCAGGGCAGTTTTGTTGTGACTGTTGCTGAGGAGGTGGAGGTTGCTGCTTAGGCATTGGCTGCTGAGGCAGTGACCTACCGCGTTCACGATAGGGTGTTATATTATATGAATCCGGTTCAAGACGCGAACCGTTACTGTTATTGTAAGACCGTCCCATCATCGAACTCGCGTGGAAGACTTGTTCGTTTTGACTTACGGGAATCGGATTTTGATGTTGATAATTATATCTATCATAATTTGAACACTCGTTGTTAGGTACTGGACTGTATACTATGTTAGACTGATACTGAGGAGGCTGAGACATCATATATGAATTCTGCATCATTTGTTGATTTTGCTGAATTTGTTGTTGCTGTTGCATTTGTTGTTGCTGAATTTGTTGTTGCTGTTGTACTTGTTGCATTTGTTGTGGCTGTTGCTGCTGTTGCATTTGTTGCTGCTGTTTTTGTTGTTGTTGATCTGTATTTTGTGAGTACTGAGGCGCTGGAGGTTGTCCATCTATCCAAGTTTCTTGTTGATTTGATAAAGTTTCTCTTTCCATTTGATTTTGAACTGTTATCCAAACCTCTTTTAATTCTCCAGTAATATCTCGATCTTTCAAAATTGAATACATACGATTGAATACTATTCCTTTATTCATAGATTCCACAAAATCTAATAATACTTCTATTAGATTTGATTGGTCCTAAAAAGTTAAGAAAAAATGTCAAACATAATTATTTTTATTAAGCATTTTGTATTTAATCATCAACTAATATATATTGTTTAATTTGTTTAATATACTGATTTTTAATAAAATAAATATTATTAAAATATTTTTAATAAAATGAATATTATTAAAATATTTTTAAAAAGCACATTATTACTATAATTTATTATTTTTCTATTCTATGACAGAAATATTTATAATTAATTATAAAACAGTTACAAGAAACTATTTAACTTCTTCAAAATTTTAAACAAATTAATATTTAATTATTATAAGTTATAAAAATTTAATCTATTCACATTAAAAACAAATTGTAAAGCGAATATCTGCATAAAGTCTTATTCATCAAATTTAATATAAAAACTTACATTTTGATCTTGGGCATTTTTTCCTTGTACTCTGAGAACTTCAGGATTAGCGATGACAGCAAACACGCATGTGTTTTTGTCTTCCGTTCTAGGTGGATTCAACTTCATTCCACCATAAAGTGGAATAGGTTGATTTGAATTAGCAGGCATGTCTACCTTTTCCCAAGATAGAACATTGATGTAGCAAGGGATTGAAGAACCCTATGATAAACAGATTTTCCTTTAAAACTACTTTCTTCAATAAAAAAAAAAATCAATAACAAATTGTATTTTACAATTATGTAGTCCTTTATGCACATGTGTGGTTGTGGGGGATTCTTGAAAGTTCTCGCACCGTTGCGCTTGGTCCTCGGTGGTGTGCCCTCGCTCATCTTGGAACAACCTGCAAGGTAGCACAAGTCTCACGAAAGTGCAAAAATAAACGAGGAATACGAAGTGTTTTGAAACAGCAGCAACGAGACTAAATGCATTTCAAGTTAATGTTTTTTCACTTAAGTCTTGCTTTTTCTCTTAAGCCTTTGATTCGATTAGACACTTCTTAAACAGCTACTGTTTTCTCCTGTTTTCGCAAACTTCGTTACGTTTACGAGGAATGCCTTTAAATTTTCAAAAAATGACTAACTGCTGTTTGTTACGAGTATGCGATTCTGCTAAACGAATACGAAACACTCGAAAAAAAAATAATGTAAATTATCAGCAATTGTCTTGGACGTTTTTTCGATGTACTTTCAGTGCAACTACCGGAGGTCGACTTGAACATAACCTCTAAAAATATTGCTCTAGTCGTATTCAAGCGCGACAGAACCTTCTCTATAACCACATCCCGTCAACGAGTTGAAGTAGGAAAAGCTGCAATAGCACTCGTATAAACGCACACGCTTACCTTCTTGAGGGCTATGTGCAAAGTTCCGATCGAAGAAATGTTTTTTCCTCAGTGAACACCAAATCGGTAGACAACAACTCGTTGTAGCATTATATTAGATATGAAAAAGGATTCTATAAGCGGTCCATCATTTCTCGAATTCTCTCTATCTTTTGTTTATTATTTTTCTCTCTGTGGCAGAGGCTACAAGAAGTCGAGAACGCGTGTGAGAGAGAAGGAAAGTGCATATATAAAGTGTTCGAAGGTACCTCCTCTTGATGTTACGGATCTCTGACAAGTGGCGACATCGTCTGCTGATTCCTCGCGCTGCTTATCGGTGGCAAATGTTTATAAAAATAAAATAATCGCAATAATTCTATTTTTGCAACACGGGATTTTCTCGAATATACTTGTTTCATAATATTATTTCATCGAATATATGATATAATATTTTTCGGCAACATTTTTTCAGTTAATTTAGCCAGTCTAGTGACGTTTTTAACGTTCCTTCGAGTGCATGAATATACATATCGGAGTCACAAAATTCCCTAGACTTTGAAAATATTTTTATAAAAAATAACGGTTAAATATCTACCAATAATTTTATATTAAGTTCATTTTTGAGCATATTTAATATACCTTAAATTAAAAAAAAGTCTTCTATAAAAAAAAGTGTTTAATACGTAGTCGCAGTAAATCAATATAAGCGAAAATAAATTTTATATTGCTAAATAATTAAAGACATTGAAATATTTTTCTTGTCTTACTAATGATTATTAATTACAATAATGCTATAATCATTTTTACACAAGTAGGATAGATTTTTTTCATAAAATAATATGTGATATATTTATGGTTATTCAGTTTATGCATTATTTATTATTCAAAACGATTGAACATCGGCAGCTTTTTTTTAATATATTTGTCATTGTTAAAATTAAATGCCAAACTTTAGAAAAATTAAATATTATTTTGAACGGAAATTTTTAACAACTTTTATTTTAGATGAAGATTTTTAATTCACTGATAGTATAAATAACTTTTAAATTATAATTTTGTGGTAACTAAAAAAGATAAAAATGTTTACTATATGTATAACCTTATATATTGCATAATAATATATAACTCTTAATTGCTACACTGCAACTAAAAAATTAAATGTTAATATTTTTTTTATTTAACATCATTATTTTTAAGAAAGTTATGTATTTCTTGAAATTGTTCACATTAAATGTGCTGTATTTTATGCATTCTTGTAAAAAAATCAACACATAAAGTTCATATGTTTTCCAATTACATATAAGACTCCTTTTTTAAAATACGAGAAAATTTCTCGGCTATCAGCCAAATTACAATCAATAACTCTCCGCGAAAAAGACGCTAAATTCGAAAATCCCTCGTATCGGCTCAATTACCCAATATCCATATAGCATGTACACAACGCATCGTTCAATAATTCCTCGTTGAGCAAGAGAATTTCTTCCGCCGCATATCCGCCGTTTGAATTTACCCCGCATACTTTCTCTTTATTATCGCGCGCGCGCGCGCACGTCTCGTTATCGGTTCTCGCGCAGCAAAAACCATTTCAATCTCCGCACGCTCTCTTCCTCACTCGTTCGCAAGAGTGAAAAAGAAAGAAAAAGAACGAGAAAACGAGCTCTCGCCAATATATTAATAGCATATTATTATTCGTACGTGCCTCTCGCAAAAGGGAGTCCGTCGGCAGCCGGTGCAACGGACTACGTTGAGAAAAAGAGAGAGAGAGAGAGAGAGAAAGAGTGATAGAGAGAGAGAGAGAGAGAGAGAGAGAGAGAGAGAGAGAGAGAGAGAGAAAGAGAGAGAAGAGCGAAGGGCCAAAACGTATCATTATGACGCCTCGCGCGTACCGGACTATCGATCCCGATCGATGATATTAATAGGCGCTAACTACAGTGTTCGGGATGTATACGCGCTCGCAAACCTTCTTTCTTCTTTCTTTTCATTTTACGTTGCGCGAGATGAAAATTCGTCGTCGTTATCAATTTTTTTTTCGTTTCATTTTTCGCAAAAAATATTTTTATAAAGAAAAATTTATACGGACTCTTTTTTTGTCTATAAACAACATATATTTTCGAGTTACGATACGGAAAAAGAAAGATTTCTAATTTACGTTAAAATTGCGATAACTCTCGCACGTGCGCACGGAATTATGGGATACATCTTTATTTTATTTTTAAGAAACTTTATACTGCTTACATTGGCTTTATAGTTACAGGTCAAAGGGTGTGATAATCATGACGATTTAAAAAATTTACTCCCTGCGGATGTACTTTAATAATGTTGGTGCTAATTCGAGTGCTGACATGCTGTTATCGAGAAACGTGTAAAATAATGAATGAATAGCGGTAGCTATTAAATATTGGTTAATGGGTTTTTATTATCGGCATAATTAATACTTGTAATTTATTCGCATCGTTAAAAATTTTTGCTGTAACTTTATTTTAGAATTTAGTCGACACAATAGATTCACATGAATAAAGCATAATAATGATGCATTACAAATTCTCGCTACAGGAATATACATTTCATTTGCGTGTACAATCTTTTTTAAACAAGATGTATGAAAAATTTTTAAGTCACAAGTGAAAACAAATTTTTTTTTTTTTATTATTATTTCGCATCTATGTAAAAAATTCATAGTTTGATACGAGCATATACGAAATAACGCGCGCGTCAATTTGCCAGGTGCACGAAGTAATATAGAGCTTCCCTCTTTTAATTTACCAACTCCCATTCCCCTGTATAATAGCTATTTGCATCGTTGCCATCATTGTATATAAGCACTTTACTAAATTAATTGACAAGGTCGCGATCGATGCGATTGAACGAGCACATCGTGCATAAGGCTACTTGCCATTCAAATTTATCGAAACGTTTTCGTTCTTCATAATGCGAATCAATTCGTTGATTATTTTTTTTTTTTTTTTTTTTTTATGTTAATACGGATGCAGACTTTTATCATAATTTTTAATGAAAAATTTTAATGTACTCGTACATCGAGTACTTGGAAATATTAGAAAAATTTCAAGATCGACCGAAAAATTAAAATAATTTGTGTTAGATTTTATAAGTTAAAAATTAAAATTTTTTCACTTCGGAAATCGAATCCACGATAGTGGAATCTAGAGAAGAATAGAGAGAAAGTGCACATAAAAAAATATTATTTCAAAAATAAGATCTAAACATAAATACTTTCTATAGAATAAATTGAATTCTTTTCTTTTTATAAACATTAGTATTTAAATTTTTGAACAAAATTTTTTTGATCGATAAAATAACTAAATATCGACAAATCATTATTTATAAAAATAAATTTTATATTTAATATTTCAATATAAATTATTTATAAATATTTTTACTTGTTATTAGTATATAATGGAGCGCTAAACATGATTATGACAATCGTATCATCTATAATTGAATTCAGAAACTGCATAAATGTGTACGTCACCGAATATGCGATATTAAAACGCGAAACATAAGCGTACGAATAACTATTTATAACGAGCTCTTTTAAGTGAAAGCGGCAAATTTACAGTAAGAAGTCAAAATAATTTTTTGAAAACAAAAAAGGCGCGGCTTGTAAAATTGATCAACGGCAAGATATACAAGCGAATATAAATGTATATATATATATATATATATGCAAAGCTCACGTAACAAATACACGCGAAGATATATATCGAACTCTCCTACGTCGCACGAAGGGAACGCTCGCGAGTTTCCGTTCTTCCCCTCTTAGCGTATTGCCCGGCAAATTTACTGCCGACATTCAATTTTCAAAACCAACTGCGCGCGCGTGTTTATTTAGTAAGAAAAAATAATTCTCAGTCATCGATTTTAATTTAGGATTATTCAATCTGCGCCGCAGCAGCCGCTAACGTCTCCCGCACCAGACCACCGGCGCGTACCTCTCTCGTACCCCATAAGTCATCCCTGTTTATTAATCGAGAGAAACAGAGAAAGAGAGAGAGAGAGAGAGAGAGAGAGAGAGATAGAGACCCCTACACACCACGTGTAACATATATTGAACCCGCGAGAAATCGGCCAACGATTAGGCTCGCGAGAATCGGACCTTCTTTTTGTAAGAAAAAGAGGAAGAAAGAGAGAGAAAGAGAAAAGAAAATATAAAAATCAAACCTACGAAGAAGGGAGGCTCGAAAAAAACAAAGAGTGTGACAAAGACGAGGGTGAGAGGAGAATGAAGAAGAAGAAATCGTATGTCGTGCGGCTTGCCACACGCGAGGAGAGAAAGAGAGGGAGAGAAAGAGAGAGAGAGAGAGAGAGAGAGAGAGAGAGAGAGAGAGAGAGAGAGAGAGAGAGAAAGAGAGAGACGTGTTTATAGTAATGAGGCTTGTCGTTATTTGTCCGGCTCGGTGTAAGGATTTATCGACGATACCTCGTCGAAATCTCTTCGTTCGATCTTTTTTGCTTTCTTTCTCTCTTTCTTCTTTCTAGTTCTCTCTCCTCTTTGCGTAAAAAAACAACGACATTTTCTCAGATCTCTCTGATTTCCCATCTTTCTCTCTTTCCCTCTCTCGTTTCTTTCCCTCTCAAATAGAACGGAAACCCGTTGAACTTATAGAAGAAAGAGAGAGAGAAAGAGAGAGAGAGAGAGAAATGGTTTTTCATTTGGAGACCATATTTATCGAGCGAGGTTTATCCAACCGGTGGATCAGAAAGCCATAAGTCAACGCGCAAAGCAGCCCAAGCGCCGTACGTATAAGCAAACCCGGGTATAATACTTTATCGCGGAGGATCGGGGCTTTAACGGATTTTTAAAGATGCAATTAGCCAGCGCCAGGATTGTAATGCGCGCATGAGCGCCTAACGATTTATTGGCATTGTTTGCTTTTCACCGAGCGAACGCGAAAACTTGTACTATATACGTATAAATACACACGCGTTCAACCTCTTATTGCTAAATTGTGTATGTTATATGTATCTGTACGTTGGAAGTCAGAGAAGTGTACATATCTTACGTGAATTTTTGAATTTTGCGAAAAAATTTTACAACGCACATAAGTATATGTGCGCACATATGTATACGGCACAATGGAGAAGTATTTATCGTTAGCGTTTATTAACACGCTCGTTTTCAAGAGGCTTGGTGTATGATAAATTATTGGAAACTGCGTAAGTGTGGAAATTAATGTTTTGAAGAATGAGAACGATAAGTCTTGCTTATTACGCATGATTATTAATTTAATCGATAGGTTTTTAACGTTTGATGAAAATGATTAAAACTATATATCTTTTATTTCAAGATTGACTTTATATCTATTGCAGTTAAATTTTTGACTTTATTGTATATAACGTAACGTGTAGGCAATTTTTAAAAAATGCCAAGAATTTATTCGCGCCGTTTTACCTTTTGTATTAAAGATTTTTCATATATCATTTCAAAATACTTTTTAAAAATTATTTCATTTAAAAATAAAAATTAAAGATACGTATAAGTACGTATGTAAGGGGCAAGTAAAAATGATTTTAATCATCTTTAAAATGAAACAAAAAATAATAAATAAATCAATTATCCTTCACCCGATCATTATTCTAAGTATTAAGCTCGCAATAAATTCCGCAAAGCTTGCCGAGAAAAAAAGATAAAAAAAAACAAAAAAAAAAAAAAGAAAAAGAGAGAGAAAGAGCAATCTCTCTAAAGCTTATATCTTAACGATCATTCACGACTTATTATAATACAATTTTCGGGGCTACTTTAGACGCGACGCATCGTACATATACATGTATACATGCGCCCGAAGCGCTCTTACTCCCGTTCTCTTATCTCCTCTCATAAATTACGCCGCGGTGAATTTTCGTTCGCTTTTTCGCGCATTTTCGATCGTCCATCATCGAATTTACGATCTATATACATATATGTATCCGCGTATAAGCGATAGCTTATGCAATCTCCAATGCCGCACCGTGCGAAATACTCTCTCGCACTCGTTACGTGTATGCATATATATATATACGCGAGTGTGCATGTACGTGTATATAAAATGTATATAAAAAGGCGCGCGGGCCCATGAGTACGATAAGATGAGATTACCATGTTTTAGGCGATACATGCGCGAAAAGACCCGCCGCGGTGCCGATTACCGGTAACGAGGCGTCTTTACCAAACGTTCGCGCATTACTTTATTTTATTTTTTTTATTTTTATTTTAACGAGAGATGAGACGCTCACATTATGCGCGCGGAATATCGCACCTCGCTCGTATTTTTAGTGTTTTTTTTTTTTTTTTTTTTTTTTTTTTTGTCCTTTGTAGTTTTATTTCTTTTGTTTATCGATGCACCTTCGTATGGGAATTTTACTCGATATTCGTGGCTTTTTGATCGCCGTGCTTCATAAATAGAGAGAGAGAGAGAGAAGGGGAATGCGGTCGTCGCTTTAATTCCGGCGTAATTTCGGGTTATTTAAATCGTTATTTTGTTTAAAGTAACAAAATTGCTGTTATTCAAAAGACGGTGCCAAAATTTATGATTTAATTTTTAACGGATCGAACGAAATTATTTATTCGTTCGATTATTAAATAAAATGCGAAACGCTTTTCTTTTTTTATTATTATTGTATTTTATGTAACGAGTTTTTATGCATAATGTATGAAGCAATAATTTGTTTCTCGTATATGCCCCAATGCTTTATTAATGATTTTAAGTCATTTTTTATACGCGCAAGTCTATTCTAATTATAAATAATTTGCTTTTAAAATATAATTTATTTATTTATTTATTTTTTTTTTGACAACGTTTAAAAATATTTCGCATCCTTTTAAATTTTGTAACTTATTAAAAAATCGTTTAAATAAGTATCGTTTTAAATTAAAAATATTTTAAATTTTATTTAATGCTATATTTAAATAAAAAATTGATTTTTCAATACCGCAGTAAGATGACACCGATGGAATAAATACCGTGAAAAACGAAAAAAATATACAATAATTTTGGTAATAACCAAATAATCAGCGTCGCGGGAGCTCGTATCTCTTTTATATATATGTATCTTTAATTTGTAATGTCATTTGTAGCGCAACGTCGATCATTACAACGTCGTATAGGCAATCAGCAGCGTCGGCGATGTTTTCCCACAAGATGCATCGGCCGGTAATGATAGACCAGAGAAATCAAACCTCGCAGTACCGCGGCACATTTTATAACCGGCTTACATATATATACGTGTACACATTTCCATCTCTCGACATTTCGTATGTATGTATGTATACGCGTTATACTCGTACGCCCAAATATATATATATATATATATATATATACATATACACATATGTATAAAATCCCGATACTGTACGAAACGTTTCGTTTTCGCGCAAATTGCGGAATTCGACTCGGAGCGCGTTATTATCGTTATACGTATGTTCTAGCACGTACTTAAAATTTAGTATTGAAGATTATCGTATTCACACTTTTGGAATACGGCCACTAAGCCGTAATCGCACCTGTATATATACATATATACATATACGTACACGTGTGTGTGTGCGTATATAAGACGTCGGTTATAATCTCTGATTGCTCGTTTTATAAATATGTTTTCTTCGTGGTTAAACGGTCGCGTATCGCGTGTACCTATACGCGTATTTTTTTCCTTCTTTCTTTTTTTTTTTTTTTTTTTTTTTTTTTTTTATTTTTTTCTTTTAGCATCGTGCGAAAAATTTTTATAGCGTTATTGTGAAAAACGTTAAATGTATAACATAAATTACGACGTAGACGCGCGTCGAATTGCTTACGGGGAGAATTTTATATTTTTCGCAAATTGTCGGCGCGTTTTTCATTCTTTGTTAAGTTGACCGTAAAAATTACAATTAAAGGATTGAAAATAAACTTTGAAAAATTTTAGAATCAAAATGTAATCGTGCAAAGTTTTTTTCTTTTTTCATCCTAAAAGTCACGCTACAAACCGTACAATACTCGTCATCCTTTCTTATCTTCCTTTATCTTAATCATCATCGATCCAACAAAAATCGTCAAAATTTTCTTTTTCTTGCATGCGCCTTAATTATAATTGGAAAAGCTCGCGCGAAGAATTTTCTCGTTAACCTGTACAGTACGGGAGATAAAGATAGAAAGAATGAGAGAGAGAGAGAGAGAGAGAGAGCAAGAGTGAGAGAGATGGCAAGCCGCATTCGTGAGCACGCGCACGGTCTCGGGTTTATTATTCGCCGACGGGGTCTTAAATCTCCGGAGAGTGCAAGAGAGGAAGACGCGAAGAAGGGGCGACGGTAAGAGGGGTGAGGGGCAGGAGGGGATGCGGGGCAATACATTATGTCTACCTAAGGCTGTTAGGAGGCAGGCAACTCGCGCTCGTGCGTTAAGTTATTAGAGAATCAATTACTCCTTGCTTTTGTTTATGACGACCCCGAGCTTTTTGCAACAGGATTCTTCGAGACTCTCTCTGTCTCTCTCTCTCTCTCTCTCTGTCTTCGAAAGAGTCTTTTTGCATTTTTCGTGTTCCCTTTCGCGCGAACGAGCGGGTATTCGATTTTTTCTTTAACGCTCGTACCTACACGCTGCTTGGCCGTGGCGCGGTGTCGAAAAGTTTAATGAATAATAATGTAAATTATTGCGATGAGTGAAAATCCACAGCGTGGAATACTTTTGTGTGATACACGTTCTGCGACTGCGCTGCTTGTTAATTAAGCGTTTATAATAAATCAACGATCGGTGATTTATGGGTATTAGAACAATTATTTATTATGTTGGTAGAAACTTTTGCCAACTATTTTTTTATTTATTTATTTTTTTTTTTTATTTTTTTTTCTCGTTTGCTGCGATATTTTGCGTAGTTACACAAGTTATTTTCCGGATAGATTATTATTTTATTAAGATTAGATTATTGATTATAAGTTTTAAGCATTAGTTATTAGTCTTGTAATAAAGTTACTTTATAAACGAATGCCGTGCGAGTGCAAGTAAGATAAATTGAATAAATTTAATACTCGCTTTAGCATCGTATTAATAATACTGAAAATTACGTTCATCAAAAGTTTACCAAGCATAACTCGCTTATCAACGATAACGCTTTAATTAACGTTATTCGAAATACGCGAATTTCGTTCACTAAAAATTGTCATTTTTTTTCTTGCTTTGCTCTTAAATACAATAATAAATTGCATAAAAATTTTAGACAAAAAAAAAAAAAAAAAAAAAAAAAGAAATCGATACAACCATGTAAAACAAAATCAAATTACAGACACGAAATAAAAATGCATCCATGAGGAAAGAATACAAAAAAGAATTCATATAAGACGCAGCATAAAATTCCATACCCGAACGTTGCAATTATCAGGTAGCAAAGTGATGCGCGCGGCGTGGTTCGAGAGCGAGAGAGAGAGAGAGAGAGAGAAAGAGGGCGAGAGAATCGCGTATATGTATATGTATATATGTATATAAGTGTAGATTAGTAAACGTTGAGGGAAAAAGAGGCGCGCAACGCGGCCGGCATACAAATCAGGGCAAATCGCCGGCAATTAAATTGGCGACGCGAGAGAAAGAGAGAGAGAGAGAGAGAGAGAGAGAGAGCGGGAGCTTGCGCGCGTGCGCTCACGTTCCATAAAATAATAATAACGACGGGCGGTGGGCATGAATGTTTCATGGCACTTAACCATCCTCAAAACATGATCGATGGCTGGTTAACACTCCATCCTCGGAAAGAGCCTCTTTCTCTCGTGTCTTTTTCTTATTCTTCTTCTTCTTCTGCTTCTTCGTTGGGTAGTTCATAAATACGCGGCCGTTCGGCAGTAAATCTCCGCTTGGTAGCTCGCTCACACATGCATATGTATATATGCATTCGCGTGCAACTAAAGGTGGTCTCGATCGTACGGGTTCTCTCTCTCTCTCTCTCTATCTCTTCGTTTCCTCCCTGTTGTTAATTACCGTGTTTTAACACCTACCTCGACGCCACCTCCCGCGCCGATTTTTCTCCTCCCTCATCCTCCTCCCTCCCCGCCTTTTTTATTGCGCTCTCCTTCGTCATCTTCTTCGAGTTCTGCTGCATCGTCGTGTCTATCTTTCTCTCCTTCGTTTTCCTTCGTCTTTTTCTTCTTTTTGTCTTGAATTCGCATGTATACGTGCGTTCGTATATATATATATACATATCGATATATTGGTGTGTTCGTGATTTCACCTCCAAAGTACGAAAGTAAATTCACGTGTGGGTCATTTACATGCAGATTATCGGCATTTCGGATAATCGTGTTATTTATGTGTGTATACTTTCGGGGCTTCTTCTTATGCTATTTCCTTTTCTTTGTTTCTCGTTTTTTCTTACTTTTTTTTTTTTTTTTTTTTTTTTTTTTTGTTTTTACTACACTCCCTGCGCGCTCGAGGAAGAATGCTAGCGGTGCTTTGCGTTTGATGGCGTCATTTCTTTCCTTTTCTTTTTTTCTCGCTTTAAATTTTAACAACAGAGTGTACAGCCATTGCCCGATTGAAATCACTTTTCATTTTCTTTTTTTTTTTTTTTTTTTTTTTTTTTTTCATTGTGCTCTTTTTTTTCTTACGAAGGAGAGGACAGAGGCAGCGTAATTTGGAAGCCAATCGAATTCACACTTTAAATTGCCTATTAACTGAAATTTATACTTTATAGGCGTTTCGTGATTGCCGGGCTTTATTAGTTTTCAATATTCTAGCCGAACTCGTTTAAAAATTTGCATATAGTTTATATTTTCAATCGTTTTTTTTCTCCCCAATCAATTTTCGTGCGTGTAATTTTATGAAAACAATGCAAAGCAAAGTTATTAAATAACATGCGCCAACTCGTTCTTTATTGATTTAATATTTGAAAAATATTTCACACAACTAAAAAATTGTTTTGAAAAAATGTTTACAAGTATTATTACCAATTTTATTAAAGCACATTGATACTTTTTAAATGTAAATTTTTATATTACTAGATGAAACCAAAACTTTATAAATTGCACGTCGAAAACGTTATTCACGATATGAAAAACAAAAAAAATAAAAAAAAAATAAAAAAAAAAAAAAATAATAAAAGTCATCTTCGGATATTCGATCTTCGCGCATTGTTACAGTTGTGGCGATCAAATTTACGCAGCGGGAGCACAACACACCGATGATCGTCGAACTTGGTTATACACCGCATCGAGAAAAAGCTCGCGCTTAAGAATCCGCTCGACTTAAGGGTCTGCGGAAGTTCTGTGTACAGGATCGCATTGTTCCAGAATGTATATAATAAGGTATAGACGGAAGCGCGGAAACTAACAGAATTATAACGACGAAACGAGCAAGTGTAAGGATACAAACTTCTCTCTCTCTCTCTCTCTCTCTCTCTTTCCAATGTATAAAGTTGAGAATTAATACAGTCCGATGCTGCCTGTGCTCGGAGATGAGTAAAATTTGTTGAAAATCGATCGGATATCGATATTACGCGGGAGTGGAAGTATTTGCAAGCGCATAATGGAAAGACGGAGGAAAATAATCAAAGCGAGAATTTAAATTATCAAATCGTCTATGGTTTTTTATTTTTATAACTTGTACGAATAACAAAGTTTATTAATATACCGCATAAATTTATCAATATGTACAAACGTATTTTTCGCTTTATTATCAATTTATAGTTGCTCAAACTTTATGCCATTGTTGATGCGCTTTTATGTTTTGCTTAAAAAATTAAAAGCCGTAACGATAAATTTTTCGCCATTTAAAATGCTAATTCTTTACGATGACGCGTTCTATGTTTGGTATACACTTACGGCAGTTTACAACCTTTTAAAAATTCAACTGTTAATATAAAATGAGAAACTCGCTAGTTTACCTTCAACGTTATGTTGAACGATAGATATTGTTTTTACAAATTTCTCCCATTAAATTTGTCGCGACGTTTTATGCTTTTTAAAACTTTTATAAACGCCGTTATCGTTGCGAAAAATTTTAAATTTTCTTGTTTTCGTTATAATTACAAAGTTGATAAATTTAATTATACAGATAAAACGTTAATTATAAAAATATTCGCGATGTAAATTCATGAAAAACGATCTACATTATTCCATTCGAAATGATATTTATTTCTCGCGCAAAATGCGCGTTACCGAGATAAATAACAATCCACGTCTCGAAATCTATTAACCATACTGTCAAACCGATAATTTCCAACAAGCCGAACTACGAAGAAATTCACTCCGACAATAAGCGACATTTTTTCGGCGAGCCGGTCCTCCTTCTTACCTCCCTTATATCTCGACATAAATACGTCGCGGTTATACCGCTTTCGTATACATATGTACGCGCGCACTTGGCAATAGCAATAGCCATAAACAAAAGCATAACGCACTATCGGCCCAAGTAATTACAGCGCGAGGGTAAAAATCCGCCGCGCGGAGAAGTATTAACATCGTCTCGGCGAATGACTGTAGCACACTCATGCAATACAATAATATTCTTCTCTCTGTCTTTCTTTAAGCAGCTTTCGCAGCTTTAAGCCTGATAAAGAAAGAGAGAGAGAGAGAGAGAGAGAATCATACAGTTACATAGACGGTAGAGGAAGGCGGAAGACGGTGGGCGTGCGATGCTCGTCGCGCCCTGAAAGTTATTATTTCGCGAGCGCGGCGACGAAAAAGGGCGTGTGCCCGCGCGCCAGCGCGTGGCTTATAACCTCGCGCAGTGGTTATAGCGCTGGCTTTCTCTCTCTCTCTCTCTCTCTCTCTCTCTCGTACGGGTTATTACCGGCATGCATATTTATGGCCGGAGAATGGATGAGGGAACTCTTGGAGAGAGAGAGAGAGAGAGAGAGAGAGAGAGAGAGAAAGAGAGAGAGATGCTCGAAAGATAACGAGGTGCCGAGATAAATGATAAAAGTATATAAACGGGTGTAGAAAACGGGTGTATATAAGGGGTATACGTATATACATAGCGAGTAACGTGGAAGGAAAAATTAATCGATCGAGGCGATTATTTTCGGCTTGATGTTGGCTACGCCTTGTATGCCCGGCGAATTGTTTTTACGCGTAAGAGATTACGGCCGTTGGGAGATATGCGGCGATGTCTCGCGGCTTTTTTTTTTTTTTTTTTTTTTTTTTTTTTTTTTTTTTTTTTTTTTTTTTTTTGTGAGATGCGATTACACGGTGGAATTTATGATTATTTAATCGTTATTAGCTATCTATGCTGTGCGTTTGATAAACCAGAGGTGTAACCTCGGAAAGGTCAAGCGAATTAATTGATAAAGAGTACATCGTAAATTTGAGTAATTTTAGAAAGTTTAGGATAACGTAAATATGTTAGAATAGAGATTTGCAACTTTAGATGAACTGTTAAATAATAAATACTAGTATAGTATACATGAAACAAATAATATACTTGAGAAAATTTGATAAATTTCAAATGCATTAACCTTAGAATAATTATAAAAATGTAAAGGTGTAGAAATAAAATTGATATACTTTCAATTTGAATCGTTTTATTCGTTTATTTAATTCTTAAAAAATTTATCTTGCTTGTACATTCTATTCGATCGATCAATTGAATAACCACTTTATCGCAACGGGAAGAAAAAAAAAAATAAATCGCTAAAACAAATTTTTAAATCGTGACAAAGACGTGAGAGCGCTTTTAAAAAACTAACAGGTAAAAGCGAGAGCAACAAAGAGAAACAAAATGACAAGCAGCACATAAACTCTTCGGCAGCATATATCCACACGAGAGCTCGCGAAAGGTGAAAGAGAAGTAGGAGGGAGGAAGGAAGAAACGAGCGAGAAAAGATTCGTTCTCTCTTTCTCTCACTTGTATACGAGTAAAAGCAAGCGCTCGAAAGCGAAGAAGAAAGAAAAAAATAAGGGGCGAGAGGGAGAGTCCAATGCGAGGAGCTTGAGTTAGTTATTACTGAATCAATTACCCGGGCGTATTTATAGGGTGTAACTCGTTCTTTCTTCGTTTCCTCTCTCTCTCTCTCTCTCTCTCTCTTAAACGTACACATATACGCTTTCAGTTCTCTCTCTCTTTCTCTCTCTCTCTCTCTTCAGAGTTTCCGAGGCTCGCTGTCTGCCTGGAGAAAGAGAGATTGCATCGGGATATACGCGCCGAGGAAGAAATTCACGAGCCACACCGCTTTCGTATACGTATTGGTACTTAGAGAAAGAGAGAGAACGTTGTCCCGATGTTGTCCCAATGTGTAGTCTCCAACCGATGGACCGACACGACCCGTGAGGATTTTTAACGCGCGCGTTGAAAGAATCGAAAAGAGAGAGAGAGAGAGAGAGAGAGAGAGGAAACGAAGAGTGCATTGGTACATAAGAATGTAGCGTTAAATGTACTTGCACAGGTTTACTTGAATTAGGAAGTCTGCATAGTAGGGTAAGGTTTTTTATTTATTTTTGTTTTTTTTTTTTTTTTTTATATTTTAAATTTCGTTTTTCATTTGCACATTATTATTATAAATTTTACGAAATGTTTATTTATTTTGAGAAATAATAAAATTTATTGCGATTGTAATAACGCTTTTAAATTTTATTAACGTTAAAAGTTTAACTTTACGAATAAAGCATAACAAAATGAGCAAGTTAATCAATGATATAACAAGTTAGCTGTTTTTTTTTACAGTACCAATTTCACACCACTTGTACACAAGGTAAGATCGTTTTAAATTTACCGTCGCAAAAGAAAAAAAAAAAAAAAAAAAAAAACTAAGGTAAGTTACTCAAACGCATGTACATACACACATCAGTCAATCAGTGGCTCATCGATTATTCATCGAAAGCATTTCACGCGCAAGTTATACGCTACCGCCTATAAAGTCACGCAAATAGAATTCTCGCAATTCATCATTAATTCGCTCGTACGATTTAGTCAATTAGGTACGGTGCAACCGTTTATGTATATACATGTATATACGCGTAGGTAGTACGTAAATGTATAATTTTGCGAAACGTCGTTAAATGGTGGATCGTTAATTTTCACCTGAATTGGATAGGGATGAGGAGGTGGTAGTAAATGAAAATATAAAAGCAGCGCCGAGAATCGCGGCTACTTTTGTTTCACAAAAACCGTGCGCGCATAAGCGCTTACGTTTTAGTGCGACGCTGCGCATATTCGCTAATCAATTACCCGCGGCTTCTATATTCTATTCCTTCTTCGGTGTATATGGTCTTTGCCCTGTAAACGAAAGAGAAAGAGAGAGAGAGAGAGAGAGAGAGAGATATGGACGAGAAGAAAAAAAAGGAACGAAACTCGCGTAATGGATTTAGTTATAGGCGGCTGCTGTATTTACGAGTCCTCCCGGGGATATTTTTGTTCCGTATATACGCGAGGCTGACTCGTTTCATTAACGATGCATTGCGCTTATACATTTATATATATATATATATATATATATATATATACATATTCGCGCGAGCACAGCGCGAGCGTCGATTGTAAGTGTCGAGAGGTTAAATGTAAAACGCGTGCCGTTAATACGTTTTGTTGTTAACGTTATACTGGACTGTACAATATATATGTATATCGTTTTAGTGAGAGTATGTTAAGCAATATAACAATAGTAAGCGAAATAGATTTTTCCGAGTGCATCGTGAAAGATTAAATTGTATCGGTACAGAGCTTTTATTTTGATTTTTATAGCATGATTTTCGAATATGAATTGAAATAGATATTGTAAAAAAAAAAAAAAAAAAATAAATGGAAAACAAAACTAGAACTATTGAGTTAAAATTACAATGGTAATGAAAATATAAAAATATTGTTTATAATCCATGGCGGTTATTAATTTATCAAATCAATTATACAAATATAATTTCCAAGTTATTTACTATCTTGTATGTAAGAAAATTTATTTTTTATGAATATTTCTTTTTTATATCAGACTTAGCAAGGTAAAACAAAAGTGAAAGAGAAAAGAGGGGAGTAGACGATCGAAGCGATAAAAGAAAAAAAAAGAAAAAAAAAAAGAAAAGAAAATCAATCGTCGGCGAGTTTTGCAAAAACAAACAGCGTTTGCCTCTTTCGTCGTATTAGAGCGTCGGTACGATCGGTGTTTTTCAATAAAGATCATACGATATCCCATCGCTCGGCAAGTTGCGCGCAAGCTGCGGTGTAAAACCGCAAATAAAATGATTCGTATTTTTTTTTTTCCTTTTTTTTTTTTTTTTTTTCATCTTTTTCTTCTTTTTATTTTTCTTTTTCTTATATTTCTTTTTTTTCATTTTTTTTTTGGTTTTTTTGTTTTTTTTTTCTTTGTATGTCATTTTCTTCGCCGGGCAGGCTAGCCGCCGACTAACCTTCCTCGACTTAACCGCACACTGCGAAATCATTATTGATGTGCCGTGTGACATAACCAGAATCTGTAAGTTTTGCAACGTTTGCTCGATGTAATATTGTCCCTTCGCTCGTTGCTAACGAATCGCAATTTCGCGCATTTTCTTTCTCTTTTTTATTTATTTTTTTCTTTTTTTTTTTTTTTTTTTGATCAACATCGTGTCTTTTGCGTTTTATTATTCAAAAATAAGTCGTTTCAAGCGCAAATGACAAAGTTGTATCGATACGCGAGTACGATGCTTTTAAATTTTAGCAGCTCGTGTTTAGTGTTCATTATTCAAAATTTTATAAAGATGATTATTGAGCGATCAGCTTCGATAATTTTTTTAAAAACGTAATAGCATTTTATTATATAATGTGCAGAATAATTTAAAGTTTATTAATTCTCAAGATATTTAAATTTCGTTTAACGAAATATTTCAATAACGTAATATTTTTTATGCTTTGTATGTTATTTATAATAACAGACTTCTCTTTTCCCACTTAAATTATTGAAGCACATAATTGTCTTATTGTAAATCAAATAAATTCTATAAAAAAATTTTGTACGTATTTATCTAAATTCAGTGTAAAAACGGTAGAAAAAGGAACTCCAAACAACTGCATCGATATTATTAATTTTCTAGAACCACAGCTGGTATTGAAATATCTTTATCCGTCGTCGAAGCAACGAAAAGCGAATAATAATTTCCAGGGGTCTGGAAATCGATGATACGTACGCGGACAACGGGTGCAGTAGCTCCGTGTCTAATAAGACTAATCTGTCGAGACACGATAATGATGGGGTTGTTAAACACGGAGAGCCGACGGATCCGATCGGTATGGGATATATATATATCGCTTACACGGGAGAAACGGGCACAAAGGTGACGCGTGCCGTTTTTCTTCTGCGATCTCGTATACGCTATACATATATATATATATTTATATGTATATGGTCTCCCGCTGATATATAGAGAGGTATGTATATATATATATGTATATGTATATGCGCGAAAACAACAATCTTCGCTCGGCTCCAATTTCGCAATCCCGCTCTCAAAGAGCAAAGCGCCCGTTCACCCGGATAGTCCATCTGTATAGAAGATGCGTCGAGATATATTAACGCGTCGCGAGAATTTGTGCGAGTATAAAGCTAAAAAATTTTTTCTTCTTTTACTTTAAATTATCGTTCATTATAGTAATAAACCTTAAATTCTCTTTACCGATAAACAATGCTGAATTAACAAAAATAAAAAAGAAAGGTGCGAAACGAACGTTTAATTACTTTCGACGACCAGTTACCATCGCGATCTCTCTGTCCATTCATCCCACTTATTTTACAAAGTCAACGGAATGTTTTTTTTTTTATTTTTTTGATTTTTTTTTTTTTTTTTGTTTTTTTTTCTCTCGGATATACGCGGGAATTAGAACAGAAAGTCGCAGTCGAGCAATCTCTCTCTCTCTCTCTCTCTCTTATTCGACGACCGACCCGTAAACCCGTATATAGAATCCGATTGCAAAGTGCGCGCGCGACTCGCTCGGTAAATACAACCGAGGCCTTAAGCGAAAAAGTCGAAACTAGAGCAATGCCGTTACCGGTAAGGTGTACTTTGTAAGATCCTAGCCGAAGTACTTACTGTACATATACTATAGATATATAATACATGTATATATATACATGCGTACACACGGCATTCGCTTATCGCTCTCGGAAGTTTTTCCTGAAATCGACACCGCGACTCTCTCGTTACTCTTCACGCTCGAACGAGAGAGAGTTAGAGAGAGAGAGAGAGAGAGAAAGACTCGAGTGATAGGGAAGGAGTATAAGCGTATACTTACACACTTGTTCTGCCCTTACAGGTATATGTATATATCTTTCCTCGGCACTTTTTCGAGAGTTAAGGCATTATTTTCCTTGCACCTTTTTATTTAACTTTTTTTTTTTTTTTTTTTTTATATATATCTTTTTTTTTTATTCTTTATTCGTTTATTTTAAGCGCGAAGGAGAAATTTCGCGCGTAAGGCGAGATGCTAAAGTCTCTTTCGCTTTGAAGTATACATGCTTCTTAATGTACGAAAAAACAAAACAAAAAAAAAAAAAAAAATAAATAAATGTAAAGAAAATGCTGGAGATTGTGTTATTAATAAAATAATAATGCAAAAAGTTTCGCGTGTTACGCTTATACACCTTTTTTCGATCGCTTATTTGAGCGTAAGAAAATTTTCTTTAATTCGGAACAAAAGGAAAACAAGGCGTCGAAATCTTTAACGCCCCATTGGATGTAGATATATCCTATAGGCCCAGTAATCGCATAATAAAACGCCTACAAAATGCCATAATGTTTACGACATCGGTACACAACCCCAGAAGCTCAACTACGTACGTATCCCTACGATTCGGGGATCGGATCTCGTTACGGATCGCTTCATTAACGTCGTCGAGAGTCGAGTGCGTATATTATATACATTTTCCTCGTCGACGCATCAACGTCGCGTTGAAAACGCGCCGTTGATGTTTCCTTCGTGCACGTGTCCCGCAAGATGAGCCGCTGGTACACGTGGCGCGGTAATCTTGTTTTAAAATTACGCGCGCAGGTATTGTAATGGGTATGAGCGAGACAATTCTTCGTTATATGCCGTACGCTAGACGTCTTTTTTTTTTCGACACTTTTGTCTATGTATGCAATACGGTGAGGCGTCTAAGCCTAATGTCTAACGTTCTCTCTTTTGTTCGCAAGATATTCGTTCCAAAAGATGCTTGTTAGTTTTTTGCATCGTGTATAATCGTAATATTCAATTTATAGATAATTTTTCGATAAATGTATTCGTTACTTTAAATTAATAAATTACAAAGACAACCGTAGTCGAGAAAAACTTTCGCTTATATGATAAACACATCGGGTAAACCGCACATCCCGTTAATTCACTCATCCCCAAGTCATAAACGTAAAGAGCCAAAGTAAAAAGTCAAGGATCCACCTATTTACATACAAACACGTGTGCACACAGACTCGTTGGCAACGCGCGTATTCCCCGCGCATAAGCATCGGACGCGCGTAAGATACGAAAACCGGGGGTGCACTTTGTTTACCGGTAGACGCCGAGCGTTTCGGGGCTGTATATACGTATACATCTACATAAGCCGTGTGTATACATATATGTGCATACACGCGGGTAAAAGACGAAAAGACCGTAAAGGGGAAAGGAGAGAACGGATGGATAGAGAGGGAGAGAAAGAGAGAGAAATGGGTTTTGCGGTGTTTCCCATTATGAGAGAGGGCCGTCCCCTCGATTACGGTATTGATTATACACGCCGCGTTAACAATGCCCTCGTCTCTTTTTATGTGTACCTATACATACATATATATATATATATATATATATATATACATATAGTATATACATAGAAGCGAGCGGGAGTGAGGCTCGTTTAGGTTATACCTTGGTGCAACTTACGTAGGCTCCGGCGTACGTCGATCGACGGGGGGTCGGTTCTACCGATACTACTAATACTACTACTACTACTTCATTATTCTTCTATTTTTTTTTTTTTTTTTTGAGAATAGGGTGTAGAAAGAAAGAACGGAGAAGTGTATGGTGCTCGGTATACGCCGGTAATTACGGATAGTGAGTCCGTTGGTTACCGACTCAAGAGCCTCTTCGTTTATGTTTTGCTTGTCTTCGCTTCCTTTTCTCATGGATTTTGTGGGCTTTCTTTGACTATGATTCGGGAATATAACGAGATATGATTCGCGCAAACTATCGATACTCAATTATATATTATTTTTTAATTTAGTTTAATGATTAATTTTTATTGACTCGGTGTGAATATATTTGATAATTTATTCAATTATAGTATGAAAATATTGATTATAACCAAATATGATGAGAAAATTATTTTATTTATCAAAATTAATTAGTAACTCCTACATCAAAAATAATATTTTACAAGTTAATATCAAACAAACGTATATTCATCCCTATATTTTAAACGCTATCATTAATATAAATTAGAGATCTTTTAATCTTTCATTTAAATATGTACTAATAACAAGATAGAGCTTAACATCGAGCATATATTACGCGCATATCGATCGCGATCTGCGGCAATTTTACAGGCAACACGTGCCCATTAAATCAACAGACAAAACCAATTAATTTTAACAGGTGTATATTCCTCCTACGTATCTCTCTCTCTCTTTCTCTCTCTCTCTCTCTCTCTCTCTCTCTCTCTCTCTCTTTTGCCCACTAATGAACCCAGTTACTCCCTCGTTTCGCAACAAACGAGTTCCTATTAAAACAAAAATGAATAAAAAAAGGAAAGAAAGAAAAGAAACGAGAGGGAAAATAAGTATAAGAATTAAAGAGAGAAAAAAATACCACCTAAACCGTCATGACGTTTCGCCCACAAAAGTAACTTACCCTCGTTGAATACGACGTCGTTGAAACCCAGAGGAAAGCTCTCTCACTTTCTCTCTCTCTCCCTCTCTCTCTCTCTTTCTATCTCCCTTCTCTCCATTAAGAGCGTAGGCCACCCGGACGTTTTTCTAAATATTCTAATAAGGAAACCCAACGCCAGCAAGGTAAAGAGAGCAAGAGAAAAAGCAAGAGAGAGAGAGAGAGAGAGAGAGAGAGAAAGCCTAACGAGCCGTAAATTTTTCGTAATTGAGTCCTCTCTCTCTCTCTGTGCGGAGCGGCGCGGGCACGAGCTCTCCTCTCTCGCGGCTCTCCCTCTCTTTCTCTCTTACACTCTCTTTCTCCCGTCTGTCTGCGCATTTTTTCTCAAATTCGCTCCGTCTCATCTGGTCCTTTCTCTCTCTTGCTCTTGCTCTCTCTCTCTCTCTATCTCTCTTTCTCTTTCTCTCCCTCTTTTTACCTCCTCGTCTTCTCTCCTCCGGCGCTTAGGCGGAGGAGCAACACGGCAGAAGCAGCGGCAGGAGCAGCAACGGCAGCAGCAACAGCAGCCCTCGGAGCGAGGGAGGGGCGCTCGATCTCACGTTACCTTGCCACGGCCCCGGTGTCGAGTTACTACCCTCGACCTCATCTTCCTTATTCTCGGTGTACGTATGTGTATGCACACGCGCGCGCGCACGTATACGTGTGCCTCCGCAACTTTGCCACCATCGTCCCGTCGTCGTTGTCGTCGTCGTAGTCGTCGTAGTCGTCGTAGTCGTCGTTCGCTTCTTCGTCCGTTCGTCCTTTTCCCTGACGCTCTACAATGTCCGTATGTCGCGGCCGTCTCCGAGAACCGAGAACCCGCTTCTCTTGTCTCTCTTTATTGTTTTTCTTGTACGGTAAACGTTGAATGGATAGCGGGATGAAAGAGGTTGGAAAGAGTTGGACGAGGTTTTTTTCAACTATTCTTCGCGTTTTTCATGCAGCTACTTCCTGACATAGTTTATGTTTGCCGACGGCGTTCTCTTTTTCGCGGTTTCGTATACGCGAAGTAAACTTTAAAGAATTATGTATGGAAATAATCTTTTGTAAAATTCTTATTCTTCTTTTAGATTTTATAATCGATAATGATGTTATGACTTTGTTGTTCTATAAAGTTTTAAAAATTATAGAAAATTAGAAATTTTTAATCAATGTTGTAAATCTTAATAATTTAAATAAGATATTAATTTTAAAGTAGTTTATGTATAACATTTATTATGCGTCTAATTAAAAATAAAAAAAAAAATAAAAAATGAAGCCGTCACGGGACAGCTGACAGGTGTGAAATGTAATTTATTATTGATTTATATAAAATTAAAACAAAGTATATAATATTGCAAAATGAAGTAACCAAGATTATTTGCAAAAATTAACAGTGAAATTCATATTCGTACACATTATATAGTAAGCGTTGTGCACTTTTTTTTCTATCGCCACGCTCGAGCCTCGATCTTTCGCATTCACTGCCAAGCGCCGAGGCGCGAGATTAAATGTTTCGCATCAAAAAAGGACTTTATTATTATTTTAAAAGCGATAATGCTTCTTCAAGTACGATGTAAACACAAGTAACTCATTTTGTAAGGACAGGCATCTATAGCTTCAAAAAGTAATTGTATATATGTGTGTGTGTGTGTGGAATTGATACAACTACTTTTTAAAGCTATAGGTGCATATATATATATATATATTTTTCTTTGTCATTATTTTCGCACGTATTGTTTGTGGAAGCCAAATGTATTACGTTTCGGAATCAAATTTCATTACTGAAAAAAAAAAAATCGAGGAAAAAAAAAAGAAATTGTCGTGACACCGTACGAGCTTTATTTTTATAAATTTCTTTTGTTCGACGATTACGTAAAGTCAACGAGATCGTAAAAGAATTTTTATTCGAAAAATAATATTTCCAAGACATTCTACCATCGCGCAATAACATACGTCGTCATTAAATTTTCTCTCTTCCTCTCGTAAAATACATCGATACCACATTACACGGTTAACAAGAAAAAAAAAAAAAAAAAAAAAAAAAAAAAAAAAAAAAATAGATCGAAAAACAATTCAACAATACACACTCGAGCATCGACACGACCTCAAAAGTACTCTTATCCGCGAAAAAGTTTATAAACTCGTCGATGTACGCAGTTTCCTTGGTCGGATTAAAAGCAAAGTAGTCGCTGCATAGGGGCTCCTTCTCTTCTCTTCCTCCTCTATCTTGCGTGCTTGTGCCGCTCTCGTAATTTTATCCCCTTATACAGATATATACAGGTAGAAACGCTCGCAAGATCACCGAGTTTTTTATGCATTCGTATTATGCGCAAACGCGTGTGTACGCACGCAAACACTCGAACCATTGTCTTTCCCTAACTATATACACGTGTGAAATTTGCTCGTTGAATTTTATACGCTCGTGTGTTAACGTGAGTATGTGTACAGGTACGCAGATATAAAGTCTTACCACACGCGAACAGATTTACTCGCTGAGTTTTATGTTTTTCTTTCTTTTTTTCGAACGTGACATAAATGTCGTAACGGTATTTATAAAGATTATTACATATGCGAGCGATAAGTGAATAAAAATTTATTTCAATCAACGTGCTAATTACTGCAATTAAAATTTTGATAATTATAATAAATAACGAGGAAAATTTTAATTTATATTTAAATGTATTCGTGCATAAAATTTGAAAATTATGCGAAAAAGTGATAGTTTAAATTGATTGTTTTCGACGTTACCGATCATTTTATGTCAACGAGTCATTATCTCGACATCAAATTTATCAATATTCAAATAAACGGTATTACCATGAAACAATCCTTATCTTTACTATAAAATTCTTTAATATTCCCACGCAAACATTCAATCAATCCATTCGAACAAAACGCATTAACGCCGACAACATCCTTCCTCGATCCTCTCGTGGTTTTTTACATAAGATATGCGCCCGTGTGTTAACCTCTCGCCGGCGAGTGTGAGAAAATGCAGAAAGTAACGTCGTCGTACATTAATGCGCGTATAAACTAACTTGCGGTCGCAAGTAGAAAAATAAAAGCAACCTCCTATTCCATATGCAACAAACGTATATACATATTCGTATGTATAAAACCCGTAATAAAAATGGAAAAAAAAAAAAACAAAACAAAAAAAAAGAGGAACTAAATAAATAAATAAAATAAGAAAAGAAAAAGGAGATACGCGTACGCGAGTTTTGCATGGCGCATCCTCGAGTGTGTGTACACACGGCCGATGTGGCAACTCCCACCGGCACCTCCACCTTCTTTTCTCCACCTCCTCATACTCTCTTTCTCTCTTCGTCTCTCTCTCTCTCTTCGTGCCTATCCTGCACCTTCAGGGTGGCGTCACGCTCAAGACACTTCCGGTGTTAAATTACCCCGTTCGCTCATTCTATACACTCTGCACGCTCTCTGCCTGCTCTCTTTCTTTCTTATTTCGCTCTTTTTCTTCTTTTTTCTTTCTTTCTTTCTTTTTTTTTTTTTTTTTTTTTTTTTTTCTTCGTTCCTCCTTTTTTTATAACCTCTTTCTTCCTTTCTTCGCGATCTCCTTTTTCTACCTTTCTTTCTTACCGCGCTTCGAGGAATATAAGCTACCTATGCGCCCCGTAACGTTACGTCTTTCTCTCTCTTTCTTACGCCACGATCTCGATTATCGCTCCCTTTATTCGACGAGTCTACGACGACGAGTCTTCTTGTTTCTTTCCTTTGTCCTTTTTATTAAGTTGAGCGAGAAAAAACAAAAAAAAAAAAAAAAAAACAAAAAAAGAATAAGTAGATCACGAGCGCGTAAGTAGCCTTATCTCTCGCTCGTTTTCTTTCGTGTGCACGAGCTTTCGTGTATGCGTATATATTTATACGTACGCATATGCCTGTGTGATAATTCTTATTAGCTTGCGAACGGCGAAAAATGCAAGTTAATCGATTTTAATCGGTGCTAGGTGTGTTGCGTACCAGCCTCGACTTTGCGCGGATATAAAAGTTATAATGCGGCTAAGGGATTATGCGCGGAGATTGTTCGAGCAAACGGACGAACGAGATATACGCTTTCGAAAATCATTGTATAATAAATTAATCGCTTCCTGTCCAGTGAATTTCTGACCTTTTTTTTTTTTTTTTTTTTTTTTTTTTTTTTTTTTTTTACTTTTGCTTTGCTTCCAGTGCGAAAGAACGAGCCTCGTTCGTGTAATGTAAATTTTAAAGCCCCAACAATAATGGACTTTGTTATAACGTACGTTATAACGCTACGTTGAAAAAATTAACGACAATAATACAAAGATTAAAAGAATTGCGTGAACCTTATAGTTACGATGTTATCCTTAAGAAACGACGTTGTACATTCGAGATAAGACTACTCGAAGACGTATACGTCTTAGAACGATCAATTTTCAATTTATTTTGATGGGTACTCGTCACGAAGGGCACAACAATGGCCGCATCGCCGCACACGCGAGAGACACGCGCCCGAAACTTTTTCTCCAAGACAAATTTCAGCCATTGATCTTGGACGTTTAGTAGATCGATCTGTGCCGATCGATCGTGTCATCTGAAAATGAAAATAAAAACCCAATGTTGAGTCTGATTAAAAGAAGCTTTTATTAAGGATTTCAACACTTGATTTAACGTGGATGAAAAATAAGTATTATTTGTAAATTTTATAATTAACATATTGGTATTTTTATTTTTTCCTTGGAACTTGTTCATATAGCATATTAATTATCGATAAATTACAGACATATAAAAAAAAAACAAAGTTCCTATAAAAATATTATTGCACTTTAAATTTTAAATAAATATCTCAAAATCAAACAACAATTTTTAACGTAAACAAAAAAAAAAAAAAAAAAAAAAAAAAAATTCAATTTCCAACCATACTTATAGAAATCTCGCACCTTGCTCCCCGATCGTAAAGCAGCCAATAACCATCCGATAAAGTAAAATCAATCAGACAACGAGATATAACCTGCCCAACGGGATCCGGCAATAATACCAACAACAACAACAACAGCAACAACAATCGCCGCGCACATTTGTTTCCACCGTATACCTCGATTTCCATCGTTTGTACGAGCACACATTGTCTTACACACATAAATACAAGCGCGTATAACGAAGAAACGGGCAAGGCAAAGCCTCGGGGGTCCCATCCCCCGCCTACGTCGAAGACACACACCGAAAAACCCGGAGATCCGAGCGAGCCGATAAAAGCCCAGGCTTTACTCGGATATTTATGATTTATAATTTACACGCCCGGTGTTCCATTATTCTCTCTTTTTTTCTTTCTCTCTAACTCGTGCTGGTACTCACTTTCTCTTTTTTTTTTTTTTTTTTTTTCTTTTATTCTTTGCCTTTTCTTTCTTTTTTTTTTTTTTTTTTTAGAATGGAGTAGCTTGCGGCACGAGACCGAACACAATCTTGGCGCCTTCTGAGCGTACGGAACCGACGTAGAGTTGGTTGGGCACTTCTCTCTCTCTCTTTTATTTTTTATTTTTTTTTTCATGTTTTGTTTTGTTTTCACGAAGGCTTCACGATGATGTACGAGTGATAATTTTGAAAGCTTTATTTTTCACGCGGCGTCAATTTGGCTGCTCGCGCGGACTCGATGGGGGTAAGTGAGTTATGAAAGGAACGGCTTTGTGTGTGGGAGTTTTGCGTTGGACACGCGTGTTTTCTGTCGTGTTATAGAGACGTTTGTTTTATTTTTCATTTTAAAATCGCGTCATTTTTTATGACTTTTTAAGGACGTGATCTTTCACTCGAGTAACGAAATGTTGATTTTTCAGTTTAAAGAAACTTTAAATTATATCTTAAAAGAGCTTATTATTTTTTATTATTCATGTATACTGTATAAAGAGTTATGTGCAATAGTTTTTCCAGTGTATTAGATTACAAGTAAATATTAACAATAATCGTACAATCGATTTTCAAAAAATTCATCTAATCGCGATACGTTAATAATCTTAATGAATAAACTTGAATTACTATTGTAATAAACCTTCAAAAACATAAACATCCATTCTAATGAAAACTAATTAAACGCTGCACCATAAATCAATTACTTTAAAGATCTTCAAAAAAAAAAAAAAAAAAAAAAAAAAAAAAAAAAAAAAAAAAAAAAAAAAAAAAAAAAAGAAAGAAAGGAAAAACATAAAGTTAAAATACACGATTCAAATTCCATTTTCTAAAATAAATAAAACAAAAAAAAAGAGCTTTAAAATTGTTTTTTCTCTCTTCTAAAACACACGAAAAACTGAAAGCGTACATATATCGCCGTGATAAACACGCCTCCGATCGTCAGGGAATTAGCGAAGCGTTATAAAGAGACCGCGTGGGTGTAGTTCTCGACGGCCGCCGCGCGAACGTCCAATAAGTAACGATTCCTTCGAAGAAAAAAAAGAGAGAGAGAAAGAGCGGTACTAGCGTGACTGCGTGGGTGTCGCAGGGTGGCCACCTGTCCAAGGTATAAGTATGTGCGCGTAGATAGTCATCGTCGTCGTGCGTTCGAATGAGAGAAGGAGAGAGAGAGAAAGAAAGGGACGTAGAGATACGTATGGTGTAACTCACCCTGACAAATTATAGAAAGACCAGACTGCGCGTCTATCGTCTGCCTCTTGCTTTCTTTTATTCCTCTCGTTTATTTCTCTTACGATTTCGGTTCATTTTTTTTTGTTCTTTTATTCATTTTTTTGACTTTTTTTTTGTTCCTTTTATATTTTGGAATGTACGGCGCGTAAACGATCGTTTTATGATCGCTATTTTTTTACGAAAATTTTTTTTATCGACATTTATTTATGATAAAATACATCGAGACGCGCGAGTTATTGATTTAAATGACGTTGAATTTTTCAAATATTTGAGAATTTCTTCAAATTCTTCTCATAAAGTTGATAAATTAATATGTTTATCTTAGCTTTTATAATTAAGTAATTTGTTCACATAATTAATTTTTTTCTCCAGTAGGTAACATACAAAAATATCAAACTTGTAAATAGATGAATTCTGAAACTAAATTAAATTAAACAATTCGATACGTTATCCAGAGTTAATAAAATAAATTGTTTTATTTCATATACTATATTTTTTAATTATTTATATAAAATAGCAATCCAATCAGTTTTAGTACATAGCACATCAATCAATTTCTGAAAATTAATTACACCAGAGATCGTTTGTCGAAAACAGATATTTCAGCTTCATGTAAAATTAGTTTTTTCCAGAATTAATCAATTTTCTATTTGTTCGTTGCTTTTAATTGTAACTATTTATTATTTTTTTTTTTTTTTTTTTTTTTTATTTATTTATTATTTATAATAATTCTGCGAAAATTTAATAAAATTGATAAAAAAAAAATTGGGATCGCTAAAAACTATATCTGCATCATTTATTTGTCGTATTGTTTTTTTATTTTTCCTACTAATTATTATTGTAAAATATGATATGAATAAGTAATGATATTAAAAAAGTAAAAAATTTACTTCTAAAATTTTTTTTTTTTAATAACTTATTTCTGTGCAATACATTAAATTTTTATCTCAATAATAGATACGAAAATATAATTATAATTATATCAAGAGTCTTAACAAATACCGATCTTGATGCATCGGCAGCTTTTAAATTGCCCATAAGGTTAAATCGCGCCCAAAAGATCTCATAACTGTTATAAGCATAGATAACACAGGCGCGAGGACCACCAAAGTTCACGTTCTTCGTGGTTCGCGACGGCACCAATTTGTTCAAGCACCGAAAAATTTTCAATGTCCCGCTCTCCTCGTGACAATCTCCGATGTTCATCGCTCGATTCGACCTCGACGATAAAATACTTCTCTATCTTTCTCACTCTCTCCTTCTATTTCTCTTGTTCTTTCATTCCACTAAATGGAGACGATTGCGCTTTCCCATATGGCGATCTTTATATATATATATATATATATATATATATATATATACACGTATATACGAGAATAGGTGATATACGCATACGTAATAGTAGTTACCACGCGAGGGCTCGATTTCTAGGAAGCCGTTGGCCCGCGCGTCGTGCCGAATTAATGTCCCTATCGCCGCGTCTCCTTTTTCATCCTCCTGGAAGAAAGAAGAAAAAATATTAAAAAAAAAAAAAAAAAGAAGAAAAAAAAAAGAACATGCGTTCATCGTTCCCTCCCTTTTCCCTCTCGAGACGACCTTTTCTCGATAGATCCCGCAGGTGATGGAAATCGCTCATTAATTAGAGGTCTGTGTGGATAATTCTACACACTGTACACATGCGACGTAACGTTTTTCAAGGAAAACCTCTGCGTTCCTTGGTAGCTACGCTACGTAAGGGACTTTATAAAAGCACCGAAGTTAAAGGAACGAGAGAAATGACGCGGATGGTATACAATATAAACGAGTGTCACAGATGAATGCTTCGATGTCTAAAGTCCACCGGACGATCGTTTAATCAAAGTTTGGATACGCGCTCGCGCGCTCCGTTTTAAGAGTTAATAATAAGGAATTTATTATCGTTTAGTATACCCATCGAAAGTATCCCGCTACCAACGGCTCACGAATCAACGCACAGATCCCGCAAAGCGTTTGTAAACGCGTCGAAAAGAAAAAAACAAAGCCAATGAAAAAAAAAAAGAGCAAAACTCGTAACGAGAAAGAGAGAGAGAGAGAGAGAGAGAGAGAGAGAGATAGTGAGAGGATAATAAAAAAGCAAAGAGAAGAAAAAATAAAATAGCACGAGAGAGAGAGCGTATAGAAATCACCGCGAGCAAGAGACGAGGTTGTACGCGTGTGGTCCAAAACGACGTTGGCCCTTTTGCGCAAGACGACACGCATAGGCAAGAGAGAGAGAGAGAGAGAGATGACAAACGCGAGCCAATAGTAACCCGATACAGAGGGAGGTTAAAGGGAGACAGCAATATGTAGATAGAGATAGAGAAAGAGAGACGAACCGACGGCAGCAACAGCATCTCTCTCTCTCTCTCTTCCGTATACTGCATCATGTACCCCCTCGTGGGAGGAGAAGACTTTGGTTGAAAGATCTCCCTCTTTGTGTGTATACGTGTGTCTGTGGGGGTAAGAGGGAGGGGGAGGGGGGAAGGGAATTATTGTCTAACCTCGAAAGCCATGTGAGTCAGGGCATTAAGCTTGTTCGCACCCTTATACGTACATATACATATACCTCCTTTGAGAGATGCGCACGGCGCTCTGGGATTCCTTCGATCGTCCTGGATTTTGTATGTATATTCATACGCATGTTGTTGCACGGCATCGATGGTTTTTGTACGAGGGAGAGATGATCGTTAATTGAATATTATAGTATATATGGTGTGATGAATAGGTTTGATAACGCGTTTAGTGGCCTTAACTCAAATTGCCGCATATAAATTAACCATAACAGATATCCAGTTCCGAGACTTTTTAATATTTAATTATGATTACTTCAAGTTAATGATAAACTTACTTTTTTTCTTTTTCTTCTCATTTCCTAAGAGCTTTGTTATACGTTCATGCGGCCGATTAATATAAAATATTCTTATTGTAAAATTCTTAAAAAATTAATTTTAACAACATTCTATTTTATCTCAACACTCAAATGAATATTTCAGATCTGATTATACTACTCGTCGCGTTCAAATCGTCAAACTGTAAATTAAAAAAAAAAAAAAAAAAAAAAACAAAAAAAATTGTATTACTTACAAGAGAAAATACACAATCATTAACGATAATTTTCTTAATCTCGCTCATAAAACAGACAAAATAACTCAGCTCTTTAATCGTCCAACTCTCTCTCTCTCTCTCTTCTTTTTCTTCTCACGCAGTTTTAAAGAAAATTACGACCGCAGTCTCGCGCTGAAGCAGTCTCGACACGATCGTATACACTTATACACATATACACATGTACACGTATACACACTTGATGCGCGGAGATACTCCGCGGGTCGCGAGCACGCGTACGCGTGCACGAGAGTGAGAGAGAGAGAGAGAGAATAGCACTGGGTAGATAAGCAATTACGATGGCATCCGAAGATAAGCATTGCGCGCCCGCGTCCCGAATCCGAATTCCGAGATTCCGTCGGACAGATAACCAACGATCGACACGCACGCATGGGTGCTCGAACTCTCAGACCGCGTGGCGATTCGGATATATTCTCTCTTTCCCTCTTTCTTTCTTCTTTATTTTTATTCCTCGACTTTTTTTTTCTTGTACCTGTATTGCTACACGTATGCAAACGCACTTGGGTGTCGTACCCTTCGCGCGACTCGTCTTTTTCTTTTTCTATCTCTCTCTCTCTCTCTCTCTCTCTCTCTCTTTTTTTCTTCGTTTAATTTTTTTATCTTTTGCTTTCTTTTATTTTTCTCATCGATTTCGATACAACGACGCACACGCGCGCGCGAAGCTTTTTTCGGCGTTAAAAAGACGATTGGCTGTAAAACAGCGAAATTCACGATTAGCAAATCGGCAATTTATGTTTTCGCGCTGCGTGATTCCGTACCCTTTTCTTTTTTTTTTTTTTTTTTTTTTTTCTTACAGTGTTTATACTTCGAGCGTACGCTTTTTTACCCCACCGTGTTTAAACGCCTGTATGCATATATATGGTTATATAGATATATGTTTGCATAAGTATGAGTATACACGTCGCAAAGGAGAAAAGCTGTAAAATGCGCTGGAAGTTGAAGATTGAACACGAAAGATTTAACGCAATGGTAATTCTTTTTTATAGAGGATGTGTGCATAAAAATATACACGTATAAATGGTATCTTTATCTTTATGATTTATCGAGACAAATATAAATATTTTCAGAAAGAATTTCGGGAATGTCGATCTTTTTTGGTCCATCAAAATCTTAATTTTTATTATTATTATTATTATTATTATTATTATTTTTTTTTTTTTCATTTTATCATTTCGTCGTTGTTTATGCGACTCTCGCGATATTCTGCATATCTGATTGGGGCGTATTAATGACTTATAAACTTCGTGTAAGTACAGAAGTTACATGTAACGTGTTCGGTATTTTACGGTAGCTTGTAAACCCAACCGCTTGGGCTCCCGACGTTAAAACAGCGATCGGTAAATAATTGCGAGACGCGCGCGTATTTAAGAAAAAATTACGAGCACTTTAAATACTATGCTGACGTATTCGATGTATCGTGAAAAAAATTTTTAATTTACATACAGTCATATTTAACGGTTTATAAGAACAAAATTTAAATATATTATACGAAATATATATTCCTTTGTATTTACATAATTAATTTAATGTTAGTTTAACTCGAAATGCTTCATAAAACAGTAAATATTATTTATATAGTATATAACGTTATTTATATTGTTCTACAAACTACTCCTCTTGTACGTATTAATTTGATTATGGCTTCATTTATACGTCCATAAATAATTATGAAATTGAAACTGTTTATTTACAATAAGCTTATTAAAACATTCTTAGTTATAGTAAAGTTTATATCCTGAAATTAATTATTTTATGAGCTTATTTATATTTTACGTGTGTAAATAATTTAAAAACGCATTATAAAAGTTAAAATTAACGCTCCCATCAGGACGAACGTTAGAAAAACCTTAAAACCTACGCGACGTCGTAATGCGATAAATTACAAAATTTTCACCGAGCTTATACGCGTATACATATACCCACATCTACAGACTTATCTCATCACCTCGAATTCCAGAGGGTTTCCCGCAGGACACATAACGAGGTGCGACATTCAACAGTTGCCGTGCCGCGGGAGCTTTCACATGGCCGTACATCGTCATAACCATCACGGGCGTAAGAATGAAAGAGCGCGCGGTAAGCGAGCGAACGAAAGAATGAGAAAAGGAGAGAGAGAGAGAGAGGGGGGGGAAGAGAGAGAGAGAGACGTCCCGCGGGGTTTTTTGCAGTCCGTGGGGAGCTGTTTCTCTCTCCATCTCTCTCTCTCTCTCTCCTTTTCTCTTTCTCTTTCTCTCGGAAGTCGAAAGTAAGTAAGGCGTCAGTCCGTGTATCCTTCAAAACTTATCGCGCGAAAAGGATAGCCTCTCACTCCCTTTTTCGTTCACCATCTCTCTCTCTCTCTCTCTCTCTCTCTTATTTTCGCACAAATTGAACGTCCCGGGAGAGGCGAGAGAACCCGGGATATTTTCGCCTTTTTTCAATTGCATTGTGTGCGACGTTCGTTACGTTCATGTTTTGTATCTTTAGGGGATGGTATGTATATGTGTGTGTGTGTATGTACATTGTTGGCTTTTTAGCTGCTCTCAAAGATGTGTTTTACAAGCGCAATGTGAATCGAGAGACTTGAAAGTATAACCATTTCTCTATATTTTATATGTAGGATTTTAAAAAAACTTAACTGCTGCTTATGCCGTTGTATTTTTTCATCCAATCATTAAAAAAAAAAAAAAAAAAAAAAAAAAAAAATTTAAACAAAGACAATCGATTAATTTCTAGGATGCTCTTGTAAAATTTAAAATTTTGTTCAAGCCTCGCGCGTATTTGTCTACTCAGATATAAAAGGCATACACGTGCACGCTGCATACGTAAATAGCGCGCGGGGCGCGTGCGCAAGCGATCTTCGCGAAATTAATTAAGGAAGATAAAGGGATGGCGTTGACGAAGCGAGCCACGCGAACGACTCGAGCCCTCCCACGTTATATGTAAAGCTCGCGTAATTCTTCGCGGGGGTAACGCAATACCGTGACGTATACGCGCCCACCTTTGCCTCTCTCTCTCTCTCTCTCTCTCTCTCTCTCGTATGTATATACCTTCGCTTACTTTCGTACACTTCTCTGTTTTTCCTTACGTGTAATTCTTTCCTTTTCTCTCACACGTATGCTCTTGTGTGTATGTACGTGCGAGTATACGAGTATACGTTGGTGTAGATTTAATACGGTTTTCGTTAAACAGCAAGCTAAATGCTTTTTCCTTCTCTCGAATTATTAAGGTTGAGTTTATACGAAACTATGCGAGATATCGTTAAGATAACATCGTGAGATGTGAGGTATTAAAAAATAATTAGTTGTGAGAAGACGCTTAAAGATGAATTTAAATTCTTTTGAGGGAGCCTGGTCATAAATGTTAATAAAATTTTTAAATAATTTTAATTTCATCGTGATGAATTTTTTATTATATAACGAGTTTAGTATATTATTTTTATTGAAATAAAAAAAAAATTACAAAATGTGAAAATTTTATTTTTTACTACAAATAAGGAAAAAATGAAAAAAAAAAGCATAATTATATATTAAAGCAAAAATGTGCATTCGATAACAAAAAAAATATATACATATATATATATAAATAAAATGAAAAACATCAAATCATTTATTTTTCAGTAACCAGTAAACAAAGCACTATGAACGACAATGCATGAAAAAAAGGATCATTTCTCGAACGAATTTTCCATAAAATCGTATCGTACTCTGGCAATGTCGCGTTGTAAAATATAACACAAAATTCATGCAAAAGTTTGAGCGCGCGCGTGAAAAAAAAATGCTATGTGCACTAACAAAAAACAAAAAAAAAAAAAAAAAAAACAAAAAAAAAACCAAAAAAAAAAGGACATCGAGTGAGATCAGCGCCCAGCGGATGGATATCCGTCACTCTGCAACACACATACGTACGAGTTTATGTGTATATATATATATATACGTAAAAGTACGCATATGTACACACGTGCTACGGAACACAAACATATCGCGTTACCGCAAAGCTACGCCCATCGGGTTTCGGATGGCTGTTCGGCTCTTCGCGCTACGAGCCTCGAAGAGTACAACACCGGCGCTCGCACGAACGAGAGAAAGAGAGAAAGAAACGGGCGCCGATGCTCTCGTACATATACATACATATATAGATAGCACAGGGATTCTCTTAGCGATTCGTTATCGTTGATCGGCGCCGCTTTATCGCGAATGCGCGCGCGCCCTTTTCGACGATTAATTAGAGAAACGCGATTATAATTGACGAAGAGAACGAAAGAAAGAGAGAGAGAGAGAGAGAGAGAGATGCACAATCTGTCTACGACTGGCTGTGCTACTCGATAGCCGTGTTTCCCATCCGCACGTTTACACTCGATCGTAACGCTGATGTATCATTCGATATCGAAGCGATGAAGCTGCTTTCGTAAATTGTGTGACGTCGCAGTGTGTCCGATATGAAAATTGCTTCGGTCAGTTTTTTCTTCGCTCAAGCCGTTTTAATTCGTTTGTTTTGTTCACCTTATTTACTCGATTTAACTTTGTTTTTTTTTTCTATTCCTATCAAAATTGATTTAATTAAGACGCGTCAATCGATTAAAATTTTTTGATTTCATAAAAGAGACACTGTCAAAGGAGATTATTTTTGTTTTATAAAGTTCTTTAGTATTTTTTCAATAAAAATATTATTAATTTTACACCTATAAGATTATGAAAAAATTCGAACGTTAAAATAACATATTCGAATGTTAAAGTTAATTTTTTTTTTTTTTTTTTTTTTTTTTTTTTTTTTTATTTTATCAATTTCGTTAGCGTTCATATATACTTACAACAAGAGCCGATGATGGAAAGCTATATGCGCTGCGAAATAATATGGAAAAGCGAATCGAAAAATAAGTATTATCGCGTTCTCTTTCGGCATTGGCTCGCGGTTTCCATGGACGCATCGATCTGGCCTCACCGTGACGCGCGCGTTTCGTGTATATTAAAACGAAACGCGTGCGCGAATATCTACTTCGTCTGCTCTATAAGCCGTATTCATTTTATTTTATTTTATTTTATTTTTTTTTTTTTTTTTTTTTTTTATTATTTTTTTTTTATTTTTTTTATTTATTTTTTTATTTTATTTGAGATATTTAAAAACATTTAAGGACTAATTTTTCATTGTAAAACAAGAAACTATATGGATATTTTTATGATTACTTTTTCTTTTTTAATCGGGTATTTACTTTGAGATGATTGAAATTGATTATTTGCTTTAACGAAGCGGAAATTGTTATTTGTTTAATACGAATGAATTATTCTGATATATATATCATTTATATTTGGCGAAATTGTAACATTGTGTCGATTTCAAATGCGAACTTTGATTTGTAATATTATCATTGATTATGCCATAATACGAATAATATGATTTAGTATAATAAATTCAACAATTAAACTAAATATTATATCAAGATTATGTATTAAAACCTCTTACATTAATTTTATCGAAAATTTCCATAATTTTAATGATTCATTTTATCTTGTTCAGTGTATTAAAATTATTAAAAATAATAATTTAAATTTTTTCATTCGATAATTAAATGAAGTTGCCCTAAGATCGTCAATTTTTCAAACGAACCTCATAATTTTTTTACGCCAAACGTCAGTCAAAATTACAAGTATGAACGAACAAAATTCTGAAAACCAAAGATAAATTATAAATACGTAAAAATTTTAAAAATTAAAATAATTATTTCGCTTTGAATGAAAAAAAAATCTCCGTTGAAATATTAAAAATGTCGGGCGCTTTGCAAAATCAGCTTAGACAAACGTTGAAGCACCTCCAGACAAATCAATCATATTTAGTAAGTTTACTCATCGTGAAAAGGCGTACTTTTCGTAAAATATCGCACGTCGGTACAATAAAAATTAAATAAAAGCCGATATCAAACGTACATTTCCAGAGTCGGCAAGTATCCCAGCTGCACAAATCCAAAGTATCGCAATATTTTTGGAGTCTACTTCATCCGTCGAACCTCGAAAAAGCCGCAGCTCGTCAAAAGAAACAGGACGATAAAGCTGCGACGAAATTGAAAAACAGTTTAGCACCTTCGTCGCTTACGAAGGATCGTTCTGTCGGCGAGACCCGGCCAACGATGCACTACGCTTTTATAAACGAGGACGTTGTCTTGCCGTTCCGATCGTTTTTCGTTAACAACGACCGAAACGTCGAACGTTTAACGAAAACTCACCGTTTGTCTGCTAAATTGCGCACGGCTATGTATCCCGACCGAGGATGCCCCGAGCCGCTGTCTTGTCCTAAGGTTTTTATACAATTTTTCATTTAAAAATGAATATGTCTTATTTTGTTTTCTTTTTTTTTTTTTTTTTTTTTCCATATTCTATTTTCTTATCCATATATCATCAACAGAAATCATGCGAGGAGCCGTCAGCTTCGTGCAAAGTAAAGCCCTGCGGTCAACTAAACTCATGTCTACCAAATTCGTGCGAGTCTCCGTCGCAAAGGAAACCTTGTTCGCAAAATCCGCGCGAGTCTTGCTCGCAATCGAAAGCCAGCTTGCGAAAATCAACGATGACGCGTTCGAAGGATTATTCCTCTCCCATGCTGCATAAGCCCTACGTGAAAAAGTCTTCCCATTCGACAAACGATTCCGTCGGTTTGTCCAAGAATAACGCACTCACGAAGTTCTCGAGGGATTTCAGCTCGTTTATGGGAATCTCGAGGTTTGTGTATTGTTCCGAAAGTATAATAAAAAAAGGACAATTTATTGGAGCATGTTTTAAAGTACAAAATCGCAAATTTCACGAGTCGTCTGCAATGCATACTAGAAAGAGAAATAATAACAGAAGTTCGAGGTAAGACTACCGAATTTATAATTAAGTTAAAGACATGTGGTCAATTATTAGTTATGTAAAACCTGTAAAATGAAAAAGAATGTTAATTTAATTGTTTGAACTTACAGAGATAAAGGTGGATTAAATAAAAAGAATAAAAGTAAAAGCACGGCTGACGAGCCAGAGATGACCGAAGGGAAGACGATATGCACGGCGGACGATCCCGAACCCGAACCCAAACCCAAGATAATTAGCACAGCAGCCCGCAACAATTCCGCGCCGATAAAAGAGACCACCGGTTCCAAATCCGAGAGCAGCATCAGCAGTTGTAGCAAGTCGAAACCGCAATGCGGCAGTTCCGACGAACGCAAACGTGAACCGGAAATACTATTGGATTCCGATGGGCAAAAGGGCAGGGAAAAAATTGGCGATTGTCATTTGAATTCTGATTTGAAAAAATCGTGCTCCGGAGAATTGCTCTCTGATTCTTGCTCAACGAAGAAATCCCAGTGCGGTAACGGACCAAAGAGATCTTTCTCTACTGCGGCTATTTTTCCGGCCAAGTATCGTTCGTACAAAATTTCCATAATTTTTTATTATTCACTTTTAATGCGTTGTTTTGATCGAGAGCGTTAAAAATATTACTGCCGTAATATAATGAAATGGAATTTTTTTAGTTTCAGAAAATATGACACCATTGACGATATCAACGAGATCGTTTAAAATAAATGCGCCAGTTTTGAAGGATGATAAAAAAGAAAAATATGATGAGAAAAAATCAAGCAAGACGGAAATTAACAAGGAAGAAAGACAAGACATTGAAAAATGCGTAAAATGTAAAAAACGAAAGACGGATACGAAAATCAAAGAAGAGGATGAGACACAGAAAACTAAAAAATGATATTTTTTTCAAATTTTTTGTGACAAAATTACCAAGTATTATTTATTTGAATTTGATATCGATGAATTTTTCAGACATACGTTTATTACAAGTTTTTTTTTTTAATTTTTAAATATTCTCGTCAATACCATTAATTTGTCGTTTTAATATCGTCTTAAAAAATGTTTATGTACGCATAAAAAAGAAAAAAAATTCTTTGTAAATCATGTATCCGTCGAATGCAATATATGTATATTTATTATCAATAATGTAATTGAATTAGAAAAAAAAAGTTAAAATAATTAAATCGAATACGACATAAAAAAGTAGAAATTCCGCTTGTTTCCATAAAACATTGCCATACGCCCGGTAATTTCAAAGTGCATTCAAACAACGCCCGAGCAACAATACGTACTGAAAAAGTACATCGCGCGCGAGCAACAAGTCAAACGATACTTCCTCCTCCCCGCGTCATCGAGCCCAAAAATCACAACGTGCCGGGTTTATTTATTATCCTCGAGGGCAGGAACCCTCGGCTTTCTTCCTTCCGCGCGCACAACGAGAACGGCATCGGATCTCGATTATGTGGTCGTTTGGCAATTACACACGGGCATTCAGAGCTCGCCGTATGGGGTCCCGTCGCGCGAAGAATTCCGGAAGACTTTGGCCCCATGCTGTCGTGCCGAGTCGCGGTAGCCGACGCGCGCTGTTCTTGCCTCTTATTACATGGGAATTTTCGCTGCTCGCTCGTCTACACAAGTATACGCGTGCGCGCCCTCGAACGGGGAGACTCGCTCTCGCCCAGCTTTTTGAACGGACCTCGCTTACAACGCGACAATGGACTGTGTGTACCTTCGGTGCGCTTCTGACTTTTGACTCGTCCTGAATTTTTCTGCTAACTTGTGGTGAATAGATCGTTAGCACCCATGGTATATAGTAAGAGGTAAAAGTTTTGAGAGTTTTCTGGATGATTAAAGGTAACGATTTATTGCGTCCTTGTAGATATAAAGTTTATTGTAAAACTTTGTCGAGAATTTTATTTTTAAAAATTCAACGTTTTACAATTTTTTTATTATTATTTTTTGTCCGTTAATATTATTAATACAATTAATATTCAAAAAAAAAAAAAAAAAAATAAAACATTCGTCAAAATTTACTTGCAAACGTCTGAAAAAATAGTCTTTACAGCGATTGATAATATAAAGAATGAATTTCTTACATTATCATCATACATTTTATATCGTAATACTTAAGTATCATTTCATTAAGATATCGCAAAGTTCATAGTACATTGGTTACAAAACTTTCTAGTTACACTGTACTCATCTCCGAACATCTTTATCCCGTATACTATACAAATACGAAATTTCGACTTCCCGGCTTTTCTATTGTACGCTCGTGATCTTTTCGTTGACAACACGTTGACGTGAAAAAGTGGCCGGCAGTCTCTCTCTCTCTCTTTCTCTTCTTCGACAACAAAAGCATTATGGTTTTTCGAAATCCGTTTGGTGTATATATTTGTCGTCTGTAAGAGACCGAGAAGAAAAAAAAAGGAAGAGAACGAAAGCGTGAAACGAGTCGCTTCACTTTGTAATGGACTACTTCGACGGGGGGTAAGGAGAGCACGACGTGCGACATTATTGGGTGTTACGAGGGTTTGCGCTTTTGTCGGATGGGAAATTATTTCTTTTTGTGCTATGTTACCGCAACGAGTATCGGTTAGATGTACATACGTATAGATATGTGACGTAAATCATGCGGGCTACTAGATATTGAAAAATGTTTGCTGTTTAATTTTGTTATTAATACCTATACTAAATACGAAACAGTAAAAAATATTTAAACAAATTTCAAATAATTTATTATTAATACATTAATAAATGTTATAAAAATAAATATTACAGAAACTGCGTTTTTGTAAGTTGCGAGTGAATGAAGTTAATCCAGAGTCATCCGTCAAAATCAATTACATTCGACGTCGTATTTTCATCGCATTACACGAAATTAAGTCACGCATTATTGTAAAGCACTTTGCCAAGAAGTAGCCCCCGCTAACCGGCCGGATATCAAAGCTACCCTATTATTTTCTTTGTAAACATCTTTCTCGAGCGTGTTTTTTTTTTTTTTTTTTTTCTGTACGACACAACGCGCCTCACCAAATCCCTTTCGAAAAATTTTTCTTGCGCTATTTTTCCAGATTTCGGCCAAAAGTCACCCACAAGTCTAACAGCCGTTCATCCGTCCAAGATGAGAAGAAGAAGAAGGACGTTTTCGTGAAAAAATATCCAAAATATACTGTACCACAGTCGCTTAAGTTAACGTATCCCCAGAGAAACGCGGAGTGGCATTCGCTTCTTCTCTTATAAATACAACAAGGCCGTCGTTTGTTTAGCGCGTCGAGTATATATATATATACATATACGTATGCAAGCGCGGCCCAAGAAAGGGACAGCAACGCGCCTATTTTTCGGGCCCCGGCAACTTCTCTCTTTCTCTCTCTCTCACTCTCTCTCTCTCTCTCTTTCTCTCTCTCTTTCTCTCTCTCCTTTTCTGATTGACGTGGGACGGAGAGAAGCCTGTCGGTGTACGCGCGCTTATAAGACACACGTGTCGGCGCGCTTGACAATCCAGTATATATTCGTATGTATAAGCGCAAGAGTTTCAAAGACGAAGAGAGAGGGAGAGAAATGGAATGAAGGAAAAGTAGTTTTTTCAGTGAACGCGGCATGTGCGACCGTTGTATACATGTGTCTATTCGCGGTCTGGAAGAGTTTGGGCCTTTTTTGATAATGCGAAGGGATGCGGTTCTTCGTTGTAGAAGAGGAAAGAGTTGAGAACGAAGGTACTTTTTATTTAAATGAAATTTAAAAGTTTTAATGAAATTTATTACGCTGCAAAAATTTTTATTTGAAAAATTTGTTCGCACGCATAAGGATTAATTGAAAATACGACGCAAATATTAATGGCGATAATATTATCAGTTTTATACAAAATTTTTAAATTTATTTTATTATCCCCGTATGAAAATTATTTGTAAATTTATAAAAGAAAAGATTCAATTCAATTACCAAAAATATAAAATTTTTAATTTTAATTCTTAATATATAATATTATGCAGAAACTTCATCATTCAATTTATTAATAAGTCAATAATTGGAATACAAAGTATACAATAAAATTATAATAATTATGTAAATGATTATTGTAAATAATTCAACAAAATATAAACGCAATAATTGAATTAAAATTATATTTTAAAAGATGCTTATTTATTTTAACTTGAGATATTTCATTAATATAAAATTTATCAAATTTTATGTTCCTTGGTTTTTAATTTGAAATTAAAATAATATCCTTTTTTTTAAGTACTATAACTGAAACGACAAAATATTTTATAATTTTTAATTAAGCTTCAAACGAAACATATACAAAATTCTTCAACTAAAAGCAATGTTTGTTTTATTTTACGTTGCATTTTTGAACAAGCAAAAGCCAGAAAACGAAAGCAGTAGAAAAAAAAGCGCACTTATATTTTCTCTTATTCCTCAAAAAGCAAAAGCACGCTTTTTCCCCCGTACACGTACACAAATTGACGAAAAAGCTATCGCACGGCTTTTTTCTCTCTCTCTCTCTCTCTCCGTAATATTCTCCGTCTTTTTCATATAAATATACACCTGAAAAATAATCGAGCAGCCAGCCAAATGAAGGAAGAGATGGAAAAATCGTATCCCAACCCAACAAAGCCTGCGCGTATAGAAGGCAGAGCCGCGACCACGACCACCTCGTTAAAAAGAAAACGCGAGCGACGGCAACGGCACCATCTCCTCTCCTTTTACCTCTCTCTATCTCTCTCTTTCTCTCTCTCCCTCTTCCATTGCCGCGACGAACGAACCACGAGCTAGTACGCGCATACGGGAGGGGGAAGAGGGTAAAGAGCGCGTCGCGAGAGGGCGTCACCAATCGGCGACCAATCGTTTAACGACATGGTGGACGAATCTTTCACTGCCAACCAATCGAAGAGCGAGTTGCCTGGCTGTCATCATTAGCCACGCCTCCAACCAATGAGAGCCGCATAGCTCTTGTCCGTTCGTATTTCTCTCTCTTTCTTTCTGCCGTCTCTCTTTCCGTCGCCTCTTCCTCCTCCATCTCTTCCATCGCAGCGCAGCAGCAGCAGCAGCAGCAACAGCAGCAGCCGGGTACGTCTCCTTAGTCCAAGTCAGTCGACTCGGAAACGCGCGTCCGAGTGGTAATATCTATTTCGAGAATGAAAGCGCGTGCGTGCGTGACAGTGAAAAATTAAGGAAATAAAGAACGTCGTTTTCAAAATCGTTCGTACGCACAATCATTGGAAAAATTACGAAAAAACGTAGAAACGGAACAGTCGAAGAACGACAAGTGATATCGAAGCTTGAAGAAATCAAATCGCGTGTGCGGGAGAGAAATCGAGAGAGTGCGAGTAAAACGAGACTTGAAAACTCATCGACGACAACGTCGTCGTCCATCTTGACGTGTCTCTCGTATTCTGCATGTGCAATCGAGAAAGTAAGAAATGACGAACCGATAAAAATTTTTCGAGATTAACGTACGGTAAAAGCCACCGTCGTTGTCGCCGCCACCGCCGCCGCTCGAGTGTTTATACGTGTAAGTGTATGCTTATATATTTAACACTGACTCGTACCGCATTATAAATGTGATTGTGTTGACTATACGATGGCATAATCGCGCGTGATACAAGTGATCGAACGATTTAAAACTAACGGTAGAAAAGAGATTTTAAGAAGGGGAAGAAAAGCAGAGTTGCAGCGGTTAAAGAAAGCAAGAACTGGACGTGAAATAAACTCTTCAGAGTTTTACATCAGTCGAGTTCTCTCGCGCACACACGTACGCGTAGATACAGACACAAACAAACGGCTCTTCTAAAATTAGGCGCGCACCGTTCTATTAATACGTTCGAAGTCTCTTCTCTCTCTTTCTCTTTCTCTTTCTCTTTCTTTCTCTCTTTCTCTCTTTCTCTCTTTCGCGCTCGCGTTGTGTGTAACTCCGTGTGCGCCGCTCGCGAGAGAAATACGAAACCGTGCACGCGGATTTTTCTACTCGTGTGCGAGCGTGCGAGCGTAAAAGTACGTCCGAGTACATACTTTTCTTCTTCTTCGTCGTCTTTTTTCTTGCCCACACATAAACACGCGTACATAAGTATGCGTATATTTTGTTTTATCGGCGCACGCGATGGAAGACGCATGGAGGCGTTTGTCGCAGCACGCGAGTAACGAGAGAAAGGCACTCGAAGTGAGACGCGAGACACGGGGAGAAAAGTCGACGAGGATTAAACCGAACTCGAGCCATTAAATACATGTATACGAGTATGTATACTTGTAGTACAGACAGATAAACGCAACAGCTGAGAAAGAACGGAGATATATAATGGAAAAAAGGAGAGCGTAGCAGTGTATCTCATTGAGGAAAGGAGAGCAACGCCAGAAAAATAATCGAGGAAGAGAAAGACGGCGAGTAAGCAACGAGAAAAAGAGAAAAGACGCGTGTAATCGGATGATCGGCGAGTAACGCAAGAGAAGCGGCTCGCTCGTTCGTTATTATAATCAACCGGCGTAAAGGCGATTAGAGAGAAAGAGAAAAAGTGCACGGGAGAGAAAGAGAAACAGCGAGATCGGAGCGCGAAAAAAGTCGGCCGCGTAACACGAGATATATCCCTCTTCTCTTCGTCTTCTTATTCTTTGACGTCTTCCGCTCCTAAGCTGTGTGTGTGTATGTATGTGTATGCACATATAATTTTGCGAGAGACAGAGAAAGAGAGTAAAAGAGGCACAAGAGTTAAAAGCCACGGCGAGACACAGAGATACGTACACACGGACACGCATAGCCCAGCCATACGTACGAGGGCCTCTAACGTTCCCTAAAAATATCTCGCCTCCGCGCTTTCTCTCTCTCTCTCTCTCTATCTCTCTCTCTCTCTCTCTTTCTCTCTAAACTCCCGCGAGAGAGTGTCCGCGCTACTGCCGACGTTGTTCTGTTGTCTTCGCGCACACACACGCACGCGCGCGCGCACGCATACGAACACAAGCTATAGTAGCAAACTAATGCAACGTGGGTATAACAATAAAGATTGATAGTACCGCAGAAGATAACTTTAGAGAACAAACCATAAGGAGTGAACGTCTTCGGGGCCGTTAAGAATTCGTCGGGCAATGAGGTGATGATGGCCTACGGAAAAGCCCGCGCCACCGCGTGCGCGCATTCGAGACCAAACGCGGCGGCCTCGGGCGCCGTCCTGCTGGACACCGCGCTCTTGAGGTCGTCCGCGGACAATGTCACCACGTTGTTCGGCGCTCATCTCAGATCGAACGCTGGCGTCGACGAGGCCGTGCGCGGCTCCACGACGACGCAACAGCAACAGCAGCAGCAGCAAGCAGCGGCCCAACCACAGACGGATTACAGGCCGGCTTCGTCCCTCGGAGGTTCGAGCATCGATGGACCGCCACCGGTTAGTTATGGAAGCCATGGACCGGCACCGAGTTACAGTCCTCAAGCTAGTCCCGTGGATTCGGCGGTCACCGGTGGGCCAGCTTCCGGGAATAGACAAGTTCCCAGCTTTGGTTTTACCCAGGAACAGGTCGCTTGCGTTTGCGAGGTACGAATTGCTTTTATTTTTCTTTCGAATTATTATTTTTTTTTATTTTTCTTTGTTTAATTTCGATGATATCCTATGATGATGTTGACATTGAGCTTTGGCTTGTTATTATCGTCTCTCGTGTTTATGTTTTGTTTTGCGGTGGACGTTTGGGTTTTCGTGTGAAGGAAAAATCAAGAAATGCAAAACCTTTAATTTAAAAAGTCTTTTTTGTCGAAACAAAGTTTTTAAATACGAGTTATCAAGTTCCATTTGTCGATTATAAATGACAAATTGACTCGCTATAAATTAATGATATTGTGTTTTAAACGCTTCATAAAAATTATCGTTTAAAACAATCGTCCGGTCTACTTATACATCGCATAATAATAGGATCGCAAAAACTTATGCCGCATACAAGAAATAATATACCATCGCGATTTTATCACCGGCAATTCGTAATGTAATATTGCCGTGAAGTAGATTCTACCAAACTTGAGATACATCTACATGCGTATAATGTATAATTTTATAGCGAGATTAAACGAAAACATTGTATGTTTAACTATCAACTCGCGGCGCTTCATTGGCATTTTCTTGACCGATTGTCATTTTAAAATAGCTCTTTTCCTTCACATCGATGCCACGCGTTAAGTTTAGTTAAACTAGTTTTAACACGCAGCTTACCTTTACGTGCATTCGAAGAATAATATTGATTGTTTTTAGACAGGTTTTAAAAGTTGCAAATAAATTAAACCAATAATATATTTTAAATTGATTTTTATTACTGTTAAAATATACTTTTTTTTAGCTTTTTTTTAATATTAAATATTATTAAAAAAAAAAAAAAAAAAAAAAAATGATTTAAACGTTTTAACAATCATCTAAAATATTTTTCCCTATGCACATTTTATTTACAGTACATATATATACGCCTCACGCTTATTTGTGTTTATGCTGTTTTTGTCATATTTTACTACATGTCACGTTACCTCGCTATTAATCCAGAATATTCCAACGTATGCCTATTGTCGTTATAAAAATAACTTTGAAAAATTAAACGATATTTTTTATTTTCCTTTTTTTTTTTTTTTTTCTATTTGAATACTCGAATAAACGATAAATTTATTCTCCCATTCAATCTAACATAAAAGTATCTAAAAGAGAACATCGCGTAAGCACACACACACACACATTAAAACAACTGCCACGTAAAACAATCGCGCTTAAATTTTCAAAAAATAAGCTGAAACAACAACGCGAACAAAATTCATTCAAGACAGTAGCGTCACGAATACACGCATCGAAAAGAAAACGCAAAATAGTCTCGCGAAATGTAACGCAGAAACGAAAGAATATATATATAAAGACTCGTCTCTCGGGGTTCGCGTTTTTATTATAGTCTTTCTCTCTCTCTCTCTCTCTCTCTCTCTCTCTCTCTCTCGTCGCCGTCGCTTTTTTTCCGCCAAGAAAAGAGAGACCGACGACCTCCGACGAGTAGCAAAAATTTTTCGGATCCACGCCGTTAATACCAAGACTCGAAAGTCGCGAAAAGTGAAAAAAATAAAGGAGAGGAAAAGAAAGAATCGTCGTGTATACACACGTAGCTTAAGCAAAAAAAAATATATATATATATATAATCGTCGCGCGTCGTTTTCTTAGCACGCGAACGTTATTCCCGTATATAATTGCTTCTGCTCCTATACAGAATCGCGCGCGAGTTTTACAGCTCCGTGTAAATTCATCCGGTCGTTTGACTTTTAGTGCGAGAGAGCGCGAGCGGCTATACTTTTGAATTGTGTTGCCGGGCGTAATGTTTAAACGCACTAGTGATTTTTTAAAATTTTGTTACGTTTATTTTCTTTTTTTTTTTTTCTTTTTTTTTTTAAAGAAGTCGCGGAAGATTAATCGTTGAATGAAATTAAAATCACCGCGGAATGATATTTTACGTTTGTTTGGAGATAATTTTATGTTTTGGTGTGGATAAAATTAATTAGTTCGCGGTGAAAATTTTTACGCGAGTTAGGTATATCAATACGGATGTAAAAATTACAAATCGAGTAAATATTTATTATATTAAACTTTAGAGATTGAATCGAAAAAAAGTGTACTTTTATTAAAGCGCGCGTTTAATAACGAGGATAAAAATGAAAAATGTTAATGTACCGCTAATGCATTTAATTGAACATTGAATGATGTTTACGGGGTCAAACAAAATCGATAAAGTTCGTTATTGAATTTATAAACTTTTGTCTATTATCGCCAATCGTATTATTATTCTCGTATATCAAAAGCGTTAAGCGCGATTTTAATAAACGATAAGACGAAAATTATCGATACCTTTCGTAATTGCAACGGTTGTTTCGATTTTATATGTATCCTTTATCTGTTCTATACAAATAACTCGAGATTTATTTTATCGGTTTCATATATATATATATATATATATACGCTCATACGCACATACATACGCTCGTGTTGCATATTGCCCAGATACCACTTCCTTCGATGTGTGATTATTTAGAGAGAGAAAAAAAGAAATGAGAAGCAGAAAAATAGCACCGATTGTTAATAACCCTTTTATACGTATACACATTATTATTTATCATAATGTTATACCTATATTTATATAAATATGTGTATGTATATGTTGTGTGCTTACATATAGCTGCTTAATAAGTATCTTTTTTTTCGTTTTTGTTTTTTTTTTTCTTTTTTTTTTTTATTTTGTTTTTAATTTGAAAATAAAAAGTAAAAACAAAATACGGCAGGAGAGCGAATTCCTTATAATAAACGAAATAATAAAAACTTTGCGTGTGTGCACGGCTAAAAACTTCGCTCCTTTTGCCCTCGTTATACGGACGTCATTAATTATATGAAACTATTTCGAATAGCTGCGCAGATATAATTATTGTTGGATAAACGAGAGAAAAGATAGAAAAAATTAAAGCCAAAGAAATGAAGCTCGAGGCATCGAGTGTTGTTTCCACAAACACTCGCACTCGCTCGATACATATTTCTTTTAAATGTCCGTATGGCGTGGGAGCTAGTTGTCTTGTATCTCTCTTGATTCATGATCATTATTATTATGTAGGTTGTCGCGAAACGATCGTGATATACATATATATATATATATATATACATTTTTTTTTTTATTTTTTTTTATTTATTTATTTACTTAGTTTTCTTTTTTTTTTTTTATCTTTTTGTTTTTGTTTGTCAAAATTTATGTACATCGGCATATCTCCGCCGAGAACAATAACGCGTTCACGATACGTTACGAAACGATTCGCTCCGACCGATATTTTGCGGTATTTTTATCTTTGACAAATGATATTGCGGACGAACATTTTTTTTTTTTTTTTCAAATTGGCAAAAAAATATTTTAACAAGTTTCATAGATATCCAAACAAGATCGGCGATAATAATATAAGAACTGAGTGTACTTTAACGTCGATTTAATTTTTAAAATTTTTTTCGATAAATAAAATGCGTTGTGTTCTCATTTTTACGCAATTAAAATTTTGCTTAGTTATCTTACAGTTGTTTCATATTTATGTCAATTAGAAGTTGATTTCAAATTATTAAAATCGAATTATATCTTTATTTAAATTATCCTTTATTTAATGATTGTTTGCATAATTTATTTTTAACAACATACTTTTAATTTATTTTTCACTTTTACAATGTTTTTTTTAAACGTTAAAAAAAAAAAAAAAAAAAAAAAAATTCCTTTTTAAGTACACTCTTAAATTATTATTGCTGAAATGTTAAAATTTAAAAAAGAAATTTTTATTGACATGCACGAAAGACAGTTTTGAATTCTTGAATATTAAATAACTGTTTAAAAAAATGTATGTACTAAACAGATGCATTCGAGGTTTCAAATTTTACACTCACACGATTACAAAAAAAAAGAATTGGCAAGTTCAAGATCGATATAAAACGAAAATAAACAAAGAATAGACAAAAATAACGAGTATTGTAGAAATAGGGAGAAAGAAAAACAAAATATTATTAAAAACGTGAATGAAAAAAAAAAAGAAAGAAAGAAAGAAAACGAAGAAGAAATAGAAAAGAATTAAGTTAAAAAAGAAAAAAAAGATAAAGATTTTATATATAAATATACATATACATACGGTATACAAGATACACTAGATTAAGAGGAGAGCGGGATGAGTTCTGCCGACTAACAGTGTGCCCCCCCTGTCTATCGTCTATGAAGACGATGGTGTCGCATGTGCAGGTGCTCCAGCAGGCGGGCAGCGTCGAGCGTCTCGCCCGTTTTTTATGGTCGCTACCGAAGTGCGCCCGATTGTGGGAGAACGAGAGCGTCCTAAAGGCCCACGCGGTCGTCGCGTTTCATCACGGCAACTTCAAGGAACTCTACGAGATATTGCAGAACAACAATTTCAGTCCGCACAATCATGAAAATTTGCAGATATTGTGGCTCAAGGCGCATTACATCCAGGCTGAAAAATTACGCGGGAGGCCGTTGGGTGCCGTTGGTTAGTATACGCGTATACTTATATACTTGTTATTTACTTTATTTTAATTGCACGTCAAGCTTAAGAGAGAGAGAGAGAGAGAGAAAAATTTATAAAAAAATTTCATTTATTTAGCTATATTATTGCTTAACGAATCGTTGACAAGCGTTGAAATTTTAACGATATATATTTATGCCGGCACTGGATTCGTGATTGTTAAAAAAAAAAAATTTGCGTTAAATTTGCGGAAAATTAATTTCGCTGTATTACGCGCTTGGTGTAATCGATCGAGAAACTCGAGTCAATTTTATCGGTAAATAAACTATGCGGACTTAATTTACGATTTTTAACTGTCATAACCGAAGGCTATATTTCAATATTATATGTCGATTATAACAAACGGATTAAAAATTAATTTCGCATGTATATCCATTACGCTAATTTGAATTCTCGTTCTAAATCAATAAATAATCGATCGATTGGAAAACTTTTAAAATTCTCGAAATCGTTTTTCGTTTATTTTTCATTACGTCGAGACGATAAATAATCGAAAGAAGAAAAATAATAAACACTGATATACGTTATTATACGAAATACATATACAACGTTTAACAAGGCACATTCGATTTAAAGATTTACCATAACTTAGTATCCATATCGAATATACTTAAATTTCCACGCTGATAAAATAAAGATAGGGAAAAACTTGTCTTACAAGACTTAATCCTTAACTAATACGGGCAAGCAAGATAACGATTTTCATACTCGAGACTCGCACTCGGCGTATCTCCGGTTGTAGGGTAATTTTGTAATTTTAAACACTCGCTAACCAATTACCGTGAATGGTGGAGTTATCAAAGGACTTGATATTGCATGTTAAAGCGCCAGGAAACTTACAATGATAATTTATCTTTTTACAAAAAATCTTTTCACGCAAAATCGCTATTGATTTTCAATTTCGAGTTACGCTTACTTTTTATTCATTTTCCTGAGTTTCCGATTTTAGATTTGAATTATTACGGCGCTTTTTTGTCATTGAATTTTCATGATTAGCGATTACAGCTCTTGACTAGTTCCGCGTAAATCAATTCCACTCGTAAACTCTTGCAAAAAGGATATAAGTATTTATTTAATAGACGAAAACTGATAAATTAATCTTAAAAAAAATACTCATAATATAATTTTAATGAACTCTCGCTTAGGTAAATACCGAGTGAGGCGTAAATTTCCACTGCCTCGGACGATTTGGGACGGGGAGGAGACGTCGTATTGTTTCAAAGAAAAATCACGATCGGTGTTGAGGCAGTGGTACGAGAGCAATCAGTATCCGTCGCCCCGGGAGAAGCAGGAACTCGCGGAGACGACCGGACTCACCACCACTCAGGTCAGCAATTGGTTCAAGAATCGTCGGCAACGGGATCGAGCTTCCGAGCACAAGTGAGTTGTACACTGCTATTGATAAGCATATATTTTTCATTGGTATTTCGTATTTCTTTATTGTTTTAAATGCTGATAGAAAGATGCTTACGCTTTTATAATGATGTTAATTCAAAACAATTAATCAAATATTCAGCTTAAAACAAAAGTTTTAAGATCGTATACACCTACTCATCTTTAATCTCGAAAAAAAAAAAAAAAAAAAAAAAAAAAAAAAGTTCTTTCTAAAAGTCGAAAAGTCCACATTTGTTCGTGCGCAATTGTTTTTTTGTCCGATCCGCAAAAACAACATCTCAAGCGCATCAACTTCCCCCAAAGCTTGGTTATTGACTTTCGTCAAAAAGTTCCTCGGAGTCGTTTGGAAAATCTCGTAACCTTTAAAGTTTGGTTTATATACATATATATATATATAAATGGTTGGCGTAGCCGTTCGAGTGTCAAGGTCCGCTTGGAAAACAAAACGAGCGAATCCTAAGCACATATACCGGGGAAAATTAGTTCGCAAGAGAAAGAGGGGGAGAGAGAGAGAGAGAGTAAAAACTGAGAGGGCGAAGAGTCAAGCCTTTGACAAAAACAAATAATTGCCCGGTTTTCTTTTCCTTTGTAACGAGCGCTTTTCGGGGCCTTGGGCCATTTCTTTTCGGTCGAGTTAATGCGCCCGCGATAGAAGGGGGAGAAAAGCCCGGGAAGCTCGTTAACCGCGCGTTTCGTAAATATAGGGAAGCTGTACACTCGTTATGGCAGAGGAATTGGTTAAATGGGATAAACAAATGCGTCTCTCTCTCACTCTCTCTCTCTCTCTCTCTCTCTCTCTCTCTCTCTCTCTCCCTTTGTGTATGTGCAAAAGCTTCAAGCCGCTGCTTATAAATGTTTACACGTTCGATGTAGAACGAGGGTTCATGGTCAAAAATATTTTTTTATTTATAGGATTTTTATTTTCATAAATCATTTTAAATTTCAAAAAATAATTTGAAAAATAATTATTGGAGCAATAAGCCCAAAAAATATAAAATATTTTATGGATAAATTTTAAAAATTTTATGAAAAAATAAAAAAGACCCGACAAAACGAATTTCTTCGTTTCTTATGCACCGAAATAAGCGCTTAGGAGCGAGGTGACGAAAAAACTTCGTCGAGGAAGTCCGAAGAGATTTTTATTTCGTTGAATGAAGTCTCGTCGAAGTTTGCGTGAACGCATATACGTGAGAATGCATACACGTACTCGTGTGCGCGACGAAGAGAGAAAGAGCTAGCGAGCGACCGCGACACGTAGGGTTCGTGTTGTTTCCCGAAGGTCGTTGTTCCAGATCCGATTTTAGATCCCCGACGCAAGCGGCCGACGCGAGTTAGCGCTAGCGTTAAACTCTTAAGCGTAATGCGTGACGTGTACATCCCGCGCGCGATTCACGCGACACACTTTCCGCGCTGGCTCTTCTTCCCTGTGTCTCTCTCTCTCTTTCTCTCTCTCTCTCTCTTTTTTTTTTTTTTTTTACTTTCATCCTTTCTTTTTCTCTCTGTTTCTCTCCTCGAACGTTATTATTTCGAAATACTATGGATTTTTATCGCGATTACGATTACGTACATTCCTTACGCGTATACTCTTTTACGTAAAGAAAATAAGAAAAAAATAAAAAATAAAAAACAATGAAAAGATGTATAGGAATTTGTCGAAGAAACGTTTTTTTGTTTTTTGTGTGCACCGTGTCCTTTTATTTTGATCGACGCAGTTGGCGGACGCGGAAGTGCGCGACGTTAATTCGATGTCTTTCATTCATTCGTTCACACAGCGCCGCGCGCTCGATTCATTTATGCACACATTACCGCTTAATTAGTAACTGGTAGTTAATTTTATTTTCCCGTTGACGTATACTCGAGAACGTTTTATTAGCATAATAATTACGCGCAATGGATTTGTAATTAAATAACTAAAGCCTCCGTATGCGATAAATTTTTTAATAATTGATTCGGTTATTGACGTTTATTTATTGATGTGAATGAACGAAGATATTGTTTTTTTTTCCTTATTAACGGTAACATTAATATTTGACGTTGATTTGTACATTTATTTTATGAATTTAAATGTTATTTAACGTGGTCGATAAAAAAAATTAATAAATTATCTTGATTTTCTTAATAGCGTGCGATGACAGCTTGATGAAACATTGAATGTTATCAAGATTTTATGCGCTTAATTAAAACTTTGTATTGCAATTTATTTAATGCAATTTTTTTTTTTTTTTTTTTTTTTTTTTTTTTTTACCGTAAATAAAAGTTGTTGTTGTCCAATATTCCCATAGCCTAAGTAAAAATCTACTCGCTGTCGACTAATCACTCATTCGACAACGAACGCGCGTTAAAAAGCGACGTCGTCCTCGAAGTCCTCGTCCTCGCGGGGTGAACAAGGAGAGAGAGAAAGAAAGAGAGAGAGAGCGCGCAGGTCAGCTATGACTTCTCGTGGCTTGCTAACGATACAGAGAGAGAGAGAGAGAGAGAGAGAGAGAGAGAGAGAAGCGCAGGTCAGCTATGACTTCTCGTGGCTCGCTAACAATACAGAGAGAAAGAGAGAGAGAGAGAGAGAGAGAGAGAGAGAGGAAGTGGGAAGCACCACCGTGGCGAGAGAGTCACGCGCGTACCTACGCCACACGCGCGGCCGCACGAGCGAACACACAACACAGAAAGAGATAGAGATACAGAGAGAGAGAAAGAGAGAGAGAGAGAGAGAGAGAGAGAGAGAGAGAGAGAGAGAGAGAGAGAGAGAGAGAGAGAGAGAGAGAGAGAGAGAGAGAGAGAGAGAGAGAGAGAGAGAGAGAGAGAAACGCGCGTATCGAATTTCTTTATGGCTTCTGTGTGTATATTCCCATAGACATCGGAGTCGAACACACAGGATCGCCTTGTGTGTATACGTCTCTTTCCATACGCTCTTCTTTTCCTTTCTTTTCTTTTCTTTTTTTTTTTTTTTTACCTTTTTTTTTACCTTTTTTGTATCTTTTTTGCTTTCCGTTTCTTCTTTATTCGTCCTCTTTTTCTCTCCCTCTTCATCCTGCTTCTTTTCGCGCGAGCTCGCATCGTTTCCTTATTGAAGCAAACTGTCTCCTCTCGATTCTTTTTCACCGTCCGATCGATGCACACGCTGCTGCTTCTGCTGATAGTGTCCATGTCCTTTTTCTTTTTCGTTCGCGGCGAAAATGTTAACTTTTACGATGCCTCGTTGCTCGCTTTGTAGGAATTTTTTCAACTGGACAAATGTTTTTAGGTCTAACGAGCTATAAGTTACGTTTGAAGTTAATTTTTTTTTTTTAAATTAAAAAATTCAACGTCGATGTGGATTTTTTTATTCTAAAATATAAACATATCTGCTCAAAGAAACTTTTTTTACGTTATAGCGAACTGTATAAAAGTAACCTTTGTTAAAGTACGAAATACATTAATTTTTCTCAAAAACGATAACGAATTTAAGCGAAAATACACAACTGAAAAAATATAAAACAGATACCGTTTTGCGCACCCGTAGAAGAGAAACGGCAAGGGTCGACCGATAAGTTGATCGATTGATGGGTGGAATATTGATTACAGGAAATCCTACAAAGAGAGGAAAAAAAAAGAGAGAACGAGAAGAGTAAGTTCGATTAACTCGTGAAATATTGAGCACTCAATTGAACTTGACGTGTACCGTGCATTCATATTATTCATATTAAAAATAAAAGTAATTGCCTTTTATTCGTGTAATTTTATTGTGCATAAATATTTTCATGAAATTTTCACAATTAAAAATTAGCGTTTTAATTCGTTGAATTCGTTTTTGAAAATTATATATAAAACGAATAAGATTATAGGATCGACGCGAGATGTTTACAATTAAATGGGTATTATGATAAATAAATTAAAACATATCAATTTTCCAAAGCACTTTTAAGCACACCAAATTCATTCTTTATCAAATTAGCGTATAAAATTTAAAAAAAAAAATAGTTAAACGTTGTTAAAATTTTTCATCGTCTAAAAACAAAAGCTAAAATAATTAAACAATTCATTAAAAGTATTCTTAACGAAAGAATATCAACTTCATCAAGAGACAATCCTAACTAAAACATATTTTTTGCTCTCTCTCTCTTTCGAAAGAGAGAGAAAGAGAAAGAGAAAGAAAAAGAGAGAGAGAGAGAGAGAGAGAGAGACAAACGGTTACCCGGTAAAAAGCCCCTCGGGACGGGGGCGTAATCGTGGGCGTGCGTTTTTCTTTTTTTTTTTTTGTTTTTTTTTTTTTTTTTTTGTTGTTTTACACAGAAGCAAGAAAAAAGAAGCACATGTCCGATCGCGCTCTAAAAAAAGAGAGAGAGGAGAAAGGGAGAGAAGAAAGAAACGAGTCCCCGCGGCACTTTTATCGTTCTCGTTTGAGTGGCAAGCCGCACATTGCGATGCTCACTTTCTGTGTGTCTGTGTGTGTGTGCGTGTGTTTCCTCGCCGGGATTGCTCTTTGCGTTAAGCTAATTTTATCAACGCTGCGCTTTATTCGCGAATTATGTAAAGTGCGTCTTTCGTACGCCTTACTTGGTTTACAAATGTTTTTTTATCTTTCTTTTTTTTTTTTCTCTTCGCGTTATCTTTTATTTTTGTTTTTTTTTTTTTTTTTGTTTTTTACGGTGTGCTTATTAGATTCCAAAATTGAAAGATTCGGATGTAACGATTCTTCCTTGTTGTTACATAGAAATTAACCTCCTTTTATTTTAATTAATTACTTAATTTTTTTATGGCACATGAATATATTTCAGTCGACTAATGTTTATCTTTATAGTAATCGTCTCCGTTAAAATTTTTTTTTATCATTTGCCCTTTATACGCTTTCGTAAAAATAAATGGAATTACGCTAATCTACCGTAAGACCTTTATTCTCCAAAGTCAATAAAAAACAATCCTTGTGAGTTTATTAAATAACGTAGCCTTCCAAAAATATTTTTCACAACCTCAGCTCGGTATATAAGTCATCGTAATTTCTTATTTCCGATGACATAGCTAAATTTCTTAATTTTCTTCTTTGCATGCGATTGTTCAATTGTTTGTTGTTTCTTCGCCGATAAGCCAAGACGATGATAAAGAAAGGAAGAAAAAGAAAAAGAAAAAAAAAAAATAGTTAAGAAGGACCAAAGAAAACAAAGCTTTTAAGCGGCGCCATCGAAGCTAGCGCTTTCAGCATCTTTCTTATCGTCCCTCGTTGTGTGTATATATAAACATATGCGAGAAATTAACGCTCGCGATCATCTTTTCTCGTTAGCTCTTACCCCATGGAATGTGCGCGAAGGTCTTCGTATATGAAGAATATGGATATTATACATACGTACAACAGTTTCGTAAGCAGAAAAATTGAGCACGCATTTCTTGGTACTAACATTTTCGCTGATGCACTGTTTGTTCCGCGTGTTATTTCTTTCGTTGTTTTTTTTTTTTTTTTTTTTTTTTTTCTTTTCTCTCGTTTATCGTTATTTTTATCGATGCGACCAGCGCTCGTAAGTTTGTAGGTGAGATGTCGGGCTTTGGTCATGATACGTTATGAAAGATTCGCAAAAATTGCGTCCTACTTTGTTGTGTAAAAACTGTATCGTTTTACAATGTCATAACGAGCTCTTGAATGTAACGACTGCGTGTATTTTTTTTTTTTTTTTTCTTTTTCTTTTCTTTTTCTTGTGCTGAAAATCGCGATATGGAAATCGTAAAACAAGCTTTGCAAACGTTGAAAAAATTTTCTGCAATCTTGTTTTTACGTAAAAGAGCAAAATCAGTACTTATACACATTAACGAAAAGCTTCAAGCCCGAAGTCAATCGATTATTTTCGATTAGCTTCTGTACGCGTCGCGAGCGTCATGGCCAAAATTACGGAAGAGGAATGAGAAAAAGTCATCATCGTGTGTGTAATAGGAAAAGAGAAAGTCGAGTGCCGAAAGTATATACACAGCATAGTCAAAAGCTCGCGGTAATGGCTTCGTTATTCTTCTCTCTTTTTCTCTCTCTCTCTCTGTCTCTCTCTGTCTCTCTCTCCTTTCGCTTTCCTTTCACCCTCTTCATACAAACAAAACATCGTTAATGTACCTATACACACAGACACATCCTTTTACCAGAAAAGAGAGCGGGAGAGAAAGAGGGAAAGCTTAACTTCACGTTCATTATAAGCATTGCGCATCCAATGATCCTCTCTCTCTCTCTCTCTCTCTCTCTATTTCTACCTTTTTTCAGCTTTTGTCGATCGTTCGCATACAGTACACACGTCTCGGTGTGTTTGCGCGATAGCAGCAGCAGCAACTTTGACTATTAGGGGCGCGTGCGCTGTACCTCGTGCTTTTGACGATTTCGATGCAATCGTCGCAGCTGTTATTTTATTATTGCAACTACTTTTCGAGCTGTAATTAAGTTTATACATTTGTTTTTTTTGTTTAGCTTAAATTATCGATCGTAATTGTTTAATTTGAACTTGCCTATTTAATGATATGATTTATATTGGGATGAAGTATTTTACATAGTAAATTGTGTATAAATAACTTATTGGAAACTTTGATTACGTAAATTTGATATAATTCGGTGTCGCTCATCTGTTTGATTTTGATTTCGTTTATTAAATCCGCATTATAATTCCATTCTAAATAATACGTTAGAAGTTGTTAAACAATAACGATCTTTGCCATTGTCGATATTATATTTTATCATCATATGCGTAATGTAACTAAATTAATGAAAACATCGTTTGCAATAGAAATACGATTGTCAAGAAATATAATATACGTTGCATTATGAAAGTTTCAATAATATTATTAATATAATTACGGTAATTACGTAATATATACATCGCTCGAATTTCGTTAAAGATAATAATAATATCTCGAGAACTATTTTTTACATTTTATTCGATTTTTTTCTTTATTCTTTTTCACTATATTTCTTTATTTTTGATAACTTAGAAAAATTGTAGAAAGTACATATAAAATTGATTTTAATGTACGAATGTCGAACGCATCCGTTATGAATATGACATCAGATGTAACTAAACCGATAAAAATTCGTACGCATACGAAGAATTTCCCGCTCGAAATTGATAAAGAGCCAAGATATGCGAAACTTTTTATACGTGGAAGCTGCGTCATTCGTTCGTCGACGTTTTCCTTCGCGCCCTTCGTTTTCTCATTCCGTGCCGGCGTTATTATAAACATCAAGGATTAACGATTAAGCCGAACCGCTTACGCATATATAGTTATCGCGATGCGTTTGTTTATAAAAGCAAAGAAAGAAGAAAAACAAAACAAAAAAAAAAAAAAAACGTTTACAATAAAATGAAGCCCTTATCAAATCGAATGCATTCGTGCATGCGTTTCTGATGGATGTATTCTCCGAACGATGGCTTCTTTGTACTTTTTTTTTTTTTTCTTTTGTTTTGTTTTTTTTTTTTTTTTTTTCTTTTTTTTTTCGTTTTATCCGCGGTGGAAAAAATTAACGTCTCGACAAAGGATATATTGCTTTTATTTGTTTGAAGGTTGTTTTTATGGACGTTGGTTATACGACGCTGCAATAAAACAAAGTTTCAAATTTCAATGATCTTCGGGCGAAAGTTGTTCGGTTGGTAGAGATTTTTTATTTATTTATTATTTATTTATTTATTTATTTATTTATTTTTGTTTGTCAATTTTGCGTTATCAAAAACTTATAACCGGACAATTCTTAAAAAATGGAAGTCCAATAATATTTAATTTAATCACGAACGATTGTATGTTGTCGTATTTAACATAAACAAATATTAAAAAAATAAATGTCCACACAATGCGTATTGCTTTAATCCGATGTATATATAGGTCTGCAATATTTCGTTACTTAAGAAGCGACTCTGCGCGCGTTAATTAGGTCGCATGCCTTACCTATGACTAATGCAAACCGCAAATCACAACGTAAAAACTGCGCTTTCATTACATCCTTCTCTCTACGTACATATTAGACGAGACGAACAAATTAATCAACCATCCATCGTGAATAAAGTAATCACTCTTAAAAAATAATCCAAAATAGAAAAAAATAAAAAAAATAAAAAAAAATTTATATATATTACCACTTGTTTTCAAAATCCACCAGAAAAAAAAAAAAAAAAAAAAAAAAAAGAGATGTCATTGCCACGTTTACCCATCATCACGACCGTTTTTCGTCTTCCATGTGCACTTCCGCGTATACGTCATACTTGAGAAAGAGGAAGAAAAGAAAACACACATCGGCCACGAATGAGACTACATAGCGAACGGAAAAGCGACGTTTTTACGAAAGAGAAGAAAATCCGGCAGCTGGATAATTCTCTCCCTCTAAGAAAGAATAGGATAGAAGCTGTAGGGAAGGGATATAGGGAAACGGGGGAAAAAAGAGGCGTAGACGCCGGAAATAAGGTGGGAGAGAGCGAGCGAGGGGTTGACAATGCCAAGGGGATGGCTGAGCCAATATTGACTCTCTGGGATGGCTCTGGGGGGGGAGACCCTTGAAGAAAGTCGAAGGGTGGCGCTTCCTTTACCCCCTCTCTAACCTCTATAAGTTTCTCCCTCGCGCGAAGGCAACGTCTGTATACGATGTGCTCTACTCGTCTCCGCCGTCGTAGTCGCCGTCGTCATCGTCGTCGTAGTTGGAATCTCGATGGCGGCGACGATGAGTTTGGAATAAGTACGCGATTATTACTTCGTTTTAATCTCGTGCCATTCGTTTGTTTGTTTTCGTTTTCGCTGCTTCTTCACTTTGCTTTTTTTCTTTTATTTAACGTTATTGTTTACTAAAAGATGAATGAGTAATAAGAATGGGCATTATTTTTTTATCGTTTCGTTATCGATTGACTTTGTGTTGACGAAGTATTGATTTCATTTCGTTCCCGCTAAGAAGAGATAAATTAGGTGGAAAAAAAAAACTTGAAGAAAATAATTTAAATAGCGATACATTTTCTAAGATTACCATTACGATTATTATTAAACTTTAACAATAATTTAAATTAAAATTTAATTATATTTTAAAATATATGTAACAATCCCAAAATTTCTTCGCGACAATAGCGACCAACGAAAATATTGCTTTGAATATAACTTATAAAAGTGTACAACTACACAAATCAAAATAAAAGATTAAAGAAAATAAAGACGAGGAAACGTAAGGACAATACCCCATGCAGTACGAAAAACACGTTGACTATAGATAACTAGCGAACGGGGCATCGAGATCGACGCTAAAATAGAAAATACAAAGGATATGGATATAAATCGATCGGGATCGGGCGCCGGCGCTGCCCACGTTTCGTCTGCGCAGCTGTGCGCCGCTATATAGCGCGATTAAATCGCCGGGATTTTTCAAAGGAATAAATATCGTGGCGATTGTCGACGCGAGAATGTATGCGTTTATATTTTGGATTTACCATTTTATTGTTTTAAATTTTTCTATTCCTCTTTCTTATTAAAAAAAAAAAAAAAAAAAAAAAAAGGAGGGAAACGAACGGTCGAGTTTAAAGTATCCAAATAATAATTAAAACAATTAAAAAAAGTTTCGTGACCGAAAAATAAGAGCACCGACGTATCGTAACACGGCCATGATGTTCACCGCGTTGCCTCTCTTTTACGGCCATTTTCGACCCGCACGTATGTATATATATATATGTATAACATTTTCAACGCCGCAAAAAGCACAACGAGGCAGCAAACGGCGAAGCAAAGGGAATCCAGCCGCGTTAAAGAAGAAGGGCCCCCTTCATTTTTTATTTATTTTTTATTTTCGAGCGCTAAAAAAGAGAGAAAGAGAAAAAGATCCTGTCAAATCTTGACAGGTTGTCGGAGGAATCCTCCCATATGGCCCCCGCGCACACACATACGCGCACGCGTACGGTAGCGCGCGCGGCAAAAACCCGCCTCATTCGTGCCGCTCCCTCTTCTTGCACTTACGCGTATTCTCTGTCTCTTATTTTTTTTTTTTTTTTTTTTTTTTTTTTTTTTTTTTTTACTCTCTCTCTCTTTCTCTGTCGCTCGCTCGTTCGCACAATCACTGCCATTCTCCCGCTTTTTCTTTCCCTTTTACCTCTTTATTTTTCTCTATTTCGTTTTAAGGTTCGAGGTAGGGAAAAAAAGAGAACAATCCTCTCTCTCTCTCTCTCTCTCTCTCTCTCTCTCTCTCTCTCTCTCTCTCTTTCTCTCTCTCTTTCTCTTTTAGTAGGGAAGGAAGGGGATAGAAGGGTCCTTTCATTCATGCACGCATTCTCAGAATATGCCTCGCGTATACGTATGTGTATATATATATATATATCCACACGTGCTCGCACGGCCTCCGCCTTTCGTGAAACGTGCGAGCACGCGTGATGCCTGCCTCCTCGTTTACTCTCATAAAGTGTGTGTATACGTGCGTGTGTGTGTGTGTGTGTGTGCGCGCGTGCGGTTGTACTCTGCGCGCTCTTCGCATATCCTTCGCTTGTTCTTTACTCGGATTATATGCGACCTCTTAATAACGTCTTGCGTGTGTTCCTTGAATCTCCGAGATTCTTCGAGGATTTTTTTCCTGTACTTGGAATACCACCGCCTCCGAATTAGGCGCGAGTATTTTCGTTAATTTTTTATCTTTTTTTTTTTTTTTTAATTCAATGAAATAGATTAGAAAAAAATTTTTTTTTTTTTTTTTCATGTTCAACTTTATGCTCATATGCCATACCAGATCCACGCATAAATTTTTATTCGGAATAAAAAGAAACACGTATGCTCGCGCACACTACACCGCTTACTACGCACATCCTGGCGCGTTAAAATGGCGACAAAATACGTCGCTCGGAAAACACGCTTAGCACGCTTACATCGTAACTTATCGCTAATTTAGCTTGTTAAATTAACTTTACCGGTTAGTAACATGAAATTTAATTGTAATTGATATTCCCCTTACTTAAGATACTAAAAATTATCGATCGATTATAATTTCGAGGTAAAAGTATACTTATACATTTTAGTCGCTATATAAAACGTATCTTTTTTCTCTCTCTCTCTCTCTCGTGTAAATAGCGCATAGAAAATTTAAATTTTACAACCTCATATAAAATTCTTTCCTTGCATTAACATTTGTTATATTCGTTTGTTTCTACTTCGGCATAATTAAATTTCACTGCTGTATAAAATAATAACGTATCATTATCGTATAATGTTACGAAGACGGGAATTGTCGTCTTAAAATTTTCATCCTTTTCCTTTATTTTCTACGTAAAACTGTATAAAAAATGTACAAGTGCCTGTACTTTCACATTAAAATAACTTTCAAACAGAATATTTTTTTAATACAAAAGCATAGCAAATTTTAATTAATTTTAAGAAATAAAAATTCTGTTTCGAAAATCATTTGTGCACCGTCGATGTTTACGTCTCGTTTTCCTCCGGCATAAAAGCAAGTTCTCGTAAACGCGATGCAAATTAGCAAATTTGCGGCGCTCACAAATTCCGTTGAATAAAATTTACCATTTTAAAACGAAATGTTTCGTCCGAATAATTGAAAAAGAAAAAAAAAAAAAAAAAAAAAAAAATAAATAAAAAAAAAGAAAGAACAAGAAAACGCGCGAGTATTACTCGTTAAAGCCTCGGCGCTTCACCTACTTTCGTCTCCTCTTTCTTAAACGTTCGTCTCTTATGCGTGATTTCAAAGATGCATATACCACGGTAAACTGGACATTTGATTGTTTTCGAAGCCCCGGAACTCGATGATGATTGTGTATTTTATTATACCGGCTGGTTTAATAAAGATACGCGACTCGCGCGGTGCCAAGTGTCCATAGATTCGTCTCGAGACACGGCGTCTCGCGTGTGCATAACGCGCTCGCGAACTTGTCGGCGTTATACTCGTTTAAATAGATCTTTCAGACGCTTAACTTTAACGTTTAACGCGGGGCTCTGGATATTATGAAGCACGTGCCGCTGTGTACATGTGTGTGTGTGTACTCGAGAGCTATAACGCTCGGATGTATAGCTCTGCTCTCGGAGATCTTTTTGCATATGTACCCTCTTTTTCCTTGCTTTTCATCTCTATTCTTCGCTTATACTCTCACTCTCTCTCTCTCTCTCTCTCTCTCTCTCTCTCGCTCGCTCGCGCTCGCGGATACACTTAGGAGTTCGAGTTACATAATAGAGCCATTAATATCAATGGCAATTAGGCGTTTCTGAGGTTGTCTGGCTCGGCAATTCCGCGCTCCACGAGAGATGCCACACTCGCACAATGTTCTCTTTATCTCTCTCTCTCTCTCTCTCTCTCTTCGCTCTCGTTTTTGGATGTGCTACTCTACAACTATATACGCGCGACCGCCTGCGTCTTATTCTTATTCTCGTTTCTCGACTCGCTAAAGTAAAATCGTGGACGGGGAGGAACGAAGGGGCGGAGGGATAAGAGGGACCGTACTTTTAGCACTTCTAGTCTTTCGTGTCTCATGCCTCTCTCTTTCTCTCTCTCTCTTTTTCTTATTCACTCTTTGTCGGTGGAAGTCGTCGTTGCGCAAAAACCGCGTGCGTATACTCGTGACTCATACGGAGTTTTGCGGAGAGGAGACGGGAGGACGATGGGAATAGGAACGAGCGAAGGAGAAAGAGAGGGGAAAGCGAACGAAAAATCGATCGACGACGAAGTCGTTCAAGTGCAGCTTTCGTCGCTACGAAGATTCGGCAAACGTTAACATCGGTGCGAGAAAACGGCCCGATGATTTTCGATTTTTCGACGGGGTCGATTTACGTTTCTATCTATATATACGTAGCGGAGATGCAATTAAATTTGAAAATATTTGCGTTATTCGATAATTCCGAATTTCTTCGCAATAAACATTATATGATATAAAGATGTAATGCTGGTAAGTATTAAAATTATATTAAACCAATGCAGAAAAGAAATAAAGAAAGGACACAACGATTACTTTGATAAAACGAGCACGAATCGATCTACGCAAAAGTTCCCTTACGAAAAACTGCCGAACAACGCGTCGTAATCCAATTAAAATCAACGCGCTCTCGAAAAATCATATCTCCTCGTCCTTTTTAGCCACACGGACGTACGCTTAACAATAATCACGCGCGCGCGCGCGCGCGCGAATCGTCAGCGGCCATTCTGGCCTTCCGTAACTCCTGCATATGGATATATGCACACACACACACACATGTATATCTCGTATACACTCGTACATATAGTTATATACACGGGGATATATCTCTACACGGTGTCGAGTTACACGCACGCACGAACTACCACACCGAGATGCTCCTCTCGGTGGTGCACACAAGGCTTATGTAAATATACGGTAAGAGTGCGACGCAGTTCCGCGCAACTCTGTATCTTTGTCTCTCTCTCTCTCACTATCTCGTTCTCATAAAGTAGAAATACGCGTCGTTTTTTCACCTATATGCAAACCGCGCGTGTCTAAGCGTGCACCGCGACGAGTTTGAGCTCTTTCTTCTCGAAATCGCGAACGCGGAACGGTTGGGTGATGTGCTGCCTGCCGTAGCGTTGCGACTGCTGAGTTTTGCTTATGACAGAATGGTGCTTCCTTCTTCTCTTTTTGACTTTTGCGTTTTTGAATTTTCCTGTTTATTACCGTTATTTTTTTTTTTTTTTTTTTTTTTTTTTCTTTTTGTAAGACTTTTTTGCCGAAGATATAATACTTTCGATGTCTGTCTCATTTATACCAACGTTTGATAATTAAACAATGTTAGTTGCTTTATTAAAAAGTTATTGAATTTTTGAGATTTTTTTTCTTAAATAATAGTAATTTCGATAAAAAAAAAAAAAAAAAAAAAAAAAAGTAATTCAAACATATCCGAATTAAAAAACGTTTCCTAAATCATGAAAAACTCATACGACCGCAAAAATGGTAAACGACGCGTTCTTTTACCCTCTTCAACCTTTCACGATAGCTTTTCGAGCAGCTTTTCTCGACGAGCGGCGCCTCGTAACCGATGAACCGATGAACGTGAAAAGGGAAAAAAAAAAAAAAAAGACGAAGGAACGAAAAGGTATAAAGAAAACGATCGGAGGATTTCAAGAGTGAAAGAGAGAATTCTCTCTTTCTCTCGGTGGGTGGCGTATATATGCGTGAGTTCGCCGTCGGTTATTTTTTTTCTTCTTTTATTCGTTGCTCCTTTATTTTTCCTTTTTATTTTTTTTTTTTTTTTTTTTTTTTTTATACCGTTGTGCATTTCTTCAACGTATTATAAACAAGAGGGCGGCGTTCGACCGAGCGAAATCCCCTTTTAACCGGTAACAAATTCGATAATCGGCTGTTTTAGAAGCACGCGCTCGGGTATAAGGGAAGATCGCGGTGTGTCGGAAATTTTTATCAGTCGTGGGTAAACCATGCTCTTAACTATTCGTTAATTTTTTTTTTTTTTTTTTTTTTGTCTGTGCTTGCTATTTAATTAAGCCATTATGAAAATATTCATATTTTTTTTTTTTTTTTTTAATCATTAGATTTTCAAAATTATACCAAAATTTATTGACATATAAGAAATTTTACTATTTTGTTTTTTGTTTATTGAAAAGAAAAAAAGTTTAAACTCATTTTTTAATAATGGAATACTGAATTATATAGCGAAAAAAGAAAAAAATAAATATCTCTAATCGCATAAACTACTAATGGCCGAACTAAAGCGCTCGATAATTATTCATTCATCCATGAAATATCTCTCATCCATACCGCCTATTTCTCACTCTAAACAGACCTTTTTTATTTTTGTTTTTTCTTCGCTTTTCAATACAAGACGGTATACTTGTTCATAAGTTAGCTCAAAAACTACTACCGAAAAATATACACACGCACACACGCACAGACACATCGACTTCCCTCGTAATCCGGATAAAAGATTTCGAAACACCGAAAGCGTTTTAACGCGATTGTGCTTCTTCTTTGTATTATGCGCTCGTCGTTGAATAAGACATATATATATACGCACATATAATAACACGCAGAATAATATTACTCGACGAATTTTTTCGTTTTTCTTTGCGTTCGACGCTTGTATACACGCGTATACGTATTATTTTTTATTGCGAAACGTACATATATGTGTATATATATATATTTATGTATACGCTTGTTACGTACGTACAACGATTATATACAAAAGGTGAAAAGAAAGAGATAAGGTGTTCTTTTCGTTGACTTGTCAAATTTACCTCTTAATCCCCGTTTAATGCGCATCACACGCTTGGATTGAATTGGGGTGGCATTCGTTCATCGTTTATTTATATTAAGCGGATTAGAAAAGTTATCTTCGATCTATTAACTTCTTGCTTCTTTTCATTTCCTTTTTTTTTATTTTTGGCTTCTTTCTTGCTTGTTTTATATTTTTTATCCGCGTAAAATATGCATGGATGAAGTTGCGAATTGATCACGTTGTAAAACGTTATTTACTTTATGTATTTTAACATGTTAATTTTAAAATTTTTATTTCTTTAAAACACATCTAATTATATTTATCTTCGGAAAAATATTTAAATGGTAAAAATAATATTATTCAAAATTTTTCAAAGAATAGATATTAAAAATTAAATATATTTGAAAAAAAAAAACTAAGATTTCATCGGACGTTTAATTGACGCTGTCAAAATTCATTAAGCTCATATTCCAAAAACAACAATTACTCGTTCAGCCATAAGAACGTAATTCAAAATTAACGATAAATCAGATGAAAAGTCTCCCACAATATTATCGTTTCTCCTTAGAAAAACTATTTACGTGCGACAAATTTATGATTCCAACGTTCGCATATCCGTTTCTAAAATTTCAACAATTCGTTAAGAAAACTCGCGTTTGCATTCTCGTTTTCAAAATTATTTTTTTCCCCGTTTAAAAAAAAATCATATTCCTCTCTTGATCGCTTGTCAAGACTCGCTAACTCCGCGAGAGAGAATAATAATCGTTTTTCGCGCAAGCTTTTAAAAAGAAAAACGAACGGCGACGGCGAATGAGAGGGGCGAGGTGTCGTTCTCTTGTCAAACGGCCAAACGAACGGTTGACTGACAACGAGATGCGAGTCTCGAGAGCCCGAGCCGACGTTTCGTCACCGATGTAAATATAAATATCTGCGAATTGGAAATGCGCGCGCGCGCGCGTGTGTGTGTGTGTGTGTGTGTGTGTGTGCGTGTGTGTGTGTGTCTTGTTTGTAGTTTTAAATAACAAACGTTCTAATTAACTTTCGTCGTTGATTCTTTCTCTGTGTTTTTAAATATGTTTATTTCATGTTTAGTAGGTGATTTATGGTCTTGTAGTTTAAATATATTGCTAATCATTTTTATTTAATTAATTACTAATTAAAGGTTTAAAATCAACGAAGTATATTAAAGATCGAAGAAAAAATTTATCTTCATACATAACGGTACCATTTTCCGCTAAAAAAAAAAAAACTTATAATTATCAGATCTACATCTGCGGAAGGAAAAAAGTAAAACAACAAAACAAAACTAAAAGGTGTAAACATCCCAAAGAAGACTTTTCAATTTCAAGTTAAAACAAGCACCGTCATCATCCTCGTCGTTTCTTTCTCCAAGCTTACCTCCCTTTCTCTCTTTCTCTCTCCCTTACGAGCCAACAAACCGATCTTCCAAAGTCTCGCGAGCATCGCAGCGGGAGGATACGGACACCCGCAAAAACTCGAGCAACCCGTGTTAAACTCCGCAGCTCGGACTCGTCGCGCGCGTCCAAGTTTCTACCCTCATCCCCAAGAAAGTTAGAGAGAGAGAGAGAGAGAGAGAGAGAGAGAGAGAGAGAGAGAGAGAGAGAGAGAGAGAGAGAGAGAGCGAGAGAGAGATAGTTTGTAAACTCACGAAAACCCGATGTGTACACGGAAGGCCGAATTTTCCATTATTTTAAGACCCCCGGAGAAATTTTCTTCTTTTTTCCTTCTCTCATTTTATCCTATCTGCTTATAGAATCAGCTGCCGCGATGCAGAAGATGCGCCACTTACCTTCGTTTTTTTTTTATTTTTTTATTTTTTTTTTTTTTGCCCATTGCTCTCTTGGAATATCACCTGCCGGGAAATAGACCCACGCGCGTTGAAGAAAAAAAGAAAGAACCGTATGTGGTAAACAATGGATGTGTGTGTATGTGTGCTCTGTCGATGCTCGTTTATTTATTTCCTTTTCTTCTTCGTTTTTTTATTATTTTTTTTTCTTTTTTCTTTTTTTTTTTTTTTCTTTGCTCTAACTATACTGGGACTGATTTTACGGAGAATGAAATTTATGAAGGATTTTTTACGATTTTTTTATGCAAAATTTTCAAAAAATTATTTATTACCTCGTGATTTTTGTTAAAATTAAATGTTTTCCTAGTGCTTCGGTATTATTGTGTAAGGATTTGTTGAAACGATGAAAACTCATCTCGACTTAGTTTATATTATACATGTATAATTTCAGTATACTTTATTACGTTTCACAAAATCCACATCCTGCGCATAAACTCGCCCACAAAATTTTCAGCGTCGAAATTCAAAATTAATCATTTACATAACGTCGGCGCATATCGTAAGATTAAATAAACAATAAATCCCCTTTTCCACGGCACGGTCGCGACTCGTTCGCAACGATGAACTTGTGATTGATTAACTTTAAACGCTTTACTTTGTACAAAACTTGCCCAACGCGTGTTTTCTCCGGCTTTTAAATAATATAGACGCGAATATTAATATCTCGAATAATAACACACGTGTACATAAGCATCGCCTTCCGCTTTTCTTAAATTTTCCGAGTGCCACGCCGACCGTGATTAATATATTATCGCGAATCGTTCGGCCTTGTCGCTCTCGTGAATATTCGCTTTGCTTAAGTAAAAGAATGAAAACGACAACGGCAGCGAAATGAAATAATGACAAATTAGGGTTACGCGCTATGAATCTCGTACACGATATCTTGTCTCTACCTCTCTATGTCTGTTTTTCATCTCTCCTCGATGTGTGTGTGTGTGTGTGTGTGTGTGTATTTGTGTGTATACACTCTCCTTACCACTATATCGTTAAAAGATAAAGAGGGCGAAATACTCGTTGACTTTTTTGCGTCGTCGGATCGAAAAGCGTGAAGCGCGTCGCGCTCGCCGGACGCGTCTGTGTTCGTAAGTGTGCCGCTCGGATAAATCGTCGTTTACGCCCCCGAAATTCCGTTGCGAGATGTCACTTTTTAACGTCTGGTCTCTCTCTTCTTTTGTTAAACGTTTGTAGAACATTTATCGGGTTATACGAGCGATCGATTCGCGATTATTCTTTATTAAAATAAGCTTTAAGAATTTTACGCGAGTGAAATAACGTGCATTTTTCAATGGCGTTATACTTTTGTGTATATAAATTTTCAATTGCTGTTAGGAAATTCATATTTTAATTAAAAATTATAATAATTTTCATGATTATTTTCATAAAATTATATACTTTTAATACATAGTGCATTAAAATATGTTAATTTTCTGTTATAAAATACCGCATAATTAACTTCTTTATCAGATTTGGTTAAGCACACATGGATACGAGCTTATTTATATAAAAATTATACGCGATCAACTTACCTAAATTATGATGAAATATTTTTAAAATAAATTTTTTTTTTTCACGCGTTTCATTATTACTGTTAAAAAATAATAATTTAACTAATAAATGTAGCCCAATTAATTTGTAAAAATTAACAAATTTAAGCAGCTTAAATTAATCGCGAGATTATTATAAGCGAACCTATAATATCAATCTTGAAAAGAGATAGTTATAGATAAAAGTATGAATTCTAAGTAAAAATTCACGATTAATAATTTATTAGAAAATAAAAACTTTATCCGAAGGTACAATCGCTTAAACTCTACAAGGCAGCTCTCGTATACATTCGAAAGCTACAAAACCGAATGAGAGAGAGAAAAGGAAAGAGAAAAAATACACGAGAAAACGAATAAAAAATAAAGAAAAAGTCAAGGGAATCGAAAATACTCGGTGATTTTCCATGTATCTTTATGCACATACAAGAAAGCGCATATACGCGCGCGATCAACGCGTTTATCTCTCGTGCATTATCTTTTTCCGAAAATACAAATTTTTACTAGTGCTTTACGAAGGGAATCGAAAAAGTTTAAAAAACTTCCATCTCTTTCTTTCGAATGACCGAACGAATGAGAGAGAAAAAAGTGAGAGAAAGAAAGAGACAGAGCGAGAGAGAGATAGAGAGAGAGAGAGAAAGAAACGACGCAAAAGGAGCGATATTTTCCTCCTCATCTCTCTCTCTCTCTCTCTCTCTCTCTTTCTCTCTTTCCTCCTCTTACTCTTACACTCTTTTTTTTTATTCTTCTTCTCGTCGGTCGGTCGGTCGTCGTCGATGGGGCCACCCGCTGCATATATTCCGGGCCTATAAACCGAAAGAGGTGTCTCCCAGGTATGCCTTATCTCCAACCGATCGAGCAGTAAATTTTACTAGCTCGCGCGCACGCGCGCGCACGACGCGCGAGTCTACTCTTCGGCCACGATTTCTCGCTCCTCTCTCTCTCTCTCTCTCTCTCTCTTTCTTTTGAACATTACTTTGATTAGGATTTGTGTGACTCATCGGCTATTATTTATACATATACGTGTACGTGTATGTGGCGGCGATATTCACGCGAACGCGTCGTTTTATAATTTTTCGCTATACGCGCGCGAAAAAATTTCTCTCGTTAGTTCAATTCTCTATCTTATATATATATATATATATATATATATATATATATATATGTACAGAAAGAGAGAGAAATTCTCTAAGGCTATAACACCAAGTGTACAACCGAAATTGCGGTGAGAATTCGTTTTCTTATATCTTCCTTTTTTTTTACTTATCATTCGCATAATTCGCTTCCTTTTTGTATAAATTCGATCGCTAGCGCGAGATTCGTTTGATCGAATGTAATAGACGCATCGGATGTATGACGGTTATCTGCGTGGCTTCGATTATAAATGTATACTTTTTCGCCTCTATTTTTTTTCCTACGGCTTCAATATCATAAATTATTCCATCGCGTATTCGTAAGAAAATTTATCGAGACTTTTGAGTTAACGAACGAGAGTGAGCTATAATTTGTCGATTTAAATATAGATACGCATAATTATTTATTTATTTATTTATTTATTTGTTAGTTTTTTTTTTTTTTTTTTTTTTTTTTTTTTTTTATCGAGATACACGCGTATACAATTATTTTAAAAACCAGTATTTTAATAGTTTTAATTTGAAATTATTGTAAAGCGATAAGTTAATACACGAATCGTCACGGTAAATAGTAATTTAAAATAATTTGCACTAGAAAAATTTTAATATTTATTAATTCAATTTTTTTTTTTTTTTTTATTTTTTTTCGTTTAAAGTTTTAATAAAATTAATTACATTTTTACCGTAAATTTCAATTTTTAAAATTTATTTTCTATAATATTAAAAATATTCAAGAAATTTTTTCGTGTAAAGATTGAATTTAAATTTTATGGGAAAAATAAAGGAAAGAAAATTAAGTCAAAAGTGCGGTCAATTATAATTTTTTCCGATTTGACAGCTAACACGAAGTAAAAATCAAAGTACTTATATTTTATATTTTACATCCTAACCGTGAACCGTAAGGAAATTTTAAATATCGAGACCGGATTCTCACCTTAAAATACGGATCGACTAACTCATCGGAACATTATATGAAGAAGATGTTTTCTCGTAGCAACACGAGTCGGTAGAATAATTTTTTTAAACGATTTGCGCGCTCATGCGCGGGTATATTAAACGTTTACCGCGAAACAGACGCTCGCGCGTACATACGCAATCTTCTTGTCGTTCTCCGAGAACAATAAAAACCGACGACAAACAAAAACAAAAGCTAAACAAAAGCGAAGAAGAATAAAAAAAATCCTTACACGAAAAAAGAATTCGAATAAGAAGGAGACGAAAAGAATGTGGAAGAACGAAGGGACGAAAAGAGGCGCTTTTACGAGAAAAAGAGACAGAGAGAGAGAGAGAGAGAAGAGCCAAAAAATTTTCGGCCACCGCGATCTTATCGCCGGCGATAAACTTAGACGCGAATTAGTGGAATCGCGCGGGAGCGCGATAACATCGAGCGCACGACAACGCGAATGCGTGCGTGAGTTTGTCTCCCTCTTCCCTCTCCTCCATCTCCTTTTCCTCTTTTGAATTTATCGAGAAATTAAATTAGGAATTATGCTAATCGAGTCACACGGACCAGTTTGACGCCTCTTTATACACCGTGTACGCGTGCGCTTTTCTTCTTCGTCTTCGTCTTCTTCTTCTTCTTCTTCTTCCTTTCCCTTTTCCTCTCCCTCTCTCTCTCCCTCCTCTCCCTCCTCTCCCTCCTCTCCCTCCTCCTCCTACTCCTTCTCTTTCTCTTTCTTATTCTTCGTCCCCGCGTTTATCTTGTTAGGCTGTCGTTAATGAGGAGCTCGTTTGTTTTAGCAAATTGCTTATTTGTTTACGAGGTACGTATTCAAAGATTCGCGCGATCTCGACAGCATCGACTCTTTCTTTCTCAGCTTTGAGGAAGAAAGAAAAAATTAATTTTCGTTTCTTCTTTGCTTAACCTCAAGTTTTTTTATCCCGTGGGTTTGTTTTATCACGACGGTTCGGTTATAAGACATTAAAAAATGAAGATTCAACGGGTGGATCTATGGTTTGTTTTTGATAAAAGAAATTGTTGAGATAAAAAAATCTGCTGCTTGATTATCTTTTTGGTATATCCTCGTTTTATTTTTAAGAATCTATTTTCATTAATTTTAAAACGGGATTAGACGGGAACTAAAATGACGTCGATATCAACATTTTTATCAAACAATTTATATATGATATTTCTAAAGAAGATACACTTTTAACTTCAATTTAAACCTCAACCGAAACTTGTTTTAACGATAAACTTCTTTTATTTACAGCACTGAATTTGGATTGAAGCATTTACTAATTGGAATCAAAAGATCCTTAAATCTTTATTGTTTTTTTCGCATTTCAAATTTAATTTAATTTTCGAGACTCTTTATCGAAAAATCATGGAAATATTTTACTTTATATAAGTATACGTAGATTAAAAAATTATCAGTCTCACGATTATTAATAAAAGTAATGCATACACGTTTAGATATACAAAATTTATTATAAGGTTTGTTTTTAACGCGCTAAAATTTAATGCTTGAATTTATCGATAAACAAAGTAAGCATCCTTGCGATAAAACGGAAAATAAAATAAAAAAAAAAAAAAAATAAAATAAAATAAAATAAAATAAAATAAAATAAATGAAAAAAACGTATAAATAATGCTTTTCTCATCACGTGCGATAACAATGCGTCCGCGCAAGTTTTATAGGTCGCGCTCGCGCGAACGAACGCATATAAATTAACGAGCGCATAAGCGAGGGCGCGGAAATAACTCTTTTGCGCCAACGCCTGGCACTATCTTTCTCTCTTTCTCTTTCTCTTCTGAGTCTCCTTACAACGTATACATACATTATATAGACGAGCAAGACGAGGGGGCGCTTGCGACTTGGTTTCCCTTCATTTTTTTTTTTTTTTTTTTTTTCGTTTAGTTTTATTTGTTTTTATCCGCTGGCCGAATGGGATTTATAGGTGACGTGGAAAGTTAACGTCGTTTCTCCTTTCTCCCTTTTGAACTTATACTCTCTCTCTCTCTTTCTTTCTCTCTCGTTTTTTTCTCGGTGTTTCTGAAGTTGCATTGTACTCTTTGAAGTTTCGTCTAGGTGGACGAGGCTGTGACCTTCTTTATCTATTCATCGAATTTTCTCTGCTGTCTGTGTTTATCTCTCTTTTTCTCTCCTTCTATATACGACTATATCTCGTATTTTTCTCAAAATTATAAGCAATCATTTTCGTTTTTAAATAAAGATTATCATACTCTAATAAAATTTTGATTGAATTTATTATTAATAAATTGATTTATTGAATTTATCGTAATGCACTATAGAGGTATTTTTAAATTTTTCGTTATTAAGTTTGATAATTATTGTGGCAGCTTACATCATACAATTTTGCATATTATACAGAAATAACGTAATGACTCATATTTATGCAATTTAGACGCTAAATTTTAGCCTCTAATTCGCATAAATTGAAAGGAAAGAAGTTTTCAACTTTTCGCAACAATGTCAAATTGTGCGGATAATTGGTACAAGTTTTTCCTGTCGTTTTGTGTTTTAATTTTTTATAAAATATTCGTTTTATAAAATATAAAATTTTAAAGATACCAGCATATTTATTTAAAAAAAGATACTTTTAATTCCGGTATAAGTAAGGTAAATCGTCGTTAATATTGAATAAAAAATATTTTAAAAATAGTAGCCATAATTCAACTTTGCGTATAATTAAATTTTAGCACAGATATACACAATGTCCATCACAATAAGAATAAATCAAATACCTCGCCTCTGCATTATCGTAGATCCCTCGAGGAATCTTTTCGTCTCCGCGAAGCTTCTTTCACCGAACATCTGCATAACAAGCCTCTTACCGATAACGTTATCAAAAAAAACGCGCCTCGGTAGCGCGTCTCTCTTATCCGAACAAAATGCTTACTTCTACCGGTATACTTCCGTAAAATTTTTTTTTTTTCTTTTTTCTTTTTTCTTTTTTCTTTTTCTTTTTTCTTTTTTCTTTTTTTTAGTTTTAGAGTTAAAGAAGACCGGGTTACATCGATGAAAACAGAGACAGAAGGGCTACGATATGCAAACGAGTTGTTTAACAAGTTTCGTCGAGATTCTTTTTAGCTTGTGTATTTAACATTCGATTTTGGCATTTCGATGTTCGTTCGACACAGTGAAAAATTTATAACTTTGTGTATACGATTAAAAAGTTTTTCTTTATTTCTATCAAAGTTAACAACGTTGATTTAATAAATAAATAAAACAACGTTATTAATGAATTTTCTGACTAGGGCGAAACGAGAGAACGAAAAAACTCGAATAATTTCTGGTATAAAAAAAGTGCGGGATACTTAATTTTCGAAACAATTTCGAAGTGGTATTTAAATTAATGTAACTTTTGGCACCTAAAATTTTTGGCACACACATAGCGCTGTACACCACCCACTATAATGAATTTTAATTGGCTCCTAAAGAATTCTCCTTGACGATACTCCGTTCTTTCCTTATTTTAATACTTTACTCAAATTAATCCAAAATACTTTGTTATATTCTCCTTCTTTCAAGCACAGTTAATATTTTTATCTTATTAATATATCTATGAACATTTGCGACGTTTATACGTTATAATTTCGGGATTTATGACGATCTAAACCATCGCGTTTCGAGCGATTCCCGTACGTAAAAAAGAAATAAGAGAGAGAGAGAGAGAGAGAGAGAGAGAGAGAGAGAGAGAGAGAGAAAATAAGAGAAGAAAAAACAGGAAAAATTATCCAATTAAAATTCGAGGTTATCTAGGATATATCGCGCACGAATAATCGTCGATACCACCATGAGAGCTGCACAGGTGTGTATACAGCGAGACTCGACTCTACGGGTGAGATATCTCACGCCTCTCTCTTTCTTTCTCTTGAAGAAAAACGCTTCTATCTCGGCGGGCGCCAGCAGCAACGTCGTCGCGGAGGTCTGCTAAATTGACTTTATATTTATACGGGAATGTCTTTCTCTTTCTCTCTCTTTCTCTCGCTCTCGCTCTCTCTCTCTCTCTCTCTCTCTCTTTCTCTCTCTCTTTCTCTCGCTCGATATTGTACAACTGCGCGACTCTTTTCACTCGCTGTCGAGGTGTCGCCCACTTATTAACACCGCTCCACTCGCCTCTCTCTCTCTCTCCCTCCTTCTCTTTCACGGTGCTATTTGTCCCTCCATCTTTTTTTATTTCTACTATATACATTATACATACGCGTGTACGTGTACTAGAGCGCGCTCACTCGAGTCGTATAACCGAATAGCCGTCAATTAACCGGTAAGAACGAATAATCCTTCATATCTGCGAATGAAAAAACGAGAAAGGCGCGTATGTCGATGCGTTCCGCTGGATTGAAATATAAACTTGTTATTTTTAGATCATAAAGTTATTAAGCCCAAACCGTTCGCTCTCATTCTCTTACTCTTTCTCTCTCTTTCTCTGTCCCTCTTTGTCTCTCTCTCTCTCTCTCTCTCTCTCTCTCTCTCTCTCTCTCTCTCTAACTATCTCTCTCGCTCTTACGAATGATGGACTTATTAGGCGCTCCATTAATCTTTCTTTCTCCCTCTTTCTTTTTCTCTTTTTTCTCCGCAGATTTGCATCCTTGACATTTTTATGCGTACCGTATTCCTAGACTTGAGAAAACACAGTGCTGTTATTTAGTCGTTTATTTCTTTAGTTTTTTTTTTTTTTTTTCTTTCTTTCTTTTTTTTTCTTTCTTTCTTTTTTTTTTTTTTTTTTTGGAGAACTCTCGCGTCTCTCGTGAAAGTGATTAATTTATTTATAGTAGTTGCAATTTTATTTATGGATATACGAAAGAAAAAAAAATAAATTAATAATAAATTTTAAGTTATTTTATAGCGCGTTGCTTACCAATAATTCAAAGGTGATTTTAGACGTATCTGTATGTACAACGATTAAAATGTCGACTTTTTTCTTGATAATCGTAAGAATTATATTAAGAGCTATGAATAATTCACGAATAACTATCTTTAATTCATCCATCCTTGGTGTATACATAAAAATCAAAACGGTTCAATTAATATTTTACACTAAACGTTTTAATAAAATTTTTCCTCGGATATTAATAAATGTTATGCTGTATATAAATTTTATTATCGGACAAATTAATATAAATTATTTTATTACGTAAATAAACAATTTTATATAATAATGAAATCAGCCGTATAATCTAACGTGAAAATTTTTTACGTGACAAATTCACAGATGTAAAGACTAATCTAAACGATTAATCTATATTACCCGACATTTTTTAAAATAAAACCCAATAATCATTTATATTAAAATCTAAAAAATAAAACGCGACATTCAAAAATGTATTTCACAGCGGTCAAAAAGGTGACAAATGCCACAACGTCGATCCGGGCGACTCGAGCTACGAGAGCGGCGACGAGACGAAGCGGCAATCGGCCAGCCAGCAATCCCAGCAATCGGCCACCTGCGGCGTTCAGCAACAGCCACAACAGCCGTCCTCTCACCAATTGGTGGACCACCAGCAGCAGCAGCAACAACAAACGACCTCGAACATGTACCAGCTGCCGGCTCAGGTGTCGTTACCCTCGAGCCCTCATTCCTATCACCACGCGACTCAGCCGGCCGGTCTCGGCGTTCACTCCGGCCACCACATGCAGCAGCAGCAACAGCAACAGCAGCAGCAGCAGCATCACGATACCGGTAGCGAGAGCGGCGACGACAAGCGCAACCTTCATCATCAGCTGCATCTGCAGGGTGCCGCGGCAGCCGCGGCCGCCGCTCACGGGCTCGTTCATCCAACGGCTACGTTGCCGCCCCAGACGAACTGCGCCCAGCAGAAGAGCCAGCTCGATTACATGCAGTACTATAGCTCGCAGGTAGGTTCTCGCTTTTAATCGACTTAAACAAATTAAATTACTCGTTTACGTTTTTAAAATATTAAGAATGTTTTGTAAGACAGAAAGTGTATAAATATTCGCTATGACAATTATCAAAGAAAATATCGAGTGCTGCAATTAATTATAGTTACGACATGATAATGCTGCATTACTCGAAAGAATAATATAATTTTTCATTACTCCTTTTCCCCTTTAATTATTTTCAAGAATCCTTTGTTTACGGTATTCGAGCTGGTACCATCAAGCCTTCCTAATCGATGGCATACCCGTCACCTTATCGTCTAATCGGTCGGATGTTTTGCATAACGGACATATTTATCTTTGTTATTGTACCTATACATCAGAAATTCAGATTTTTTTCTTTTTTTTTTTTTTTTTTTTTTTGGATTAAACGGTTATGATTAAATACGCGTATGGGCAACGTTTTAACTTTTAATGTAAATACATTCATGGGCACTGGTGTGAGAATCAAATTAAATAATGCCAAAATGTAATTTCCCGTAACGGTTGAACCGTTAAATTATCGATCATTTAAATGATAATTGATGGTTGACTAGTAGTTTAAGCCTGTTATCTTGATTATATAATTTCGTATTACAAACGTGCTTTTAGAATATACGTCTATTATAAATACACGTATTAATGGACACGATTTTTTTTTTGGTTTAAGATTTTCGTAATGCGGATTTAATTGATTTACGATCGATAAATTAAATTTCTCATCCAATAATAAAATTTTTCGCACTCGTTATTTGACATAATTCATTATTCTTTCCTATAAAAAAAAAAAAAAAAAAAAAAAAAAAATCCATGTTTATTATCTGTCAACAGGATTACCTAATAGGAACGCCTACGTCGGCCGATTTGCAAAAATCGCTGCCCCACACTGCGACCTCGATGCAGATGGGCGCGATAGCGCCGTCGATGGGCGGCTTGAGTCCGATGGGTCCCTCGTCTATGATGCCGTCGACGATGCAAGGCGTCAACCACACGATGAACGGCATGTCGATGAACGGCATGGGTATGGGAGCTTATCAGGGCATGGGTACGATGGGTATGTCGAGCACCCACGCGGGCTATCACAGCGCCAGTCTCGTCCTCGGCGAATATCATTCCTTGTGACCTTGGGCTCGGCCAAGCCGCAAGCAGCAAACGACCGGTCAGCAGCAGCAGCAGCAACAACATCATCAGCAGCAGCAGCATCAGCAACAGCAGCAACAGCAGCATTATCATTACCAGAACCATCATCATCATCCCTATCATCATCATCATCACCATCATCAGCATAATCAGGACAAGTTGTGGGGCCAGCAGCAATCGGTCTCGATACAGCAACAGCTGCAGACCCAACAACAACCGAGCCCCAACAACAAGCCGGTGACTATTGTTCAAGCACGAATTTACTGTCTGACGGAGTAGCGAAATTTTGCGTAAGATATAAATAAACGAAAGGTGTCCGTTTGTTTTTTGTTGATTAGTCGCATGGGATTATAAGAATTTTTAATTTTACTTTAAGTGTGATATGATAATTTTTATTCTTTTAAAGAATCATTCACGTTCGTCGAATCTTTTTTTTTTTTTTTTCCATGTTGGGATCGAAGTAGAGTGAGTAGAGTTACGATATTTTTAATATATTATTTTTATCACTTTTTTTTTTTTTTTCTGTCGAATCGTGCGATTAAAGAGTAGAACTATTTTTATTTTGTTTATTAAAATACGCACATTTTTTTTTTTTTTTTTTCTTTTTCAAGTCTTATTCTACTTTGATTACTGACTGTTCTTTTAAATTATAGTTTATAATCGTAGAAGGTAAATAAATTTCAATCGATCTTCGAGTGGAATTATCAATCTATGTGCAAATCTATAAATTCAAATTGAATTTTACTGTAAAAGAAGAAAAATTATTACCAACACGTCGACATTGAAGCTATTGAAAATATTTATCTTTTACTTATGTACTGGTTTTGGCCAATATCGCAAAACCAGCAAAACAAAGCTTGGCCATTGCAATACATAGAATAAATCATTGACATTCAGTTTTTTTTTTTTAACAATTTAAAATCGATAAAGAAAAAAAAAAAATTATAAAAATGATAAAATAAAAAGCAAAAAAACAAACATTGGTAAAGGTGACGATGTAATAGCATTTTATTTCCAACGGATGAAAAGACTGTCCATGACATTGTAAATAATTATTCTCTAATTTAGTTATTCTTTTCCCCAAAAAAAAAGCTTTCATCGTCATCGTCTCGAGTCGAAGCAAAAGAACATAAACGGACTGAACCATCTGCCACGATAATAGTTACCTTTTTACTCTAAAAAAAAAAGAAAAAAGAAAAAAGAAAAAAAAAAAAGAAAAAAAAAGAAAAAAAAAATAAAGAAAGAAAAAAAATTAATGAATAAACAAACAAACCTAATACTAAATCAAACGTTGTGTCAAACGGAGAAGCAAAAAATAATAAAAATAAAAATAAAAATAAAAAAAAAAAAAAAAAATAATAAAATTAAAGTAACGTAAAATTATAGACAGAAAAGGAAGAAAATAACCGAGTGAATTCGTCGCTCGAAAATAAAATTCTTCTCGACGAAGTGACATAATCGTCGAGAGAGCGCTTAATGTTACTTGTCCTTCTTGTACATGCATGTAGATAGAAAAAAAAAAAAAAACAAAACAAAAACAAAATATGTTAACGACTCGAGGCTTAAACGTTGACGGTTCGCGCATATTATTATGTAAGGATTAAAAAGAAAAAAGAAAAAAAAAAAAACAGATAAAGCTTTCGCCTCATCGCGTTGACGAGTCTCGTTTTACAAGAGGCGCGAGCTTACGACGCAGTTTGGTGATCGGTAGCTTTCTGTCATTTATTTTAATATTTGGACGCTGCGTGTTATTCTATTTATTTCGTACTCTTTTTTACCTTTCGTTTGTAAAACTCGTTAAACTTGTTTGGTGATTTTCTTTTCTTTTTTTTTTTTTCTTTTTTTTTTTTTTTTTTTTTCTGTTTATTCAATAAAGTACAAATTAACATTTTTCACAAACGAGCACAAGATAATAATAACATTTTTTTAAGACATGAAAAATACTTTTCAGTATTCTTATTTTTTAAGCAATCAAATGGCCATATTTTAAAATTAAAGGCTAAACAAGCACAAATAAATTTGTTTAAGTATCCTTCTAATCTCTATATTTACGAATGAAAGCGAATTTGTGAAAACAAAAAAAAAAGAAAAAAATAAAAAAAGAAACAAAAAAAAAAAGAAAAAAATGGCATTTAAAATAAATAACCGAAAATGCTCCATCCCACTGCATCGTCGTCTCGTTACGAAGGCGATATTTTAGATTCTATGTAAGAAAAAGTGAATGAAATATGTGTAATGAGAGAGAGAGAGAGGGGGGGGGGAAGGAAATAAGCAGACCACACGCGCGATTACAAACCACTCGTCGACTGTAAATAAACAGCGTGGATAAGAGGCGATTCGAACGTAAAATAATGTTGAGAAATTAACAAAATAAAAATGACGGCATGTCGAGGTAAGCGCGTATTTCTAATATCTTGATAAATTAAGCAAAGAAAAGAGAAGAAGGACGAATAATAAAAGTAATAATTAGCTTGTAATTTTTCCATTATCGTTCCAAACAGCATACATAAATATACACACGTAAACATAAAAGAGGAAGAAAATTAAAAGAGAAAGATAATGAATAAACAAAATAAACGAAAGGAATCACGTCGCATTCGCAACGAGGCGACGAAGCAAAGTCGACGAGAGGGGGGCCGATCGCCGGTGCAAATTGCAAGCTGCCAACTGGGTTACGTATTCTCTCGCACTCTCTCATTCTTCCTATCTCTTCTTTGCTCTTTAAATTTCTCTTTCCCTTTGCCTCTCTCTTTCTCTCTCTCTCTCTCTCTCTCTCTCTCTCTCTCTCTCTCTCTCTCTCTCTCTCTCTCTCTCTCTTTTTTTCTCTTTCTTTAGGCCTTTTCCTTGAGCTGCGCTTATCCATAGCACTCCCTTGATTGCGAATTTAATGTCTCACGGGACGATACAGGGTAACGAGTTTTACGGGAGTTTACCCGGATGCATTGTTTCATTTTTCATTTGCCGATGATTTACATTACGAGGCTTTTTCGTATTTATTGTGTTTATGTGTATGCGTGTGAGTACATTTTGCGTCGATCGAACGATATTTTTAAAAGAAAACATACTTATTTTTTTTCTCTTTTGTCAAATTGTTTTTTTTTTTTGAAATTTTAAATATTATTCGTTCATTCATAGTTATTAATAGCGCGTTTTTTTTTTTTTTTTTTTTTTTTCTCATTATTTTTTAAAAAATGGTGAAAAAACTATCATAATAATTAAAGTAATCTTATAAAGATATTAAAAAATTAAGGTCGCACGAAAAGAATATAATCTCGAGATTAAGACAGGCAATTAAAAATGCACAACGAGAAAACATGGAGAAAAAGGCGTCTGAAGTGTATAGGAAACTAAAAATAGCAATCGCTCAGTAAGGCCTTAGCTTCCGAAGCGCGAATCGTATTCGAGTGATAGTTGTAATTATCGTTCACCAAACAATATATAATATATAGAATATATATTACGTATTATTATTTTATTACAATTTGTTTTATTATTATTATTATTTTTTTTTTCATTTTACATTGTGTTTTGATTTAATTCAAAAATAAAAAGGCGAAAAATCGAGTATAAATAATTTATAAAATAAACGCGAAGTTTGTAAACAAATATACTTAGCATAACGCACGTCTCTCCACGTGTCTCCGATTTTTTTTTTTTTTTTTTTTTTTTTTTTTTTTTTTTTTTTTTTTTTTTTTTTTTTTTTTTTTTTTTTTTTTTTATTAATTTACAACCTTAAAAATTTCTCGTAACATTATTTACGCTGCAGCTTTGAAAAAAAAATTCTTCTCTCCTTTATTTTTCTTTCCTTCATCTTTTTTTTTTCCTTGTTTTGCAAGCAACGGCGGAAAATTTCTGCGTCACGAAGAATCTCACGCGCACAATGTACCGAAAAATCCAATGGAACTTAAAGAATACATACGCATCTGTGAATTTTATGCGGACGGCTGTATAGCCATCGTCTGCGAACTACAATTCAAGCATAAATCAAACTTAGCACACACGCGCGCGCACGCAACTACATTCCGATTACTTGGCTTCTTGCAATTGGCAACAATATCTTTGAAGAATCGCGCGAGTTTTGTTTATTATTCGATTTATTAAAGTTTTTATTTTCTTTAGAATGGAAACTTTAATTTGGATTGATTTTTTATATATTGACTTTGCATTTTTTGTATTTTTGTTTCTTGTCAAAACTATTCTTTTTTAAAACTTAAAATTTTTTTTTCCATTCCTTTTCAAATAATTGATCGTCAAACCAGAATATTTTTTATTGTTTTTTAATTAATAAAATTTGAGTAAAATGATCCACTTTTAAAGAAACAAGACTATCGATTATGTACAAGCATTGTCACAACAATGAAGAAAACCGAAATCTAAAATTTAAACCGAAAGTGAAAACTCCTATAATATTCAATAAGTCTGTAGACGCTTTATCGATAATCTATAGAACGAAAATAAGAATGAATACGAAAAATAAAAGAGAGAAATAAATAAAAGGAAGAGAGAGTAAGAGAGATAGAGAGAAAAAAAGCCGCATCTGTAAAAGCTTTTAATATTACGCGAATAAAAAAATTTAAATAAGAAGAGGTGAAAGATACTCGAGGAAGGATTAAACGAAACAAAACTTTACGACTCTTGCACAAAGCGACATACGAGTCACGCGCAATTTGCGTTATAGAGTACACATAGATCCGATATATTATATATAAATAAATATATATATATAAAATGAATATAGATATTATTATTATTATTATTATTATTATTATTATTATTATTATTATTATTATTATAATTATTATTATTATTATTATACGTCGTATATATACATATACGCGAGCACATAAGGAAAGGAATAAAAAAAAAAAAATAATAATAAAATAAAATAATAAGTACCAGCGCGTTCGTCCGTCGTATGATGTAAAAAAGGAAAAACGGAATTAGGTTAGAACGGCCGATCGACGTTTTAAGAGTAAAAAAACAAAAAAAAAAAGAAAATCAAAAAAAAAAAACAATAAAAAAAATAATGCCCAATATTACGATGCACAATATTAATAAAAGCTACGGCTGAGAGGCAAATTAAGTCACGATGTAAGATTGTATCAAATAAAGTTGATGTTATTTAAATTAATAAAAAAAAAAAAAAAAAAAAAAAGAAAAAAAGAAAAAAAACGATAAAGAAAAAAGAAAACAAAGAAATATCGTGCAACGCTGAAATAAAAATTAAATGGTTGTTTACTGTGTTTTATTCATCGATACCTACTTTCAATTTCTTTTCAGAATTTTTATCTACGATTTTGCTTAAATATATAGCAGATTTTATATTAATTTTTTTTTTTTTTTTTTTCTTTTTTATTGAAAATTAAAAATACATTCTCAATTTTTATTAAAAAAATTTATATCAACAATTGTAATAAAAGCAATTTGAAGATATCGTTAAAAAGTTTTTTTGCTACAAAAAACTACATATTACGTTAAGGTAAGTAAAATTTTTCTTATTCACTTTTGGGTTATCAATAAATAATATAAATTTTGATATTTATACGTCAATTAATATCAAATATAACCAAACCAAAAATTATCAATTCTTAGTCGGATCGATTAACATTACAAATCGATAAATATTCCGAATAATCGATGACAGGCATCATTAAATCTTCTTTAAAGAAAAAAAAAAAAAAAACAAGAAGAAAAGAAGATAAAGAAGACATGAGAAAGAAAGAAAAAAAAAGACACCGCTATCGGTATAATCGAGATCTTCAAGAAAACCCATTCACACCGCTAAGTATCCTCGCAACGAGTCCTCGACTTTCGTATATACCCAAAAAAAGATTTTCCCTCTCCGTGAAAACCTCTCCCAGAAGAGATCGTTCCTCCGTGAGGTAAAAAAAAAAAAAAAGGGAGCATTCGGCTTTCATTCTTAACGCGAGTACGACGTGAATTCGGTATACGCACAGGAACCGATCTCGAGATAACAGATCCTTCTCGTGTATTGTATGGGTAAGCGTAAACGACGCTTTTTTTTTTTTTTTTTTTTTTTTTTTCGAGATTTCACTAGATATATATGCGAGTACGGAACGAACGCTTTGATCGCGGAGCGATTATTCGCTGTCTCGTTAAGGTTAAAAGCGCATCTGGCCGTTGCTTTTTCTTTTGTTATGTGTATATACGGTTAAAGCGCGTGGCTATACACGTACGTGCACCTTTATTACTCGCTTGTGCACGAAAACGTTTATGTTCGAGGATTTGAAAGAGGGGGGGGGCGGGGGGAGGGGAGAAAGGTCACGTTGCCACGGGATCGATTAAATGTACGTACGATTTTTACATGCTCTGCTTGTGTTATAAGTTTTATTGGTGTAAAATCGTCGCTTAAAAATTTTTACCTACTTATGGTTAAAATTTTATTAAACAAAATAGGATACCCCGTTAAAAATAAAATTTTAAAATTATAACGGAGCAATCGCTTAAACAATCTCCGTTCCGATTTCCTTTTTACAAACCAATCAACGAGAGCCAATCGATAATCTCAACCAGCGAGAGAAATAAAATACGCGAGATGATGAAGGCTTCGTTTCAGCGGAGGAGAAAAAAAAATAATAATAATAATAATGATAATAATAACGAATTCGATGAGATTATATAAAGTAGATTTCGTAGAATCCTGTATCGACGCGCGCGCGCAAACGCCATGTTTATACATAATGCGTAAGGTATGCAGGGGGGCATTTAAACCGTTAAAAAACTCGAAAAAAGTAAAGAAGTTTATAAAGAGAGGTTTAAGAAATCAGCGGGCCCTTGTTCACTCGAATGCTCGATTCTTTCGACTCGTTGCAATCAAGTATACGTATACAAAGAGGAGATAGAGCATCGACACAGTCGAAAGTAGTTTGTTTTTTTTTTTTTTTTTTTTTTTTTTTTCTTTGTTTTTTAATGTTCCTTTTTCTATCGGTCCTCTCTCGTACCAGCCGAGCGGAATAAGAGCAGTCGACGCATGCTCATCGGTCTGTTATAATTTCGGTTCTATTAGTCCAAAGGAGAGTTGAGAGAGAGGGTATATAGTCTCTCTCTCTCTATCTTTTACCTTTCTCGAAGAAAGAAGGAATAAAACAAATGGCCCGCGGGGATTTCGAGAGAGAGAGAGAGAGAGACGATTTTTGGTAAAGTTAAGACACCGACTGGCTGCTCCTTTTTTACCTTCGGTCGCTGTATGTATACGCGGAGAGGACAAGTACGCGTACCTTTTTTTTCTTTCCTCGTATCTTTTTTTTTTTCGCTTGTTTCGTCTATATATGCGTAAATTATGTGTCCCCTTAGTTATGTTTTCAACTGGTTTTAGTCTTGTTTTAACTTTTTTTTATCGTTATATGGTTAGTGAAAGAATAGAGAGAGAGAGAGAGAATGTCACGATCGATTACGAAAATCTATCTCGAGTTTTGATTCTAATTCGATCGGTGTGTACGCTTTCTTTAACGATGTTTATTCGAGACGGTTGAAGATTTAAAATGACCGCACGTGTGATTAATTAATCGAGTTTTACCCAACTTTATTATAAATCATTAGCCTTTCAGACTACACCAATAATTCAACGAATATATAAAAATGAGTAAATATTTAAAAATGATCGATAGACTCGATTTAAACGTCGATAAAATCGCTCCTGATTAATTAAAAAATCAACTTAAATCTTATACTCTTGAAAGATAAAAAAAGCCGTGCGACTAGCGCACGTTACAGCATATATCGGTCTCGCATCAACAAGTGGATTTTTCATCTCTCAAGTGCCACTCGCTTACGCACAAAGCCAGACGTCCTACGTACAAAAGACCGAAGAATCCTCGAGAGGGCTTTATACATACGCTATACGATGAAGGGTTTTAAAAGAAGCGCGGACGAGGTGAAACGAGCGAGGAAACGTAATAACGGAGCGGTAGGCGCGCGCGCGCGCGCGAGCGAGAGGTAGAGATGCTCTTGACTTGTATAAAAGCCGAGCGTAGATTGAACGTATTCGAGGGGAAAGAATAACGGGTATAGTACGTGATTTTTTTTTTTTTTATTGTCATCGCGACGTGTTGCTATTCTCGGGTGATACTACAATTGGCTACTTGTTGACGGCACAACATAGTTTTTCACTCTTCCTCGATAAAGTTAAGGCGCAAATGGGGTTTACTCGTAGTCGCCGTGAATTCCCGCTGCTTTCTTTTCATTATTTTTTTTTTTTTTTTTTTTTATCGAGGTATTATTAATTGGTTTTTACAAAATTTATGAATTTTGACGTTTGCTTCGATCGCGTTGTTATTTTTATATATAGTTAATGGTAGACACGCAGTGTTAATTTATAATAGTAAGCATTGGTTCAAGAAATGCCTTTTTTTTTTTAAATTTCTTCTATCGACAATAAACGATTATTATCGCGCGCATATAAAACTATATTGTTACTTATAACGTTAACAATGCACGATACACATAAATTAAATATCACGCGTACACTTTTAAAACCGCACGAGTGTTCCACGAAACACTCGATCTCGAGACCTTTTCAAACAGTCTTCGCCAAAAAAAAATACTACTTTAAACACTTCGTGCATTCTACGAAAAAGCTTGTACGAAAAAACAATGAAATATGAAAAGTATGATTAACATTGAATTAGTAAATCTAGTCAATGCACCCATAACTAAAGAATACCACGCGCGGCAAAACCAATGATGCAGCCGATTCGCTTTCCCGCGACTTCGCGCACTCGAGCGAGTCAAGCGAGCTGTTCGTTTGTTTTTCGCGCGTATACACGTCTTACCCTCGTTTGGCCCTACGAGCGTTTTTTTTTTTTTTTTTTTTTTTTTTTTTTTTTTTTTTTTTCTCCTTTTTGCACGGACGCATCTGCCTTTTATTAACCGACGTTGCGCGTATAGTTCAAGAAAGATGCGTTTTTTATTTCTTCAAGTGGTTAAAGCAAAAGATGTTTAGTGAATTTGTAAATTGCGACGACGAGAATAATACCAATTGTAATATAACGTCTTCATTTTTCGGTCGTGTAGATACGTTGCATTCGTCGCGAAATGTAGATACGGATTATTAAAATATTTTTCGCGCATCAAATAGAGAATATTATATATATATATATATATTTTTTTTTTTTATAAATCGCACAGTGTTGATATTACGATTATTTCACGAATATAACAATAACGTTTAAATTATTATTGTCAAGACGCGAATCAAACTTAAATTCAATAAATAATCTTATCGCGACAGCGACTGTTTAGTCTTTCACCAAAGATAAGAATTTTCACGCGTGGTACATACATCCACAAGCGCACACATAGATGCACACATACGCAGATTAAGGAATGCGCTCGGATTTTTCCAGGAAGCTGAGCGCGACAAATTTTTTATTATATTTTCTCTTTTATCGTGACGAGGACACAGCCCTTGTATAATAAATATTATACGCATGCGCATAAAAACGAAGAAAAAAAAGGAAAGAAAGAAGAAGAATAAAATTTTAGAATGTTAGAGCCGCTCGAGAAGAAAAAAAAAAGGCACGCGTGTAGGGATATATATATATATATATATATATATATATATATATATATATATATATATATATATATATGGCTATCTTTCCACGGAACTCGGAGACTTTCATGGGAGGTATATAAGCGCGTGCGCTCGGCTCCACGGAATTTAAATTTCACAAATTAGTCCGTCCATTACACCCCTTGGTGTTATCTCGGCTTTTGATCTATGCTCCGACTTTGGACTTCTTTCTCTCTCTCTCTTTCTTTCTCGTACGCGCTTAAGGAAGATACGGAAAGAGAATAAAAGGGTAAGAAGCGATTATTTTTTTTGCTCCGCTTCGTTTCTTCTAGGACTATTTTTTAACGTTTTCTCTTATTAGCCCCGGACTTATATCGCGCGGCTCCATCGGACTGACACCGAATCTACGACTTTCGACCGAATAAACACCGCCCGCTGACTATTATTTTTTACTTTATTTTAAATCTTCCTTTGAGAAAATTAACATTAACGTTTATACGTGAGCCTTTGCAATCGTTATTTTACAACTTGATTTTAAAGCGTGCGCTATGTTCTCGAAACGAATTAAACGATCAAAATAAGAAAAGTTCGGTAATTTTATCGGCGTTAAGAAAACAACTTTGACAAAGCTCGCCGCGTGTATTCTAAGAACGCGTGGCTGCACTCCGTCTAACTCATTCTCTCCAACTTTCGAAAATTCGCGCGATTCTGGAACGAAAGGATCAAAACTCGTGGCCGTAACAAATCATAACGCGCGAGATTTTAACGTAAGATCTCTCGACTTTGTTGTCTATGTATTTCTTTTTTTTTTCCCAAACTAAAAACGAACAGAAGAAAGAAAAGAGTTGGACAAGGATTACCAGAGACGACAAATCGTCGTCTCGCGTTCTTTCGCGTGCACTGCGTTGCGATTCACGCCATCGCGTTGTTCGTGTGTTGTCTACTTCATTTTCGAGCCCCTGGAGAGAGAGAAAGAATCGTTCGATCTCTCTCTCTCTCTCTCTCTCTCTCTCTCTCTCTTTCTACCTTTTTGATGTATTGTACCATCTGTGAGAAAACGAGAGAGATTGAAAAGCAGCGCAAAGAAATTTTAAAATTTCGTCAGAAAATCTCTCGTATATACGTAAGTTTTGAAGTATTTAAATTTTTTATTGAAAATTTTTACATGTATCGCTTATAATTTATTAAATTATCGATCTTTCATCGATTAAAATAGTTCAACACCGAGTAAAAATAACGACATCATCCCCCTCGTTATCATTTTCTCAAACCTCGATCTACCAAAACAAAGCAGCAAAACACGAAAGAAAAAAGAAAGGAAAACAAATACGACGAAAGAGAGATACGCATGATCGCAACGCGCGAACCCATCACTTCTCTGCGCAATCTAACGGGGCCAAAAGAGCGAGAAAGAGAAAGAGAAAGAGTGATTTTCTTACAGCTCCGCGGACAAAAGCACTGCAACGGGCGAGGAGGCGCAGCGCTCCAAGGAAAGGTATAAGGAGAAGCAAGACGCACGGAGGGAAGAAGAGACTCGAGCGAGCAGAAGAGAGAGTGAGAGAGAAAGAGAGAGTGACTGATCGCGCTTACCTCGAATAAATTACGTGGCAGTCTATGCGGCTGCATAAATTAATTTCAACCCGCCGGCCCATAAATATCCCTCGCTCGAAAATCACTCCTGTGGCCTTTACTTTCTCCCTTCTCCTCTCTTTCTCTCACACCTATTCGCTTCTTCTTCTTCTTCTTCTTCTTCTTTATCGAATTCGAGACTTCGCGCCTATATGCCTACACACACACATATATATATATATATATATATATATATATATATATATATATATATATATATATATATATATATATATATATATCACTTGTACGATAGGATACATCGTAAATATAAACGTCTGATTGATTTGCTTTATATAGTAGATAATAGTTTGCGGAGAAGCGCGCCTAGGATCGACAAGTTGGGTAAGTACGAATATACTGCCACGCTGCAAGTGTAAGTATGAAGAAACTAGCGCGGCAATTTTTCTGGTATGAAAAATATTTATACTCTTTTAAATGGTTAACGCGGTGATTTTGCAATTGAAAAGCACATTGGTATTGAATTGAAATGACTATTTAAAGAAAAGCGCGTTAAAAAATACTCGATGTGTATGCTTTAATTTATCCTTACATTATTTATTTTAACGTTATTAATAGTAAATAAAAGAAAGCTCTGCACGCAATATATTTTCTTCTTAAATTGTTTCTTTCCACTTCTCGAAATAGATATTACGTACATGTTAACGAATGTGCCCTCGTGCTTCGTTTTATATCAACGACGTAGACGAGTTTTATCACAACTTTAATTCTGTGGACGTGTCGATTGCAGCTGATTATAAAGAATGTTATTTGTAAATATTTATACGGATTTTTTTCTCTTCCTTTCTTCCTTTATCTCTGTGACTTTGTATTGTTCATTAATTTACAAAGTATTATTTAACGACATATTTTTCGTTATGTAAAAGCATAATCATATATTAATCCGAGCGATTTCGATAAAAATTTATTTAACAATCAAAACTCGATTCTTTCGCGATTCATCGGTCCATTCATTCGATTTATATGAAAATGAAGATCCGATCGGGTGGCTCAAAATATACATCATCGAGTACACACATATACGTGCTATACTTTCATCATCATCATCGAGAGGAAGAGAGAGAGAGAAACAGAGAGAGAGAGAGAGAGCTTGAAACGACGCTGATCATACCAGCACGAGAGACACATCAGCATGAGCGGCAACGACGGCATGGCAGGAGCAGGAACGGACGATGGTTTTGCACGGGGAGGCTCTTTCACTCTCTCTCTCTCTCTCTCTCTCTCAGCTCGTACCGGTAATCCGACACCGACATCTCTTTTCTTCCTTCTCCCCATCCTTGTTCCTCTTTCTCTTGCGAATATACACGCGCGCGTGTGCTACTCTCTCTCTCTCTCTCTCTCTCTCTCTCTTTCTCTTATATATATACCTTTCCACAAAGTAAATCATAACCGTATTATGCGCGAGAGCGACAATGCAGCGTCGGCAGCCGTTTCTAACTCCACATTCGAGTACGCGTATATATATATATGTGTATTTATATAGATGTACATAGATGTATATATAATAAAAAGCCGCTTCTAATCCGTCAGCTTGTAACAGCCGCGGTACTTCTTCTTCGCTCTCCCTCTCTCTTTCTCTCTTTTACTCCGCTTTGCTTTGTACCCCTTTTATATATATATATATATATATATATATACACACACTTTCTAACGCGATCGTCTATCTCCGCGTAAAATAAACTATGCGCGAATGTTTAAAATGTTCAAAATGAAAATGCGGCTAATTTTGTTTTAGCTTTATGCATAAAACAAATTAACCGCGTTAATTAAAACAAGATCAAAACTAAATTATTAATTCAGCGTGGCGAATCAAATCAAATATCTTATCATTTTAATAAAATTACACGCAATAAAGCAAGTGTCTGCCATTCGTAGATGGCTCCCTTGTAAAATTTCAATAACGATATCCTATCTAATTCACCGTAAATTATCAATTTTCTACTTTATTCTCGCATATACACCGAAAATTTTTAAGAAAATTTTCAGGCGCAAAAAGGAGTGAAAGAGAGCGAGAAATAAGGGTAGGCGGGCAAAGCTGCTGCTACTTCTGCTGCTGCACGTCTCTCTCTCTCTCTCTCTCTCTCTTTATCTATCTCCGGCGTCGTTCCGCGAAGCCGCGAATTATGAATGCGATTATCTCCAAGAGAAAGAGAGAGAGAGAGAGAGATAGATAGAGACTGCAGCAAGGGGCCTTGACGCGCGGCGCGAGCCGGTGTCACCTTACAAACCCTTCCGACTCGAATCTCTCTCTCTCTCTCTCTCTCTCTCTCTCTTTTTCTGTTTCTCGGCTACGCTCTGTATCGCGCGGACTCTGCGTACGAATACATCGTTCGTCGTTCTCTGGGTACGTATGCATGTATGTCGTGTGCTCGGTATACTTTCTCGATTTTTTTATTGTTAACGCGCGATGAATGTAATGTAGATGATTTTGAAAAAAAAAAAAAAAAAAAAAAAAAGACTTTTTTCGTTCATAAATATTTTAATTATTTTGTTAAAATGAAATTTAAAAAACGCAATGAATTGCGGTACAGGTAAATGTTTGTTTTGTTAATTTATATAACTTAAATATCGTCGAATATTTATTTATTTTTATTAAAAAATATAACTTTTTCTTTTTTTTTTTTATAATTCGAAGTATCATATTACTTTTATATCGAGTTTAATTTAAAATTCCGTTCGTTCGGTTTAATTTATTTTCTACAAACTATATTCAATCAATTCAATGCTTTCGTGTAAGCAACCTTGTTAACAATTACACGCAACTTGTCACTTTAAAAGAAATAATAATAATAATAATAATAATAATAAACTGTAAGATAATAAAAAAAGAAAGAAAGACGATTATAAAAAGCACACCGAGCAACTGACAAATTGACGAAAGGTAGATGTATAGATTGAAGGAGGAAGGCAAGGAAAAAAAAAACAAGAAGATTCGAGGAAGCGCAGACGGTGAGGTTAGACAGAAGAAAAGAAGCTACAGTACTGACGGAACGCGCCGGTTGTTGCTCATTTTTATTTTCCCTTATACCTTTTCTTTTTATCTTTTCTTTCGCATCTTTTTCTCTCTCTCTCTGTCGTAACCGAATCCCGCGAATAATTGGACCTCCCCTTTAGCTCGTGCTTCTTCTTCTCTATTTATCCTTTGCGTCGCGTTTTTCTTCATTCCTTCACTTCGCATCCTCGCTTTTCTGCACGCGCCTTATTAATTAAATAAACGAACGTAATCTTTATATACTTTATTTTTCATTTTTCCAACGTTATTGTATTATATTGGATAGTCTAAAAAGTATTGAGCCTTTTTTTGTCATTTTTCGATTGAATATTTCTTTTATTTAAAATGGATTTTATTTAAGTACGTATTATCCATTATTATCTATGACCTTTTGCCATTTTTTGGGTAGAGCCATTATTCCATCTGTGTAGAACTTCTGTGGTTTATCGTCGAAAAACTTGGCCAAGTGATTTTCACAGTCCCTTTTTGAAGTGAATTTCTTTTCATTAAGGAAGTTTTGCAGAGACCGAAACAAATGGTAGTCTGATGGTGCAAGGTCTGGACTATATGGTGGATGCATCAAAACTTCCCAGCCAAGCTCTGTCAATTTTTGCCGGGTCATCAAAGATGTGTGTGGTCTGGCATTGTCATGATGAAAGACAGCGCCCTTTCTATTGATCAATTCTGGCCGGTTTTTTTGAATTGCTTGTTGCAATCTGGTTAATTGCTGACAGTACAGAGCCGAATTGAGTGTTTGGCCAGGTTTTAGCACCTCATGATAAACAATTCCCTTCCAATCCCACCATACACACAGCATAACCTTATTTGGTGTCAATCCTGGCTTTGAAGTCATTTGTGATGATTCATCTTTTTTTGACCATGATCTTTTTCGAACGACATTCTCGTATCTTACCCATTTTTCATTGCCCGAAATAATTTGCTTCAAAAATGGCTCGATTTCGTTGCGTTTTGTTAGCATTTCGCAAATGGAAATTCGGTCGATCAAATTTTTTTGTGTTAATTCATGTGGCACCCGAACGTCGAGCTTCTTTGTGTATCCAGCCTTACGCAAATGGTTCAAAACTGTTTGGTGATGGATATTCAGTTCCTTAGCAATGTTATTGCTGCTTGCTTATGTGTCGGTCTTCTATTTTTTGTAAGATTTCATCGACTTTTTCAGTGATTGGTCGACCTGAGCGTGGTGCATCTTTGACATCAAAATTTCCCGAACGAAAGCGAGCGAACCATCTCTTGGCTGTGGCTTTTGATAAGGTATCTTGACCGTAGATACTACAAATTTTTTCACAAGCCTGCGATGCATTCTCACCTTGATCGTAGTGGTATTGTAAAATATAACAAATTTTTTCAGAAATTTCACTCATTTTTAAATGAATACAACTTTTGACACGAATAAGGAAATACAAAACTGTCCATATGAAAATTGTGGACTGGAATGTCACCTTTCAAACGCATGTCAGTTTGACTCAATCTGATTAGTATTGCCCGATATATGACAACGAACACCATCTAGTGACAAAAAAGGCTCAATACTTTTTAGACTATCCAATATTAAACGTTTTGGTCGATGATTATTTTTCCCTTTTCAAGGAACGATAATTATAATTTTTATTTATTATTTATCTAATCTAATTTTTAATTAAAACTTTAAAATTAAGCTATTAAAAAGTATCCTTTTGCATATATGTCTATAAAAGAACAATTCAATGTCTATATGGACGCTTGGGGTTTCAAATTTTTTTTTTTTTTTTTTTTTTTTTTATTTCAAAAAGTAGCTTACGAATACAATAGTTATCGATTGAAACCGATTTTCTTCACGCAAACGCATTCACGGACGCGAGCGTATCTTTATTCGAGCGGCTGCAGAATGCGTTAAAAACGAATTACGCCGATATTATCCATGTATACGTAAGAATTTTTACCTGCTATGAAAATCGAGTAAAAAAAAAAAAAAAAAAAAAAAAGGGGAAAAACTAAGAAAAGAAAAAAATTAACACAAAACGTCGCATCTTTTATACATCCATATCCGTTCATCCAAACTTTCAAACACAATCGGTTCGTAATTCAGCTGCACCCACTCGTCTAATATACCATCTTTTCTCTCCTTAAACCATCGCTTATACATATATACATGTACACATATCTACGTATACATGTGTACCCAGACATATCGCGCGTAAAGAAGGGATTGTGTGCCGATGGGTTATCGAGAGCGCGTCGAAGGTGCGCGCGCTATAAATTAACCGTGGAACACACGAGGGCTCTCTCTCTCTCTCTCTCCCAATGGGTTACAACGAAAGAACGAGCGCGCTTCCTTGCATCCCCTCGAGGGAGAAAGAGAGAGAGAGAGAGAGAGAGAAAAAGAGAGATAGCGATCGAACGAGAGGCGCTAAGTAACTTCCAGTCGATCCCAGCCGCCCGATATAATCCCGTTGTGTCTTTTTTCTTCTCTTTCGTTCTGTGTTTGCGTGTATACGTATATATTGTATATTGTATGTATATATATATATATATATATATATATAAGTACACACATGTGTGTTCACTCTTTCACTTCTTATTGGCTTCAATTTGGTTTGCGCGCTCTGCTTTCTACGATGCGAGCTATATGAATTACGATGGCGTTGCTCCCCCCTCTCCTTCACCCTTTTTTTTTTCATTTATTTATTATTATTATTATTTTTTTTTTTCTTTATTTGGCTTAGCTCGACTTTTTCTTTTATTTCGTACGATGCGATGTATACGTATGCTTAGGCACGATCTGTATTTTTTTTTTTTTTTTTCGATTTTTCAAAAAGGCTTGTATTTATAGTTTTCTTTTTCTTTTTGTACTTGTTGTTCTTTTTGTATGTCTTTTGAATTTGGACGATTGAAAATGTCGGTGGGATTTTTTATGTATATTAAGATAACGCTAGATGTTTTACTCGATTCCCAACGGGTTATTATTATCCTCGTAATTAAAAAGCATAATCGCTTTGGAAATTAAATTTATTTATTAAGGGAAATTTTAAAACATTTAAATATACAAGTTTGGATTTTGTAATAAACTATTTTCTCGATCATTTCTTTAATACATTAATCATAAGGAAAATCGCATAACGATATTCTCATATACGCGTCAAAAATAATTCGTTAACGCGTTCGTTCTCTCTCTCTCTCTCTCTCTCGCTTTCAAGGGAAAATTCATTCCCTACAACGGAGCATTAGCTTAATTTAGCTTATCTCTTTCCGATGCAAACAAAGCATAACTGCGATACACATACACATATGTAAATATATATATATATATATATATTCATCTACTCGACGCATTCTTACCCGCAGTTTACGCTTCGTTAAAGATATAGCTATACGGTCAATGGGAATTCTCGGGGTAGAATAAAAGTCGAAATGGTAACGATATCAACATATTCGTAGACGAGTTTGAATGACGTTTATGAATCGAATTCTTCCGGTAGTCGTGAGGGTGTTCGTGCGATAATCGACTGTACATGGGGCTTAGACAGACGCGCCGATGAAAGATAAGTATTCATTGACGTTTTATTTCGGAGGGACGTAATTTTCCCGGGTGTAAGATAGTGCACTTAGAGCTTTATACGCGGGGGAAAAATTGTCACGTAGCATTCGTTATTTTTGCATTTAATAATTGGTCTATTTCATTCTTGCCGAAAAAAATTTTACCTTAAAAAAAAAAAAACAACTAATTTATAACAAATAATATTTCTTCTGCATAATAACGTGAGTGAAAATTTTTCAAATTTTTTTTACAACATCATATCATTGTTATTCTCAGTTACAAAAAAAAAAAAAAAAAAAACAAAAAAAAAAAAAAACCATATATAAAATATGCGCTCGCAACCAAAGTGCGCAACATCCAAAAATCAAAAAAATTGTCCCCATTTCATCCTCTATACCTCCTCTCTATTCTTATCTCGCTCCAGCCAACGTACGCATACGAGCAAACCCCTCAAAGCGCGCTTTACGCATCTGCATTTTCACGTCGCGCGTCAACTATTATTCGCACGCGACATATGTCCCTCGGGCGGGTTGCCGGAGAAAGAAAGAAAGAAAGAAAAAAAAAAAAAAGGAACTAAAATTCATTTATCCCTTACCCTTCTTGCACTCTCTCTCTCTCTCTCTCTTTCTCTCTCTCTCTTTCTCTTTCTTGTTTTCGGAGGGTAAACAGCGAGAGATTCCATTGGTCGGGAAAGATCCAATGGGAACGATTCAACCCCGCGTACTATTTCAGGATTGGTTGAACGAGAGATGGAATACGTACGGTACGAAATGGGACGTTGCTCGTGTTTTTTTTTTTTTTTTTTTTTTTTTCGTTCAACGCAGCAGCAGCAGCTCTTTGCTGCCGGTTCTATCGCTGCCGTCGCTGTACTATTGCTGCTGCGCCAGTCACGCGTATGTAATTCCGTTAGTGAACAAATTACCTTTACTATATCCACATGGAATTACACGTCGGATTATTGCGCTTGTTTGATGCATGTAGATGACTGCGTACGTTACAACGAAATCGTCATTTTTTTTGTCGGATTTCAATTTTTGATTTTTCTTTTAATTTAATTTAATTTAAAAAAAAAAAAAAAACAAGAGTTTTACTTTTTAAAATTAGAATTTTGCATTCAATAATATATTTGATTTGAATGATTAACAAATACTCAATATATTATACAGAAAAAATTAGAAGAGGAGCATTAATTTATTAAATGAATTATTGTCAAAATGTGATTTCTCAATGATTTTTAGAAGAATGAAGTTAGTTTTGAACAAAATTGCATCAAAATTAAATTTGAAATAGCCTGTAAAAACTTCGAGTATCGATTTTTTAACGATTTATAGACAAGCAGTAAAACATGTAAATAAATACCTTTCTTCTTCGTAAAATTAGTAACTTTAGATGCGTTTTATCAAAGGGTGGAACTTTTACGAAGCCAAAGTGAAAACCGGAAGATGAGGGAGAAAAAGGAAGCTTCCTTTCTAAATAAGAAACTGAAGAAGTTCAATTGTTAAAGCAAGTGTAACGTAATGCATGTAAAGTACACCGGTATAGAGAGAAATAAAAAAAATAAATATATAACACGGCGAGGGTTAAAAATAATTTTCAACTATCCCGTTATTCCATCAAAAAATCACCGTTCATCAAAACACTCTCCTACGAATCGATATAAAAAAAAAAAAAAAAAAAAAAAAAAAAAAAAAAAAAAAAAGAATAAAAAATTTCTCGCATCTCGATTGCACTAATTCGAATTCAAACACGATACATTTCAAAAGCGGAGTGCAATCAATATCGATGCAAAAACAAAAAAAAAGCTAAAAATAAACAAAGAAAGAAAAAAAAAAAAATTAAGGCGCCAGTAATCGTACGGGCAATAATAAACTCGCATTGTATATATACACATATATGCGAAAAACCGTGCGCGATTATGTATACACATACGTAGACGCGTGCGCGCACATATAAACAAACAGAGAGAGAGAGAGAGAGAGAGAGAAAGAAAGAGCCTCGTGACGACCTACCCCACGCGAGGTGTGCGAGAATCGTGTTTCAATACAGAAACCGAAAACCATGTCATTACGCGCGCATTACGCGCCGCGGCGGTATAAATGCCACGCGCCCGGGGATTCTCTCTCCTTTTCGTATAATGTGCGTTGTGTTGGTTTATACGTATGTGTGAGTGTACGTCTGTACGAAATGCGTTTATATGTTGCATGGTGTGTAGAGATGTATACAGCGTGGATCGCGCGCGACGGGCTGCGTCTTTTATTTTTATTCGTGCGGCCGATATTGCACGGTAATTGTTGCGTTTCCAAATTATGCTACTCGATCGTTCCTCTCTCTCTCTCTCTCTCTCTCTCATTCGTTTACATATCGCTTCAGTTTATCATTTGTCGAGATGCTTTTCGTTTGTACATCCGGACGTATCGTTGAATGTGTTTTAATTGTCCGAAGAAATTTCTTAACTTCTATCGGATGCTTTTAAATTAGTTATCGTTGGCTTGAATTTTTACATCGATACGCGAATTGCTTTCTTATGTGTCAGAATTGATTCTATCTATGCGTATACACGATTTAAAATTTTTACATCTGAAAAATATGCATATACACGTTCGTTCTAATAAAGATATTTTTTATTTTAATTAACGCGACTCGAGCACGCATACGCACGTGATATTTCATTATTTAAAGTGCAATAAACAACTTTGAATTCGTCGGGCTTGCAAAAGGGAAAAAAAAAAATTTTTTTTTATCGACATCGTACGCACGGCTGCTTTATGAGAAACAAAATTTTAAGAATAAATTATTTTAAATTTCACGGAAACGCGAAAATTTTTTCACCGTAAGAAACTCCATAAAAAATCTAACTTTATAACTTCTATAAAAAAAAAAAGCACCTTCGACATACCGAGTAAAAATATACACACGCACTCGTATACATATAATTCATTATTTAAAAAGCAAACGATTCTTCAATTTTGTATCGCGCGCCTCGTGCGTAAGCAAAAACAAAAAAAAAAAAAAAAAAAAAAAAAGAGAGAGAGAGAGAGATGCGACATAAATTTTAATTACGGTCGTTAATTCAATGTTCCGATCTTCGTTTCGTTCACATATTGGCCGTTTGAATAAATAATTGAGACGTTTTTATAGACGCGTGAGCGACTAAGGATATACAAATCGGCACGACGCTGACGCGAGTTAATTTAATCGTAATAGACACAACATCTCTCTCTCTCTCTCTCTCTTAGAATTGCAAATTGCGTTTGGTCACTAATATAGCGCTCATCATTTTTTCTTATTTTTCTTCTTTTTCTTTTACGGAAAGAAATGAGCGTAACGTTTAACGCCTAGACGATACGATTTGCATGATTAGGGCCGGTTTATTTCTTCTTTCTTTCTTTCGCTCGTATACCACATGCAAATTCGTCGAACGTATCCGTAACGACTTTATGGCCGTGCTCTTGAAATTGCTTACTCATTTATTCGTTTTTCTTTCGTTCGTGTATATATTGCTTATAGATACGTCCGAGGACACTTTGATTAAAAAAAAAAAAGGAAATACGAGCGATAAAAGTTGCTCCTGATCTACGAACGGGTGTACATGTACACTAAACTTTACCGTTTTATGGTCTCTCGCACGTTAATTGACATTCCTTTTCGTGCTTTTGTTGTCACCGATATTTATTTCTCCATAAAACGATCGTCAACGTAATACCGTATTTGCATAATTATAATAAACATTACCTTAATCATACATTGTATATTAATTGGGGAGAGGTTAACGCTTAAAATGTAATCGAACACAAAAAAATTTTAAGCTTTACACACACGGACGTCGTTTTAAAATTTCTTATAGACTCTCGACTAAAATATTAATTACGATAAAATCGATGTCATACCGGCAGTATTCATTACACGATGTAAATATGAAATTAAATAAAGCCGGAAAAATTGACATTAACAAAAAAAAAAAAAAAAAAAAAAAAAAGAAAGAACGTAAATTAATAACATCGATCGTTTCGTAATTATATTTTAATAACGCATTACAACGAGATTAAACATTGAAAAAAAAAAAAAAAAAAAAAAAAAATGTCGCGTAAAAAGTACGCGGCAAGTCGCCGGCATAGTTTACGGAGAAAGACAACAACAATGATATACATATATAGATACGTATTAATACATGTATATGTAAGGGATTCTCACGGGTAAAAATGTCGGTAATTGAAGTCAACTCATCTAAATAGTCCAGTGGGCTGATTATGCGCGGCTGCGCGCACTTTAGCGGAATTCATCCGCCAGCGGATTATGTAAGCGGTTATATGGCTCTCTCTCTCTCTCTCTCTACCGCGCGACGTATGCACAACTGCTACTGGCATCATCGGTTAATTCTTCTTATTCATTGAAATATTGTGCAGCGTTTTTCATTTTCTTTACTTATTCTTTGTATTATGAGTTTTATTATTCTTCTTCTTCATCTTCGTTTTTTTTCTCTCTAATTACCCTTCATAAATTTATTTCCCGGCGTGTAATTCGAAATCAACTTTTATAAGTTTTAATTTCGAATCGCATATAAGAAGCAAAATGCTAACTGCTTTTGTTTTCAACATTTTTCTATATTTATTTTTTTTTTTTTTTTTTATATTTTTGTTTGCTTTCGAGAACGCATGCTGCAGGGAAACGGTATAAGAATTATGAGTTATTATGTGTATAATAATTGAAAAAAAAAAAAAAAAAAAGATAAAATAATTCATTCACATATTTTTCAATAAATTATAATTATTTATTTTTTATTTGAATTTTCTCCTCGAAATTTTCGAATCAATAGTTGAAATTCGATAAAGAAATGCGAATGAACGTCGCGGTGCGTGTAAACTTTCGACGTGATTCATATTTCTGAATTGAATTGTAAAGTTAATTGAAATAAAATGAAAATGGTGTAAGCTAATTATTATAATTCGTTAAATTATGCATATGAGAAAAAAAAAACGGCATATAAACATAACTTAATAGCATAGACAAAGAATTTTAATTTGAGTACCCGGGCACACGAGCAGACGTATGGTAAAAGAACCAGCTCGACTTTTAATCCATCTCTTGATTCGAGTCCCTTCCTTGTACACATACGCGCACACATATGTACATATACGTTCCTTTTTCTTATATCCTACATAAGCCGTAGCGCGCATAAGCCGTTCGTTCGTGTGCGCATGCATTAACGCACGGAGTTTACGCGATGTCTTCCCTCTCTTTCTCTCCGTCTCTCTCTCTCTCTCTCTCTCTCTCTCTCTCTCTCTCAGTCATTCGCATTCGGTGTACTCTCGAAGCGCATGTGCGAAGCTTCGCGCGCGCGGCCGTCAATTACGATTAATTAGAGCGGAGACTGACAGAGCGGACGCGCAACTACTACCACCGTCACTTGGCGCTCGCGCTCGCGCGACAACAACCAAGCCGAGTTGACGTTTTAATGCCTTTTAACTCTCTCTCTCTCTCTCTCTCTCTCTCTCTCTCTCTCTCTCTCTTTCTTTCTATGACGACGACTGCATCGACGACGTAACGACGGCAGCAGCAACCCCAAGTTACCGCCCGATGTTCACTTCCTCCGTTCTCTCTGCTATGCGAATGCATTTGAAGAGAGAGAGAGAAAGAGTGAATGGAGATTCTCTTTTGTGTCGTAATTATTGGCTGGCGTGAAACGAATTGCGCTTAGCGCTTGATTGCTAACGCCGAGTCGGAAATCGAGTTTATTAAAAGCGATAACGCAGAAAACGAAAGTTCGTTTGTATTATAATTTCCTACGTTTGTTTATAACTTATTTTATATTAAACTCGGTGTACTTAATTAGTTTGCTTTAACGTATTTTTTTCATTTGGCTTACCTTTCTTTATATTATGAGTATCGTATTTAAATTTTTTTTTTTAAATTTCGTTAAACGATCGATGTATATTTAAAATGTTATACGGTATTTTTGTAGTACCGAACGATATTTAAATAAATGTAGCGTTTATCCGCGTAAGCGAGAACTTACAAGTTTGATAAAAAATTAATAAATACGAGTCATTATATCGGTACGTATACGAAATCACTATAATTTTAAACTTTATATACATGTATAGATCGGACGAATTTGTATGCTGAAATTTATTTCGTTCGCGTAAAATTTTATATTAAATTTTTAAACTTTTTCGTTATTCCGTTGCGTGTAAGAGAACATTTATTTTGATAATAATAATTTAATCATTGAGATTTAAATTTTAAACTTGATCGTAAAATAAACAAAAATTAGCCTGATTTTATTTATATTTTCTGAGAAATGTCATCATCGCGACGATTGAGCAACAAACACGGAATAAAAACGATTTTTTGCTTATACAATTAAAAAACAAAAAAGAGAAGAAAAAAAAAAAAGAAAGAAAGAAAGAAAAAACATGCATTCGTTAAAAAATTCTTAAACGTCTCTTTGGAAACATCTATCAACTCTTGATCATTTTTCTAAACGAAAAATTTCCCAACCTCTCATCGACTTCGAACCTAAAGAAATTAAAACAATAACAAGATCATCAACGGCAGCACGTGCGACGCGTCCGCGCTAATAAGACCAGACGCTACTCCTAGAGCGTCTAGACCCTGCCGGGCGCTTAAACACAGACACACACACACACACGCGTGCGCGCGCGCGAGCATATGTATATACATATTTACAGAACCACTCTCTCGTGCCGCGACGACTCAAGAGCTAATGGCCTCTTCTCCTAACGCACTCGTCCCGAATACCCAACGAATTAGAATAATTCGTTCCGTCTGGCTGCGTCGAGTGTACGTCTCGTGCATCTTTATATATACGATATATCTGTATATACACAATATACACGCGTGAGTTTCTAAACCGCGTGAATTTACTTATCGATAGCTCGATAATACTCGCGGATTACGATTCGCATTCCTGCGCTCCTACGTATACGATGACTCGTTTCTCGCTATTTATTATTATCTTGCGTTCAATTACCCCCCCCCTCCACCCCCCCCTTCCCGTGCACGCGTACGTTTTAAGCGTTCGTTTCGCTTTAGCTTTGCGCCGCGACTTTTGCGTTTTTGCCGATTTTGGGAGATCGTTCCCTTTCGATCGTTTTCCGATGCTATTCGTATAATGCGGTTTTTTATTTTATCATTTGATTTATTTTATCATGTAATTTTATTTGTGAAGAATTGAGAGATTATCTGTTTTATAAATGTCCGCAAGGATTAACAAATTTTTAATAATAATAATAATAATAATAATTGTTTATAAAAATAATTATTAATCTAAAGTTTCAATTCTTATATCTCAATTCATTATATAAAACGTCAAAATCGACATCGCGAAGAAAGAGTGTAAAAAAAAAAAAAAAAAAAAAAAAAAAAAAAAGTCGGACACACGTATCGAAACCGATAAAAAAAAAATCATCGCTTTTCAATAATTGAATCTTAATAATGTTGTCGTTAACCAAAGACGAATCGGCCATTCGTAAAATTTCTTACGAAACGCGTCGGCGACGACCATTGAAGTTAACCGCAGCTCTTAAGAACAAGGCTTAGATAAGAAGATAAACCTACGAATGTCACCAATTCATCAACGATCGATCTCACATAATCTCACGCATAAACGAGTTTCTCCGTAATACACGATGGCTTTCTTTTCCTACACCGACGCTTCCTCGAATCCATCGCTCTTCAACGTTATACACATTTCCCGTAATCAAGCGTCTCTTCGTTTTATTTATTTATTTATTAAAATTTTTTTTTTCTTTCTTTTTTTTTTATCACATAAACGCAACAAAATTTTACCTTTTCATTAACATCATTTTATAATCGCGCTCGCGCGCCCATTCATAATCGATCTCGAGGTACGCGAACGCGAGCGAGAGGAAGTTTATCCTCGTAGACCATCTGCTGCCGCTGCTGCTACGTGAATTCATCTAGCGCGCGCGCGCGCGAATCGATCGATTTATAAGCCGTTCGATCGGGATCTGTATCGTCGACGTTGGGAGTTTTACGTACGGCGGGTATTAATAAACGCCTCGGGTATGAATTAATCGAGGTATACAGATGGATCCGTGTGTGAAACGATCGGCAGGTAGAAAAATTTCACAAGCGCGGGTATTGTTTTGTTTTTTTTTTTTTTTTTTTTTTTTTTTTACGTTTCGTTTTCTTTTTTCGAAGTTTTATTTTTTTTTTTTTTTTTAACTATTGTTTGATAACTTTATCGATATTGAAGTTTTATAAAATTTCTTTTTACCGTCGCTATGTGATGATTTTTCATTGAAAAAACTAAAGAATTTGTAAATGTGTTTTAAGAATGTAATTTAGATATTAGAAGGAAAGAAAATGGTACAAAAAAAAAAAAAAAAAAAAAATTTATCTACGACTCATCGATCTTATTCATCTGTCGGTTGAACATCTATGCTACCGAGAAATTAAAAGATTTCTTTATTTCAAACGGTAAGATTTCATCGTACACTCGATTCAATATTTTACGTCGTATAGTTTTCATTGACAAAATAATTTTTTATTATAAAAAAAACAATAAATTTACCAATTAATTATCGGAATTGACCAGAATTCAAACTTTAAACATACAATTTTCACAGAATAAATGTATTCACTAAATAGCTATATTTATACTTCATTTAGTCTAACGTGGAAGAGCCAATATGTATATTTTAAAAATAGACTCTTGAGTCTTTAAAAAACCGTTCCTCCCCCTCTCCTCCCTCTCTTTCTCTCTCTCTTTTTTGGTCTCTCATAGTTTTCGGGCTAAAAAAGCATAATCATATAGGTCTAGGACTCACCATATCGACTAGTTCACATCGCCAAAATTACCAGCTATAATTGCATAGCCAATAATCGAGCCGCGCAAATATAAAAGAAGGAACCCGGCGATTCTCGTTTGTGCGTTATTATAATAATAAAAAAAAAAAAGAAAAAAAAAAAAAAAAAACAAGAAAAAAAAAACATTTTGATGAACGAATTCGCTTTAAGCGTTTTTACACGGATACGCTTTGGCTTAGGTATACGTTGTCCCTTGGCATTGTATAATCTAACGATTGCGTAATTCATGTGCGATTCGAGTGCGAGGTTTGCATTTTACGATGTGAATTAAGGAAAATTAATGTTTGCTTAGAACGATTGTGAATTATGCAAAGATCGATTCTCTTATAATTTACGTAATTGGTATTTTTTTTTTTTTTTTTTTTTTGTAAAGATTGAACTAATTGAATTATTAAAAAATATATAATTTCTTTCGCGTATACATCGAAATATAATTTTTCATTAAAACTTTTTGCCGAAATCTAAGAGTATAATATGCGGTAGAATCGTTGCCCAACTCGTGACGAATTGGCATTTTATTCCTAACGCGTAACACGAGAGACGCGTAATAGAAACAATAAATTACACGATATAAATATACATTAAGCGATTTATTATCGGTAATAATCTAGCCTCCCGCGTAATTAAATCATTTAAAAACAATGGAATAAATCAATGCATCGAGCATTCGTATTCGAATGAAAGAAAGAACAAAAAAAAAAAAAAAAAGTGTCCGTCAATCTTTGAACTTTGTACACGGCTGTGAAAGCGATACGTGGCTCGTGAACTTTTTTTGCGCGTTAAAACGATTTTTTCCTCGCGCCGAAATTGCCTCTCGTACGAATTCCAATGTAAAATTATAACGCGTCGAAAGAGCGCGTAAGATTAACAAATCATTTGGCGCTTTAGAATAAAAGATACGATGTATTCATCGTGTATAAAGCGACAACGACGTTAACCCGTGTGAATAATTCCCGGACAACGTTCGAATATTTCACGGGGCCCTCTCTCTCTTTCTCTCTCTCTCTTCCTCTCTCATTCTCTCTTTTCGTATTGAAAATTAACGATCGTTTTATCGCTCTCTCCAGATTTCATTTCACACGCAGAAAGTACAGTCTTGCTTTTTATTTCTGTACCTTATATACCGATGGAGATAATGAAAAGGAAAAAAAAAAAAAAGAAGAAGAAAAATTAGAACCGAGCAATTTTGAATTTTACGAGCGCGCGCGCTTAACATCGCACGAGCAGACATACGGGAGCAAACATATACGTGTACGTTTCGCGCCCTCGAGGATTTAAAAGAAAGAGAAAAGAGACGTTCACCGCGTTCGAAGAGTGCACTAGTACGACGAGGAATATATATATATATATATATATATATATATATATATGTATACGGATAATGACGATAACGAAGCGTGTGAGCGAAAGGATTATAAGGTTTTGCGGTAGTATAAGCGAGAACTAACACCGTATATGTATACATATATAGACAAGGACGTATGCCCGTAAGCACAGGCGAGAGAGAGAGAGAGGAGGGGGGGGGGGGAGGAAATGGGCTCTGCCAAATTAGCCAAGATTTATGAGCCGTACAACTTGCGCGGCCCAATATTCCATTCTATTAACATCGCATTACTCGCGGACCATCTTTAAATTACACGGCTTACTTTTTTCTTTCATTTTTCTTTTCACCTTTTATTTTGCGCGTAATACGTGCGTTGCGTTGGTTTATGTTCGAGCGATCTTAAAAGATGCCTTCGACATGTTTTGAATGTGTGTGTGCGAATGAATTTTTCAGTTCGCGAAGGTTCGGCGTATACATATATATCGTAAGCAAGAGGGATGCGGAGAACGTCGTGAATGCGGTGAAGTGATGTTGAAAGTTGTCGTGTGAGCACAACAGGTGTAAGATTCAAAGTTTTTTAAACTGATTTGTCAAACAAAGAAATTTAATTATAATATAGTCATTTTGTTTATCGGCTTTGAATTGCGTCACAACTTCGCCCTTAAAAAATTTAATAAATTATCTAGGCCACTTATTTTATACATATATAAGGTTAGAGTGTATCAAGAAACATTCGATAATCTCAACAAACAATAACAAAACGCACGCGTCGTTCAACGAGGTCGCATCTCGAAGGGTGGCACAGCGACAGATTGAAAAACCGAAGCGAGAGAGGTTAAAAGAGAAAGAGAAAGAGAGAGAGAGAGGGAGAAGAAAAAAAAAGTGAGAAACAGCTCCGCAGGACGCAAAGTTTCGAATTACGGAGCGAAAAACCGCAAAGCGAAACGAGCATTCGCTATACGTCCGAGCGCAATCGAACGTCGGTCTGCAACAGAAAGCACGCGCGTCTCTCTATATAAAACTAGAACTAGCGACGAGTCTCGTACGTACGGATGTCATCTCCCCCCCCCCTCCCTCCCTCCCACCAGCGCGCAATAACAAGAGAGCGAGAGAGAAAGAGCGATAATATATACGTATTCCGCAGCGGAATTCGTCTTCGACGTATATAGAGTGGCTTAAGCAAGCGCGAACACACGGAACGCCGATTTCTCCTTCACGCTTCGCGAAGCAAATCGCTACTTATACATACGTTCACGTGGATCTCGTGTTCCGTCGGTGCTTTTTCTTTTACGACTTACGTATACGCATACAGCTGTAGGTGACTTTTTCCACGGCGGAGCGAGAAAGAAAAAAAAAAAAAAAAAAAAAAAAAAGGAAAACAAATATATAAAATTAAGATTCGCGCGATCCCGAGATAGAAAGAAAATCGAGAATATTGTCGTTAGAGACAGGTTGACATGTCGCGGAGTAAAATTTTTACGTTACGTTTACGTTGTAAACAACGTTATAATACAACGATTAGGTTGTTACGTCTAATTTACGAGAATTATCGCGTACTTACAAAGTTGTTTACAAAAATTATATATATATTTTTGTATTATTTAGTTAACGCCGCGAATTAGCGCGTTAATAAATCAAAATTTAATATTAGCCCTGAGGAATCGTCGAATTTTATCACCGACGATAAATAAAATTAATCTCGACGTTGAAAACTAAAGTCTTATTTTTGTTTCTCGTCTTTTGAACGAGCGGTTCGTTTTTCCACGTAACTTTATCGATTCCCAAAAACTTCTTTATCACCGCACAATAAAAACGATTGCAACGACAGAGCAACGATAACGACCTTTATTACCTCGATAAACAAAATAATGTCGTGCCGCGCTTTCGAGAAGATTGTGCACGGGAACTCAGCGCGAAGATTTAAAACCGTAGCCGGAGCTTCTTCTTCTTTTTCTTCTTCTTCTTCTTCTTCGTTGCGGGAAGATTTTTCTTCGCTAAAAACGCTGGAAACAAAATATACGGGCCAACGGCGATTGTATAATTTCGTCCTCGCGCGCGTGCGCGAGATTTATCCCGTTGACGTTTATTAGTCGCGGAAAATAAAAGGCTATATATATATATATGCAGGGGAGAGGAAAAGGAAGAAAAAAAAAGCTATCGATTCTCGCGGGTGCGTGCGTACACGCGTATAAAACGTACGCGTGCGCACAAAGAGGGAAAGAGAGAAAGAGATTTAACGTTCGAGAAAAGAGAAGAAAATGTGAATAAAACGACAAAGGAGGACAAAAAGGGGGCGTATATACATATATGGTACATAATAAAGCAACGAAAACGAGGGAAAAAAAGAGGACACAAGAGAGAGAGAGAGAGAGAGAGAGAAGAGAGAGAGAGAAAGAGGGAGAAAGAAAAGAACTTAAGGAAGGAAAAGAAACGGACGGTCTCTCGCGGGTGCCTCTACCGAAGAGAGCAAAAGAAAAAGAAAAAAAAAAAAAAAAAAAGGAAAAAGAAAAAAGTCGTGGAGGAGGCGGAGGAGGAGGAGGAGAAGGAGGCAGCAGCTTCTGGCTCATTGGGCATCCGAACAAATTCGTCGCGACGTCTTTGCCCGACGCGCTCGTCGTACTCTCCGCACAGATTATAAACCGGGGAGGAAAGGTCCGGGCGCGCGTCTCTACCGTATACACATATATGTATAAGTACTTACGTGCACGCGTTGCCCGAAATATCGGCCCCTTCGCGTTTTTATCTTTGACATCGGCTTTTCGAAGTCACAGAGAGAGAGAGAGAGAGAGAGAGCTTCCTTCTTAACGGGTGACCGGACACCTACCCAAAGTTTGTCTCTCTCTCTCTCTCTCTCTCTCTCTCTCGTTTTTTCTGCTGCTTCGTGTGCGTATTATTAACTGCGTATACCTTATGTATCAGCGTATAGGTAGGAAGAGAAAAGGGCACCGAATCGAAACCGACGTACGCGCACCTTTGAAAAATCGAGGAGGAAAAAAAAGCCAAGTTTTATTATTTTTTTTTCTTTTGTTTTTATCGAGGCCGCCAGGGCGGGCTGCCAAAGTTTGTACATCGATCGCGTTTATATTCATTTTTTCGGAATTCCGTCGTTCTTTGCGGCCCCCTCGTCTTTTTTAATTTTTTTTTTTTCTTTTTTTTTTTTTTTTCTTTTTTTTATCTTTTGTTCTCGACGACGTTGTCGTTCTCTCATTATGGCTCGATTTTGTTTTTCTTTTCTTTTATTTTTCTTTCTCCTTCGCAAAACCCGCGCGCTCTTTTTACACGCGAAGAAAGAACGCGTGTGTGTACGAGAGTCGTTGGTGATCCGGTGACTCTTTCGTCGGATGTGTAAACCCGGTTGGCTACATCCTCGGACCCTGGATGTGCAATGAAATTTTCGACGCAGAAGTGCATGTGCATTCGTATATGAGTATGCAAGGTTTTAGAAATCAACTTTTTCGAACTCTATTTCAACGAATAATTCAGATATTTGATTGAAATTTCAATGTCTATTTTTATCAACATTGCTTAATATTTACAAACAATTTTATCAATTTCAAAGCTGTAAAATCGCATATCGCTTTTTATAGGTCAAAGATGTCACTAAAGCGTTAAATCGTCAAAGATCCGCTCTTTACGCAATCACGATTACAAACATCAATTACGCGGAATAATCCCCAAAGGAAAAGCAACCCTCCAACGAATAATACTCTTACATCTCTCTTTCTCTCTTTCACTAGATGTGCAACGAAAGCTAAAAAATAATGTACGCGTAGTAAAACGTAGAACTAGTATACGAAGGAAGAAGCCAAGCCACGAAAGGAAAAATTTGACGTTTGAAAAATGTTAAATCAAAAAGAAACACGGGCCATTTTAATTATGATGGAATAAAAACGAAAAAAAAGAGAGGGAGAGAGAGAGAGAAAGATGGAGAATGGGGGTAGGCACAACAAAATCTGGTTCGCGTACACGCGGGGTAAACGTTGCACACGACGATAGAAAGACTGTGCGTGCTCTCGTTGTGTGCATTATAAAAAGAGAGAAACGAGAGAAAGAGAGAGAGAGAGAGAGAAAGAGGGTAGGGAGGATGGAGCTCGTGTTTCCGCCCGAACGAGCAACAATGCCCGCAGACAAATGAGCATCCCGCCTCCATTGTTTGCTCCATCGGCGCAACGCGCGCGCACGCGTCTATATGTATACCAGCAGCCGTGTTCCGTATAGACTATATACCTAGAAAGATTCTCTCTCTTTCTCTCTCGTTCTAATTTTCTCTTTTTACTCGTGCCCTCTCTTGCTTTTTTATTTCTTTTTTTTCATTGCTGTCTTTCTCTCTCTCTTTCAACTCTCGCGATACTAGTTTTTTTTTTTCTTTTTTTTTTTTTATTCAGATTCGCTCTCTTAATTTTATTATTTTAATGTTTCACTGATATCTCTATTCTTGCGGATTTGCGCCTCTTTTAATTTTACCGCTTTACTTTATCTTTATTTTGTTTTTCATTTTTGTTTTTCATTTATTTATTATTGTTTTTTTTTTTTTTTTTTTTGTTTCTTTTTTGCAAACATGACTTTTTCCATTGTTTTTTGTTTCATTTTTCTTTAAAATATCCTTTTTTTTTTAGTTTATGCAAACAGAAGTTGTTGATAAAATTTTATCGGTCGTTGAAAAAAAAAAATAACGTTTACTTAAAACTTTGCAACAAACGATTGATTCGAGTGATTTTATTTTTCATCCATTTTTTATTTACATTGAATTGTATTAGTATGATTCATAAAAAAGAAAACAAAATAATAATAAAAAAAAATTGTCAAAACCATCAACAATATATGGATCTAAATTATTTTTATCAAATACGATAGCTGGCTATCAGCTGCCAATAATATATCACAAGCAATCCTCGTCTCTTACAAAATACAATAAACACTAAATACAAACGAAAGAAAAACAAACCAAAATTCAAATCATGAAAACTCAACTCCACCACCATCTACCATTCATCTTGGAAAATCGCTCGCAACAACAACCCTGCAACTTCTAACCATAAAAGCATCCCTTAAAACCCACACTAAATGTTTATTCGTCCGTCGGTTAATCCGAATCAAACGATTACCCCGAAAGGTATGTGTAAAACAGTCCGTGTCTCGGGGCCCGTAAAAGAAAGAGAGAGAGAGAGAGAGAGAGAGAGAGAGAGAGAAAGAGATGGACCCACCGCGCGCACGCGTGGACCACGCGATACATATACACAGACGCGTGAGTTCGCACGGGGGGTCGCCGATCAACTGAAGGCAAAAAAGATGGAGAGATGCGGGCACGGACGTCGAATCTCCGTCGATGCGTTCTTTTTCGAGAGAGAAAGAGAGAGAGAGAGACAAAGGGACGACACACACGGCGGGGGCGGCTGTGTGTACTCGGTGTCCCTTTTTGTGTTCGTTTCGAGACACGTATTGGTAAGTTAGTTTTATATACTCTCTCGTTTTTTGGGACGGCTCTCCGGTTGCCGCGACTTATTTCTACGTAGTCCTCGTCTTCGTAAATTTACACGCGCGCGCGCGCGCGCGTTCGTTATACTTTCAATCTTTTTTTTTTCTTCTTCTTCTTTCTCCGTGTTCTTCTTCGTCGTTTCGGAGGCACCCGTGTGTCTCAAAAGAGGATGGGGTTATTGCTTTTCTTGAAGACAGAAAGAGTCGCGAGTCCAGCGTTGGCTGGACTCTTGGAGTGAGTACAACCGATGCGACGACGATGCTCCGGTTACAGGGTTAAGGGAGAGTACACGTTTTACGTGACTTAATACACTATTCGGTGCGCCGAAAGTGAAAGGAAGCGAGGGCTCGGTTATTTTTGGATAAACGCTGGATGTGCGAGGACGATGAAAAAATTAACGGTAGAACGGAGACAAATTTGCCGTCGACAAGGGGAAAGCATTGAAATTGCAGTATATGTACACAATTTCAATGCGAACCTAAAAATCTTATGCATTATCGTACAACGGATAAACTACAATTATCCACAACCTTATACCCGGACTCTTACGCATTCGTTTCAAAATTGTCGCATTGCTTCCGACTTTGTCCCTTCGCTACCGCGCAATGCAGAGGAAAGCCGCTCGAGGAGAAATAAACAAGTACCAAGAAAAAAAAAAAAAAAATAAATAAAAAAAATAAAATAAAAAAAAAAAAAAGGGAAAAGAAAGAAAGAGGTCGATCTCTCCCCGTCGCGGAACCGTACACGCATAAGGGCGCGGTCGATGGCCGATATCCGGTCTCCGGGCGCGATCCGCGAACCGGAACTCCGGATCGTCCGACGGCGAACTGTCCTCTCCCCCGAAGACAAATGGGCTCGTTGTTGTTGCATACGCGTTACGCGTCCTGGAGAGAGCACGATGATGACGACGACAACGACGACGACGATTATGAGTTTGCGCGTTTTATGTGTGCACGCGCGCGCCTCTACGAGTGCCTTTGTGTATGTGTGTATGTGTATACACAAGTATCGAGCGAGGCGGAAAAAGACGAATGGATATAGAGATGAATGAGCGAATGAATGGGCGACGAGATAAATGAATGGTGGATATGTACGTACGTATATACATATAAATATGTCTGTGTATGAGGAGGAAGGCTTTTGAAGATGGCGTAAAACTCATCTTTCTTACGTTTCGTCATTGTGTTTGTGAATTTTTATCCAATTTACGAGCTTACCTAACTAGTTATTGTGAATTTTTCGATTTGTCTTATTACTTATAAATTTTTTAGTTAACTATAGCTTTTTTTCATCACTTTATTTAATTCGTATTAAAATATTAAACGATAATTTCGTTTTAAAAGATTTTTTTGTTCGACGTTCGCGGAAACGATTTAAAATTATTAACCAACGCAATTTTTTTCCAAGATATTCGATATTTAACAATGATTTGCTATAAATGCAATCAATTTGAGCACTTGTACTCGCAACGTAAATTCTTAGAATGCTGAACAATTTAGTCAAAACAAAAAAAAAAAAAAAAAACAAAAAAAAGAGAGAGAGAGAAAAAAATAGACTCGATATTTATCAATAAAATACTCAAATTCGTTGTGGTACTCTTCGCTGAAATCGTTCTGAACCGCATCGTCGCGAACAAAATATCCGCAAAAGTAACGCAAACTACTGCCAAACGGACACTCAAGCGCGTGAATCCGTTTTCTCTCTTCCTCCTCCTCCTCCTCCTCTGTCCTCCCAAACAAACAAGAGAGGAAACATATCGCATACACAAAATCCATCAAAAAATTTGATTGAACTGTAAGCTCGAGCGTACTCGAAGCAATATGAAATCTAAAATTCGCGCCATACTTATCTGAATGTACATCGAATGAAGCGACCTCGAAGCAAAGGAATGAAAAAAAAAAAAAAAATTCGGCAATAAAATCGATCGAAAATGGAAATGACAGCGAAGAAAACATAAAGTCGGAAAGATAATGCTCGACAAGCTGGGACGCAGAATTAGCGATGTGTATACCCATTCGGCTTAAGTCTGACAAAGCGGTCGTTCGTCGTCAAACGTTGGAGCTCGTGCACCTTGCGTCCTCACACGCGTATAGACACGCATGCGTTTATAAAAGTCCGGCGTATAGGAAACGCGATATCGTACAGCAACGGAGAGCGTCGCTCGAGCACACGCGGCTCTCTTGGAAAATCGCGACCTCGCTCTCCTTTTCCCATGGAAAAAGCGCGTTAGGAAACGACGTCCCACCGTAGTTTGTCTTGTTGCATGTCCGTCTTTCGTTCGCTCTCTCTTTTTTTTCTCTCTCTCTCTCTTTTTCTTTCTCTCTCTTTTTTCTGCGGTTTTGGTAAATATCTATATGTATACATGTATTTTATGCGTTCGGTTTTTGCTGATTTATCGGCAGCGGCGGTACCCGTAAAAGTTTCGACGTTGAATAAATCGAGTGCGATTTATTTATATTTATTTTTCCGTTTTAAAAATGACGTATTTCTTTGGGATTTTTTATAAACATTGTTGACGAATTTTAAACAAATTCCTACTTCGAATAAAAGTTTCTTAGCTAAAATATTTTACTTAATTACGTGGGATTAGAATGTTTATTAAATTAAAAGTCTTTTTTTGTAATAATAACGCAATATTTGTAACGCAAATATTTTCATTTATAAGATTTAAACATTAATGTCGCCTATACAACTAATCCACATAAAAGAAATTCCAAAAATTTGTGAAAAAAACCATCTCTCAGATAAGGATCCACCTTAAAGGAAAAAAAAAACCAAAGAAAATTCAAGAAAATTTATAACGTGTATTTACATATATACACTCGGACGCTCATGTGGCATCTTTCGATGACCATATGACATGACAAAAAGGAGCAGAGGACAAACACGTGATGCGGTACCGTCGGACCGACAAAAAGCAGCACGCGGACAAGCTCTTTCTCTCTTTTTCTCTCTCTCTCTCTCTTTCTCTCTCGCGCGCCCGCGCGCGTAACGTACACGAAATTCATGGGAAAAGCGCGGCTTACTCTCGCTTGATCGACAGGACAAAACTACGAAGAGAAACCGTCGGAGCGTATACGAACATCGCGCTCTTGCTTTCTCTCTCTCTCTCTCTCTCTCTCTCTTTAGATTGTGGGCTACTATGTACCCCTCATCGGTTTTGCCGCGTGCGCGCCACATCGCTGCCGTGTGTGTATATGCATTCTTCTTATATTCATTATATACACACGCATTTCTCTCTCTCTCTCTCTCTCTCTCTCTCTCTCTCTCTCTCACTCTCTCTTTTCGAACGAGCAATCAGCGCTATTATATTATTCGCGAGGGCTTTTATTCTTACACGCGCGATATCTTTTCTACCATCAGCGTCTTTTTCGGTGGAGACTGCGTTCAAATAAGTATCATCATTTTGGTAGATGCTGGAAAAATATTGTCGTTTTGATCGATACTTGAATACTTTAAGAATTGAGAAAAATTTTTCAACGATAAATGCCAGAAATAGTGAAATTCGACGTAAAAAAATTATTGAAAGTTGCGTTGGCGATGTATGACAACGTGTTATATTTCGTTTGCACTAAAATGTATTCTTTATTTAATGTACATTTCTTATAATTCTACAATACATCTCAAAGAAAACGAACAGTGAAAGCTTGAATTGTTTAAATAGCAATAATTATAAAAAGCTTCAAAACGTAATGTAAAACTTTTTAAATTATTTAGATACGTATTTTTTACAATCACATTTTTCCTTTTTACAACTGCATCTTAACAAACGTCTTTGAAATTCTTCTATTTCAGCATTTATTTCATCATACGTCATTTCTACAGAGTCAGCATATTTCAAGTCCTCTCTAATAAAATTATTTATTAATATCAGTAAGTTTGATAAATTTTAGTCAATGAAAAAAAAGTAAAAAAACATTTATTACTTTAAATACTTTTCTAACTTTGTAATACTATTATCGGGTTTTTTTTCTTTTACTTCTTTTTTTAAACTTTGCTTTGATACAGGTGATTTAGGAGATAAAGTTTTCGATGATGATATATTAGTAATTGAAATCTTTTCTTTTGAAGATGAATCATTAGATTTTTCTTCGCTCGCTACAAAAATGATACAACTTTATATAATAAATACTAAAAGGTTATTTAACCTAACCGATGAAAAATGTTTTAAATTTGATTTAAAGTTGGAGAAATTTTGTAGCATGCATTTTTCAATGCTAAAATTTTTCATAACATTTCATTTACCCTTCGAAACTTCATAAGGTTTTAAAATATCTTGACCATCCAAATATTTCCAAAATTCTTGTATTTTTGCTTGCTCACTGAGACTTTTAGATCGCAAAAATTCTAAATTTATACAAACTTCTTCTGATTCTTTAATATTATCCATTTCAGTAAAATAATTTACGATTATAAATAAAATATGTATGATTATAAATAATTTAAATTTTTCAATGTTTTAATTTCCCGCTAAGTATTAGTATGAACCGGACTTGCTAGTGTTCACTATTACCGAAAGAGGTCAGGTTTATCACTGTAAAAACTACGTTGGTGACATTTTACAGCGTCATGTTGCAGTCACTGATTTTTAAAAAACCGAATCTAATTTACACTGATTTATATTTCATATTAATTAAAAAATATTTAAATTTATTCACAATTTTTGCTCAAAACATTGAAAATATATAACATGAAAAAAAAAAAAATAAATAAAAAATTGGAATGCAAAATTGTATAAAAAACATTTGACTTTAAATTTATATATATTTATAACAGGAAATTTTATGAAATATTTTACAACCAACAACAAAATTTTTATTTCGTTTTAAAAATGTAACTTTTCACACAAATCTAAATGTTTAATATTTTCAAGTTAACTTTTAAATATTTTAAAATGATATTTTTTGATGATATGAATTTTTTTATTTATATATTAACTTCATGAAAAAAAATGTTGTAATGAACTTTAAAATAATATATAGTATAAACTAGAATCTCTTCAAGAAAAACTAACAAAAAGTAATTCTGTAATATGAATGATTTCATTTGCTGAATTAATTAAAGAAGAAAAAACGTACGATTTTTAAAAGTCAAATAAAAAATAAAATTACATACAAGTGTGTTTAATTAAAAAAATACTGATAATTAAAAAGTCATTTTTTTCTCTTTTAATTATCCTTGAACTTCAACAATAATCTAGTATTCATTTTTTCCTTGTACATAAAAAATTCTTGTAATTCCTGTAAGTAAACATAACCTAAGATTGTAACAATGTTGAAATATTTTTCAAATTACATATTTTGCTATTTCTAGATATAAATTTGATATAAAAAAACAAACATGTATATAATATTATTTATACCGAACAAACCTTTAATGTACTGAAAACAGAATCCCGTAAAGAAAGAAAAGGAAGAAAGAAAATGCAAAAGAGACAGACATTCACGTGTACGTAGGAAGTGTAAGCAAGATAACAGTAACAACCAAGATGGCCGCCTTGTTCTTCAATACATATGATCGTGAATGTGTACAAGTGTGCATATGAACAGTGTTAGTTTGATTCTCTCACTCTTTCGTGAATGTACAAGTCGCTCAAGTGTGAGCAAGACAAAATCTAGCGTGTACTACATATATCCTGCAGATTCGTAGTATAGCATTTCGACTGTACTATTCGCGAGTCGTTGTGTGTCGCGCGAACAACCAGTGAACGCGCACACATCAAGTTCAACGGTGTGTTGCGCTATTGTCAAGAAAAAGACAAAATCGGAGGAACACAGCGGTATAACATAATACACAGGGTATCCTCATCTGGTCTATCCTCTTCTGGCTTTTTATTACCGCTTCCCCTCCAGTCGCAAAATAAATACAATACCCACTGCTATCCATGAGGAACGACAGCGTGCCGTGCGCCTACTCCTTGTGGCTTAGACGACAGCGGCTACGGAACGCTCTAGTAAAGACGACGCAGCAGCGGGAGCAACGCGCTGAGCTGCCGCCGGCGGCGCGCTGTGACGACAACAACGTCATCGTCATCGGCAGCATCCTCGGGGCGGGACAATGTTCAGCAAGAAATTACACGTAGACATCAAGAAGTCGACGCTCAAGATCCAAGACGTCAAAAAGGACAGCGCTACAAGATTCAAGCACCTCAAGATCGTTCTTGGTGAATATTACAATATTTTATATTTATCGGAAATTTGATTTTTTCGAAGTTGAGTTCCTTGAATGGAGCGAGAAAGAGAGAGAGAAAGAGAGAGAAAAATGGAGGTAGGATGTGGGACACAGGGAAATGGGGGAGAGGAGGCAAGAACGTTGTACACCTACGTAATCGCGCGTGTGACAGCATCTGTGAGAAATTCCCGTCGTTCGTTTCATTTCACTCTTGCTTGACTTCCTTGAGAAATTCTGAACACAAAAGTACATTTATAATCTTTGACAAATTTAATTTTTCTATTATAAGATTAATCATCAAGTGTCTTACTATTCTTTATAAATATTTATTTTCTTACTTAGAAAGAACATTAGCAGTGTTCTGCAACTTTTTAACATCATTTGTTATTTGAAGGTATACTGATTGAGTTCATAGTTATAATATAATAGTCTGTCTACTTTTCCTTCAGAGCTTCTACTAGAATTAAATTACTGTTATGTTACAGTGTAACAGTAAAATTTGCAATCACTTGGAATATTGTGTTGTCCTTTTCTCAGTTAATTATTTAAATTTAATAGTATGCTCTATTATAATCTATTATGAAAGTAGATCAGTTTTATGGTATTTGTATTAATTTATTTTAGTTGATTTAAAACGTTTTAATAATAAAGGTAATTTATTTATTACAAATTATTAAGATAACTTCTGGACGAAACATAAATTTTTTTATCTAATCATTAAACCACAATAGCATATAGTTTGCCAGAAACAGTTATTAACAATTTTACAACATGCACATGGCCTTGTTATCTATTATGACTGGAATTTTGCTTACGACTACTGCAAGATTAATTTAATCAATCATTTAAAAAAGAAAATGAATACAATCTAATAACTTAATTAAACTCTAAATAAGAAAAAATTAAATTACTTTATTAAACTAAGCTGATGCAATCAATTTTTTTATTCCTTTTTTTTTTCTTTCAATATTTCAGATAATGTTGATATCGATGAAGCCAAAGGTTTCTTTGAAGGAAATTTTAGCCATGTCTACTTTATTTTGTATGACTGCTTTGTGTCAGCAGAAACTAATTTGCGCCAACGTGGTAAGTTATTTTTATATATTTTTAGAATGCTAATTAATCTTATTTATTCATCACAATGTAAATTGCAATCTTATCTAACATAATAACAACATTAACCCATTAATAACTAAAAAATTAAAAAATTTATCAGTAGTTTAGTATAATTTAAAAGCATTTTCAATTTAATCTGTGCACAAATATTAAAAATAATTTACTTATTTGTTTACAAAAAATATATGATTCTTAATGGGTTGAAATTCACAATATCTTATACTATTCTTTACTCTGTTAATTTACTAATATAAATTTTCTTTGCGTCTTACACCTTGTTTTGCTGACAGAAATCTCATTCCACCTTGGTAAGTGTTAATGCATGCTTCAACACTATTCTTTTGAAAATGTATGTTTAATGTTTTCTTTATATGCGTTCTAGAATGTATATGTCTATAGATAAATAACATGTATTTTCCTTAATAGTTCACAAAGCACATAGAGAAGAATTGGAACAAGTACTACAGCTATTGGAAAAAGTCTTGACACTACTTCCTGAACTATTAAATAGAAGATGGCAGTGTCATAGTTTAGCAAGAATTTTACATAAACTTTTAAACCCAGGAAATAGTTGGAAGCTCAGAAGACAAGCTATAAGGTTGGTAAAAATAACACAAATCAGAAAAATTTATACACAGTTTTCGTTAATAAACACCAATAATTTTTATATTTTGTTTTACAGGTATTTTATTTTATGGTATCAAGCACTAGGAGACAATGCACCTGAGCATATACATCAAATGTTTGCCTGTCTCGTTCCGGGCTTTCCGCCGAGGCAACCGTCGCCATACAAATCTGAGCGAAAGGTTGATAGTAGAAAGCACACCAAATCCGGCAGTTGCGATGAAAAAGAAAAGAAAGAATTTTATGATACACAACTAAGTCAATGCGTTTTTCACGATGGCGGTGTCACACATGGTCCTATCAGTCAGATTGACAGCGGGCCTATTCTACCGCCTCAGAGCGGCGAAAAACCATTGGATAATGAGACGGTTAAATTTTTAGAAGCTCTGCTAGAATTTATGGTAACACAGGTATGTACTGATTTTATTAAAATTTATGTATGAGATTTTAAATATTTTTTTATTTACTATAATGAATATATATTCATTACAGGTTGTAAAAATTGAATGGCGAGATAAACCTTCTCGTCAGTATAAATCTTTTCAATTTCTCTTAGATCGTTTTAAATCTACATATTTGAAATATATATGTCCTGAATTTAACGAAAACTTTTCTCTGTACAAACCTAATCTTGAATTACCAACGATGCGAAAGCCATCGAACCAAAGTCAAAATAATTATGTATTATGTAAAGTTGCACTTATCAAGTGGATCGCTACTTTCACGCACGTTACCAAAAAAGACGGAGCTTTCTCACACCTTACACAAAGGTAATGATTTTTTTAATTTACTTATGCCTTAAAAATGAAAATTATGTGAATAGTAAATATTTCTATAGTATAACACCGAGCGAAGAAAATGCCGAAGAATTGCGACGTGTTTCTATGTCGCAAAATCTACCAGATACTAGTATTATATCATTGGATCAAAGTATAACACAGGAGAACATTAATCAAGAAGATAGCACTTTAACTGCTATGACGTTAGTTAGAGAAGTGCTTTACGGAAGTCGTGATAATGTTAATTTTATTCACGAAATGTATAGACAAGCTTTTTTATTGGATTTTACGCACGCTGGAGCGATACGTAAAGCTATTGGTGCTTATAAAGACTGGATACAAATGAATGTAAGTATTTACCTTTTAGAATTGGTATTTTATTTTAATGAAAATATTAGATCATACAAATTTCAGTATAATTTTTTCCTTTTTTTTTTTTTTTTTTTTTTCTTTAATTTATTAATAAATTATTTATTCGTCATTTTAATAATTATTTTTTTTAACGATTGGTATATTAAAAAAAATTTTTGTTTAATTGAATATTTTTTCATAAATTTATTTTTAAAATCAAAAATTTTGATATAATTATTTATAAATGTCAGGAGGTTCCACCATTCATGCTAGAACCATTAGATGGACATAAGGATAGGGACTACGAAGAGAATCAAAGAAAAGATACTGATGCTGATAAGAGTCCGCAGGATAGTTTAAGGCTTTCACGACTTAGAAATGACTCTTATCTCGGCGCTATCAATCGAGAAAATCTCTTCGTAAGGGCCGGTCTACAGAATATCTTACAAGTATTTATAACTCAAGCTTCGAATGTATTTTTCTTAGAAACTATTGGAGGTGCCGCCTCGGCCACTTTGCTTGAAGAGCAAACAGATAGTTGTAAAAGAGTTCTTAATGTTTATCGATATGTTGTTATGCACACAAGACTTGAACCTGCTACTTGGGAGCAGTTATTAAGGGTATTATTACAAATAACTTCTTTGGTATTGAATGAAAAGAATTCACGTCGCAAACACCAAGAAAGTATTGGTGGCAAACTAGCACCTGCCATTTTTCAAACTCTTATTGTTACCTGGATAAAAGCCAATTTAAATGTGGTTATATCAACGCAATTATGGGATCAATTTCTTCAAGTGTTAACTTCACTCACGCATTGGGAAGAACTCATTCGAGAGTGGGCTGTACGTATATAATTGTTAATTAACTCTCATGAGGTCAAGTAGTTTATGAATGAATCAAAGTTCAATGAACTCAGCTACAAATTCTTATAATTAATTCTAATTGAATCTATACTGAATTGTAAATTTTGTTAGACAAATTTAACCCACCTACCCACCAAATTTATCGAGATTAATTTATCAATTTGTATATTTATATTTTTTCACTTAGAATACAAAATGTTCATATGTTCTTCGATTTAAAAATTATTCATAAAAATTAATACAATTACATGAGATAATTGAGCAAAGAAAAAAAAAAAAAAAAAATTAAATTTAATATTGCATATTAAAAATAAACAACTTTATCTGCATCAGAAAACTCTGGACACATTGACACGAGTTCTTGCCAGGCACGTTTACAATTTGGATCTTAATGACCTGCCACTAGATAGGCTAAGCGAACAGAAGACTAAAAAGCGAAGAGGTGTTGGAAGTCGCGCTGCGTCAACTGGTAGCGTACAACCCCCTAGAAGAGGTAGCGTTGATAACGAAACAACGCAATCGTCGAAAGAAGTTACAGGTGATATTTTTAATTTCATAAATTTTTGTTTACGTGATAATGCTATAAGCATATTACATTTTTTATAAAAAATATTGTGTTGAAATTGTTCATTCTTATAATCAATGGTCACCTAGAAAATATGGCAATAACACCAATAATTTAAAAGGAACATTTACTAGAATATTAAAGCATTAAGCTAATACATTTTACCATAATTTCGGACACTTTACATATTATGCGTAAAACTAGTTCAGCTGGGGCGTCGCAAAGTTGATTAGATAAAATTAATTTTGATATATGACGTACGAAATAGAGAAATATATACTATTTCGTTTCAGATAATGCATTTCGTGAACTGAGAAAAGTACGTCCTCTACCAAGAAGCGTGAGCGACAACTCGATTTACAACGGAAAAATTCGCTCAAAGATACACAGGCAACGATCGCAAGCTGTTACTAGCGGCATACCCGGTGAGTTTCATTTTTTTTTTTATTTTTATTATTTTTTTTTTTTATTTTATTTTATTAATTGAAGATAAATTTATAAACAGTTTTATTTATTTTTATCTTTGTGAAATTTCATTCACGATCAGTTTTCGTAACGAGACAATAGCGCATATAAATCATAAAAAATGAAAGAAAAGAAAATTTCCATCTAAGTGTTTTCATTAGCTATTGTGGTTACTTATACGTATACTTATAAATATAACACCCGGCCTGAATTTTTTTTTTTTTTTTTTTTCTGCTTCTGCACTGACAGCGAGTTAAAAATACTCAGTCGCGTACATGTCTGTTGTGTGTCGTGCTTTTCGATGCCAATGCATTTGTATTAGTTATACTTAAAAAGTCGTTTGCTTCCTGAAAATTCGAACGAGAACGAGGATGAACAAAGAGCGGCTCGAGAGGATTTAGTTTTTAGTGCCTTTAACAAAAGTGTGTGCACATTGTGTTCATTTTATATTTTATTACTGTGCCCAAGTTCAATGTCGTTTTATCATCTTGAGAAGTTTTTGCTGCTTTTAAATGAACGGCCTTTTGATTTTTAATAACTACGTTAACAATTTTCGATCCGTTGACGATGCGTAAAAAGAAAACTATCGTTATCGGCCATGATTAAAACACAAAAAAAAAAAAATCGTATTTGTTAATGTAAATACAAAAATTTGTTATAAAACGATTGTTCATCGAAATGAAATATTGAGTTATTACGATAAAGTATTGCAATTTGTTACTGAAAATGTATTGGTTGATGAAACTCGTCGTCAAAACGTTTTATAAAATTTTATTACGAAATAATTTTTCTTCTATTTATATTCAATGTTTAAGACAAAATATTTCCCAACAAACAAACAAAATAACGAAACGATCCCTCAAAAGCACGAAAAAAAGCTTCCCAAGAAAAAAAAATAAAATTTTTAATAATAATAATAATAATAATAATAATAAAAAAGGCCTACCGTTACATACGCAACATTAACAACGATTCATTTGTGTTGATAATTAAAATCAAATCCCACCGTAACCTGACCCCGTCCTGACCCCATGCAGTTTTGCCCCTGTCCATAGAGCAGGACATGGCGAGATTAGTGTCCACGAATTCGTCGAGGAGTAAAAGATCGCTCGGTCGTCGGGCTAAATCATTGGAGAGCGTCATGGTGCCGGAAAGCGAACCGCCGACTCCAAGATGTCCTTCGCCAACGCCTAGTAGCGGTGTCGACAGCAACAAGGATAGCCCGATACAAATCGAGAACATTGACGGTAGCAGCATCGGTATGTATCAGCGGATCCTGTTTCACTGTAGATTATTTTCTACGGTTACCTACAAGCGGGTAATGTTAATTATCCCTCTTATATGGATTATTCAAATAACTTTTATCATGATTACAAATCATGGAAGATGATTATTTTTTTTTATTTAAGAAAAATTGATCATTGAAAAATTAATCATTTTCTTTTTAGATACACATATGATTTATTAATTATTGACTTATTGACTAATATTTTAATTAACTTTTATACCTTGTACTTAACAAAATTTGATACCATTATGTTTCTTTTTTTTTTTATTTTTTTTTTTTTTTTTTTTTTTTTTTTTTTTTTTATTTTCTTATGCTTTGCATTGCATCCTTCCATCCAACAATACAGTAACTAAATTTTAATTTAAATATTCAATTGTCATTAATTATTTTATTAAAATTAAACGATCGTGTTAACTTGCTTTTTTAAGTTGCAGCAAAAATTAAAATTCATTTTATTCGATTGATAATTAAAATTTATTATGTTTTTCTTTTTAGATACCAACGACGCTTCGGAAAAAAGATCAGTGATGGCTGGAGGAGGTGTAAGAGGTTGGTTGCCGGACGTCGCCGTAGTTCTTTGGAGACGTATGCTCTCGGCTCTTGGAGATGTTAACAATATTCAAGATCCTACTCTTCATGGACAGGTCATGGATTATCTTGTTCAGCTAACACATACGCTTATTAAAGTAAGTATACGATAGAAGATTTTGCTTTCCGTTATAATGGAGTGAGCATTTTTTTGTTTTAATAAAAATTATATTTTGATTATGTAGATTCGACAAAATCAGGGAGTTTCTGGTGACAATCAAGCAACGCCTCCGGCACCAGAACTGATTCCTCCTTTAACGATTATAGCTCCCTGGTGTTTTAAGGTTTGTTTATTGTCTTTTACTTTTTTTTTAAATATAAATATTTATTAATAAAAGTATTTTATATACAATTTTTTTTTTTTTTGTTTTTACTTTTCATTGAAATTTGTTTTTAATATTCATTTTGAATAGGCGATACAGCTACCTACTCAGTACGAAGCCGGAAAATTAGCAGCTTATAGACTCATTTGTTTGCTAACAGTGCAGCCGCAAGATGTTAATTTACCCAAGCAACATCTAACGTTATTCTATCGAGCTGTTCATCATGGAATTTCGAGCAATGATACTAAAATTCTCCATACACTTGTAAAATATACTGGCCCAAGATTATTTAGTTTAAATCTTCCAGGTTCCAGTCTCTTGATACTCGATTATATTCAAGCTGCAAACGTGATTCTTAGCAGCCAAGATATCGAGGTTTGAAAATAATTTCCAAAAAATTATTTTAGCAAACATTTTAGCATAATTTTTAATTTATAATTATTGCAGGCTCCAAGAATGGAAGCAGTTTCAATTTTGGGTTCATTGTTGTCATTACCAATTACCAATGCCAATACTAGAGTCTTACAGCCTAATGAAGCAGAAATTGTAACAACTACTTGTCCATATGCAAAAGTAATGTATACGAAATTCCAAATACTTTATAATTTACTTATTTTAATTTATGTATATCACAATATTATATATATTTATATGTATATTGGCAGGATCACATTATAGCAATTTTAATGCGTTGCTGCCGCCGCGAACCAACTGGAATAGCAAGATGTATTGCTCTTTCAAGCATTGCCATGTTTGTTTATAAAGAATTAAGTTACAAATCATTGCATAGAACAATACCAGAAGCTGTTAACGTTCTACTTTTATCCTTAAAGGTATTAGTACTTTATTATCATAAGTTTTTTAATTCGGTTTTAATATTATTTTTAATTAATATTTTATCATAAAAAGATTAAAGTTTTATTAAAACCGTGTTACAAAAAGCTTTTCAAAACGCTGAGATATTTAATTTAATAATTAATATAGAGCTAAATAATTATGTAAATAGTATTAGATATTTTGGGTTTTGGGTTTGAATTTGGTGTTTGTTTTGCAAAACGATAGCGCACTTTATTTTATTTTATTGGTGTTGGATATTGCTTGAAATTAGTAAAATTAGTGTTCCATTGGATCAAGTCATCAAAGAACTAGGCAAGCCGCACGACGCAAGGACAAATTTCATTTTCTTCTAGCGGATCAGGTATAGATTTTGCATGATTAACGTGATTATTTCCAGTGACGTCTTAATCAAAAACTCCTCTGTGTGACGCAGCGTATATTCGTCGGCAAATGTACGTGTATCGCTCAGGATGATTACAGCTTTGCATTTTAATGTTACGCTACTAATATATGCTTAAGATGTTTTTAACCATGGTATTATCTAACGATATATTTTATTGTTTAATCATAAAATTATATGTTAATACATCTATAATAATTTACTTTTTTTTTTTAATAATTGCTTTTTTAAATAAATATATTTTTAAATATTGTATATTTATCGCAAATTATTATTTTAGACTACTCATGCGACTGTGGCACAAGTAGCTTGTGATTGTCTTCTTCTACTTTGTGATAAAGCAGACATCCTGCTTGAACAATACCCAAATGTTCCTGCAAAAATAATTCAGGTACTATATTACTATTTTTCGGATGCATAATATTATTTGGATATTTATTTTTGTTTGATTATTATTTTTTTAATTTAGAGTTTATCTGAAACTCTTGAAAGGACTATAATGAAGGAGAGAAAAAGTGCTTTAGCAATTTCAATGCTATTTTGTTTGGGAGAATGGGCGATGCATCTTGGACCGAGTATGTTATTATGCGTTCATCAAGGAAAACCGCTTCTTTTGACACTTTTTTCAGTAAGTCTATTGTTAAAATTATATACTTTTAACACAATTTTTTTATTTAATTTTTTATTTAAGGTACTTGATAATGTTGTACAAAATAAAATTAACAAAGAAATGCAAGAAGTTTCAAAGACTCAACTAAATGAAAAAGAAGATTTTGATCCAAATATTGCTTTGGACAATTTACTTGATGAAAATACTGCAAAATCACTTTGGAAAGGAAATCTGCAATCTGTTCAATTAGCTGCGAAAATGGTAAATTTTTTTAATTACGTCGAATGACAATTTTTTTCCCATTTATTTTAAAAATTTCCACTATTTACATACATTAGGTTATGATGCATCTCGTTAATCACTTGGGACACTTTCCGATGGGTATTGGGGCAGCTAGGTTGTCGTCACTCGTTGTAGAATTGGACGATGTACCCGGCATTGAAAGCGACGAATTGTCATCGGCCATGTTTCAAGCACCAAATATTCAACTTTTAATGCTATCCAATTCTATCATTATGTCACTAATAGAACTAGACACATTAGATGCTCCAGGCGGCGGAGTCACAGCCGGATTAACGACTGCCCCGTCAATGGTACGAGTGTTGCTAAGAGATTTAGCTGGAAAAGCATCTTGGGATAGCTCGATTTTGTATAATCAACCATCTAATGGTGATATTGAAATTTTCCAAAATAAATTAGGTAATTTGAAAAAAAATATTGTAATCTACTATATAATTTATATTGCTTAAATTTATTATGTACCCGTCTTATTTATAAATTTTCAATCATTTATTATAGAATCTACAACGAAAGTAATAAAAGATGACTTATGTAGCGTTATGCCAATACAAAGTTGTCCTCCAAGACATACTATGCGACATCATGATCCTCACATTTTACCTACATTTGAAAATGGAGCAAGTGACATGGATAATCTAGACGATGTAAGTAATTAGTAAACTATTTTTTAAATAAAAAATAATATTAAAAAATATTAAGTTGCAATGTAATTTAATAATGATATAATTTGAAACTTTATCAGCTGCTTCAATATATCGGACATACGAGTCCAGAAGTATTGACAAATCCAGAAGTAGCCTTGAATTCTCCAACTGGTCCAACTCAAGGTCAACTTTTCGAAGCTGAAACTATAGCTGCAATTTTGAATCAGCGCAACGCCGAACGAGAACATGTAAATAACTGGAGCCAACATGTGAGCATGTGCGCAGCCCCGATGAGTCCACCAACTTGCCGCCCACCTCCTGCACCCTTCCATCACTGCCGGTTGCTTTTCTCACACTTAGGCCTGTCAGGCTGGGAACAACGTAGAAAACTGCATTTATTATCCAAAAATGAAAAATTGCTACGAGAACTGAGAAATTTAGACGGTCAAAGGTCAAGAGAAACGCATAAAATGGCCGTGATTTACGTAGCCCAGGGTCAAGAGGACAAAAATTCTATACTTAGCAATGTTACTGCTAGTAAGGAGTACGAAAGCTTTATAGCAAGACTAGCTTGGGAAGTCGAACTTGAATCGCATACAGGGTTCATGGGTGGCCTGGTACCTGGTAAGGCATCTGGAGTGACTGCGCCATATTTTGCTTCTTCTTTTGCTGAAATTATATTTCACGTGGCTACTAGAATGCCTTCAGATAGCCCTGAAAGTTTATTACAAAAGGTAATCTTCAATATTTTTATTTTTTAAGTTCTAAATTTAAAAACATTTCCAAATTAAATTTTAATTTTATTTCAGACTAGACATCTTGGTAACGATGAAATACATATCGTTTGGTCAGAACATTGGCGTGATTATCGCCGAGACATTATTCCTACTGAATTTTGCGATGTATTGATAGTCATATATCCGTTGCCTAATAAACTTTATAGAGTTCAAGTATCTAGAAAATCAGAAATTCCATTTTTCGGATTACTATTCGATGAGTGTATTGTAGAAGATGCAGTCCTACCAGGCTTGGTTAGAACTACTGCGCTTGCTGCGAGCAGAGCAAAACGAACAACATTAACATTGTATCAACACTAGTAAGTGCAAAATTAATTCCTTATTGCTAAAAATGTTATTAAAAAAGAAAAAGTAACAGTTTGTTAATTTATTTCTTTTATCATGACTACAGTTATGAAGAACGTGCAAGATCCATAGATACAATAATGAGAAATCACAAAGAAGCTACAACATTTGAAGAATTTGCTGCTAATGTTTATTCTCCAGTTCAGCCAGCAAGTCCATTTAGTGGAACATCATCGGTATCAGGTAATTTCAATAATAAATCTTAAAATTTTTAATATTTTAAATAAAATCTAAATATAAATAATAAACTTGCTTCGTTTTTATCGTAACTTGGAGAAATTTAAATAGAATAACAAATTTTGCACTTCTGATAATTTTTAAATAATTTAAATTTTTGTAAAAGGTTCAACGACAAGCGTGCAGTCGACGGCATCGTCAAATCTTGCAGCGGCACTTATAGATTCACATCAGGGACGGCCGGGTCTTCGGGGCACTTCCACAGCTAGCAATGACAATCGCGCAAACAGAGGTGAGAACAGTTATGCCGTGATTTCTTTTTCTTCATCTCGCCGCACGTCATCTAACAAAATCATCGATTTAAAATCTTTATAAAATGTTTTTTACTTGACTACTATTCAAATATATCGCGATCAACTATTCATTTCATATTTAAATCAGCATATTTACTAACATCTCCTCTCATCGAATCATAATAATGTGACCTCGGTTTTTTATTCGCAACTCTCAATGAACGTCTTTTCTTTTGACAGTCTTGCAAAATCTGTTGAGAGGTAATACTTCCATTCTACGTATATCCTAGAAACTAGTCATAGCTTTAGAAGCTTTTCACTCACGCGTCGTTTGGTTAATCTTCGTTTGTGTACGCAAGAGAATATACTGAATTGCAAAGGTACTGCTATCGTGCTCTAAATTTTACATTTTATGTATATTAACCTAGTCCGTTCTTTTTACTTGTTCGCAGTTTCGGATGGTAGTCGTGTCTGGTTTAGTAGCGACACCGCGGATAGTACAGCTCTCCACGGAATATCCCCAAGACCGACTAAGAAGATGTCATTTAAGACGGGACCCAAAAGTAAAAACAATGCGCAACCCACACCGCCGGATAGCCCTCGATATAAATAAATTGATTGACTGGCCTTTGATAATTGCATCAAGAATAGCCTGTAATAAAAACTCGTTTAGATTTTTCTGAAATAGTTTTTTTAAATAACAATTCAATTATTTTTTGACTATTATTATATTTAAATGAATTCCGTTTTTATAACATCTAAAAAATCAAATTATAGTAAAAAGTATTTTATTGTAAATTTTTAAATATTCATGCTGTAAATTTAAATGCAGGTTATTCTTTGTGCCTTTAATACCTGTACTTTGAGCATATTTTTTCTTAAGGTATAGAGCGGTAATATTTCAAAGTGATTAATGAAATAATAATTTGACTTGAAGCAAAACAGTAACTAACAATTAAATTCTGTGCGAATCGAAAAATTAATTGCCAATTAGCTTTAGCGTTTTACGTTTTCCGTCCTTAGATTTAATTTTGTATGATTGCGTGTACAGATCGTCAAAAGTCGATTAATTTATTCCTAGTTAATAATGAATATTTCTAAGGTATCTCGCATAATTAATAATTATGAATTTATCATCAATGTATTTTTTTTCTCCATCAATTTTAAACAAGATATTGTTAAACTTTTTATTATTCAAAGCCCACAATCAAAACAAAATAATTAGACATATTTTAATAAGCATTTGAATTGTTTTAATTTATTAAATAACATATTATATTTATTTGATGCTTATTCCTAAATACATTCCGCACAATTTGCATTATGAAAAGGGCATTTTTATTGCTATAATATTATGCAACGTACATTCCATTCAATATTTTTCATAACAGATAATTTTAGCACTCAAAGTGTCTATTTTAATTTTATGCATAATGGAAATCATTATCAAAACCGCCTTATTCAAGTAAACCAATAAAGTTTTATTGGGGAAAACTTGTAGACTTTTTAAAATAATTAATAAATTTAATACTTACTGAGTAAGTATTATTATTTAAACAAATTTTAAAATTAGTGGAAATGATAGTAATTAAAATATTAGAGTATTATTTATACATAATAAAAAAAAATTTGTAAAATCTTCGAGTTTCAAATTGTCAATCACGCAATAAAAAAGTTTAGTGAAATTGACATTAATTCGAAGTAAATGATTTATCAAACTTTTACATTCGAATATGTAATTGATGAATATATAAGAACGTTTTGAAGATGTAGGTATTATCAACGATACAGTAGTTAACAATTGTATCAATTTTTTAATCATGGCCAAAGCAGCATTATTTTTTCACTAATTTATAGAAAGCGATATAAGAAAGTGGAATATGTATTTATTGTATATAAGTAGAATTAATAGTGTCTTAATCATCGAAAGAGATTATTCAATATGTATACAAAATAAAATAAAATAACTTTGTCATCAACAAAATAATAATGTCAAAATATACAGATAAATTTATTACTGCTATATGAGTCTAATAAGCTAAACATGTTATATATTTATAAATGTTGTACTTAACAAATTGCTCTTGCAAATGTTACTAATCTGCTATATACTATTGTATTATTTATATTATTACTAATATCACTATTATAAATATATTCACTTGACTATTTTTCTTAATAAAATATTTCAAGTTATTAAGTTAAAAAGTTGCATTATCTTCTCAAAATTAACGTGCACAAAATAATTTTCAACTGAAAAATTCGTCTTCTATTGTAAAAAATTATTTTGTGTAAAAAGGAAGAAAATTAATGATGTTTTATTGCTAAGTAATGCAAATTGTATCATTTTTTCTAATAAAAATTAATCATAAAATTAATAAGGTATTATTTAATCTTTTCATTATGGTAGTATTATCATTAATACTGTTAATGAAAAAAAAAAAAAAAAAAAAAAAAAAAAAAAAAAAAAAAAAAAAAAAAAAAAAAAAAAAAAAAAAAAACAGTAAATGAATGATAATTTAGAGAAATTTATTTTATGAACTATACCAATTCTAGTATATAAACTAATACAGCCATAATCCTTGATTATGATTATGTTAAAACTAAAAAATATTAGCTAGTTTTGGTTTATTTTTATATGCAGATGATACCAGCAAACACAAGTATATCTAACGAGCATGCGTTATTTTATAGAAAATATCATATGCATATCTATTTAAATTTGAAAAAGGTGTACCACCTCTTTTGAACTCAAATTCTCCTGATACTCTCATTGAGTTTTACATATAGTATGCATGTTTTACATATAGTTAACTATTAAACTTTTTGATATACAATCTACATATTTTATGAATGAATATCAAGTGCTTCTTACTAAAATATATATACAGGGTGACAAATTGGAAGTTGCCTAAAGTAATCACTTATAATTTTGTGATGAGTGCAGTGAAAAAAAATTAAAATACATATTAAATCAGTGAAGTGGTCATTTTTATTTGAAATAGGTTTCAGTTTAATCGAAAATTTTCAACAGACACATATTACGTTTTTAAAAAAATGACAAAACCTGGCTAGGGAATAACTATTAATGATAAATATTTTCGAAGTGATCCCCATCTGAACTAGCACAATAATCAAGCCGTTTTTGGAAACTGTCAAAAACTTGTTCAATTTTAGATGAAGAAATACTAGAAATTCCTTTTCTAATAGCTTCTCTCATATCATCTTTGGTCTTGGATTTTTCCGCATGACAGTAATCTTTCAGGTAGCCCCATAAGAAGAAATCACACGGGTTTAAGTCCGGTGAATAAGGGGGCCATTCTATACCCGCGTGTGCAAACTTGGAATATCCTAAACCGATGACGCATTCACCATAAACTTCGTAAATAGCTTTAAATACCTCTTGAGTTCTATACGGCATAACACCATCTTGCATAAAATAATAGTCCCTGACTAATCCACGTTTTTTAGCGAAAGGAAAAAATTTTGTTTGTAGCATTTCTCGATAGCTATTGCTTGTTATTGTCCCTTTCAAGAATTCTAAGTGTACTCCTTTGATTGAAATAGCTGCCCAAACAGTCACCTTAACAGGATGTAAGGACTTTGCCTCAGTTAAATGTGGATTTTCATTACCCCAAAAACGGTAATTCTGTTTATTGACATATCCATTCAAATAAAAGTGAGCCTCGTCTGAGAAAATTATGTGATTAATATCGATCTCGTTGTTTTCAAATTTATTTCTCATAACTTTACTAAACTCAGTTCTTTTTTCTTTACAATCTACGGTGAGCAATTGATAAATTGTGATTTTGTAAGGATGTAATTTAATGACATTTTTTATTATTAATCTTAGTGTCTCTCGATTCAGTTTTAAAGCTGCTGCAGCTTTTCTTATTGAATCCGTTGGATTATTCTTGAAATGTTCTTCGACCTCGGCAACCTTATCTTCTGTTGTAAGTGTGTTTGAAGGACCAGGAAGATCATGACGACGATCGTCAAGAGTATAATAATTGATGAAGTTATCAATTACTCTGAGAAAGAAGTAAAAAAAAATTTGAAAACTTTATTAAAAAATGCGGTCATACGATAAAGTCAAATATAATTTTTTTCATTCTTATCTTTTAAGAGTATTTTGACTGGCTACTCTTTTACATCCAAACTAAGTACGAAAACCTCTATACGCTTCAGTATAGTTTTTACCTCTAGAATAAAAGCACTCGATGAGATACACCTTTTCTTCGTTCGTAAGGTCACTCATGTTAAAGTACACCTATTGCTCTTTACGACTTCTCAATAAAAACTGACAACATTCTAGAACCTATACCTACGTGGGCCCAGCCTTATACGATACAGTAGAGGGGGAAAGAGATGCATATACTTTAGGCAACTTCCCATTTGTCACCCTGTAGATTATTAAAATTTAAAAAAATTAAAAAGTAATTACTTTTTATTCAATATGTTTATCTAATACTTAGTTGTAATATCTTTAGTAGTTTCATTTTGTTATTGAAACTCATCAACAATAGAATTATTGAAGTATATATAATATTATCTAATTTTAAATGTATAATATTTAAAAGTACAAGAATTTAAATATTTTATTTTTGCATCTTATGACAATAATAAATTTTTTTCAAAATTTTAAAACTCATCTAAATTGCTGAAGTGGTTTAAAATATATTTTAATTTTTTAGGCCCAATTGTGCAATGAAAATAATAAAATAATTAATACATATATATTTATTAACTGTAAATTTTAGACTTTTTTTTTAATTTAATACCTATCTTCAATAAAGTTTTGCTTTAATACTTATAAATATTGACTATTATATTTTACATATTTTCGCGTCTGAAAAAATAAATTTTAATTCCAAAATCTACCGCATGAAACGCTGCAAGATACATAACCACATTGATAACTGCGCATGCATCAAATTTAGGAGCTAATATTATCTCTTTCTCAAAATCATTGCACCCGGTCTCCATCACGCGAGTTTTTTGTCTTGTATTTGTATAATAATGTATATACAACCGTGATTTATATTACTTTGATAGTTTAATTGTATATATTTTTTGATGAACAAAGTGATCTATAAAAACTTTCTTTATTCCATGTAATAATATGAAAAAAAAAACAAATAAAGTTAATACAACTTTTTTTTTATAAATTAAATTTTATTTAATAAAATTTCTTGTATTTAAAATAATATTAACATTCTAAAGTAGTATAACCTTAAAATTTTGAAATGGAAGAAAATGAACATGTGATAAATAAATCAAAACCCATTTTTCGCGAACTCGCTGCTGATGATCCTGAACCAGAAACAACCGTGATAGAAAGTTTATGTATGAATTGTGAAAAAAATGTTTGTATTAAAAAATGTATAAAATTGGTACTGTCACTTTTAAAGGAAAAAATATAATACAATTACAATTATTCCAGGGAGAAACAAGATTATTTCTTACGAAAATCCCCTTCTATAAAGATGTTATGATAATGTCATTTCATTGCGAGCACTGTGGTTATGATAATAATGAAATACAAAATGCTGGCAAAATTGAAGAAAAAGGTGTTAAAATTGAATTAAGAATTAATACACAATCCGACTTGAACAGACAAGTTGTTAAATCTGACTATACAAGTGTTAGCATACCCCATTTAGAGTTTGAAATTCCTGCACTGTCCCAAAAAGGAGGTAATGATTATAACAAAAGATATCTATTTATTTAATTTATTCAATTAAATAACGTCTTTAAATTATTTTAGAAGTAACAACCGTTGAAGGAATTATAGATCGTAGTGTTACTGGATTAGAACAAGATCAAGACCAAAGGAGAAAACAAAATCCAAAGGCTGCTGAACAAATTGACCAATTTGTTAATAAATTAAAATCTCTTAAAGATGTTACTGAACCATTTACCATTATCTTTGAAGATATATCTGGTAACACTCATATTCAAAATCCAAAAGCACCACAAAAAGATGAAGGTTGCGAAATTCATTATTTTAAACGAACAACACAACAAAATAACGCTTTAGGAATTTATGAAAATAAAGAAGAAAAAATCTTGCAACCTATTAACGAAGAAGAATACGCTTTAGAAGAAATTGATGGAGAAGTCTTGACATTTCCAACAAATTGTCCAGAATGTAACAATCCTTGTGAAACAAATATGAAAATGACAAGTATGTACAGTATATTGATTTAAATGAATTTTTACTTATTTTAAAAATGAATAATAAAATCGTTTATTATTTTAGAAATACCATATTTTAAAGAAGTTGTGATTATGGCAACAGTTTGTGAAACTTGTGGACACAAAACAAACGAAGTTAAAAGTGGAAGTGGTATAGAGCCACAAGGTGTTAAAATAGAAGTAACGGTTAATGGCAAAGAAGATTTTAGTAGAGATTTATTAAAATCTGAAACCTGTCATATGAGTATACCTGAATTAGATTTAGAAGTTGGACCAACTACGTTAGGTGGTCGCTTCACTACTGTCGAAGGAATTATAAGCGCTGTTAAGGACCAATTAGCTACATCTACTGCGTTAACTGGGGATAGTGTTGATCCAGAAATTAATAAAAGAATGACAAATTTTATAAATCAACTGGATCAAGTTTTACAAGGAAATAGAAAAGTAACTTTGGTCCTTGATGATCCTGCTGGAAATAGTTATGTACAAAGTTTATCTGATAATGATGTTGATGAGAAATTAAAAATAACCAAGTATGCAAGAACTTTTGAACAAAATGAGGAACTTGGTATCAATGACATGAAAGTTGAAAATTATTAATTTTATGCAATATTATTATCTTGTTTTCATAAAATTAAAAAAAAAAATTTATTTATTTGTGTATTTAATTATAATTTTTTTAAATAATATCTATAAATATCATTGTTCTTCTTCCTCTTCACCAATTTGTCTAAAAAAATAAATATAATACAAAGATTTTCTGTAAAAAGTATTAAAATGTATCATAAAGAACTTACACAACAGGACTAGAATCCAATTTTCTTAAATTAGGAAGCTTTTTTAAAACTTGTGCACGCCACACTTCTGGATCCATATTTTCACATAATGGATTATTAATAAATAGCAAATCTTGTAGATTAGGTATTTCTTGCAATCTATTGAATTCTGCCCAATCTTTTACTAAATTATTACCCATATAAAGAACTTTTAATGCTTTTAATGCATTCACCCCTTTAATTTTTTCAATCATATTGTAAGATATCCACAATTCTTCCAAATGATCTCCTACAGCTTCTAAACCAGAAAAGGTCTTGATGTAATTACGACTCAGAGACAAAATCTTTAAATTCTTTAACGAATTGATGCCGGATATTTTTTCGATCATATTTGTGGACAGGGATAATTTTCTGAACGTAGAAAGATTATTTTTATATAAGAATAAGAATTATGAAAGTTTATAAATACATAAAATTAAAACACCTATTATATTCATTTTAATAAAATCTACAAATAAAATTTTTAAAATATTATATGAAAACTAATATTTTTAATGTAAATAATAAAACGTTGATGTGAATTTAAAAACAATAATTTTGCAATCGTTTTTAATTTTTTTAATATTAGTTGTAAATCATTACTCGACTTTAGTTAAAGCGGATAAACTATTATCCATTTTTTCAATCGGTGGCCATTGAAAACTTAATACAATTTCTTTTTCTTCGCTTGCCGATTTTTTGTTTTGTTCTTCCCATCTTTGTATAGCTTCTTTACAAGTTGTTCCTTTAGCAGCCTATTTTAAAATTCATTTTTGTTTTAATTCGAAAAAATGTTTAATGAACTTATTTAACACTTTGGAAATCTTAATTATTACCATGAAATTTTATTTTTGTAACTAAAAGGCTACTCGTGAACTTACTACTGTTTCTTAATTTTATCTATATTTAAATGTAGAAAATGTTTAACCTATTATGTTTGTGTATAAATAAAAGTGTTGATCTATTGTTTTTAATTTAAAAAAAAGACTATTAAAGCAGATTATTTATATAAAATCATGCAAATATTAATTTATAATTTCTTAAGCAATATTCATATTTATAAGATAGTAAAATTATTCAAACGGTAAATCTACTTTTTTATCTAAAACAAAAGGATGAATTATTTATGTAATAAATTTTTATTCTAATTCGTAATGATTCTTTATTTGCTATAAAACTATTTTTTCAACAAATTACAAACAGAAACTTTTTTATATCTGTATTGTGTACATATGTGTTTATGTGTGCTTCAGTAAGGGTAATACATTACGTAGATGGAACGTTGCTAAACGAAAAATACTAAAAAATTACACTTGTATGACCAGAGGTGACTGAGTATAATTTACAGAAAATTAATTTTCTTGTTTTTGTTTTTGTTTTTGTTTTTTTTTTGTTTTTTTTTTTTTTTTTTTTTTTTTTTTTAAATAAACTTTGAGTTTTTTCCCAATTTATTTAATATAGGTTTTGGAGCTAAACAACAGAAGTGAGTTTGAATATTTGTATTCGTATTTGTTTTTATAACAAAATGAAATTAATCACATACTGAAGTTTTATAAACAAATCAGCTAATTTACATAGTTTAATTAATAACTTTTTTTTTTTTATCTAAATTATATTCATTGAAATCTCACTTCGCTTTTAGCTCTCGGCACAAATATAACAATGTTTTAATACTGCAACCACGTGAATTCTAAAAACTACAAACGTGGTAGAAGTTCTTTTTGAATATGTTCTTTTATTTTAAACGCTATGTGCATTATGTATACGTTCCGCAAGAGTATTTGCACGCCCAGCATTAATTAAATTCTATACAAAATGACAAATAAAAATGTGATGATAACCTTAATTATAAAATAATTAATAATAATTAATAATATAATATTAATAGTAGAAGTAATAATAAAAATAATATGGAAATCAACAAGATATTAAGATACATCATAATTTACAAAGTCTTCACTGAAGCTTCATTTATAATAATACTATTTGATATTCGTATAAATTCATGCAAAAGGCCACTATAACTACTGGAGTGGAGAAAAATGATCTATTAAGTCTTTTTAAGCATTACTAAAACATTCTTCTCTTATTTTGTTTTTTTCTAAATATGCAATTACATATACAGTTCGATTATAAAAAGTGATACCAATGAAAGATTTGCAGGAGAAATGGGTCTCTCTAGCTTTCCTTTCCAGTTACTTTTATGCAAGATGTATAATAATCATGCTCTATTATAAGTCTACATTTGTCTTGTTACAAAGGGGGAGGGGGAGAGCAAACGAAGACTGTATACATATTGCGCATTGCCAAAGAATTGAAAAAAAAAAAAAAAAAAATTATTATTCGATTTCACGAAATCTTTAGTTTTGTACAGTATTTACAATCGCATAAATAAACGCCGATCTTTGATCGTTCGATTAATATTCATCCACTTTTTTGGCAGAGTATGAGAAATATAGTCTCTCCAGTGAAAAAAGTATCATAGGAACATACAATTGTTACGATCTCAGATAAAGTTCAGAGAATCAAATGGAAGAACTTACTCTAAATATTGTTTCACCACAGACGCGAGCAAATATGTATATTTCTATGAGACTTTTTTACTTTTTTGGAAAATAAGGAGAGTAAGAGAGCATGCTGCTACGCATTTAAATAAAAACTCTGGCGGTACGATGCACAATAACTTTGCGGCATACACTAGAGTAGAAATAACTCATCCAATTATTTCCGTACAACTTAATTTCTTGTGTATTTTTTAATTTTATTTTATTTATTTTTTTTTTTTTTTCATTTTTTGTTTATGTATATATCCAAACATTATACAACATGTAACTTAATTATTACACGAAAATTTGTAGATTCTTTTTACCACAAATACATTGGATAGATTAACGAATAGTGAGCCATCGAACTCAGGTGTATGCTTGTAAAAGTGACGAATCTTCATAATTATTAGTGTTTCAGAATCTTTATTTACGTTTTTGAATGTTAAAAAAATTGATATCATAAAGCGAAGATCCGTCGATACGAGTGTCGCAAGAACGAGCGACAAAAGCTCGAAATAGCGAGACATCGCAAAAGTGCTATAGTAAAAGCCTGTAAAGTTAGTTTTTCCTCGACAATTTTCTCTTGTTTTCTTTTTTTATTCACATCAACATTAATTAATAGTACGAACGCTATCATAGTTTACTTCTACAAATAATCAACTTTTTGCAGCGAAGTTTTTTTCCTTTGGGAGGATCCATATTAATAAATAAATCAATTAAATTTTTTTTACTTGCAGCTTTAATTCGAAATATCCTTTTTCATATAAGAGTCTATTCTTATCTCATCTTCAACAATGTATATTAGCAATATTAACATAACAGCCTGCCAGCAGCGCAAAGATTATGTCTTTCTAACACGTTTTTTCTTCATGCATTTTGCTTCATTTTATTTTATTATTTTTTTTTTTTATTTTTTTTTTTTTTTTTTTTTTTTTTTATATTTGGCCACGACAGCAAAATTTTTTTTCCAAGTCAAACATGACTGTTTTAACAATGCATTATTAAAGCGAAAAATTATCGAATTCTTGAAATCCGACCGTGATTGCAAATAAATTCTTCCGGCTATTAGCGAAATAGTGACCATAAAGAAAAACGAAATTCTCGCAGATGACAACAAGCGTTTTGTTTACACACGGAGGCACAACGGATATAACGTTTATAGAGCTCACTTCGCGATCGTTTACATTTTGTCTTTGTTATAATTGGTTACAAGATTTATAAGATTAGAACGATAACACAGAAGCAATTCGTGCTAATGAATATCCTATATAAACGACTGGCGTTTCACATTATTTATTTGTCATATATACGTGTCATGTTTTTTAAAATTTACGAATCAGATAACGCGATTTGACAGCTTCTCGATTTTTAAAGCGAAGCATATCAGTTTATTTGTTTAGGTATTTTTTGTACAAAAAATCTCTCCGAACTAAGATATACAGGACACGCGCACATACATCATTCGAGTACAAAGAATAGTACAGCAATGTTTATTTATTTATTTTTTTAATGATTTGCAAAACTCATCAGTCAGCTTAAAAAATTGAAAAAATCATTTATATATATATATATATTACAGTCACATCTCCATTCTCACTTCTTTTTCTTCTTTAAACTAACTACTGTTATGCTCGATCCCCGTTTAGTTAATTTATCCTCTTGGCATAGTAATTCACTTGATCAATGTAAGAAAAGAAATTAACTCCCAACCTTGTTGCTGCGCATTAGGAAATAAACTGGATGAGAGCAAGGCAGAGACTAGCAGTTGTTTGGATCAGGCGGTGTGACAAGGTACTCATCTGCTCGTTTATGATCTGAGAGTGCCCGAATCGTGTAGGAATCTTGAGGTAGCTCACTTTTTCTTCGCAATAACTGTTTCACTTTGTTTACATTCGATACCTTTTTTACCTATAAAAGAAATTAATTTTTAATAATCATTTTAAATACAATAATTAAAATATTTAAGTGTTTTTTACTTTGTTTTAAGAAAATAAAATGCAATTTTTAATTGTAAATGTAATAAAAACATAATATTTATATTTCTCATTTATTCCGAAAAAAAAAAAAAAAAATTAATTTTTCTACCAGTAATAAGATTATTTTAAAAAATGTAAAACGCAATAAATCTATTAGTATAAATTAAACGTTGAAGCTGTAAAAAAATGTCTTAGAATCAGTAAAAAGATTTAAAAAAAAAATAATTTAAAGACTGATGATAAAGATATTATTATGTATTTAAAGACTAATGATAAAGATTATTATGTATTTACATTTTGTACACTAACTTCGTTGGCCTTTGCTTCAATTTTTTCCGCTGTAAATGTAATTTGCTCATTCTCTCCGGCTTCTTCAAGTAAAGCGCTATTTGCATTATTTGCATTGTTCGTAGCGTTTGTAGTATTTGTAGTAATCGTATTATTTGTATTATTTCCATTATTAGTATTATCAATTTGTGATGTTATAAATGGATTATTATTCGGTGCTCCTTTAGATGCATACGACGGATGCCTCATAGCCAACGCTTCCACCTTTGTCCATGCTTCATCTCTGCCTTTTAGCATTTTTTGTTCATTCAATTGATCCTGAATAATAAAATAAATGTTTTAAAATTTTGAAAAATATTTATCATTTTAAGATATTTAAATAAAAAATTGCATTTAAAAATTACCTGTTGATATTGCTGTGAACATTCGTCAAAGACCTTTTGATTCATTTCCATAAAGATTTTCAATGCATTGTAAATTAGACCGTGTATCGTTTTGTTCCAATGGTTTCGAGAATTTCTGTATAGAGCTGGATACATAATAGGCAAAATTACCGAGTAATTGTCCGAAATTAAAGACATAATATACTCGTTATTCCAGTAGTACAAAGCTCTCTCAGCCACCTAATATCATAATTTAAATGAAATTTTATTATAAAACATGTGAATTAATTTTTAAAATTTTTTAATAAATAATTAAGGAGTACTCAATAGATATAAATAGTGTTTTAATTATTTGGCATATCTATTTATATATTTAAAAAATGTAAAAATAAATATACTATATACATTGTAATGTATAATGTATTAAATGCTAAGCAATTACAACATATTAATTTTTTAATAACATTCAAATCAAGAATTTAATTGACTTTCATGACATGCATAAATAAATACCTAAAAGGCTAAACTTGTTTTAAAATTAAATTATATTATTTATCGATGTGTATTCTTGCCGCACGCAGATGTACAATGTATTGTTATTTAATACAGCTACTGCAAGAATTTAAATTAATTACTTTAATGTGCCATCATATTTTAAGAGAATTAAGAATTTGTTCAAATATCAAATAAATGAAAGCTTTATTAGATGATTTCTCCAATGACAATAACAAAATTATTCTTAGTTTTAATTTTCTTAGTTACAATAGTAGCGCCCATATTGTTTTAAGAAGAAAAAAAACTTACTTGGAAATGTGGGGAGGAGACGCACTTAGCGAGCTGCCTGAAGAGGGGATCCATGACCTTTTGGAACTCGGCGGGCTCGATGACGTCAAGTATCTCCTCCAGCTCGTTGAGAAACATGACCTCCTTTGGAGAGTGCGTCTTCGGCCAGAACTTGAGAAGATTCTTGATTACCGGCTCGGTAAGGGAAGCGTCTTTCTCCAGGAACTGTACCACGCAATAGGCTAGCTGCGGATGATAAACCGACAAGGATTTGGCCTTGTGCAGGGGTAATAGAACCTTTAATAAAAAGGTCTTGTGCTCCTCCTTCAAAGGCAGCGCGAAACCGTTGATGATACTGTAATTATATAAGCAAATTTCAAGATACCGTATAATATGCAGTATAAACATATTTAAAAAATTTGAAGAATAATAAAGGTAGAATTTGTGTTAGCAGAAAGAAAAATTATTTTTTCAAAAAGTAGAAGAAAATTTTACATATTATCATGATTTACATAAGAAACTATCATAAATATATATATATATATATATATATATATATATATAAACGTATCGTAGCAGATTTAAGAAAGAAAAAATTTTACATGACAAATAATAAACATAAAACTCTCTGACCTTCCGAGAATTTCAAGGAGCTCGGCGATGCCGTTATGGTGCTCGGTCTCGTAAATGAAGCGATAAAAAACATTATTTATCTGCTTGCGTATGTAGGCCCTGAGTCCGAGAAACTTGCCGTAAATCCTGTGCAGCGTCGTCTTGAGAAAGTCCCGCTCCCTCGGATCCTCCGAGTCGAATAGCTCGAGCAGTTGAAGGATGAACTTGTGATCGATGTAGCGCTTGGCTATCGGCGGTTGAAAATCCGGCGATTCTAAAAGCCGCAAGAAGAAATCGTAGACGAACTGTAAATGCGGCCAGGCTACTTCCAACGTGGGCTCGTCCTCTTCCGGATCGAATTCTGCGCCGTTTGGATTCGACGAGGGTGGCAGAGTTCGGAACAAGTTTACGGCGAACTGTGAATAAATATATGTTATTATACGACATAAAGAAAGACGACACGTGTAATTTTTATATCGAATTGCGTAGTTGGTGTTTGTATTTTTTTACGGCAGAATTATTGACATATTTCCGCAAATTTAACTCGTACAGAGTCGCAAGGTGTCTGCCGTTATAAAATAAACGCAATATGATGAAAGTTGTACATTTTCTTTTTTTTCTCGTAAATATCGATTAATTTTTATTTTTACTTTGGGTTTATTATTATAATGCAATATCGAATATTCAATAAAGTTGCGTTTTCTAAAACTCCAGGAATTGATATTGATATACATTGGTCAATTACGTAAAATATATATCGAACGGTAAATATAATAACATAGTTCAATATAGTTACATAACTAATCAAATCTGAATTCTTTTTCTGAGTAAAAAGTGTTTATATCATAATTAGATTAAACGTTATTAAAATTATATAACTTATTCGATGCGATATTTGCATGCGTTAAATTTTTAGCCGAATAAAAAAGTCATGTAATTTCAAATATTCTTATAGATTTACTTAAGGTCTTGATTATTTTTATTCGAATCGAATATTACACCGAAATGTATTATTTACTACAATAATATAAAAATCAATAAATTATAGAAAATATTGCCTTATATTTATTGTCATACTTAGTTTTAAAGTCTATCATAAATTTATTAATTGCTAAGAATAAAAATATCGATTAGATTAAAGAATATTTAATTTAATTTATCCTGTAAAATATACATGTTGGCGATTCATCGATGGCCGAAATAATTTTTTATTTATAATTTTTTTTTTTTTATATTAAGGCCACATTATGAGGCAAAAAAAAAAAAAGGAATAAATGCAAGCATGTATTCGCATAGGCATTTAAAGCATTAAAAATTGTTATTAAAATGTAAAAATTAAAATTCTAATTAATAATAAATATTGCTGACATTTTTATTAATAGTTTGTCAATTACTCTATTGGAGAGCTATCGATGTAAATATATGTACACAAGTTGGACACTTATAAAGCTAATAAAAAATAACGTTTATATCGGCATTATAAACATATGACCTAGAACTAATGACCATTGATTAACCTTGACCACGTGATATCAACAAGCCAATACACGAAAAATTTGATTGAAAAAAAAAAGCCAACCGTACATCGCATAAAGGCAAACATTGTCTACGAATCGTTGCGAGTATAAACTCATTTAAAAATATTTTGCTTTATTAGAGCCCCATTATCTCTATTATTACGAAAAAAACACCGTGAAAATATTGAACGAAATGACACACACACACACACATAGGCATAAAAAATAGCGATCTATAGTATATGACGAGCGCTCTCTATCTCGAAAGCTCACCATATTTACGGCCTCGGGGTAAATGGCCTCGGTGATGACGTTCCTGTTCTTCGAAACGTAATCGACCATCTCGTGTAGAGCTCCTCGTTTCACCTCCTTCCATTGTAAATCCGAAAGCGGGTCCGACTCGAAGTCGAATAGGACGCAACATTGGCGCAACTTTTGAATGAACAATTCTTCTCTTTCCTCGCCGGCTTGTACATCTGTAAACGATAAAGATAAATTTTTTATTTAGCAAAGTGAGATTGTTGCGTTGCTTTGTAAAAATTTTAAGGAAGTGAGAGGACAAATTTATTTCGTTGAGAGAAAAGGTTTTCAAGTTTTTCGATTTATCCGTTAACTCGATGAATTTTTTTTCAAATTTGGGGTAAAAATTAGTAATCGTTATTATGATTTTTATACGAAAAACATTTGAGACTTCTTTTTATTTTTAATAATTTTACGTAAACCAGTAATTTGATTATTAAAAAAAAAAAAAAAAAAAAAAATAATATCACGTGCATTATTTTACAAATATATTTTTATTTTTAAATATGCTAAGAATAATTTTACTCGATTTTATCATTAATTGGTAACGGAATGCGAGACTGTAAAAAATACTGTTTTATGCCCTTAATAAAGATGAAAAATTACGGAGATAAAAGCAGTGCTACGGAGGGAAAAAAAAGCAGCATAAAAACTTTAATAAATGAAAGTTTTTCATTTTCGAAAAGTTTATTTTCATAAGTTTTTAAGTAGATTACGAATATATAGGTCAAACGTTATTCCAATTTATACGTGCGCTATTTTACTCATACTTTTGAATTTTCTTTATTCTTTTTTTTTATTTTTTTTTTTTTTTTCATATTTAGGTATTTTCGCAAAAAATTATCATTAACGCGAGAAAAGAAAAAGGCTTATACTCGCGTGCGTTTTTTTTTTTTTTTCTGTTTCGCCGCGCTTTTGTTTTAGCAAAGTCAAACACGAGATAGAAAGTTTAAAATTGCAGGAATTTATTTATTTTTTTAAAGTACATTGTTTCTCGAAGTCTTATTAACCTCTTTGTCTTCTTAAATAAACTTTATTGTTGACAATGCTGTTACAAAGCCCGAGTAAATACGACTCTTTATTAACGACTGCGTGCGTATTGCCGTTAATAAAAAGCAAATATATATGTATATTAGCGTTTGAATAAAAAGAAAATTTTCAAATGTTATATACGATGAAATTTGATTCGAGAAAAGCATCGTTATTAAACAAAATATAATATTTTCGTCACGGCTGCCTTTTTATCCTTTGCGTTACATTAGCGTTTGCATAATTGATGGACAAGTTAAAATGTAATTTTATGAATTAATAAACGATATCGGTGATTCGTGAAATTATAATTGTTTCATAATTTATAAAATTTAACAAAATGTCACGTTATTACGAAACTTCATAATTCGCCTTTTCCTTTTTTTTCTTTTTTCTTTTTTTTTTTTTAATTTTTATTATAATAATACTTTGTTAATTTTCATGAAAATATGCAAGCTTTATTCGAATGAAATATTTGAGCGTCTACAACTAAAGTGTGTCAGTCTGCTTATTATATGCAAATTCAAGAGTTTACTTTGGTAAACATAATGCGCGCATTAAATTGCATCAAATAAAACGTTTTTATTTTTACGACTTAACGAACATTAAAATTAACATTCAATTAAAAAATTTCAATTTTAAATTAATATTTATATATAAACGAGGTAAGCGGATCTTTAAATTATTAAATTTCATTAAATCGAAAGTCAAAATGTACTTTACGCTACCTCGTTAAAAAGTTTGAAAAACAACGTTTTTCATTACGAAAATTTTAACATCAAACGGAAACTGAAAAAAAAAAAAAAAAAAAAAATTTCCACCTCGAGCTCAAAAAATCCCAGTCACATAAACAAATTTCTCTCTCGATTTAATGTTACAAAATCAGAATAAAACGTACATAAAAAAAAGGGTTGATAAACTAGCCATCCTCGTCAAAATTTCTGTGCTTGTAAAAAGCAAACAAACAAAAAAAAAAAAAAAAAAAATTCGCCATACAATAAACATCGTAATAAAGAAAGGCAAAGCCCGTTCCTTGAAATTTTGTTTTAACGAATAATTTACCGACGAGCAGCGGCTGCAGGGGCTGATACTGCAGCGCAGCCGCGGAAGCGCGGAACTTGCCAAAGTGGTTGTATCCGTCGGGCATCGTGTCGCCGGCGAACGCCAAACCTTGATGGAAGCTCGGGCTCTTGGGTATACCGGCGCCCAGCGGCGGACCCATGTCGGTTACGTGAACCATTTCGCCGAGCCTCCCGCCACTGCCGCCGCCGCCGCCGCCGCTCGCTCCTTCTTCCTCTAGCCCTGCCACGCGTGGACGAACGCTTTTTACTCTTTCGATTATTTAACCACTGCTATTTTTTTTTCTTCTTCTTTAATCAGCGGCCCAATCGAGTGTGTGTCACCCGTTTCTTCTCAATCCTTTGGCTGCTTTTTCTTGACTAAGACGAAGTCGAGGAGGTTCTCTAGGATTTAAGCCGAATGAACTCAATTTTTTTTTTTTTTCTTTCTTTCGGCTTTGTTTCTTTTCACAAAGCTTTTCTTCTTCTTCTTCTTCTTCTCCTACTCCTTATTCGCCGAACTTTTGAATTTTCTAGTGCACTCGCGATAGTCTTTCTTCTCTTTCTTTATTGTTACCCTCGCCGGTGCTCGCTACGAGGGCGCATTTAACGAACTCGTATTCCGTTATTACGAAAGAGAAAGAGAGAGAGAGAGAGAGAGTGTTGGTCGTATGACTATGGCGGCGGCCACTGCCAAGGATTTATCGAGAGTCCTTTTTCCTTTTAACTTAATGGAAACGAGCCGATAGGTATAACCGTGTGTCCGTGCGATGCTTCAAACCATGTGTGTATATATATATCGCTCTTTATGTAATATTGATTTTTTTCAACCCCAAGAGAGAATGATCCTATTTCGGTGTCTTTATCGAAGCGAAGGTGTACTCCGCTTGGCTTCATTTGCATACTTTTAACGCGTTGAAGTGGCACATTCTCTCTATCTTCGTTCTTTTTTTTCTTCCAATCTCAATCCTCGCCTTGGGTTAGATAAAAACAGCGAGAATAAAATGGAAAAGGATAACGCGCAAAAACAAAAAGTAAAATGTAAATTTAATTCGTTTTCAATTAAGGTAGTCTCTTCACCTCTATTGTTGACCTCGCCAAGAGGGAACCGACCACTTGGCGCTAATCAATCCGCGGGGTTCAAAGTTCGAAGCGGCTCGCGCACCAACAAATATTCGCCGAGCTCCCACTAATTCGTCGCACACGCGCACATTTATGCACACAAAAAAAAAAAGGTTTACGGCACACTTACTCCGCGTCGACGAAAAATGCCACCGAGATCGAATAGTCCTTTGACCGAATTGTTGCGACTACGCATATGCGACGTACGCCGAACGATACAAAGAGAGAGAGAGAGAGAGACAGTGTGGAGGGAAAGGACAAAGAGAGAGAGAGAGAGAGAATTCGTCCTTTGCTGGCTATACCGAAAATATCAACTACATATACACAGCTTTGTTACGGGAGCGTATATGTATACCCGGCGTTGCGTTGAAAGGAGGAAGAGAAACTTTATAAATTATCAGGCGCGCGCTCACACTTTTGTAACAGTAATCGTTCGCAGAAGCCGTTCTGTTGATCAACGGGCATTTAAGAACGCACGACGCGCGACGGACGAAAAAAATAAAGGTAAAGGAAGCGGCGCAAAAGACGCTGTAAATAATCGTGCGGAAGGAGAACGAGTAGTGAGAGATATAGTATAAAGTTTAATTTATAAACGGACACACGCGACACATACAAACACACACACACACACACGCGCGCACACACAACGAGGACTTTTATATATACCGAGGAAAGAGAAAGAGAGATCGGAGATTCACAACTCGTGGAAGCGTCCCGTTCCCGCGACCGGCGCGTTCATAATAACCGAGCCGAACGGGCAAGCGCGTTCCTCGGCACGCATATATATTTACCGCAGTTGAGCCGAGCGAGCGAGCGAGGCGAGCAAAAGCGAAAGAAGGAAGAGAGAAAGAGAAAGAGAGAGATAGAGAGAGAGAGAGCGAGTGTTTACCGTGCGCCGGGAACCGGAGCACACCGGGGGGATGGGAATATGTATACGGTGCGCGTGCGCACCGCCGACCCCCGGAGTATAGAGAAACTCTCCGAGCCCCGGTCTCTCCGGCAATCGATAGGTCCCTGACGTAAGAGAGACGGCAATGAGAGAGAAAGAGATGGCCGCGTGTATAGAAAACGGGAAAAGGGAGGGAAAGGAAAAGGAAGGAAGAGGGAGGATTTTGTTTGGGTGGCCCCTATACATACATGTACATCCCGTGCGCTAAAGAGTATATACACGTCTGGATGAATATGAAATTTTGTTGATTTTCAATTGCGAAAGAACGAAAGAGAAAAAGAGAGAGATAAATCGCTTTCAACGTATACACGTCACATATGCGTATATACACATTCATACACAAGTACGATGAAGAGTTGATCCAAAAGTCGCGTTATTTATTAATACGCGAGAGAAAGGCTTTCGCGATATACACGCGATGAAAGAGATACATTTTTTTTTCATACGAGAAGAAGAAACAACAAGCTCTCTCTCTCTCTCTCTTTCTCTCTTTGTTTCTCCTCGTTGGCAACGTTATTAGCGACGTTATTATACGGGTATTCTCGTACGGAGACGATGAAAGGAGACGAGCGAGGAGAGCAAATTAAACGACTCCACTTGTTTGGATTAAAGCGTCTAATGTGTGTACGCACGCGCGCGTAGGTAGATATTTTTTAAGGGTTACTTTTACATAGCGCGTGCTTTTTTTTGCCTTTGCTTTTCGTTAAAACAGCGAATGGAAAAAAGAAGAAAGTTTCGAGTTTCCTCTTGTAAGTTTTGCGAATTATGTAGGTGCGCACTAGCGTTGATGAGTCGTTGTTTAATGAATGAAAATTATAAGCTGTTTCTTTTGCCGGAGAAAATAATGTGCGTTACACGTGCGATTCTTCAAACGAGAGTCTGCGTTATTTTTCGAAATAATACATTGTATTATTTTATTTCTAGAATTGAGTAACGAATATCAACGTCCCGCAATTGTGTAAATTTATTTAATCATCGTTAATGAGCTTATATTAATAATTGAAAAAGTATCTTAGAATTCGTACACGTAGAAAAAAGAAGAACAAAGATCGTAGACAATTTAAAATCTATGACCTTCTTCGATTTCCTTTACATTTTATCTCGTTATAATCGTCGAACGAAAATTTGACGCGCTAATGCGTCGATGTCATTCTTTTGATATACGACAAAAGCGCATTGCGTCTTAAGGTAAAACTTCTATAAATACGGCGGATACGTAAAAACATTTGTTATAAAAAAACCCGATCGGCTAACGATTATTGAATAACTATTTTTGATATATACGATAATACGCATTGAAAAATTTTAATGTAGCGTTTAATTTCGCAATCGTTTATTAAAAATTCGATTCTTGCGGTTTTTTAATTGGAGTTTAACTAAGAAAAGTAAAAAACGAAAAAAAAAAAAAAGAAAAAAAATTGCAAAGAAAAGGAAAAAAGGATATAAGAATGTAAAAAAGTCAAAGCAAACGACAAAAGGAATATACTTTGGTCGCACAATAGACGTCTTCGAAAAGGAGATAAAAGAAGAAAGGCAAACGTTGGCGCGAATTCCGTTCGGTCGAGCGCTTAAACCCATATAGATACACACATGCACATGAAAATCTTTACATATATATCTATAAAAGAGTAAAAGCGATAAGTTTAAGGAAGGAGGTCGAGTCAGGTTTCCGTGGCAGCGAGCAACGGCTACGCTGTCTCTACGTATACATACCCGGCTTTGCGAATGGACTTTGCGCAAGGAGACGAGAAGACAAAAAAGGGAAACCACGACGAGGCTTGTACCGATGGTACATTACCTTACAACACACCTACACTAGCCTTACCTTGATGTAGACAACGGAGGTTATAGGGTGATTCGAGCACCCGTTTTATATCTATACTGTTTTCGCCTTTCTCTCTCTCTCTCTCTCTCTCTCTCTCACACACTCTCTCGTTCGTATTTAAAATCTACCCCGCAGAAATAGTATACACGAACGGCTCTACGAGGGTGGATTCGTGGAAAAGACGCTACTTCGAGGCAATCTAGCTCGAAATGATGACTACGCGATTACGGCGGTTCAAATGCGGAGACTCGAATTTCGATGGCGAAAGCACATGGCTAGCGATTTGCCCGTTTGTAGTTCTTTGTACATATGTGCAGGATATACTGACAAATTTTACGTGTGTGGGAGTCGATTGTGTTAGCTCGATCTTTCGTTATTACTTTTTTTTTTTTTTTTTTGTCTGAGCTACTTTTATAGTTGTACATAACGAACGTTTTTTTTTTTTTTTATTTTTATTTATTTTTTTTTTTCGTTTCATTGAGCCACAAAATTCTCTATCTTTTTTATTCGTTCAAAGCTTTCAGATCGATGAAATTTATGGTGAAATGACGTTTTATTTGGTCTGCGCTTTATTTCTTTTCTTCCGTTATTTTAAAACATCGTCGGTACGTGAAAATTTTGTGAACGTTACAATAAAACGAATACACAATTGTTTTTTCAAGTACACAGGTCGATATTATAACACAATTACTAACGAATTGTTTGGAAAAAATAGAGAGAAAAAAAAATGTTCATCGCTTGATGCATTCGCGAACGAGCGAAGTGGATTAGGTTTTTGTATGTCTTAATAAATCGATGTATAGAGTAGAGTTTGTGTGCAGCTAGTGTGCACTAATTACCAGTAACGCGGAGGAGATTACCTGAAAGAGGAAGAAAGAGAATGGAAATGACAAGAGAGGATACAGATGAAATGGCAATTAACAGCTCAAACGCGTATACGTGTATATGTGTATATACATATATATTTACGTTCGAATAACGCAGCGATTTTATGACGTACTTATATCAATCTTGTGAATCTGATTTCGATAGATAATGCGTCTCCCATCTGCTGTAATTTTGTATTTTTAAAAGGACGAAGATTTTTAGGATGCGAGAAAAGCTTTTCTATATATATATATATATATATATATATATATACCTTTCGATGATAATGTCCGCGCGTCGTTGCCGAGATACACAGTTGAATTATTTCGAACGAGACAAATTGAATTACGTAATCGATACGAGAACTCGCAAATTATGTAACATTCTACAATTTGACGAGAGAAAATGAGGATGGAAAAATATTTTGCGATACAGCATAAGGTTTTATTATTTATTTATTTATTTACTTTTTTTTTACGTTAAAGTTTTTTTGTTTTTATAAGAAATATTAGTTATAAGAATAATTATTATTATTATTTTTTTTTTTTTTTTTTTTTTTTTTTTTTGTTTTACATTTAAACAAAAAATTTGAAACTAAATTTAATATTAAAAAGTCATTACCGTATATTTTAATAACCAAAAATAATTCTGTATTTTTTAATTAAAAAATATCCAATTTATTGTATAATCAATAGTATCCAATAAAAATAATTTTTTTAAAAGTATGAACGAACAATACGCATTTCCAATTTATATCGAATTCATTATCGAATCAATCAACAAAAGCCGCCGCATTTGCATCGATGCGACATACTGTTCCATTTGAAAAACAAACAAAATATCTTTATCAACATTATTCTATAAGCAAACAGAACGACGAACCGACATCAAAACAAAAATAAATAAAAAATAAATTAACAATCGTGACGATAAAAGTAACAAATGAAGAAGAGAATTATAAGAAAAAACAAAAACTTGCTCGTTCAGAAGTTCAAAGGAAATACGCACCGAAGAAACGACGACTCACAAATATCTTTATTTAGTTTTTTATATTCTTGCCGGCTCGACCTTCCGCGCGCGTCATACTCTGTTTTATATAAACGATGACGCCAGGGTGATGCATTCCTCGTGCTGAAGGCGTATACATATAGTACAAAACTAGGAGTCGAAATGTGCCTCGCGACTACTCGGATAGAAGAAGCGGACTCTCATAGTGGGCTCGTCCACGTGTAAGTACACGCGATCGTCAACGGGTCGCGCTCACGTGTGTGTTTGTGTTTGTGTTTGTGTGTGTGTGTGTGAGCTTGATATTCTTAAGTATTAAAGTAATGCATTGCGCGAGTCGTTACGGGGATGATTACGTAAATTTATTTTTTTTCTTTTTTTATCGCTATGCTTATTTTTGTTTTGGTGCTTGTTTTTCTTTGTTTTTTTACTGTTTTCAGATTTTTTTTTTTTTTTTTTTTGTTAGGTAAAGATTAACATTTGGATATATGTTTTATAATAATACTGTTTGAATCGGAAACTCGGGTAGAATTCTTACAAAGTTCATAATCTTTGTATGACGTCGAACGTCGATGCTTAGGTAAACAACGTCCCAGAAAAAAACTTCATAGAAGAAACGTTTCATTGTTTACATTAGCGAATAAAAAAAGCACAGCATCGAGTTTCATAAACAATTCTTAACGTTAACGTAACTTTCTAAAAAAAATGTTAAATTACGCACAAAATTAAATAAGCGAGTGCATCTCTCGATGCACGCGTTTACACATAGCGTAGATATATATAATACAATAAAGAGGATCGAACAAGAGAGCTCGAATTCCGCTCGAACGATCGTTGCCGCGGCCGCATGTTTCGTTCGTCGACGAATGTATGTGTGTGTGTGTGTGTGTGTGTTTGTGTGTTTACCTCGTTAGAGTCGAATGACACCGGTGGCAAATCGGCCAAGTGGCAATGTGCTCTTGGATTCCCGGTCGACGTTCGATTTCTCCCGAGCGAGCGAGATACAGAGAGCGCATTTACTACGCGAGTCTCTACATTTCAACTTTGAACTTTGTAGATATGCTTGGCTATTTTTATATTTTCAACTTATTTTACGATTCGTTTTCGAGTTCATTTATTTTTCACTTGTTTTGAATTAGGTGTGCACGAGAATTCATCTAAATAGTTTTTGCTATTTTTTTTTGCTCCTTTTTTTTTTTTTTTTTTTTTTTTTCTTGAAACGTGGAATTTTTGAAATAGACAATCGTTTGAAATAAAGTAAATGCAAATGTCGAGTTGAGAAAGATGAAACTTGTTTCGTTACGTTCTATTTGCGTTACTCGAACTCTTCGAGTTATGCATCTTTCATGAAACTATAAACGAACGAATAATTCAATACGTGTATAATAACATTTTTATATGCAGTTTATAAGCACGCTTTGATTTATTTGCATTTGAAATATTATTACAATTTGCGATGCATTTTCTTTTTCGAATACGCGCGCGGTAAAACGCGAGTAAAAAAAAAAAAAAATTGAACTTTTATGTTAAATAAAAGTGGAGGCGAGGCACCTCCTTACTTATACCATACATCGTAAATTTCGATGAAAAGAATTTAAAAAAAAATTGTCCTTCAACACAATAGCCCTGCACACGAGCCTCGTATAATTCAATTTCGCCAATTCAGCATGACGATTACCGAATGTATTAACCGTTGCATCGACGGTTTAATCATCAATCGTTAACGATATCGATTTGACTTCCTCCTCCACTATTTTTTTTTTTTTTTTTTTTTTTTTTTTTTCAGTAATCGCACGTGTGAGAGCTCGCACTTTGACGTTGCCTTATAATAATTAAAAAAGAAAGTCGTGTGACGCGCGTTGCGTATCCACGGCGGAGTTTATAAAGTATAAAGATATATACGCCTCATTAATTATTCTCGACTCGCGCGATCAGAGAGAAAAAGAGAAAGAGAAAAAACACAAAACTTTCTTTCGTTCGCACGCTTAGACGCGTGCGCGCGCGCGTGTGTGCGTGAGCGCGTAAATTATGTGGACGATCGGTGAGGAAACCATTTCGAGTTATTTTTCATTTAGCCTTTCTTGTTAAAACGAATTTACCGAACTCGTATACATAAACTTGCACAAAATTTATGCGAGATGTGCGAATGGATTGGAAACGGATTTGTTTTCGACGCACTTTTTATTTTTTATTTTTAAGCTTGTATCGAAAAAAAAAAAAAAAAAAAAATGCGAAGAAAAGAAAGAGAAGTCGGACGCGGAAAAAGTTGTTAGTGAAAGCGCGCACGTACGTATACGACGAAGCGGTTCTCGACGCCTCCTTTACTTTTCTTTATCTATTCATTTTTTTCAATTTTTATTTCGGATTCGGTAGAAAAATATGCCGCGACAATGAGTCATTTAAGAAAGAGCGTATCGATCCGCAAAAGAATAGAACGTGGAAGCATCATTTACAAGAAAATGAAAATATTGAATTTAAAGGTCCGAATAATTAAAGCAATAATTAATCGTTGCGCTTTTCCATCGTCGTTCGTGAGTCTTGAGCCATTGACGATTTAAGGCGTTTGTTTTATATGCATGCTAAACGTTTATTTTCCTGTGCAAGCGTAAATTTTTTATGTACTGGAAAATTACTCGTTATAATATTGAACACGGCGAAATGGAAAATTCCATTTTAATAGTCAACGGTCCTTGAGCTTTTCCTTAAAATTTATGCACGCGTCGAAATCAATCACCGCATAGTGTAAAAATAACGCATCTTGAAAAATTATTTTTCTTCCGAGGCTTACGTTTAACGGCATTTTTCTCATTGATGGATTATCTTATTCTTTATGACTTTCCGCAAATCGCAGTTAAAAATAAAACTTGTGGTAAGCTTTTTTCTTTCCTTTCAAACGATATTACCTGATAAAATAAATAATATATTTAAAAAAAGAGAGAGAGAGAGAGAGAGAGAGAGAAATCAAAAATAAAAATCATGTGTCAAATTCAACCAAAACGTTGTGAAAAATAATTGTTAAATTTAATAAAAAAAAAAAAAAAAAAAAAAAAAAGTTGTAAAAAATACAAAGACAAGATAAAAACGAAATAGCATAGTAGTCAGAGTAACAATGATACTTTGTCGTATCCGCAAAGAAGTAGATCGAACTCGTCATTGGGATGCGAATCCAATAAAGACGTCGTCGATTTGTGGCACGCACAAGTAGGGAAGCCAGTTATACCGGCCGCGGAAAATCGAGTTTCTAAATCCTTGATCTACTGCGCTTAAAGTCGAATCGCATTTTATACTTCCATTCTTACAGTATTTTTTTTTTTTTTTTTTTTTTTATCATTCTCTCTCTTTGACAAAAAATTTATTTCTTTTACTTTTAGTTAAAAACTTTTATTTTTTTTATCTTATATGATAAAATATCATAAAACTCGTTAAATTTATTTCCTTTTTATTTTATTTATTTATTTTTTTTTTAATTTTTTTTTTTAGTATTGTAATAAGCAACTTTCGAGAGCTTCATTAAATTTTATTGGTCTATCTATTGGTTTAAATATTTGAATAAAAGTTTGAAATATGCAAGTGAAAAAAAAGATACCTTTTTCCTTTAAAAAAACAAAAAAAAAAAAAAAATGAAATTAGATTAAGCATTAACGTTTCGAAGATTTAAAAAAAAATTATATTTGTAGTATGAAAAGGCTATTCACACATACGATTTCGTTCGTATACATATATACAAGTTGCATCATTCAAAATTTTGAATAATATTAACGTAGAACAGCTAACAAATTTTTTTCATATTAGTGTGTGTCGTTATAAAAAATTTGAACTTAATCCTAAAATCCCAAAGAAACCCAACAACAAAAATGAGCTTTGAAATTTTCGATTGAAAAACTTATATTCACGAAATTACAAGACCGAGGAGTGGTATAAAAATTGTAAAGCGATAAAATTATACGTCAACGTTGCTGATTCCCAGCAAAATTACTTCTATTGAAATCGAAGGTCGGCCTCTTTCGCTTTGGAAAAAGGACGAGAGCTTTACAATCGGGACGGAAAAGGACGCCATTGGTAACAGATTTACGTGTTCGGCATACGTTTGATATAATACATACATATTGTTTATACATATGTATGTGTGTTTAAACACCTGGATTTCTTATTGTCGGCCCATCTTTTTTATACAAAGTATTTTTCTAAGATGTAAAATTGATGCGCAATTTTTTTTTTTTATTTTTCGATGCAAGTAAAAAAGTTACGTTATTGTACAATAAACAATAAAAAATGCAATACAATCGTGATTTATAGGATAATATATTTTTTTTTTTTTTTTCAATTTATTTTCCGTTGAATGACATTCATTTTTCTTTTAAGCTTTTTAAAATTATCTAATTTCAAGCATCGCTAAAAAAATCGAAGTAAATTCGTTTCTCTTATTTCACAAAACTTGATCAAAACGATGAAATATCATCGTCTCGTCTACATTTTATAAAAAAAAAAAAAAAAAAACGTATATATTTATGTATAAAAATAATAACGAGTACTCACCTGTAAGAAGCGGCAGTTGTTGGAGCTCGCGATTTTTGGATACGTTGAATCTCGAGCTGCTCTGGCGTTTGTCTTTTTTAATGACGGGTCCACCGAGCTGATATTTAATTTTATTGATAAGCGTAGGAGGCGGGGGCGCGTTGGCGTTAGGCGAGCCAGCCGCAACCTTATTCGCCTGCAAATAAATTTAATAATTTAGTTAATTTCATTTTTTTTTTTTTTTTTTAATTTTTTTTTTTTCTTTCCTTTCTTATTACATTATATATTTTTCTTTCTTTACTATTCTTACTTTACTTTACTTATCTTTAAAATTTTTTACGCTACAATCGATGTAATAATGTTTGTTACGAGTGTCGGAAAGGTATAAACAATTTTTTTTAAAAATATAGAAAATTGCAGTATCTCTCATTACCATAATTAAAAAATTCCTTGAGAATTTAATAATCTTTAATTACATTGTACGTATTTATAAATAAAATGTTCATTGATAAATATTTTTAAATATATTTAAAAGTAAAATACTTAAAATTATAAAACATTATGCTCTCCGTAAAATTAATCATTTTAAAACTCGAACTCGTTGAAACGTTAACAAACGAATGAACTTTTAAAATTAACGCCGATACATTCCACGTGATTGGCAAACGAATAACAACTACTGAATAATAACTTTTTTCCAATCGTCAATAACCAACGTCTATTATACCTTTCAGGTCTCATCGGCATCGGTAACAATTAATCACTCCCTCGACAATCGAATCGTGAAACTATATTCAGAAATAAAAAAAAAATCGGAGACGTTAATCTCCGCGTGTAGATGCCGCTGCTATGCTCTCAAGAGAGAGAGAGAGAGAGAGAGAGAGAGAGAGAGAAAGAGAGAGGGGGAGAGAGAGAAAGAGAGAAAGAGTGATGAGAGAATAAAAAATAAACAAAATTTCATCGTTTAAAAATACAAGGTGGCGCATCGCGCCATACTGAAAATTACTGTGTGTCAAGTACACACAGCTATTAAATCATCAACGCACGGTACATTCATGATAAAGAGAGAGAGAGAGAGAGAGAGAGAGAAATGCGCGTCTTTTGAAATAATCGTGAAACATACATATGCGTATACGCTCCATTGAACATGCAACAATCGCTGTCAGTTGACTCGAATTTCTGCGGTATTTGGGAGAATTTTCGTAATAAAACTGAAAATGAGATAACGTATTTTGTGGAAACGAAGCAATTAGTTCTATAACGTGTAGTATAGTTTTAGTTATTGAGCTAAAGAAACATCTTATGTTATCCTGTTGCAACTCCAAAAAAAAAAAAAAAAAAAAAAAAATTAATTTAATTATTCTACACTAAGAGGATTCAAAAATTCGCGAAATTTAAATTGTGTTAAAAAAAAGTATCTTATTTTTCTTCGATAAAAAAAAAAAAAAAAATATCGAGAGTATTGAGGCATTAAAGAAAGCAGAAAAAAAAAAAAACAAAATAAAAAAGAAGAAAAATCGCGACACGTGCCTTCTTCTTAAAGACGTTCCCGAAGGCAAGGCCGCTGAAGGTCTGCATCTTTATATATCCGTATGCGAGTCAGCTCTCACATCAACAATCCGCTGCGATTGTGTCCTTTCTTGTTTCTCCTATCGTTGCACTCGTCTTATTCGTTGTTTTTTATCGCTCGACGCGTGTAAGATTTTCTTCTTCCGGCAGAGCTTATGATTATTCCGTTCAGCATATCGTTTTGGCCACGTTTTATATTATCAAAGGGGGGGGGGGATAAAGACGCGAGCGTCGATCACTTATTTTTTCTTTTTATTTTATCAAATTCGGATTCATCTTCGAGGGTTGATTTAATTTGGTTTTTTAAACTGGCATTAGAACAAATATTACCGTAGTATCGGCAGTAAAATTTTTCACGCAAGATTTTCTAATTTGAAATCGTATTCTTTTATAATTTTAATTATGTAATGCCTGATTTATTAATCTTATCGTTAAATTCGTTTTTTTTTTTTTTTTTTTTTTATTACTTATTCCTACAAAGATCGTTTCAAAATATAATATCGATAATATAAATTTGTTTTGATACAAATCGATATTATTCAATTTAATAGTATCGTGACAATAAAATCAATAATAAATTATTTAAATAAAATGAATTTTATATTTACACTAAAAAAAAAACAACATTACTATTAATAATACTTAAAGCAATTCATGAAACATAACTTTGTAAAAGTAAAACATGTTTTTGAAGTTAATGTTTCTTGACTTTGAATATTCGACGTGACCTTAATGTCGATAATTTGAAGTCATTTAGTAAGTTATTTAGATGATCGTATATAATATTAAATTTGTAACAGACATATGTGCTTTGATTACATTGACATTGAAAAATATTTAAATCAAAATATTTTTATTCAACATTTTGTTAATTGTGAAGCAAAAAAATGAACTCACGATTCAACTAAAATCGTCCGATTAAATTTTACGAAAAAAATAAAATATAAGAGATAAAACGGTAATATTTTATCCAAAGCTATTTTTATAAAAATAATATAAAATTATTAATATAAAAATTTATGCAATAAATATTTATGTACTGATAAAACAATTTTTTGCAATTTACTTCGACGCTGAGCCAAAAGGTAAAAATAAGATGCCACTTTTATGGAATACTTTACTTATAATAAATGTACTTTAAAAATAACGTCAAGTTTATTCATAAAACGTTAAAGATATTTATAGTTTTTAAGATTCACGAAGATACTTTTTTTAAGCAAAGCGTTGCTAATTTTGCGCTAAAACATCGTTTTCTAATAAATCAAGTATGCGGCTTACGTACGTTGCTTTTCAGTAATTAACGGCAAGTTAAAAGCTCTCGATTGCACGTGTCTTTTTACATAAAAAAAAAACAAGTTGAAGATAATCTATAAATATGTATCTTTCATATTTTTAAGCAGATGTTTAAGAAAAAAAAAAAAAAAAAAAAAAAAAAAAAAAAAAAAAAAAAAAAAAAAAAAAAAAAAAAAAAAAATAAAGAATCCGCGATAATATTACGTCGTCGACCACAATGGCGACCTTAAGCTTATAAAAAATCTCGTTCAAAACATCTGAATTCTTCCTGAATTTAAATCCGCTTATCCACTATATTATCTATCAAAGGGTACCACGTTACATGCATGTATATATGTATATGTATATATACTTATATACATACATATTTTCATTCGAAAAACAGTCGAGCGAAGCCGATAATTCAAATCCGAAATGTGGGGCTCGAGGCCAAAAGTGTCGCGACGACTCGACTAAAAACGCGTCCAAGGTCGCGTTCCCCATCTCTCACTCTATTTCTCTCGACTCTTGTGTCGACTCGCACCGTACGTATACAAGAGAGGAGAAAGGGGGATAAGAGGAAAAGACGAGAGACGAAACGAAATAAAAAAAAAAAAAAAAAAAAAAAATAAAAAAAAAAAAAAAAGTGAGAGAGAGAGAGAAAGAAACGATAAAGGGAAGCGCGTGGAGGAGCGTATTGCATTGAAGAGAGACACGCGAGAAATTTTGGCGCACGTCCGCGATCACGATGATGACTTTTGTACGCACGATACTTTATGCGCGGGAGGTTCTTTAGTAAGAGGTAATTTACGAGGTGCTTGAGGAAAAGAGAGAAAGAAAGAGAGAGAGAGAGGAAGAGGGTGGGAGAGAGGCTCTTTCGTACGCAAAAGCAACGAGATTAATATTGCGAGTGCATTCTTCACGAGTGAACGAAGGAAATTTTGTAAAAAAGAAAAAAAAAAAAAAAAAAAAAAAGAGCGCTTAAACAACAATGTTTATTTACTAAGATTGAACGATTGAAATAAATTAAGTACAGTATTACGCGACACGGTTGTTGAGTATTGCTTTGTAACGGTAGTTTATTAATAAAGTTTAATCGCAATTCGCAATTCATTTTATTAAAGTATACACCAATCGTATTTTAATTTCGTTGATTATTTGTAAAAATAAAAAAAAAAAAAAATAAAAAATCCTATTATATAATAGTCAATCTTCGAAAGAACTTTATTTTTAAATAAAAAGATAAAATTCATCCAAGAATATAACGTCTATGATTCGAGGTAATTTGGCGGCGCAACAAGTGCTCCAACACATTCGTTCTCTCTCTCTCTCTCTCTCTCTCTCTCTCTTTCTATCTCTCACATTTTTCTCGTGTTTACCTATAGACGCGAAGTAGAATATTAGAAAACGAGCGTCGCCCCGAGCTTATCGCGAACGAGTTGATAACGCCGGCGGCGCTCTCGACATATGAGTTACAATAAACAAGCTTCGCGATCTGTCAAAGCCATGCGCTTCGCTGTACGCATGTACATGAATATATGTATATACACATGTTTGCACATACGTATAATACGCCTCCTTCATCGTACAAATATATGTACATATGTTACGTGTGTATGTGTATTGTGAGAAACGTCTGTACTGTATCTGGCGTCGTCGAGGTATTTAATTGTCGGACGACGAGGAGTTGTCGCATCTCGATCAGCTGATTATCTCGAGTAAACAAATAAGCACGCGGATAGCATTGAATTTATTTATTTATCTATTTTATTTTATTTTATTTTTTATTTATTTATTTATTTTTTTTTTTGATAAAAATATTTGATTTTATTAGATAGTTTAGAAGAAAATGATAAATTTAAATATCATGGTTATTTCAATTGATCGCGATAGATTTTTTTTCAAGACAAAGAAAGCAAAGTGAAAAATAAGTTATAGGTACTAAGCTTAAAAATTTATTTGTTACCGTATAAAAAATGTTGGCGATCGAAAGCTCAAAGCATAGATTTAATTTCTGATAGATAGATCTAATTTCTGAGTCAGAATTTCTCGTTTAAATGCACGAATTGCTTCGATTATTTTTCTAATAGTAATTACTTTTGCGAGTTTAAACCTTTCTCTCGTTTTACTTTTGAAAAATACCAAGATTTTTAAGAATCGATCGTTTACACTTTGATCTCGCTAAGAATAA